>JAKELP010000025.1:14063940-15263940 GCA_029929735.1 Mimosa pudica | reverse complement strand
TTCAACTTCCTCTATGAGACGTTGTGCCTTCTCTGACTAATTGAAGCAACACGTGTCATCAGGTGTGTCGTTCCAACTTAAAAACTTACGTTACCCAATGTGTGAAAATTTGAAAGAAGATGCCTATTTAACCCTCAGAAGTTTTACCTATAAATAGATGTCATTTTTCACTTTCACTTTTTACTTGCATAAAAATCACTTTAACCATTCTCTCTGAAATTTTCTTCATCTTCATCTGTGTTCTTCGCATTCTTCGAACACTCTTTCGCATTTCATCTCTTCTCATAAATTATACCACACAAAAATGGCCGGATCTCATTAATCCAACCCAGTTACACAGAAAGCCTCTTCATCCAAGCAACACAAGTCGAAATCTGGGAAATCAAGTCACAAACATTCTGGCAAATCTGGGCATCGTGAAGAACATCACGATGAACATCATGAACACCATGAAGGTTCTGGGCAAACACTGGGGCAGGATGAAAATGTTCAGGGTCAGCCTGAAACCTCTGGTAGAGTGGCAGAACAGCCAGTGGCTTCTGAGAATGAGCAAGCAAGAGGAGCTCAGGGAAAAGGAAAGAAGAAGAAGGTGCAATTTGCTGAAGAGCCTTCTTCCAAGAGGCAAAGGGTTGAAGAAGACGACCCTACAGTATACAGAGATGGGGCATTGGAGCCAATTGCTGCCAAATTTGAGACGTCTGTCCCCTACTTCAACCATGGGCTGTTCATCGATCTGGACAAGATTGATGAACTAGGGTTTCCCCATCTGCGCCCTTACTTGGAGAAGTATATGCCTTGGCTGGGCATCAACCAGGACTACAACGTCAACGTCCTGCGAGTCTTCTCCCAATCCCTCTCTGGCAAGGCTAAGTACAAGAAGGTGGATGGGAAAGAGCAAGTCCACAAACTCTCCTTCACAGCCACTGTAAGGGGGAGGACCTTCAGGTTCACTTGGAGGACCTTGAATGAGATGATGGGAATCACAGAAGAGGGTATGAATGAATGGATCTACCCTGAGTCTCTCAAGTACAGCAAGGAGGAACTCGAGGAGTTGTATGGCACCAATAACAAGAAGGTATCCAAGATGTCTGATTCTAACAGGCTCTTGTACTACGTCTACTCCCGGATAATGACACATAAGGGAGGCAACTTCAACGAGTTCACACTGTTGGACAACCCTTGGTTCCCCAGACTCCTCTCCTGCAAGCCATTCAACCCCGGCCAGTTGATCTGCCTTGAGCTTCAGCGCTGGTTAAATAATGACAAGTCTGGCTACCTTACCTATCCCACTATCATTTCCCTCCTCCTTGAGAAGCACCTGATCAAGGCCACATCTGCCGTGGAGGAAGAAAATGTAAAGTGTAAGCCTGTGGGAGCAACCAACATTGGGAAGATGGGCATCAAGTACATCAAGCCTGCTAAGCCCACTCGCTCAGGATCACAGGCCGAGAGCGCCTCTAAGACTTCAGTCCCCTCTACATCTGGTGCAGGGGATCAAGAAGTGGACTCCCATGCTGGGCCAAGCAGTGCTGCAAGAGTGCCAGCCTCTGTTAGGGCTTTTGCCGAGGAAGTAAAGGAAGAGCTTCTATTTAGACTGCCTGAATCCTTGGTGGGTCCTCTCCGTGCTGAGTGTGACGCTGGTTTCCAGCACCAAGGGGAGCGGATCCAGCGGCTCGAGGACAGAGTGGGACAGCTCGAGAATCACCTTGCCAGGGTGGATGCAAAGTTAGATCTCATCCTCCAACACCTACAAATTCCTCAACCATCACAAGGTAACCTACCACCTCCTCCTCCTCCTCAAAACCCGCCTCCTCCTCCTCCTAATCACCCTCAACTTTCCCCTCCTCCTCCACCTAACACTCAACAACCTCAACCACCACCACAAAATGACCAGCAACCCCCACCATCACCAAACAATGACCACCAATCCCAACCTTCACCTACCCATGACCAGCAAACCCAAGACTCACCTCACAACTCTCCACGCCAATCCCCACTAAATTCTCCATCTCCACCTCCTTCACCCACTCTCTCACGACCTGGGGCTCCTACACGCTCTCCACTCCGTCTCTCCAACCCTACCCATCCAAGCACTAGCCCCATAGGATCTGACACAGCCATTCACCCCCTCAGCCAATTCTATAGAGAGTATCCCCGCCTTCAACCACTCACTGATGACCATCTACCATTTACCCCAGCCTCCAACTACAAGGAATACTCCTCTACTCATCCTTTTGAGGGTCTCTTTGTCACCCCCAATTGGTTCCCCAACCCTACCTCATCTGATCCTACCTCATCACCAGAAAGCACCCAATCTACCCCCTCCCCAGAAACCTCACCCCAAAAATCTCCACCATCCTCATCCTCAAGCCCATCCCTGGCTCTCACCCTCTTTGATGATGCCAAAAGGGGGAGAGATGTATTGACCACTCTGCGCTTGTCAATGAACACAAAGGATGTCCTCAGCCAGCCATCACTCTGGATTGATGAAGACATCACGGCCGCCCTGCGTCGTGCATTTGAGTCCCAAAGGCTGAGTGGTGCTGAGAGCCTTATAAGGGGAGAAGCCATCCGGTTCATGCAGCAGAAGAAAGCGGCTGAGCAAGGACCACAATGGGATGTGGTAGTGTTTGGACAAGATGATCAATCCTCACAACCTGAGTCATCATCAGAGCCTCCTCCAACTAAAACAAGCAAAAACATTGTTGAGGAGATTATGATGAAGTACGGGCTGAAGAGACCCAACCATCCTCCCATTGTGATAGCCAAGCCTATTCCTGCATCCTCTGGGCAAGTGTCTGAGAGTCCTTGATTTAACCTTTTTGTCGCCTAAAAAAAAAGATTAATCAAAACAATTCAATACTTTATTCCACTATTTAGATAGCGGTGAGTACAGGTCTTTCCACGGTTCAAGTTATCTTGCTAATTGAAAGTATATAAGTCACGCAAATTAACAAACAGTTTGAGTGTGTGTTTATATCTACAACTAAAATATAAAATGTACCGAAAGTATGAGTGTAGAGAATCAATAGGTGGAATCTCCTCCTTCAAGCCTCGATTTGTGCATCTCAATTGTTAGGCCTCATGTGACAATTTCCTCTTAATTAACTAGCTTAAATCGGCCAAGACCTCTTAAAACTAAGAAGTGTTAGCTAGTTTTGATAAACGTGGCTGTCACCCAAGAGGGGGGGGTGAATTGGGTGAGAGAATAAATTAAATCTTTTGATTCTTCTTTTCGAAAGACTGCTTGTGCTTGGTGATAATATTTACGAAGTAGTGATATGCACAAGTCAGTATGTTATGTGATGCAAAATAGAATGTTTGAATGTAAATTTATGCACACATAAATTTATCCTGGTTCGGTCACCCAGACCTACATCCAGTCCCCAGGCTCCACCTGAGATTTTCAATCCACTATTCTTGTTTAAACCGGGCACAAGAGAAGCCTTTACACTTTAGGTTTTACGAGCACGGGTTCACCTAACAACCCACAGGTTTTACACCGGGTTCACCTGCAAACCTTACAAATGCAAGTTTTACGGGCTAACTTGCAACCTATGGAGATTTAGACAACCTCTAAATGCTCCCCCTTACAAATTGTAAGTTTACACTATGTTCACTCTATGAACTGATTGTGCTAAACACTTAAGCTCAAAGCTAACTCTCTCTAAGAGTGGATGATGTTACTCACTTAAGTACAATAAAGTTACTCTCTGAAAAATATCACAAATCTGGATCTGAGAGTAGTAGAAGATGTATATGATGAAGAATATGATATATCAGATACTTTGCTCTGTTCTCTCTCTTTCTTCCATGTCTTCTCTTCTGAATGAATGTCTCTTTTATACTCGGCTTCATAGGCTTCTGTGGCAGGTTGAATATGAACGTTTGAATAGTGCCGTTAACCCTATGTTACCGTTGAGAAGTACATCTTCATTAATGCTTAGCAGGGTAGACTTGCTTTATCTCTGAAAAGTAGTCCTGACACCTCTGCTCTGACAAAAGCATTCTGACTTCTGAGTATGTGATTTTTACTCTTGCACTCTTGCTGACGGATGATCATCTTTCATCCGCAAGTGGTAATCTTGCTCTGCAAGTGTTAAGCTCTGAGTCCCAATGTCAAGAGTCTTTCCATCCGGAAGCTCATTTGCATCCGGAAGCGTGACCATGTTCTGCACATACTGGTTAGTCCAACATAGCAATATATATATAAGAATTATACATGCTGTGGGAAGTTTGTTTGCTATGGGGAGTAGTTTACTTAGTCTGTGTTCTGATTTGGTCTATGATGTATCTGGAAGCATTTTTACATCCGGAAGTAAAACTACTAGATGAAGGATCTTGGTTCACTATAACTCACTCTCACTTAGTGTATTTCATCCCAACACTCAGCGCTAGTCACTAAGCTATCGGAAGCACTTTTACTTGACGTAGTGAACTCACTGACGCTTAGGGTGAAATCTATTCTATCAGTCTGCGCCAGTCAAGATCTAATAGGAAGCAACTTCACTTGATGTTGCATTTCTGCTGACGCTCGGGGTTATATCTAGTCTATCAAACTGCGCCAGTCTAAATCTAATAGGAAGTGCTTTCACTTGGCGAAGTAGACTTACTGACGCTTGGGGTAATATCTATTCTGTCGCTCTGCGCCAGTCTGAGTCTAACAGGAAGCGCTTTCACTTGGGGAAGTAGACTTACTGACGCTTGGGGTAATATCTATTCTGTCGCTCTGCGCCAGTCTAATTCTAACAGGAAGCGCTTTCACTTGGGGAAGTAGACTCACTGTCGCTTGGAGTAATATCTATTCTATCGCTCTGCGCCAGTCTAAGTCTAACAGGAAGCAAACTCACTTCCGATTGAAACATAGCTTAGTCTTAAGGTTTTGTGTACCTAATTCTCATGGACTAAGTTATTTCCCAGTGATTTTACTTGCTGATGCTGGGGGATGAAAACATTCATCCGCATGCGCAAGTCCTAATCTATCCGGAAGTAGATCTTCACCCGGAAGCACTCTTACTTGGGATCCTATGTTATCCTATTGCTTCCTAGGCACTTGGTCTAATCCTCTACATTTTAGTCTTCATCAAAACTTAAGATTCTAACATTCTCCCCCTTTTTGATGATGACAAACCTAGTTCTATTAATTAAGTTCATATGAAAGGATTAGCTGAAGAATAAAAGCAATAGTTAAGAGCAGGTAACTCAGACAAATATTATTGACAAGCAGAAGTTACAAGTCAGAGTTATACAATCAAATAACATATACAAGTAAAGAATGTATACAAATAAATTTCACTAAGTATGAATGAAGATATGCATGAAAACAAAATCAACAAAAATATTTGGATTGGGGGTTAGAGTCTGTGTCTCTTTTTCTTTTCCCTCTCTTTCTGTCTCTCTTCATTTTCCTCACGCTCACTTTGGTTTATCTGAGCAATGATCTCTTGAAGCTCTTTTTCCTCTTTTTCCCTTCTGAGCCTTTCTGATTCAATGGACTCCTCGTATGCCCTTTTCATGTTCTCCACTTCTTCATACCCAGGGAAACCTGTAGCATCGTCGAAGTAGCAGACTTCTCCATTGGGATAGTGTACAGCCCGGATTCTTACATTCCATGCAGAGAAGTTGGAATCCTCTTCAACTTCTTGGGCTTTCCTTTTCCCTTTCCCTTTGCTCTTCCCTTTGCTTTTGCTAATTGGAGGAGTGGGCATTGCACTTGCTCTTTCAGCATCGAGGCAAGCCATCTGACCAAAGGATAGTTTGTCAGTGAATCCATACTTCTCAAATTCTTCAGGAGTCATGTCTTCAATTTCCAATTTGACTTCCTTCAGAATTGGAACCGCTTGGACCACTGGATTTTCTTGCACAACCTGAGCAGATGAAGTTCCTTGCTCAGGTAGGTCAGATGGAGTCTCTTCCTCAGACTCATCAGATTCAGTGGTGGCAACGAACTTTCTGGCACGTTTCCTAGCAACGGCCTTCTTTCTGGGTACACTGAATCCGGCTGCTGGTTCAGATGAGGGAGGAGGATCGGAAGATTGCTCAGATGAAGGGACCTCAGACTCTTGCTCAGATAGTGTAGGAACAGGCTTGGCTATCACAATGGGAGGATGGTTGGGTCTCTTCAGTCCCCATTTCATTATGATCTCCTCAACCATCTCTCTACTTGTTTTATTTGGAGGAGGCTCTGATGATGACTCAGATTGTGAGGGTTGTTCATTCTGTCCAAACACAATCATCTCCAAATGTGATCCTTGCTCAGCTGTTCTCTTCTGCTCCATGAGACGGAGGGCCTCTCCTCTTATAAGGCTCTCTGCACCACTCAGCCTCTGAGACTCATATGCACGACGCAGGGCGGCCGTGATATCTTCATCAATCCAGAGTGATGGCTGGCTGAGGACCTCCCTTGTGGCCATACTTAGGCGAAGAGTAGACATAACATTTCTCCCCCTTTTGTCATCATCAACAGGGGTGAGTGCCAGGGATGGAGTGGATGTGAAGGAGGATGGAGGTGGTTCAGGGCCAAATTTCTTGGGAGGGGAGGGTGATAGGGTAGAGGTAGAGGATGTGGGAGAGGATAGGTGTTCAGGAGTTTGAGGAGGGTCGGGGAAGCAGCTGGTGGTGACAAAGATATCCCCATAAGGATGAGTGGAGGAGTATTCTTTGTAGTTGGCGGAGTCAGGGGTAAAGGGTAAATGGTCATCGGAGAGTGGTTGAAGGCGGGGATATTCGCCGTATGGTTGGCTGAGGGGGTGAATGGCTGTTTCAGATCCTATGGGTCTAGGGCTTGGATGGGTAGAGTTGGAGAAGCGGAGTGGAGAGCGTGTAGGGGCACCTGGTCGTGTGGGAATGGGTGAGGATGAGGATGAGGAAGGTGAGGATGAGAAGGTTCTAGGAGAATGGCGTGGAGAGTTATGAGTCGAGTCTTGGGTTTGGTGGTCATGGGTAGGTGAGGGTTGGGATTGTTGGTCATTGTTGGGTGATGGTGGAGCTTGTTGGTCATTTTGTGGTGGAGGCTGAGGTTGTTGAGTGTTGGGCGGAGGAGGTGGTAGTTGAGGGTGATTAGGAGGAGGAGGAGGGTTTTGATGAGGAGGAGGAGGAGGTGGTAAGTTACCTTGTGATGAGGGTTGGGGAATTTGTAGGTGCTGGAGGATGAGGTCTAATTTTGCATTCACCCTGGCAAGGTGATTCTCGAGTTGTCCTACTCTGTCCTCAAGTCGTTGGATTCGCTCCCCTTGGTGGTGGAAGCCAGCTTCACATTCAACACGGAGAGGACCCACCAAGGAATCAGTCAGTCTAAACAGAAGCTCTTCCTTTATATCCTCTGCAAAGGCCCTAACAGAAGCTGGAACCCTTGCACTACGGCTTGGCCCAGCATGAGAGTCAACTTCCTGATCGCCTGCTCCAGATGCAGAGGGAGCTGAAGTTCCAGAAGCACTACTGGCTTGTGAGCGTGAGCGAGTGGGCTTAGGAGGCTTGAAATACTTGATCCCCATCCTTGCCACATTGGTTGCTCCCACAGGCCTACACTTGACATTCTCTTCTTCCACAGCAGATGTAGCCTTGATCAGATGCTTCTCAAGAAGGAAGGCAATGATGGTGGGATAGGGAAGATACCCTGACTTGTCATTGCTTAACCAGCGCTGAAGCTCTAGGCATATCAACTGCCCAGGGTTGAAAGGCTTGAGCGAGAGGAGTCTAGGGAACCAAGGGTTGTCCAGCAGTGTGAATTCGTTGAAGTTGCCTCCCTTATGAGTCATTATCCGGGAGTAGACGTAGTACAAGAGCCTGTTAGAATCAGACATCTTGGACACCTTCTTGCTGTTGGTGCCATACAACTCCTCGAGTTCCTCCTTGCTGTACTTGTGAGACTCAGGGTAGATCCATTCATTCATATCCTCTTCTGTGATTCCCATCATCTCATTCAAGGTTCTCCAAGTGAACCTGAAGGTTCTTCCTCTTACAGTGGCAGTGAAGGAGAGTTTGTGGACTTGCTCTTTCCCATCCACCTTTCTGTACTTAGCTCTGCCTGAGAGGGATTGGCAAAAGACTCGCAGGACGTTGACGTTGTAGTCCTGGTTGATGCCCAGCCAAGGCATATACTTTTCCAAGTAAGGGCGCAGATGAGCAAACCCTAGTTCATCCAACTTGTCCAGATTGATGAACAGGCCATGGTTGAAGATGGGAATGGATGTCTCAAATTTGGCGGATACACTCTCCAAAGCCCCATCTCTATAGACTGTGGGATCATCTTCTTCCTCAACCCTCTGCCTCTTGGAGGAAGGCTCCTCAGAAAATTGAACCTTCTTTTTCTTTCCCTTTCTCTGAGCATCCCGCTCTTGTTCAGAACCCACTGCCAGTTCTATTCTACCAGAGGTTTCAGGCTGACCCTGAATGTCTTCACCCTGTTCTCGTGATTGCCCAGAACCTTCTTGGCGTTCATGAAGTTCTTCATGTTGTTCTTCATAGTGCCCAGATTTACCAGAATGCTTGTGAGTGGATTTCCCAGATTTCGACTTAAGTTTCTTGGAAGAAGAGGTTTTCTGGATGACTGGGTTGGATTCATTCGTACCGGCCATTTTTGTATGAATGTTGTGAAAATAAAGATGAAATGCGAGAAGTGTGTAAAAATGAAGAATGCAATGAAGAAGATGAAGCAAATTTTTCAGAGAAAAGATGCGTGTGAAAATAATGCAAGTAAAAAGTGAAGATGAAAAGTTACATCTATTTATAGGTAAAGCTTCTGAGGATAGAATGGGTATAGTCTTTCAAATTTTCACACATTTGGGTAACGTAAGTTTTTAAGTTGGAACGACACACCTGATGACACGTGTTGCTTCAGAGAAGGCACAGCGTTTCATAGAGGAAGTTGAAACGTTTTCTGAAGTGATGTGTCCCTTGATCTGACACTGGCGCTCTTGATCATATTGAATTATCATCCAGCGCTAGCCAAAGAGTATCCGGAAGTGATTTTGCTTCTGGTCGGACAGACGCTCCTGGTTGCCTTGAGTAGTCATTCAGCGTCAGCACGAGAGCATCCGGAAGTAGTTTTGCTTCCGATGGTACTTACTTAAGATTTAACATTGAGTAACTCGTTGATGTTCTCTCTTGTGCATCCACAGCGATCAAGCTTTCATAACTAAAGCCATATTTGCATCAAGTAGAGTTTGTTTGATCTTCTCAATTTCAGGAGCAGTAGCTCTCGGAGCCCAGTATGAACAACAACTCATTCAGATTTGATACATTTCTCTGATCAGGTATGATCATGAAAATTGTTGTTCCTTCGTACCTTCTTTCCTACAAAATAGCAAATGATTTTTCTTTCCCATTTTTCAGTCTCCAAACTTGGATCTGACTGGTCAGTTTGTAGGAAGTATGTGATTCTTATGCACTTAAGAATTATTCACTATGGATATAGCATTGCGAATCAACTATGACTATATGCACATGGCTTCTGATAATGATAGTCATAGATAGCATATAGAGTATGAACATTGTGTGAAATATCTTATAAGCCATATCATGTTCATGCTTATGATGCTTAACGTAAAATCTCAATAAGTCCATCTTACATTTGCATAGGAGATTTTACTGTTGCATGCTTCAACCTTAAATAATCCCTTGCTTACCCAAGGAGATCTTTTATACTTATCCTTGGCCTGAAGCACTTTCTTAGAAGAGACAGGATTCGCAGGTTTTCTCCATGTGAGTTGAGACATCCTCTCTCTTTTGTCCTTCTCAGGATAGTTGAATGGAACTCTGTGATAGCTTATCCCTGAGACAAGGTCTTTGTTCCTTGTGGTAGCGCACTGCTTCTTATGATTGAACCAGGTAGTTGCAGTAGTGACATCACCACGAGTTCTCTTCTTTGGGACAAGAGGAGCTCTTGATCTTTCCTGCACAGGTAAGGCACTAGAAGAGAGTTTTGGTACCCATTTGTACTTGGGTCCTACATAGTTAGCGCTGGACCTTACTTGTCCTTTGGGGATCCATATATATTTATTTCTCACATTTAAATTTCTCTTAAAATTGCATGTGTGAGAAATATGACCAGTTCTACCACAATAATGACAGATAATGGGATGATGTTCAGAATCAGATTTCTTATCACTATTATGGTGGTCAGTTTTCTTTTCAAAGACTCTATGTTTATTAACTTTTGAAATCTCAGGGTCTTTCGAAAAGTCTTCTTTTATGATTGGGACTTTGGACTCCTTGGTTGTAGAAGAAGGAATAAGTTCCTCAAGTTCCCTATTCCTTTTTCTTAAGCCTAGAATTTCTTTTGCAAGTTTACAGAATTCAACATGTAGCTCATTATACATATCTTGCAATTCAGAAGTTTCAAGTTTAGGTACCTCATTTTCTTCAGCTTCTGAATCTACTAGGCGGAGATCCACTCTCTCTTTGCTGATACTAGCTTCTACTACATCACCATCCAGTAGCTCATCAACGGTGGATTCACAAGGAGCACATAGTGAGCTTTGGACAGCCTTATCATCAAGAAATTGGTTAGAAGCATACATAGTATCAAGAGTGTTCCAAATATCTATAGCCCTAGAGCAATGTTTAATTTTCTGATAATCATTGTCAGATAAACTTTTGTGCAAAATTTGCATTGCTCTAAGGTTTAAGTAAAATAAGCTTTTGTCCTCTTCTGTCCAATTTACTTTTGGTTTGAAATCAGAGTCCTTTTCAAAAACATCCCACATTTTGAAATCAGTGGATAGTATAAAACTTTTCATCCTTCCCTTCCATAAGTAAAAATCAGCATTTTCTAACACGGGTGGGATTGTATGATCAAAACCTTCAAAACACATTTTGTAACCCAAATCAGCCTAGGTCTTTGCACTTGAGATCGTTGGATCCTTTAAACAAGTGACCTTGCTCTGATACCAAATGATAAACGTGGCTGTCACCCAAGAGGGGGGGGGGGTGAATTGGGTGAGAGAATAAATTAAATCTTTTGATTCTTCTTTTCGAAAGACTGCTTGTGCTTGGTGATAATATTTACGAAGTAGTGATATGCACAAGTCAGTATGTTATGTGATGCAAAATAGAATGTTTGAATGTAAATTTATGCACACATAAATTTATCCTGGTTCGGTCACCCAGACCTACATCCAGTCCCCAGGCTCCACCTGAGATTTTCAATCCACTATTCTTGTTTAAACCGGGCACAAGAGAAGCCTTTACACTTTAGGTTTTACGAGCACGGGTTCACCTAACAACCCACAGGTTTTACACCGGGTTCACCTGCAAACCTTACAAATGCAAGTTTTACGGGCTAACTTGCAACCTATGGAGATTTAGACAACCTCTAAATGCTCCCCCTTACAAATTGTAAGTTTACACTATGTTCACTCTATGAACTGATTGTGCTAAACACTTAAGCTCAAAGCTAACTCTCTCTAAGAGTGGATGATGTTACTCACTTAAGTACAATAAAGTTACTCTCTGAAAAATATCACAAATCTGGATCTGAGAGTAGTAGAAGATGTATATGATGAAGAATATGATATATCAGATACTTTGCTCTGTTCTCTCTCTTTCTTCCATGTCTTCTCTTCTGAATGAATGTCTCTTTTATACTCGGCTTCATAGGCTTCTGTGGCAGGTTGAATATGAACGTTTGAATAGTGCCGTTAACCCTATGTTACCGTTGAGAAGTACATCTTCATTAATGCTTAGCAGGGTAGACTTGCTTTATCTCTGAAAAGTAGTCCTGACACCTCTGCTCTGACAAAAGCATTCTGACTTCTGAGTATGTGATTTTTACTCTTGCACTCTTGCTGACGGATGATCATCTTTCATCCGCAAGTGGTAATCTTGCTCTGCAAGTGTTAAGCTCTGAGTCCCAATGTCAAGAGTCTTTCCATCCGGAAGCTCATTTGCATCCGGAAGCGTGACCATGTTCTGCACATACTGGTTAGTCCAACATAGCAATATATATATAAGAATTATACATGCTGTGGGAAGTTTGTTTGCTATGGGGAGTAGTTTACTTAGTCTGTGTTCTGATTTGGTCTATGATGTATCTGGAAGCATTTTTACATCCGGAAGTAAAACTACTAGATGAAGGATCTTGGTTCACTATAACTCACTCTCACTTAGTGTATTTCATCCCAACACTCAGCGCTAGTCACTAAGCTATCGGAAGCACTTTTACTTGACGTAGTGAACTCACTGACGCTTAGGGTGAAATCTATTCTATCAGTCTGCGCCAGTCAAGATCTAATAGGAAGCAACTTCACTTGATGTTGCATTTCTGCTGACGCTCGGGGTTATATCTAGTCTATCAAACTGCGCCAGTCTAAATCTAATAGGAAGTGCTTTCACTTGGCGAAGTAGACTTACTGACGCTTGGGGTAATATCTATTCTGTCGCTCTGCGCCAGTCTGAGTCTAACAGGAAGCGCTTTCACTTGGGGAAGTAGACTTACTGACGCTTGGGGTAATATCTATTCTGTCGCTCTGCGCCAGTCTAATTCTAACAGGAAGCGCTTTCACTTGGGGAAGTAGACTCACTGTCGCTTGGAGTAATATCTATTCTATCGCTCTGCGCCAGTCTAAGTCTAACAGGAAGCAAACTCACTTCCGATTGAAACATAGCTTAGTCTTAAGGTTTTGTGTACCTAATTCTCATGGACTAAGTTATTTCCCAGTGATTTTACTTGCTGATGCTGGGGGATGAAAACATTCATCCGCATGCGCAAGTCCTAATCTATCCGGAAGTAGATCTTCACCCGGAAGCACTCTTACTTGGGATCCTATGTTATCCTATTGCTTCCTAGGCACTTGGTCTAATCCTCTACATTTTAGTCTTCATCAAAACTTAAGATTCTAACAAGTTTAAACTGATTAATCAAGATAGTCTAGCCTTAAACTTGATGCATATCCTTAGGTGATATAGAAATCAAAACTAACTTCTATTTAACATTCACTTCAAGAATCAAACAAAATGTACTCACATATGCTTAACCTCATGAAGCTACACAATGTATACACCTAACACACATGAAAGTTCAAGATCCAGAAGTTAGGTTTACAAGCTTGAAAGAATAAATGAACTCTACACAGAAATCTCTATGCAGAATCCTAAATCTAACATACCTAAAAATCTCCAGACATGAAAGATCTAAGTGATTACAAGCTTGAAAACTTAGAAAAGGAAAATTCTCACATAAGGCCAATTACATTGAAGCTCGAACACAAATCTGACTTGAAGGAAGGAGAAGAATGCTTAGCCGCGCATGGAGATGGAAAGAATGGAGGATTTGCGAGGTGAAATGGCCATGGCGGAGGTTGCGAGGTGAAAGAGATGAAGAAGATGAAGATGGAGTTGAGAGAGTTTGTTAGAGGGGAGAGAAAATGAAAGTGAAGTGAGAAGAGATATCCAGATAGTTAGTTATGTTTGGGGTTTTATAGTGGTGAGTAACTTTTGGATTATCGCCCAAAGGGTAGTTTTGGTATTTGGTAAAGGTTAGGATGAATGTGGACTAGATCTCATCTCCATGCATTTCCAAAGGTTCCTCCTTTTTCTCCAAGTGATTGTGCTTCCCTTTTTGCCCTTAATGAGGCCTCCAGACTTGAATTTGGCCTTGGCGCCAATTTTGCCTCATTTGGAAAGCTCCCCAAGTACCTTCAAGCTGCAGGGTTAACTTTGCCTTAAATTAACTCTGCACCTGAGACTTCTGATCATTGTGCAGTTTGGTTCTTGTACATGCTGGCTGATGGACTTCAACTTCCGGATGCAAGACTTCATATCGCAAGCGCGAGCATATTCACTTCCGGATGAGAATCCACTGGATGAGAATCCACTTCCGGATGTAACTCTTTGTCCGCCAGCGCCAGCATGTTCACTTCCGGATGTAAATCCACTTCTGGATGTAAGTTCCCTTCTTCAAGTAGCCCAACTTCCGGATGTAACTTTGCTTCCAGATGTGAACTTGCATCCTGATGTGACTTTGAGTGCTTGTCATCTAGCCTTCCTTCTTGCCAACTTATCTCCACTGAAGCTCCACCAAGGGTATGTATGGGGCCCACTTGGGACCCCCCTACATGAAAAACACATCTCATAGTCAAAATGACCAAAATACCCTTAGTTCCATAAAATGCAAATAATAAGGATATTATTCTTCAAATATTTATACATAAGCATGTGCATGAAAATGTATCAATAATGATCAAATATAACAAATAAACCACACTAATTAAGCTCAAATGCACATGCTTAAAGGTATGAAATTTGGTCTAATCAAATCCCCCACACTTAAGCTTTGCACTCCGGGCAAAGTCATGTAAAAGATTAACTCAATCATTAAGCATAATGAAGGCAATTGGAATTATCATAGTGTACAAGTTGATCTTCTTGAACCTTTCCCTAAAGCTTCGCATGGGCCAAATCTAAGAATACAAAGCGAATCCAAGTTTAACAATCAACTAGAATCAAGGAAGAGTGCCAATTGAGATTTTTCCTCACCGGATAAAGTGTTTACACTCATTCACTCAAGTTAGGAAAAATGCCTAACTAGGGACTTGTGATTACTCTTTGGCTCAATGCACTTGACCATCACCATAGGCTTGTAATAGCTCTAAGTTCTCCACCCATTATTATGCATAGCACAACCAAATCTAGGGGACTTTGGGGTTAGATGGAAGGCTAATAATGTATGGTGAATGTTGGATAGTAGTCAATGACCAATGACATGAACAAGTAATCACCACATATGCATGCAATACGATGAAATCAAACCTCACAAAGCATGCTACATCTCTCTTTTCTTTTTCAATCTTATGCCTTTGGCATACTTAAGCACTTTGTGCTTTCTTCCTTTTTCTCTTTTGATAGGCCTTTGGCCTTATTATATATTTTTTTTCTTTTCTTTGGCCTTTGGCCATTTTCTCTTTTCTTTTCCTCTCTTATGGCTCTCGGCCATCTTTTGTTCTTCACTCATATAGCTTGCTTCCCACAAGATACAACAATACAATACTACTATGAATGCAAGCATATGCTATAATCACTTATTCACACTTTGGTCAAGGTGGTAGAAAAGAAAAGTGAATGGCCCAAAGGGGTTAATCAAAGGATAATATTTGGTTGGCTTAGTGTTTGGGTCATGAGGGTTTAGAAAGAAACGCCCCTTTCATTTTCAATCATGCCATGCATTGTGATCTCAAACAAGAGCTAGGACAAGTTCTAGGAGGTCAAGTAACTATTGGCCCACTCAATTCGGTTGGAGGCTTCTCACATTTATAGCTTACTCTAATCAGTCACTTCTTCCCTAAGAAAAGTTAAATGAGAAACTTACACCCTCTTTATACCTTAAAAGTGCCCCATGCAATGCCCTAAGTAATCATTCCAAAAATTCTACTTACACACTAGAGGACAATTCCATATGCTTTCAAGAGCTATAATCAAGTCAAATTTTCAAGAAAAATCATGCCAAATAAGTCCAAAAATCAAGTGTGAAAGCTTTGAATTAAACCACTTTTAAGCACATAATACACCCCCCCACACTTAAAGCATTCATTGTCCTCAATGGACCAATCAATTCAAGTAGGAAGATGCATTTTAAAGGCAAAGCAGCAACATCAAAGGCAGGGCAGTTCAAACAAACAAATGGCTCATATGCATGTATTATTAACAAGACTACACTAAACACAACCTAAAATATTATGTATAACATGATAATTTTTTTTTTTCTCACTGGCGCTCAGGAAGCCTAACTAGATGTCATCTCAAGTTGCTATGCTTCCGGAAGCAAGAGTGCTACCGGAAGCAAAACTGCTATAGGAAGTCACTCTAGGTTCAGATTCTAATTTCACCCCTAGCGGAAGCAAAACATGCTACCGGAAGCAAAATTGCTTCCGGATGCATTGACGCTTATGCACAATGAACTCATCCCCTAGCGGAAGCAAAATGAACACAATCTGATCCTGAGTAGCAAAGTCTAAGTAAGAGCTTCCGGAAGCAAAAACACTTCTGGATGCAAATCCTATATTTCCCAGTGACACTTCCTTAAGCAAATAGGCATCCCCAAACACTAGTGAAATATTTTTCACATTATTTAAACAATCTAACAAACCTAAACAAAATCCTAAACACACAAACATAATCCTAATTTTTTTCTAATACTAACACCTTCCCCCACACTTAAGATATTAACTAAACAAAGCAAGTGAGGAAAGGATAGAAACGACCTTTAAGGCGGCTTGAAGTTCTCCTTATACAATTTTAGCAAATGGCCATTGACTTTGTAGATTCGGCCATCTTTACTATGCTTGATCTCTACCATGCCAAAATCATGAGATTTGGTCACCACATAAGGGCCTTCCCACTTGTCTTTAAGTTTGCCCCCTCCACTGAACTTGAATTTAGCACGGTAGTAAAGCACAAAGTCACCCGCCTTGAATTCTTTCCTCAGGATGCCACTATCATGAATAGCCTTTGTTCTTTCCTTAAAGATTCTGGAGTTCTCAAATGCCTCATTCCTCAACTCTTCAAGCTCACTTAAAGTCAATTGTCTCTCTTGTGCCGCAGCATCCATGTCATCAATACAAGATTTGACCGCCCAATAAGACTTATGTTGGAGCTCAACTGGAAGATGACAAGCTTTGCCATAGATCAACCTATAAGGGGACATGCCAATTGGAGTCTTAAATGAAGTCCTATAAGCCCAGAGAGCTTCCTCAAGCCTCAAGCTCCAATCTTTCCTGCTTGGCTTCACAATTCTCTCGAGGATATTTTTGATTTGTCTATTAGACACCTCGGCCTCCCCATTGGTTTGAGGGTGATATGGTGTAGAGATCTTGTGATGGACTCCAAATTGGTTGAGCAAAGAAGTCATGAGCTTGTTGCAAAAATGTGAGCCCTGATCACTCACAAGTGCCTTGGGCACTCCAAACCTACAAAAGATGTTAGATTTCAAGAACTTCAACACAGTCCGAGCATCATTTGCCCTAGTAGGCACGGCCTCCACCCACCTTGAAAAGTAATCCACGGCCAAGAGTATATAGACATAGCCACAAGAGGGTGGAAAGGGTCCCATGAAGTCAATGCCCCACACATCACAAAAGATCACAGGAATTTGACGCATTTCATGCCGCTTAGTTAATCCTCCAAACCTTTGACAACGATCACAAGACTTGCAATAATCATAGGCATCTTTGAACAAAGTAGGCCAATAGAAACCAGCCTCCAGAATTTTCCTTGAGGTTTTCCTTGCACCGAAGTGCCCACCACAAGCAAGAGAATGACAGAACTCCAAAATTGAAGAGATCTCATCATCATGCACACACTTCCTGATGATTTGATCATTGCACAATCTCCACAAGTGTGGCTCATCCCAAACATAATAGTTTGCATCTCTCTTCAATTTTTGAGCTTGGTGCTTGTTTAATGAAGGAGAAATAATCTCGGCCACCATATAATTCACCAGATGAGCATACCACGGATCCTTCTTAGCATTCAAAGCACACAATAAAGCATCTGGGAAAGTATCACAAACAAGAGAAGAGTCATCAATTCCTTCCACATCCACTGGCAGACGGCTTAAATGATCTGCCACCAAGTTCTCTTTTCCAGCCCTGTCCTTAATCTCTATCTCAAACTCTTGTAAAAGCAAGACCCATCTCAAGAGCCAAGGCTTTGTTTGTGGCTTAGATAACAGATAACGGACGGCTGCATGATCCGTGAATATGATTACCTTAGAATGTAGTAAGTATTGCCTAAACTTGTCCAGACCAAAGACTATGGCGAAAAGTTCCTTCTCAGTTGTTGTATAGTTCCTCTGAGCTCTATCCAATGTTTTGGATGCGTAAGCAATGACTCTTGGCAAAGATTCTTGCCTTTGGCCAAGCATAACTCCCAGAGCCTCATTAGAAGCATCACAAGACAACTCAAAAGGTAATTCCCAATTAGGTGCAACCAAGATAGGAGGAGTAGTAAGCCGTGTCTTCAACTCAACAAAGGCCTCCTTACACTCATAAGAGAAATCAAATTCGGTATCCTTTTGTAGTAGATGAGACAGTGGGGAAGCAATTTGGCTAAAACCCTTGATGAACCTCCTATAGAAACCCACATGTCCAAGAAAAGACCTCAACTCCTTCAAGCAAGTCGGAAAGGGTAGAGAGGAGATTACCTCAACCTTGGCTTTGTCAACTTGAATGCCCTCCTTTGAGACTAAATGTCCCAACACTATGCCCTTGTCCACCATGAAATGACACTTCTCAAAGTTGAGTACAAAACCCTTCTCCACACATCTAACCAAAGCTTTCTCAAGATTGACCAAGCAAGCATCAAAACTGTCTCCATAGAGGGAGAAATCATCCATGAACACCTCTATGCCATCCTCCAGCAAGTCATTAAAAATACTCATCATACAATGTTGAAAGGTTCCTGGAGCATTGCACAGACCAAAAGGCATTCTCCTGTATGCGAAGGTTCCAAATGGACAAGTAAAGGTTGTTTTCTCTTGGTCCTCAGTGTTAGAATCTTAAGTTTTGATGAAGACAAAAATATAAAAGAATAGGCCAAGTACTTAGAAAGCAATAGGTTAACATAGGATCCCAAGTAAGACTGCAACCGGATATGGATTTACTTCCGGATAGACTAGAACTCGCGCACGCGGATGAATGTTTCATCCCCCAGCGGCAGCGAGTAACTCACTAGGGAAATAACTTAGTCCATGAGCATTAGGTACACAAGACCTTAAGACTAAGCTATGATTCAACCGGAAGTGAAATTGCTTCCTGTTAGATTTAGACTGGCGCAGGCTGATAAAAATAGATATAACCCCAAGCGTCAGTGAAAAAGCCATGTCAAGTAAAATTGCTTCATGATAGATTTAGACCGGCACAGACTGATAGAGGTGATATAACTCTAAGCGACAGTGAATCAGCCACGTCAAGTGAAATTGCTTCCTGTTAAATTTAGACTGACACAGGCTGATAAAAAGAGATATAACCCTAAGCGTCAGTGAGTTCACCACGTCAAGTAAAAGTGCTTCCGATAGCTTAGTGACTAGCGCTGACTGTTGGAATGAAATACATTGAGCGAGAGTAAGTGATGGTGAGCTAGAACCTTCATCAAGTGAAATTACTTCCGGATGAAGAAGTGCTACCGGATACACCTTAGACTTAGGGAACACCCACTGCATGTGACTATGTGCTTATATTGCTAAACTAACATTCAAGTGCAGCACACTACGTAAGGTTGCTTCCGGATGAGAAGTTGCTTCCGCAAGCAATCAGAATGTCAGAACGTTCAGAGATGCAGTGTCAGAATGCTTATGTCAGAGCAGAGGTGCCAGGACTACTTTTCAGAGATAAAGCAAGTCAACCCTGCTATACATTGATGAAGCATTTAATGGGCAAACGGTAACAAGGGAAAAACGGACATATTCAAACTGCTAGCCCACCTACCAAGAGTTCAAAATGTTTGAAGACTATATAAGGAATCTCAACTTCATTTATGAAGCAATTAATTATCTTTGAATATTCTTGAGAGAAGTTAGAGCGAGAAAACTAAGAACATCTTCAAGCATTCAAAGCTGCCCAGAAAAGCGAAGAGCATTTAACACATCGAGTGATTCTTTCACCTACTTATTCTGTACTCCTTGTTGTTAAGTCTCTTCTTGTTATAAGAGCATTGATTGTACTTAAGTGTGTAACACTATCTGTTCTTTGAGAGAACTTAGTCAAAAATCCTTTAAGTGTAAAGGTTAACCCCTTGCTTGGTGTAAGGGGGAGTTTGTTAGAAAGGTTACAAGTGAGCCTGTATAAAACTTGTTGTAAGGTTGCAAGTGATCCCGTGCAAAACTTGCGGTTGTAAGGTTTCAGGTGAACCCGATTTAAAACCTGAGATATAGTGGAACTCGGCCTGGGAGGTTGAGGACTGGACGTAGGTCAGGTAGACCGAACCAGTATAACTCTTGTGTTGTTTTTTATTTGAGCATTTATTTTGAAGCACAATTCACCCCCCCCTCTTGTGTATCCATTACTTACACTCAGGTGCTATTGGAACTTGGAAATACCCCGAGAAACCATCCAGAAAACAATAGTGTGACTTGCCAGCTAGTCTTTCCAGCATCTGATCGATGAATGGTAATGGAAAATGGTCTTTTCTCGTGGAGTCATTCAACCTCCTGTAATCAATGCATACCCTCCAAGAGTTCTGAACCCGTGTAGGCACTAGCTCATCTTTGTCATTCTTTACCACAGTCAGCCCACTCTTCTTCGGCACCACATGGATGGGACTCACCCATTCGCTATCGCTTATCGGGTAGATGATTCCGGCACTTAGTAGCTTTTCTACCTCCTTTTTCACAACATCAAGAATTAAGGGATTGAGCCTTCTCTGTGGTTGCCTCACTGGTTTAGCATCATCAGTAAGCAAGATCCGGTGCATGCAAGTGGTAGGACTCATTCCAGGAAGATCGGCCAGAGTCCACCCAATGGCCACCTTGTATCGTCTGAGCACCTCAAGTAACTTCCCTTCCTCAAGAAAAGACAGAGCGCTAGAAACAATAACTGGGAGCTTCTTCTCATCAAGCAAGTAGGCATACTTAAGATTGGGTGGCAAAGGTTTCAGCTCCAGCGTAGGTGGCTCAATAATAGAAGGTACCAGAGTGTGCATCTCAACTTCTAGCAATTGATGTTCATAGAAATCATCATCAAACTGCAGCAGCTCATCACGACAATTCGGCCTCTTAGATTGTGAAGCCTCAGCATTCTTATTCAAGTCTGCATCCCCACTGCCGCTCAGGGTAGAAACATGTGGACCGTCAGTGAGCACATGCTCTTTCAGATATAGCTTCTCCCTCAGCTTGTGTAAGCGGCTTCTTCTTAAGGCTTCATACTCTTCATGGTCAAACTCTTGTGCACTGGATTTCTCAATTTCCTGGGTGAAGTCACAACCTCCCTTCTCCTGTCCTACAAAATTAAACAAACTTCCCTCTTCCAAGGGGTTGTAGCTTGACAAAGAGGAAATAGACGTGCAATCATTATCAAAATTATAATGCACATGCAATGAGTCCATGAATTCTGTCACTGAGCTTCCTATGCTAGATGAATCATTAGGCATATCATGCAAGCATGTATTTTCAATTAATCTAGCACAAGAGTCATGATAACACATATGAGCATCTTCATTATCAATTAGGTTCAACTTGAAGGTATTTGCATGCTCATCACAAACTATATGTATCAGAGAATCAATCACACTTAGTCCAAGGAGAGAATAATCCTCGTGAGGATGTTTAATTGCTTTCCCCACATCAAACTTTATTAATTGATTTCCTACTTGCATTGTAACATAGCCCTCTTCTAAGCTTATAATCATCTTGGCTGTTTTCATAAATGGCCTTCCCAAAATCAAGGAGTCATCCATCCTAGTTTCACTGGTCATGTCTAGCACATAAAAATCCACTGGAAATACTAGTTCCCTAACCCTTACAAGAATATCCTCAATAAATCCATAGGGTTTCTTAATGGATCTATCTACCAATTGGACCACAACACTAGTTTCGCTCAAATTCTTCAACCCTAGTGCAAAGTAGGTGGCCTTAGGCATGACGTTAATGGCGGCTCCTAAATCAAGAAGTGCTTTCCCAAAGCTAAGTTTCCCTATCTGACAAGGGATAGTGAAAGAGCCCGGATCTCCACACTTTTGGGGCAAGTGCCCCTTTAAGAGAGATGAAACATGAGTCCCAAGTTGGACTTTGTTACTTGAATTAGTAGCTCTCTTGTTAGTGCAAAGATCTTTAAGGAACTTAGCATACTTAGGCATTTGTTTCACAAGCACAAGCATAGGCACATTAATTTCCAACTTAGAAAATAAGTCAAGCATCTCCTTTTCCAATTCATCCTCATGTTTCTTCTTAGCTAAAGCATATGAATTAGGAAATGGTAAATGCTTAGGATCAAGAGACTTACCTTTGGGGGATTCATCCCCTTGTTGAGTAGGTTGTTCTTGCGAAGGAGATTCACCAACTTTCCGCTTTCCCTTTGCAATCTCCTTCTTCTTTTCCTCCTGTGAAGTCTCTGCTACATCACCTTTCATAGGAAGGATCTCAGCTTCATCAAGTAAACCATCAAGAGGAGGATTCAGTTCGGCCTCACACGGAAGTTGTGTCTCCTCCTCTTCCTCCTCATATTCATAAGCATCGCCATACTGCCTTCCACTCCTCAATTGCATAGAATGCATGTTTTGCGGATTAACAACCACATTTGACGGCAATCCCCCTTTCATTGCGTCCTGCTCAGCTTTATCATTAAACATTTGAGAAACTAAGGTAGTTACATCTTTCTTTAAACCTTCTCCAAACTTTTCCATTAAACTTGACATCATCTGGTACATAGTATCTTGTTGAGATGTCGAAGAACTAGATGGAGGAGCATGAGCTGGATCATTATTCTTCATAAATGGAGGAGGAACATTGGCTTGTTGATTCGTCCTGTACCTTTGATCATTAGAGTTAGGCCTCCCTTGATATGAACCATAGCCTTGTTGTGAGGGATAGGCATTAGCAGCTTGGTAGTTACCTCCCCCCCACTTAGGCTGTTGCTGTGGTTGGAAAGAGCTGGAATTTGTGGCTTGGTTTGAACCTCCCCCCCACTTGAAGTTCGGATGATCCCTCCATCCCGGATTGTACGTGGAAGAGTAAGGATCATATTTGGTCTGAGGCCTAGCATTGTTATACATGGCCGCCACTTCCGCTTGCGATGGACAGTCTGAGGATAGGTGCATGGGCGAGCCACAGTGATCACAAGATGAGGCCACCAAGGCCATAGAATCATCAACACAAGGAGTAGGCTGAACGAAGCGTCCGTCCATCCGACTGAGGCTCTCGGTCAGCCTCTCGATAGAATTGTACAACTTGTCATCCCCACTCAGGGAGGCAACCTTTGATGCACCACCATACAGAGCATCACGACCATAAAAGTTTTGGTGATTAGAGGCCATAGTTGAAAATAAGTTCCATCCTTCATTGGCAGAGAGGTTGAAAAGTGAGCCATTAGAAGCAGCATCCACACTCATCTTGAGCTGTGGCACCAGGCCATCATAAAAGTATTGCACCAGATTGCCTTTAGAGATGTTATGGTTGGGGCACGAGTTCACCAAGGTGTTGAACCGGCTCCAATATTCATAGAATGTCTCCTGAGAGAATTGTTGAACACCTGTGATGTCTTTCCGCAACTTAGATATCTTGGAGACTGGAAAATAACGGTCTAAGAACACCTTCTTCAGTTGTTCCCAAGAAAGAGTGGCATAATGAGTTGGAAGGTTCAAGAGCCACTCCTTGGCTTTGCCTTCTAAGGAGAATTGAAACACTCTCAACAGAACATCATCCAGGTCTGCATTGGGAGGCTTCATGGAGGAGCAAGTGTGGTAGAGGCCAAACAAGTGCGTGTGAGCATCCTCATGGGGAAAACCTGTAAACTTAGGCAGATGAGCAAGAAGAGATCCTTTGATCTCAAAGTTAGCGGGGTTAGCATAAAAACCTTGAGGTGCAAACGATGCATATGACTGTGTGAACTCACGCATTGGTCTATCATCATCATGTAAATGCCTACCCCGCTCAAAATGACGTTCATCCTCTTGCTCTCGCCTGTCATGTCGCTCACGCTCATGTTCATGATCTCTCACCTCTCTCTCATGTTCTCTATGGTCCTCTCGTCTTTCTGCCATAATGAAATGCTGGTCTAGGAATGTGTTATTTGACGCTACAGATGAATTTTGTGGATTTGATGTGGATCCTACAGGTTGCTTACGAGCTTGCTTCTCGTGCTTTTTCTTTTTCTTAAGTTCTCTCAGAGTCTTATTAATCTCTCTATCCAATGGCACTAATGATGTGGTAGGGTTCATACAAAGCTACTTAGTGCAACTATTTGCAGTAAAATCCAACAAAATCCAGCAGAATCACAGACAAAACACCAGCAGAAATTAGTGCAGATTCCAGAAAAGTGTATACAAGTTCAATCAACACAGAACAGCAAGAAGAGGCTAACTAGAGCAGCCAAATACTTCCTAAAACACTACTAAAACAGGCTTAACTATATATAAAGCAATTCAACCTAAAAACTTAAAACTAAAACTAACTAAAATATCACACAAGTTACACAAATTAAGATTGTGACTACGAACACCTAAAACTAGCAAGAAATAGCCTAAGCCGGCAACGGCGCCACTTGATTTAACCTTTTTGTCGCCTAAAAAAAAGATTAATCAAAACAATTCAATACTCTATTCCACTATTTAGATAGCGGTGAGTACAGGTCTTTCCACGGTTCAGGTTATCTTGCTAATTGAAAGTATATAAGTCACGCAAATTAACAAACAGTTTGAGTGTGTGTTTATATCTACAACTAAAATATAAAATGTACCGAAAGTATGAGTGTAGAGAATCAATAGGTGGAATCTCCTCCTTCAAGCCTCGATTTGTGCATCTCAATTGTTAGGCCTCATGTGACAATTTCCTCTTAATTAACTAGCTTAAATCGGCTAAGACCTCTTAAAACTAAGAAGTGTTAGCTAGTTTAAACTGATTAATCAAGATAGTCTAGCCTTAAACTTGATGCATATCCTTAGGTGAGATAGAAATCAAAACTAACTTCTATTTAACATTCACTTCAAGAATCAAACAAAATGTACTCACATATGCTTAACCTCATGAAGCTACACAATGTATACACCTAACACACATGAAAGTTCAAGATCCAGAAGTTAGGTTTACAAGCTTGAAAGAATAAATGAACTCTACACAGAAATCTCTATGCAGAATCCTAAATCTAACATACCTAAAAATCTCCAGACATGAAAGATCTAAGTGATTACAAGCTTGAAAACTTAGAAAAGGAAAATTCTCACATAAGGCCAATTACATTGAAGCTCGAACACAAATCTGACTTGAAGGAAGGAGAAGAATGCTTAGCCGCGCATGGAGATGGAAAGAATGGAGGATTTGCGAGGTGAAATGGCCATGGCGGAGGTTGCGAGGTGAAAGAGATGAAGAAGATGAAGATGGAGTTGAGAGAGTTTGTTAGAGGGGAGAGAAAATGAAAGTGAAGTGAGAAGAGATATCCAGATAGTTAGTTATGTTTGGGGTTTTATAGTGGTGAGTAACTTTGGGATTATCGCCCAAAGGGTAGTTTTGGTATTTGGTAAAGGTTAGGATGAATGTGGACTAGATCTCATCTCCATGCATTTCCAAAGGTTCCTCCTTTTTCTCCAAGTGATTGTGCTTCCCTTTTTGCCCTTAATGAGGCCTCCAGACTTGAATTTGGCCTTGGCGCCAATTTTGCCTCATTTGGAAAGCTCCCCAAGTACCTTCAAGCTGCAGGGTTAACTTTGCCTTAAATTAACTCTGCACCTGAGACTTCTGATCATTGTGCAGTTTGGTTCTTGTACATGCTGGCTGATGGACTTCAACTTCCGGATGCAAGACTTCATATCGCAAGCGCGAGCATATTCACTTCCGGATGAGAATCCACTGGATGAGAATCCACTTCCGGATGTAACTCTTTGTCCGCCAGCGCCAGCATGTTCACTTCCGGATGTAAATCCACTTCTGGATGTAAGTTCCCTTCTTCAAGTAGCCCAACTTCCGGATGTAACTTTGCTTCCAGATGTGAACTTGCATCCTGATGTGACTTTGAGTGCTTGTAATCTAGCCTTCCTTCTTGCCAACTTATCTCCACTGAAGCTCCACCAAGGGTATGTATGGGGCCCACTTGGGACCCCCCCTACATGAAAAACACATCTCATAGTCAAAATGACCAAAATACCCTTAGTTCCATAAAATGCAAATAATAAGGCTATTATTCTTCAAATATTTATACATAAGCATGTGCATGAAAATGTATCAATAATGATCAAATATAACAAATAAACCACACTAATTAAGCTCAAATGCACATGCTTAAAGGTATGAAATTTGGTCTAATCAGTCCTTCATCTGAGCAATCCTCTGATCCTCCTTCCTCAACTGTGCCAACAGCCAAATTCAGTGAGCCCAGAAAGAAGGCCGTTGCTAGAAGACGTGCCAGGAAGATAATTGCCTCCACTGAATCTGATGAGAGTGAGGAAGAGACTCCATCTGACCAGCCTGAGCAAGGAACTTCATCTGCCCAGGTTGAGCAAGAAACTCCAGTGGTTCAAGCAGCTCCAATTCTGAAGGAAGTCAAGTTGGAAATTGAAGACATGACTCCTGAGGAATTTGAGAAGTTTGGATTCACAGACAAGCTATCTTTTGGTCAGATGGCCTGCCTTGATGCTGACAGAGCAAGTGCCATGCCCACTCCTCCAATTAGCAAGAGCAAAGGGAAGAGTAAAGGGAAAGGGAAAAGGAAAGCCCAGGAAGTTGAGGAGGATCCCAACTTCCCTGTATGGAACGTGAAAATCCGGGCTGTTCACTATCCCAATGGAGAGGTCTCCTACTTCGACGATGCTACAGGGTTCCCTGGGTATGAAGAAGTGGAGAACATGAAAAGAGCATTCGAGGAGTCTATTGAATCAGAGAGGCTCAGAAGGGAAAGAGATGAAAAAGAGCTTCAGGAGATCATTGCCCAGATAAACCAGAATGAGCAGGAGGCCGAGCTAGCCAAACTGCAAAAAGAAAATGAAGAGAGGCAAAAGGAGAGGGAGAGGAAAAAGAAATACAAACCCTAAACCCCCAATCCAAACATTTGTTTTAACTTAGAAATTTGTGTTTTTGTTTTCATGCATACTTTCATACTTGCTTAGTGTTATTTACTTGTATATGTTTTTGACTTGTAAATGTTATTTGATTATATACTCTGACCTGTAACTATCAATAATATTTGTCTAAGTTACTTGTTCTTAACTATTGCTTTTATTCTTCTGCTAATCCTTTCATATGAACTTAATTGATAGAACTAGGTTTGTCATCATCAAAAAGGGGGAGAATGTTAGAATCTTAAGTTTTGATGAAGACTAAAATATGAAAGAATAGGCCAAGTACTTAGAAAGCAGTAGGTTAACATAGGATCCCAAGTAAGAGTGCAACCGGATGTGGATTTACTTCCGGATAGACTAGAACTCGCGCACGCGGATGAATGTGTCATCCCCCAGCGGCAGCGAGTAACTCACTAGGGAAATAACTTAGTCCATGAGCATTAGGTACACAAAAGTTTAAGACTAAGCTATGATTCAACCGGAAGTGAAATTGCTTCCTGTTAGATTTAGACTGGGGCAGGCTGATAGAATAGAATAACCTCAAGCGTCAGTGAATCAGCCACGTCAAGTGAAATTGCCTCCTGTTAGATTTAGACTGACACAGGCTGATAAAAGAGATATAACCCTAAGCGTCAGTGAGTTTACCACGTCAAGTGAAAGTGCTTCCGATAGCTTAGTGACTAGCGTTGACTGTTGGATTGAAGGACACTGAGCGAGAGTGAGTGATAGTGAACTAAATCCTTCATCCAGTGGATTTACTTCCGGATGTAGAAGTGCTTCCGGATACATCCTAGACTAAATGACTTCCCACAGCATGTATAGTTCTTGCTATATTTGATTATATATAATGCTATGTTGGGCTAACCAGTATGTGCAGAAATTAGCCACTTCCGGATGCAAATGAGCTTCCGGATGCAAAGACTCTTCGCATTGGGATTCAGAGATTAACACTTGCAGAGCAAGATTGCCACTTCCGGATGAACGATGATCATCCGTCAGCAAGAGTACAAGAGTGAATGTCACATACTCAGAAGTCAGAATGCTTTTGTCAGAGCAGAGGTGTCAGGACTACTTTTCAGAGATAAAGCAAGTCAACCCTGCTAAGCATTAATGAAGATGTACTTCTCAACGGTAACATGGGATTAACGGCTATATTCAAACGGTCATATTCAACCTGCCACCCAAGCCTATGAAGCCGAGTATAAAAGGAACATTCACATTCAGAAGAGAGGGAGAGAGAATAGAGCACATTATCTGATATATCATATTCTTCATTCTTCACATCTTCTACTCTCAGATCTAGATTTGTAATATTATTAGAGAGTAATTCAGTTGTACCTAAGTGAGTAACATCATCTACTCTTAGAGAGAGTCATTTGTACTTAAGTGTTTATCACAATCAGTTCATAGAGTGAACATAATTGTTATCTTACAATTGTAAGGGGGAGCATTTAGAGGTTTTCTAAATCTCCATAGGTTGCAAGTTAGCCCGCAAAACTTGTGGTTGTAAGGTTGCAGGTGATCCCGTTGTAAAACCTGTGGTTGTAAAGGTTTGCAGGTGAGCCCGTTGTAAAACCTGTGGGTTGTTAGGTGAACCCGTGTTCGTAAAACCTAAAGTGTAAAGGCTTTCTTGTGCCTGGTTCAAACAAGAAGTTTAGTGGATTGAAAATCTCAGGTGGAGCCTGGGGACTGGATGTAGGTCTGGGAGTGACCGAACCAGGATAAATTTGCTTGTGCATATTTTGCTTATTTAAATCTCACACCAAGCACCACACCACTACATACTCACTTGTGCTTGGGATGATTCATCGTCACTCTCATCAAGCTCAAGGAGTAAAATTTTAAAAAGGGAAAATTATAAGATTTTATTCTGCCACCCAATTCACCCCCCCCTCTTGGGTGATAGCCACGCATTTCACTACAGCGCCCCGCTGTCTTGGACACTGATAAATCACAGATAATATCAGCAATATCATGGTAGTTCGGGTATGACTAAAAGCAATATAAATGAAAATGAATATAAAAATTGCTTTCCAATATAAATGACTAAAAGCGATTGATCCCCTCACAAATAAGGTCATTCCTTATAGAGTCAAGGCTCTTGCGATCAACATTCACACACTTCATTAGAATATGAGTAGAAGAAATTGACTGTTAGAAATGATAGTGGTTTTGAATTCTGAATTCAATGATTGGTTATGGTTGTATTTAGGTGAATTTTATTGTGTTGATTTGTATAGTGTTAAATGGAAATGTATGCTTGTTGTTCCTTGGCTTTTTGTTCATGAATGTGAATTATTGTTGAAGTTTACTAAAAAGTAATGATTTCTCACTTTAGTTGGTGATAATATGAAATTGAGCTTGAAGGAAAGACATTGGATTGTTCTGTGTGGATTTTTAAGTTGTTAATGATTTGTTAAGGTTTAAAGTAGCGAATTTGGACTTTGAATGATTGTATAAAATAGTTGAATTAAGAATGGGGATTTGGGTAGTAACATATGAATACATACGAGAGAGACGTCAAAGTATTATAAAGTGAAAATGATATTAATATATCATTATGTATCATATCATTATAGGAGCATATAATGGTGATTATACTTGAAGGGAAGGAAACGGTGAGGAAAGGCAGTTAAGTGCTAAAGGGCGACAAGTAATCACACTTAACCTTACTATAACATTGAGGGTGATGTTAGCTAGGATTTTGTAAAATCCTTTCTCACCCTCTATATATATACATTTTATCTTTGAAAGGTTATATTTTTATACAAAACAGGCTATCGGGTGCCTTTTAAACACGATTATTTCTGTACAAAAGATTTTTACACATTATATATACTATTATCCTGCCTGGTGGTGGCCATTGATCTGGAATGGCGTGGAATGTATATAGGGATAGTGTTGGATAGTGGTTTAAGAGGTGATGAAGATAGAAAAGAGGGTTATATGTTGAGTTGAGATAGTTGAGAGTTATGTTGATGGAATATAGAATAGGGATTGTTAATGTTGCATGACACTGATTATTAGTACCGTCGGCCGATGTAACATATCGATTTGCGCAGTCGATAGGTTAATTGTACAGGTTCCTTGAATTGTAAAGGAACCAGGGATGTGTACACTTTTTATAGTGCTCCCTTTTCCAGGGACGTTTTCACTATTTAAAGTGCTCCCTTTTTCATGCTTTCAGATTTGAGACTGGGCACAGTGTCAATCATGTTTATTTTTGATGTTGAGTTAGAGATTGTGGTGAGTTAGGTTGTGGGAAATATTTGATGTTGTTGATTAAAGTATTGGCAAGTGATGTGGAATTGATGGAGGGATTTGGGAGATAAATGGAAGAAGAATTGACACACACACACACACACACACATATATATATATATATATATATATATATATATATTACTGGTTTTAAAATGAGGTACCCTTTAGACGCCCTCGCTACCGCACATCTCACTGTTATAATGAGTTAAGCGGTGATTACTGGGACAAATTGTCTCATCCCACGATTACTGACATTTTTGCAGGTATTCATGCATAGACGCAAGCAGCAGGAAAGGGAATTAGGTAGTAGTAGTTATATAGACTATTTTGGATTGTATATTGCCAATTTGTATAGGCCTGCATACGTTTCCGCATATATTTATATGTATCTGATATTATTGAACTTTAGGTTGTTTATTTTTCTAACCATGTTAGGTGATTCTTTTCTAACATGATTAGCTATTAATTATCCATGATAGTATTCAGGTTGTATTAGTTTATTCTTTTCTATCATGGATAATGATCATTATTAGGAAATCCTTTTTCTAACTATGATAGATTTATTAATATTATGGAAATCATTTTTCTATCATAGTTAGTCAGGGTATTATTGAATTAATTAGGGAATTAGTAACAGAGTGTTACAATAACCAAGTTGTAACACTCTGTTACTTAATCTCTAATTTAATAATGATATCCATTTTAATTAACCAATGATATTCTTTTTAGATATAATAACCTCTTTACTAACTATGATAGAAAAGATTTTCCATAATATCAATGTCCTATCATAGTTAGAAAACATATTTCCTAATGATTAAATAATATCCATGATAGAAAGGAATAAACTAATACAACACAGCAGCTATCATGGATAATTTATTGATAACCATGTTAGAAAGGATTTGTCTAACATGGTTAATAAACAAAACTAATTGATATTAAATAATAAATAAATATATATACATGCGGAAGCAGATGCAGGCCTATACAAATTGGCAATATACAATTCCGAAGAAACTATATAACTTCTACTACCTAATTCCCTTTCCTGCTGTTTGCGTCTGTGCATGAATACCTGCAAAAATGTCAGTAATCGTGGGATGAGACAATTTGTCCCAGTAATCACCGCTTAACTCACTATAACAGTGAGATGTGCGGTAGCGAGGGCGTCTAAAGGGTACCTCATTTTAAAACCAGTATATATATATATATATATATATATATATATATATATATATATATATATATATATATATATATATATATATATATATATATCCGTGTCAATTCTTCTTCCATTCATCTCTCAAATCCCTCCATCAATTCCACATCACTTGTCAATACTTTAATCAACAACATCAAATGTTTCCCCACAACCTAACTCACCACAATCTCAAACTCAACAACAAAAATAAACGTGATTGACACTGTGCCCAGTCTCAAATCTAAAAGCATGAAAAAGGGAGCACTTTAAATAGTGAAAACGTCCCTGAAAAAGGGAGCACTATAAAAAGTGTACACATCCCTGGTTCCTTTACAATCCGAGGAACCTGTACAATTAACCTATCGATTGCGCAAATCGATAGGTTACATCGGCCGACGGTACTAATAATCAGTGTCATGCAATACTCACAATCCCTATTCTATATTCCATCAACATAACTCTCAACTATCTCAACTCAACATATAACCCTCTTTTCTATCTTCTTCACCTCTTAAACCACTATCCAACACTATCCCTATATACATTCCACGCCATTCCAGATCAATGGCCACCACCAGGCAGGATAATAGTATATATAATGTGTAAAAGTCTTTTATACAGAAATAATCGTGTTTAAAAGGCACCCGATAGCCTGTTTGTATAAAAATAACCTTTCAAAGATAAAATGTATATATATAGAGGGTGAGAAAAGATTTTACAAAATCCTAACTAACATCACCCTCAATGTTATAGTAAGGTTAAGTGTGATTACCTGTCGCCTTTTAGCAATTCTACGCGATTTCTCAACCTTTCTCTCTTGATGCCACGAAAGCCTACTTGCATCCACTCCTATAATAATATACAGCAAAATGATGAATTAATATCATTTCCACTTTATCGTGGTTCAACGTCTCTCTCGTTCTTATATGACTACCCAATTTTCCCCATTTATGTATTTTATCTTAATGAACCTCATCAAACATATAAACAAACCATTACCATTAAACACTTGCATGTGATCACAAAAGTAAGATTATTTCAACCACTTCCTCTTCAATATCATTCATCATCTTTAATCACAAGAGACCAAGTTAAGTAATCAAATACTCCAATTTAAAAATTAGTCACATACACATTAACCAAACACATGAATAACAGATCAAGAATATGAATATTTAATATTACTACGATCATGCACACCCATCAAAGATAAACCAAGCTGAAAAATGCTCAAACAAAGCAAACACCTCATTATTTTCATATTGTATTGAATGTAAGCCATCATATTTATCTGAATTGCTTTAATAGAATAACACAATTATAAAATCAATTGTTGGTCATGGCATTCAGCCTTAACAATGGCAGCCCCTATGAGAAAGAGAAACAAGAAATCTAGGAATTCACCTATATAGTTAAAGTCATCCATGCTTACTTGCATACCACACTTCAATTCACAATTTAAATTACTCTCATTTAATCAGCCATTCAAATGACATATCAATTACAATTTGAAGCACTCTTATTTCAATTTCTCAACATCAATTCCACTCATTAACACTTTTTGCCATTTGGTTATTTAAGAAACAAGGAACATACATACAACATATAGCAGCCACACTCCATTTCAACCCCAATTAAATCACCTCTCCCAAAAACAAGGAAAACAATATTTCTAATGCATCACCTCTTTACCAAACCAATGTAACTATATTCAATGCACAATATTCTATAGAATGTAACTCAAACATACACTAAAGTTTAGACCTCTTTTATAGCAACAACCTTCGCACAATTCACATCCAAGATTGTTCAAAGTTCAGTGTTTCTATCTAAATATCAGTTTTAAATTAATATTTTCAAACCTTACAACACATTCTCCAAACAATTAAAAATTTCTAGATTAAACTCCCTCAAATTAGACTTACAATCTAAGTGATAAAACAAGGTTCAAGTTATAGAAAAACCGTAACAATTAGAGCATAAATCCCATCAAAAAGGGTACATCACCATTCAGCCATACTATGGAGCAAAAATAGAATATAGAAGCAAAATTAAGAACTTAACACATTCATCCGTCAAGATCAGTTTGAATCAACATTCAAACTTCATTACCAACTTAACAACCTCAAACCACAGTTTATACACCAAATTACATATATTCAAAACCAATAACAAGTAAGCAATCAGTTATATAAAGACAAGTGACACACACATTTAACTTCTTTACAAATTTTATTTGAAGATTCCTAATAAGGATGCCAAATATAATAGATTTTTATAACTTCACAACCTCAACACATACATAAATTGCATATAATTTCCATTCTATTTCAAATTAGATCCTCACCCATATGAGTAACCAAACCTTAACAAAACTTAAACACCCAAACCAGCAAACTTGATTCAAATAAAGGGAAGACAAATCAGATTCAAGAGCTAACCAAATAAGACTAAACAAATCAACATACAGTGCATTCTAATTCTCAGAACTCTTACATCCATCAATTAAAAGTTTTGAACCATTAAAAACCTTATGCCCAACAGATTACTAAAGTGCACAAAATTAGGGTTTTCACAAAATCAACAAATCCTAGATCAATCATTCAAATAATCACTTAGGATATTCAAACTCACAGCTTAACATGTTCTTTAGGTGGTTTAGGAATCCACACTCAAACCATCACACAACTTCCCAACTTGCAAAACAATTTCTTAATTTTACTATACTCATGCTCCACTTCATACATCAACCCAAAAGTCACCCTAGACCGAAAAATCAAGCCAAACCAGAGACAACAATAAGGAATTTCGAAAATCCCCAAATACTTAAGCATATGAATAAATTTTCTAACTCTATTTTACTTAAATCCATGCTTAATTGAACTATACACCAATTTTCAGTCCCAAACAGAGATAACACCTAAATCCTTTCCGCAATACTAGAAATTGAAGTTTAATCTTCATTTCAAACAAATTCCTAACTTAAAATCCCAAACCCTAGGTTTGAAATCCCTCTAAATCTCGCTGAAATAAAGGAACAAAGCTAGGAAATTGAAGAAGAAAACTGACCATGACTTGACTCCAACATGGCATGGCTAAACGAAGCCCGCCGTCGGCCAGAATCACCGAAGAACAGCCACTGTGGTGGTTAGGCCGAAACAGAACCACCAAAAGGGAAAAGAGAGGTGAGAAAGTGAAGTTGGAAGGAAAGCTTAACTTAAAGAACAATAGGAATGGTAAACCCACCTTCTTCCGCCGCCGTCTCCCGCTCAGGTCGCCGGAGAACGAAAGAAAACGACTTCCATGGGTGGAAACACGAGTGAGGCGAGAAGCAAGAGAGGAAGAAACGAGTTGGGAGAGGAGAGAAGTATGGCGGTAGGCTTGCCGCCGCCGCTGCTTCGCCGGCGAACATGAGAGGCTGAGGTGGGAGGAGCAAAGAGAAGGGAGGGATCGAATGGGATGAAGAAAATGGTGAGGAGTGAAATGTGTGTGTGGATGTCGGCCAAGAGAAGAGGAAAGGAGAGAAGTAGTGAAATATTAGGGTTTTAGTGCAAATTACAAAATTGCCCTTCAATATTCATTTATTTACTTTTCCTTTTTGCATTTCTTCCCCAAGACAAATATAAAACTACTCTATATACCACTCACCTACTTTCTCCTGCCATAGTATTATCTATGTCCTAAAGTATTTTTCATCAAAGTTTTAATCAAAACTCAACCTTTAACTATTTTCTTTAATTTCTAAAGAAAATGGGTATATTATTTTCTAGAAAAACATATTTATCCTCATTTACTTATTTACAATATCCTTTAATTTAATAATCATATCCTAATATCTTAATTAGCTCCATATTATCCATAATTCAAATTTTTGGGATGTTACAGAGATGAACTACAAATGAAATGCTAATTAATCCCAAATGAAATGTAAATGAATGTGTGTGAGAGGGGTTGGCTGAAATTAGGAGTAAGGGAGGTGAAATGAGAGTGAAATAAATTCTAAATGAGATGTAGATGAGAGATGAAGTGTATGAAGGTGAATATGTGTCTAGATGCTTCTTCCACCTAATTCCTCTCTTTATGCTCTTTCTCCTCTTTCCAATTATGCCCTCCAAGTGCATTTGTGAGTGGTGTTTTGAATTTTGGCTCCATATTACCCTTTCTGGAAATATTTCAAAATGCTCAAATCTCTTGTTTTTCTAGAAAAGGTAATTTTTTGTCTTCTGCCTTTGCTTGCCTCTTTATTCACCAAAATGTCTATGGATGGAGTTATGGGCCTTCCAATTTCGCCGTTACATATAAAAACAGGAAAAAACAAGTCAAAAGCCCTAAATGCATCCAATAACTTGCAACATAAGTAATTGAGGCAATATTTCCACTATATTATGTAATTGTCATGCATATAGAATACTTTCAATAATAGATCAATAATTCAACTACTGCTCACTAATTCAACCACAAATACACATGCAATGTATATAAAACATGCTTAATCAGTCCACTGCGATAAAAGGCCCACTTACAAAACATAAAATTAATAATATGAGCATCTTGGATCAGAAAAAGAATCAACACCGCATGTTAATAGCTATTCACATAGAAAGGCCCACCACGTATTACCAACTATTGGCACTCTGACATTTGCCATATTTTAATAGCTAACTAATGTATTTTTATATTATGAAGCAGCTTGGCATTAACAAAACAATGAGCGACCAATTCTGCAGTCCACATTCATTGTTTGAATCATCTTATAAAATTCTTTTCGGTCATTTATTAATAGGAGAGGAAAATGAATTTCAAAACTTAAAAACTTACTAAATCGTCACAAATTAAACATGTAATACCATAATCTTATGTTACTAGGTTTTTAGTTAATTAGTTAACAATTTCAAACCTAGAGTTCCCCTAAACCTGTCGGACCTAAGAGACTCAATGTTTAGTGCTTTTCTGAAACTCCCTAAACCTTCCAATCATATTCCTCACACAAAGAAACAATGATTAAAGTATATTTTAGTTGATTATTGAACCCAAAACCCACCGCTAGTTTCAACATGTTCTCAAAACTCGCCGAAATAGCAGAAAAGAAGTATAGAAATGGATATAGATTAAAAGAGGGAAGTCACTTGAGATCCAATGCAGCCTTGGACGTGTAATCAAAGGCTTCAATTGCTGGGATTTGGAGCCCAGAAAAAGGGAGGAACGAAGAGCTAACGCGAGGGATTGGAAGAGTGGGAAGGAATGGGTGATGTTGTGAAAGGGTAAGACCGAAATGGCTAAAACAAAACGAGCAAGCGATTTAAGGAAGTGAGATAAAGAAATCTGAGAGAAAAGGGAAGGGTGTCGAGGAAGATGGAGGAGAGATGAAGTGGAGGTGTATATCCGATATGAGTGTGAAGTTGGGGGATCTGCTCTGAGCTTTGAATTTGAATTGAGATGGCTGCAGTCCTGAGAAAATGAAAGGAATAGTAATATGAGTATGTGTTTGGTCAATGTGTGTGTGGTGAGAAGACGGGAAGGAAGATGTTTTATTGTTTAATAAATGCACAAATCCAAGTTTAAACATCAATGAATTTTTTATCACATTTGGCAAAGTTTTTCGGAAAAGCGAAACAAAGAATTGAATCTTTAATTCAGGTCTCGAGAAAAAATTCCCAGGATGGTCAATCAAAGTGCGCCTATATTGCGCCAACTTGTTCTTACTTATACAACTAACGCATTTGATATGTTTCAAGCACAATGGGATGTCCAATTTGCTTTGACATTTTCTCAAGTAGATGAGAAAGGGCCTTTATATCTATACATTGTTCAAATGATTGATGAAGAAGGGAAATGGAGGGTTGAGTTCAATCCTAATACTCATGAAATATCTGACACCTGCAAAATTTTTGATTCCATTGGGATATTGTGTTGTCATTCATTAAAAGTGTACGAGTCAAAGTGTGTGAGAATTGTGCCAGAGCAATACATTATGAAGCGATCACTACTGGAAATAAGGTCTTTCACGACCACAATATTGGGCTTTTCACGACCACAAATAGGTGGTCGTGGAATCCCGCGTCGTAAAAAAGTGTGTTTTTCACGACCACATGTTTGTGGTCGTGATAGATAGGACCTATCACGTCCACACTTGGATAAAAATGGACGTGGTAGCCTCTTAGGAGGCACCAAATTTGGTGCCTCCTAAGAGGCTACCACGTCCACACTTATCCAAGTGTGGACGTGGTAGGTGGACGTGATACCCTATCACGTCCACACTTAGGAAGTGTGGACGTGATAGGGGGGACCTATCACGTCCACACCTTATAAGGTGTGGACGTGATAGGTCCCCCCTATCACGTCGTCACTTCCTAAGTGTGGACGTGATAGGGTATCACGTCCACACTCCCTTATGTGTGGACGTGAAAGGGGGTTTTTTTTTTTTTACTTTTTGTAAATGCATTTTATAGCCATCTGCATTCTTGTAGATCATTTACAAACCACTGTCAATACCATACTACAGCACAATACAGAATACCAGAGCAATTGCAAAAACGTATCCCATAAATATTACCTTACTTAGACAACAAAATACAAAAGGCATAATCTAAGTTTTATATCTTTGCCTTACTAGTAATATAAGTTCAAAATTTAGCTACAACAATCTAAGCCTATACAATTTCTGCCTCACATAGTGATTAAAAATTCTGCAAGTGCGTTTCGTACAAAGTCAATATCCTCATCTTGTTTAAACGAGTCAGTACTAAGTCCATAAAGTCCCTCCAAAAGCTGCAACATAATTAAACAATATTAAAAAAGACAAGGAAAGTACCACTTACAATTAGAAATCACTATTTTCTTGGAGATATATGTTAGAAGCGTGCATACCTTTTGGAATTTCCTCCCTTGCTTAATTTGATCTTGATATACAATATCCAGCATGTATTTGCAGACATAGTATCCGCACTCTACAACGCCCCGCTGTCTTGGACACTGATAAATCACAGATAATATCAGCAATTATCATGGTAGTTCGGGTATGACTAAAAGCAATATAAATGAAAATGAATATAAAAATTGCTTTTACCTTTACATTTATAACATTAATCGAAGTCTGACTAGCTGTGTAATAATCAGTATCTTGAGCATCATGCCATTTTAATATTCCTCTTCAAAAGAGACAAAATCATAACAATAATGTTATATATAGTATAAAGATATATTATTATCAACCATAAAAGTAAAAAAAAAAGAGAAACTTACTTGTGGAAGACTTTTCTGTGATCGTTGCTAATAAATCCCTCTAAAGAGTCAAACCAAAAAATCCTGAACTCTTTCGGGCAAAGTATAGCCAGAGTCCAATGTCCACTGAAAGATATAAGTGAAAATAAATGTTAATTAACCTAAGACATAACATTTAATATTGTGTAAAAGATAACTCATTACCAATTCAAAACGGGGGCGAAATAAAGAGTGCCGCAATCAAGGCCCATCTGCAGCTCGACGTAACATTGCATCTCCCAAAAATGATCCTTCTTACTCTTTTTAAGTAATTTCAAGGCGTTTTCATTATAAGCCAGTCTAGAAGGGCATAGAAACCGGCAAAACTTCTCCTTTGGGGTTCTTTGACATAAACTGTGACAGTACCTATTAGACATGGCGAAATGGATTAGAACTTAAAGCCTCATTACAATATTCAACTATATTGGTAAAAATATGACACACTTACCAGACGGCCAAATCAAGCCAGCTTTGCTCAAGCTCTTCCATCATCAAGAACTCCTTAACGTCTCGAGAACCTTGCAACCAAATCTTCTCCTCTACTAGTGGATTGACGACTCCAGCAGGTATTGAAAGATTACGCTCAAATCCAGGTTGCATCGTCCACAGCAGATTCAGATATGGGTACTTCTCACCGTTAAAATTCTGAAAATAAGAAACACATCATCAGTACACACATATATCAACAACATTGTTAATAAAGGTCAATTCATAGACAATTTGAGTACCTGTGGGAGAAGAATTGGTGGTTGAGCTTCTTGAGCTTCTTGAGCAGTATCGAACACAAACCTTTTAGGCCAAACAATAAAGCCCTTCATTGCTTGCCCTAAAGTTGTGACCTCTTTAGTACGAAATGGAACACATGTCATTTCTTGGCCCTTTATCACGGAAATGACTGTCACTTTTACTTGATCATCCCGGATAGACCTGTTATGAATGGTGGTGTGATATGGGTACTTGAGAGCCTTAGCAACAGGGTGTAGGCAAGGCTCGTCAAGATGCAAGTAGCACTCCTCGTGGTAGTCATCAAGAGGATCAGGTGCACTTGGCTCATTCATTGTTGAAGTTGTTCTTTGGGAAGCTTGAAGATCCTCTAACTGTGATGCAAGATATTCAAACCTCATTTGCCATTGGCTCTCCCGTTCTTCCATCCGTTCGTCCACCCGTGCATTCACCATTGCATCAAGCTCCTCAGTGGACATTTTAGGTCGAGACACCACTCGTTTTTTGGGCCCAAAAAATTTCTTTGCCCCAACTCTCCCAGAAACTCCTACAACTCGGCTAGGGTTGTCTAATCTCCCTAGCGAAGTTGCTAGGATGTCCATTCTGGGGTCCTGCGGTGTCCAAGACCCCTGAGAAGATTGCTCCTCTAGTTCATTCTGTTACAAAAGTGAACAAACATTGATTAATATACAATAATATCCTACGTAAGTGTTTAAATACAATTTATATAGCACTTACAATTCGGTTTGCCACCGCTTCAGCCTTGTCACTGGTATATTTTCCAGTTGGTCTCTTCCTTCGGGCCGCTACCCATGTTTCATGGCGTTGGAGGTCAGGTAAAGGTTCTAAAACAGTGGAAGATGACTCAGCTTCCATAGATTTTCGCTGCTCCTCCCACTTTTTTTGCCGCTCGGCTTCCACATAATCAGTCATCCAATCATACCCCCCACGGGACATGGTATGATTATACTCATTTTTAGCCCGAATCTCTGCTTGTTTTTTGCTTATCTCCTATGTACCACAATAATAAAATATTAATAATGCAGGTACACAGATTAAAACCAAGTTATGAACTATACATGTATAGTAGATATACCTTAAATGCTTCAGACGTCCGATATTTAACAAACTCATTTCATTTCTCTGGTTCAATATTGGGATATGCTAAACATGGATCCTCACCCATTTTAGACCCCCCAAATATGTAGTCCTTGGCAAGGTTATATTTGAATTCACTAAACCTTTTTGCAATTTTTTGCCAAACGAACTCTTTGAAATCTTTGGTATCCGGCACATCCCAATATTGCTGCAATGAACAAACAAATATGATTAGTGATTAGTCACCACAATATCTCACAAATATGGAGTTAAAATACGAATGTACATACATATACATCCAACCAACATTGTTGCTTAACATCGTCATTAACGTGTTTCCACTCATTTATTGTGATGTCAACTCTGTTTCTCGCCACTGTTCCAAGATAACTTGAAAATGGCTTTGCAGTTGGCCCTTTAGGCCTATTTTTTGCATCTAGTTCCAAGTGATTTTTCTTCTTATGCTCAACTGTCAGAGCAATCACTTTCGAAAGTTTTGTAGGCCCTCTTTGCTTCTTCTTCACAGGGGGTGGTTGGGCCTCCTCATGATACTCTTGCTCGAGATCGGAGTCATTTTCTGCCATTATAACCTGTGAAAGAGGAACAATTACATACATTAGCACAGAACAATTAATAATATTAGATAGATTATTAAATGAAAAACAATAACAATAATCAATACATTTTCTAACATTATGTGTTGTCGTCCCATCTGTCCCATATACCCTCAGTATGATCATTTCTGATATGAAAAACAAGAACAATTACTTTCATGCCCCGCACCCCTTTACCAGAAAGTTCATCTTCATCCAGGTTGATTTCCTCGTCGTCAGGTTTTCTTAGGTATGGTTTGCAAAATTCCATTGCCTCTTCAACAAGATATCTTTTAACAATCGAGGCCTCCGGGCGATATGGGTTCTTTGAATAACCCTTCAAAACTTTCATGAATTGCTCAAAAGGGTACATCCACCTTAGAGAAACCAGACCACAAAGTCTTATCTCTCGAACCAAGTGAACAATCAAATGAACTGATATATCAAAAAACGCTGGAGGAAAATGCATCTCCAATTGCGACAAAATAACATAACCTTCCTTTTCCAACTCATCGAGTATTTCATTGTCAATTACCTTACTGCAAATGGCATTAAGAAACTTACATAACCTTGTTAAAGTCTTCCGCGCATCATCCTCCAAAATTCCTCTTATAGCTACCGGCAAAAGTTGTTGCATTAACACATGGTAATCATGAGACTTCATTCCTGTCAACTTCAAATCATCCATTGACACAAGTTTGCTAATATTAGAGGAATATCCATGTGGCACTTTCATCCCACGTAAACACTCACACAATCGTGTTTTCTCAAGTTTGGAAAGTGTATGAGCAGCAGACTCCATATATGCTTTCTTTCCATCTTCACTAATTGTCGGATGTAACCGCTGTCTTATGCCCATCTCAACTAAATCTCTTCTAGCGTTGAGCCCATCTTTGGTTTTTCCTTGAATGTGTAACAACGTTCCGACAATACTTTCTGCAAGATTTTTCTCCACATGCATCACATCAATACTGTGCCTCACATCAAGACAACGCCAATAAGGGAGATCAAATAAGATTGACCTCTTCTTCCAAATGTTAGTCCATTTCTTCTTCTTCTTTCCTTTACCAAATTCCATAGTAACACGAGCAACACGACGATAAACTTCTTCATCTGTTAACGGAATTGGAGCAGATGCATGCTCAGGAAAGCCATTAAATCGCTTCCTCAGTCGACGGTATGGGTGGTGGCGATCAAGAAACCTCCTATGACCGAGGTAAACAGTCTTCCTTCCATACTTGAGCTGGACGAAATTAGTGTCATCCTCACAAATTGGACATGCCTTATGTCCCTTGACACTATATCCTGAGAGATTGCCATATGCAGGTAAGTCATTGATTGTGGTAAACAACAAAGCTCGCAACTTGAATGTCTCCTTTTTGTATGCATCAAACACATCAACACCTTCATTCCACAACATCTTCAAGTCCTCGATCAACGGAGCAAGATAAACATCGATATCGTTCCCAGGCTGTTTCGGTCCCGAAATCATCATACACATCATAAGATATTTCCGTTTCGTGCACAACCAAGGTGGAAGGTTGTAAATGACAAGCAAAACTGGCCAAGCACTATGTTTGCTAGAGACACTCCCAAATGGGTTAAATCCATCTGTACAAAGGCCGAGACGGAGGTTTCTAGGATCACTAGCAAACTCTGGAAAAATTGAATCAACCTTTTTCCATTGAGGAGAGTCAGCAGGATGTCGAAGATATCTAGAATCAGAATTTCTCTGATCACAATACCACCTCAGATTCTCTGCTTCTGTTGCATTCGCGAACAATCGTCTAAACCTTGGAACTATTGGAAGGTACCACATTACTTTCGAAGGTTCACCTTTTTTTGGTTTGTTTGTCTCTTCGTCGTCGTCGTCATCATCAGCACCCTTCCTCTGTTTATACCTTGGCTCCTGACATCTTGGACACACATGTAACCCTTCATATTCATTTCTATATAAAATACAATCATTGGGACAAGCATGTATCTTCTGATACTCCATACCCATCTTACTTAGCATTTTCTTGGCCTCATACATTGTCTTCGGAACCGCATTGTTATCCGGGAACATATCGCTCAAAGCTGCGAGCATTTTCGAGAAACCCGCGTCTGCCCACCCATTTTCCGTCTTTATTTCTAGTATTGTTAGAATGAAGGTCAGACGGCTATACTTCTTACACCCTGGAAACAAAGGTGTCTCAGCATCAACACGCACTTTGTCGTACTCGTCTGACACAACAAACGACTCCGCTGCGATATCATTTATCATGTTGTCCATGCCAACATCGCAAACATATTCATCATCATCATTATCATCCACCTCCGCTGCTTTTACATGTTCCACGGTAGTTCCCAATTCCCCATGCCAAATCCACTTCCTATATCGGCGATTGATCCCCTCACAAATAAGGTCATTCCTTATAGAGTCAAGGCTCTTGCGATCAACATTCACACACTTCACACAAGGGCACGGGTATTTTCCATTCTTACTCGCCACATTTCTTTTGGCAAATTCAATAAACTCTTCCACCCCGTTTTGATATTCTTCACTAGTTCGCAAAGCATCCATCCAAGCACGATCCATTGGAGTAATGTGTATAATATGTATATACACTTGTCTTCATTAAAAAGAATAGAAGACAATTGAACCAATCAGAGGACTATCTATGGCAACCTAAAACAGTCCTAATCAACAACCAAAAACAGCCTCTCCAAGAAACTAGAGTCTATTTGCATGCAATTTTTACTACCCCTTCCAGCAAAGAAAACAAGCTTTTTCCAGCAATTATTGCTAAATAGAGCAGCCCAAAACACTCTTAAAATGTCCAGAATAGTCAACCAAACAGTGTACCAAATTAAGTGTAAATCAGAATTTACCACAAATGCACAAACCAAAAGCTAGAATTTGATATTCAACAATAGAAGCAATATTTAAGCCAGCAAATGAACCAAATATAATCACAATAATCAAAATAACAATTAACAATCTATTACCAAAACCAAATAAAATCAGTAATTCCATTGAGCTTATAAAATCAGTCAAACAATATTTCAATGCTTAAAATGTCTTACAGTGCGTACAAACTATATTAAAAAGCAAATACAAAAAATAAAAACAAAGAAAATACAATGAGAGAAAAATAAAAAAAAAATAAAAAAAAAACTCACCTTAACTTGGGAGGATGTTGACGCTGAAACAGCAACAGAAGTTGATGTTGAAGATATAGCGAAAAAACTTAAAGAAACACGTGGTGTTATATGCCCTGCGAAAAGTAAAAAAAAAAAATCAGAGAGTATGGTTATCTTGAAGAGGAGGAAGGAGGAGGGGGAGGGGGAGGGGGAGGAGGGGAGTAAAACTCAGATGTATAAACCTAAAGTGATCTAAACATGGCCTATAGGTCACTACTCACTGGTGGCTAAAACTAAAACTAAAGTGCTCGCTCTCCCTCGAACTTGAATGCGAACATAATGGCTCGCTCTCCCTCGATGAAGGAAAGAAGAGGAAGAGGAACAGGGCACGGAAATGTGCATCATTAACAAACGAAAAGGAACGAACGAAAAGGGGAGTATGTTTTACCTGAGGGAACGAACGAAAAGGGAAGGCGAGAGAAGAGGGCGGTGGCGAGAGGGGAGGCGAGAGGGGAGGAGAGAGGGCGAGGCGAGAGGGCGAGGGCGGAGAGAGGGCGGAGAGGGAGGAGAGGCGGCGGTGAGAGAAGAAGAGAGAAGAAGAGAGAAAAATGTGAGAGAAGAAGAGAGAAAGGGAGGCGAAGAGAATGAGTGCCAGTGAGAAATAAAAAAGTGTTGGAGGGAAATAAAAAGGGTTTTGGCGCCAGAGGGAAAAAAATTGCCCACCTTTCACGACCACACTTGGAAATATGTGGTCATGGAAGGGTCCCCTTCCACGTCCACACATTTAAATGAGTGAGTGTGGACGTGGACGGGTCCCCTTCCACGTCCACACATATATATGTGTGGACGTGGAAGGGGACCCTTCCACGTCCACACTCCATATAAGTGTGGACGTGAAAGGGTCTTCCCCTTCCACGTCCACACATTTAAATGTGTGGACGTGGAAGGGGACCCTTCCACGACCACATATACAAATGTGGTCGTGAAAGATCTCCGCCTGGACAGTTATTTACATGTTATGCCACTGCGTTTTTCATCAACGACCAACATTGGCTTTTTAGTCGTTAATTATGGTCGTGAAAGGCCTATTTTCTAGTAGTGGATGGACGAGAGAAGTAAGGAGTGGTACTGTGTGTGATGTTGGGGGGAGTGAGACACAAGTGGATCCCAAACAAAAATCACTCGGAGACATAGACACTTGTTGTAAAAGATGGTAAAGCTAGCAACAAAAGCATCCATGGATAAAAAAATTGAACATGTTGACAAAATTATCACTGAGTTGGACAATGAAGTTTCAGATGATTATGAAGAAGTTGTTGACTCAATTAAGGGACTGATGATGGATCCACAATATATTGCTAAGGGATTGAAGAAGAGAGAAGGGACAAAAAGAAAGCGAAGGATCATACCTTGGGAGGAAAAGAATTTGATGATGAGATGGAGACTTACAAAAGAGCAAGAGGAGTCAATAATTTATTTGATTTTTATTTGTATAAATTAAATCTATTATTTTCTTAGAAGAAATTAAAAGTTGTTATGATTATTATTAATCATATGCAGGGCACTCAAAAAGATATGTCGTCTAAGATTGGAAGACAAGATTCAAGAAATACAGATGCATAAACATATGATGCTTTGCTATATCAAGTTGTGAACTTTTCCCCTGCACCTTGTCACAAAGTGTTACTAATTCCCTAATTAAATCAATAATACCCTGACTAACTATGATAGAAAAAGGATTTCCATAATATCAATTTTTCCATCATAGTTAGCAAAAGAATATCCTAATGATTGAAATATTATCCATGATAGAAAAGAATAAACTAATACAGCACAGCTGCTATCATGGATAATTTATTGCTAACCATCTTAGAAAGGATTTGCCTAACATAGTTGATATTTAACAATAAATAGCTATATACATGCGGAAACGAATGCAGGCCTATACAAATTGGCAATATACATAACTAACTAATCTAAATAACCTTTGAAACCTAATTCCCTTTCCTGATGTTTGCGCCTGTGCATGAATACCTGCAAAAATGTCAGTAATCGTGGGATGAGACAATTTGTCCCAGTAATCACCGCTTAACTCACTATAACATTGAGATGTGCGGTAGCGAGGGCGTCTAAAGGGTACCACAATTTTAAAATCAATAATACATATATATATCAAGAAATCTCCCAAATGTCATTCAAATCTCTGTCACTTCTCAACAATAATTTCATCATCTCTATCTCCAATCCATGTGTATTACTACCCCAACTCTCACACTCACCTATAGATGCATTGTGCCACCACGGTGCATTCAAGCATCTATTCTTCACTATATGATTTGACACTGTGTCCCTCTCCATAATGAGGGGACAATTTCCCTCTCTGGCAATCTCTAGAGATGGAACCCCCAATTCTGTTTTCCATTACAGAACGGGAACGGTTGGACTCTTCAATGCCAAACAACCGTAGGGGCGGTTGGGCTCTTCAATGCCAAACAACCGTAGGTCACTTCTCTCAATAAGTCGACCTATGAACCCCGATCCAATCAATCCGAAAAGGATCATCAGTACAAATAACTGTCGATGGCCTATCGACAGTTATCATCGCGCGATGGTACATAAATTTCAGTGTCATGCAATGCTCACCATAACTTTCCCTGTCCCAACCACAACCTTTTCTACTTTCCATCAATATAACTTTTCAATTTCCTGACCACAATGTACCTATTTCAAATCCACATTACATTTCAATACTCCAGTCAACAATACCTTATATTTCCCATCCACCTAACTCACCACAATCACAAACTCAACAACTCATTCCTTTTCTATTCCATAACCTCTCAAACCACTATCCAATACTATCCCTATATACATTTCACGCCATTACAGATCAATGGCCACCACCAAGCAGGATAATAGTGTATATAATGTGTACAAATCTTTTATACGAAAATAATCGTGTTTGAAAGGCACCCGATAACCTGTTTTATATAAAAATAACTTTTCAAAGATAATATATATATAGAGGGTGAGAAAGGATTTTACAAAATCCTAGCTAACATCACCCTCAATGTTATAGTAAGGTTAAGTGTGATTACCTGTCGCCTTTTCCCTTCACTTTACCATGTCTTGAGAAATATATGCAAATCGCATCCTTTCCTATTATTACATCAATGTAATAATAGTAGGTTAATAATCATTCTAAAGTATAGATTAACTAACGTCTCTCTCGTTCGTATTACTACCCAATTTCCCCTTCTCTTTTCCATAATTCATAATTCTTGTAACGAGTCTCTTTTCCTCATTTCGACTTAATAAATGATTTCAGTTTAGAACACTCATGGAACATAAATGGGTTCTTTAATCACAAGTTAGCAGAGAAAACCATAGCAATTCAGCATTGAACCAGAAGACTAAATGTGAAACTCCATTAACCACCTAGTTCAATAAGATTCACATATAAGCAGAGACATATGAACACCACCTTAAGCAACCAATAATATTATCTATAATCAGTTTAAACATCTTCACAACAGATATAAAGTCTTGCAACTCAAGAGTGTTCACTTCAGAATTTTAAAACATCAATTAAACAAATCTAATCAATTTCTTAATCCTTAACATATAACAATACAATGCCTCATCCTTTCTAACTTTTTTAGCTTTATTCCTTCAACATCAATTTAAAAATACTTTAAACACCATTTACTATCAACCAACTAAAAAAACAAAACATCTATATTGCATCAGTCTATATTAGAGAAAAATCCTATTTTTACACCTTTCATTTGCTAAACCAAATTGAGTCAAGAAGAATAAGAACCATTTTGTTATCTCAGTTCAAATTGAAACACGACTACAATTTATGAGTCATTAAACACCAAGCTTTTATGTCTAATATGCACAAAAGCATCATTCACAGTCAAATCCACAAATCACGTGTATAATTATCAAAAGTTTATCTTACTCATGTAATTCTAGATTTCAGTCATTGTATTCAGCCCTTATATTTAACTTTCATATTTCCAATGACAAAATTCCACATGTCTCACAAACATAAACTATGAGCATAAACCATATTTGTTTCTATATAAAACCTTCTCCATTATAAACATGCGCTAAGTCATTTTCTCAACAATAATACAACACTTCCACATCAAATTAATATATAAACAGCAGTACCTAACTAAAATACATCATAAAAAACAAAGAAAGAAAAGAATACATACCCTTCAAGGCATCTTATAACAAGGCCTCCCATTTAGAATTTGCTAAATCTTTGAAACTCAAAAGACCCAATTTCTCATATGCAATCAGCTCAACTACTACCAACTTTTGCAAATCACAAAAAGTCTACTCCTCTTTATTAATATCATTCATCTTAAGCTCAAGCATGACTACTTATGTACATAAACAAAACAACACCCCTTGCAGCCACACACATGATTTAGGCACACTTGCATTAAAATTCATTTCATTTATTCACACATATTCATGAACAACTTTCAGCAATACAATTTATCTAACATACATGTATCAATAACAAACACCTCATACATATTTTCACTGTCCAATAAGAAAATATTTAGTCAAAGCAAGTACTTCCCTCACTGCCTCAAAACTGATTCAGTTATGACAGTTTCAGGTTAAGAAAAATTACAATTACACATGTAACAATTTTAATTCCAGCCATGTCATGAATGAGTAACGAAATTTCCAATCAATATGTGAACTCTAATATACACTCTTCCATTAATCAAGTATAGGCTAAACATAATCAGATTTCATTTAGGCAATTAACTTTATTCCTTTCAATTTCTAATATGCCATATCAGTAAGATAGTACTAGAAAACTTCAATTGCACAAGCAGCAACATCACTACAACCACAAAACCTTAATGAACACATGTATCTCTACTTTCTGCAGCACCATTATACAAGAAAGATTTACCTAGTCAGCACCCCATCTGACCATAATCCAAAAAAATGCTTAGTCAAAATTAACAAGAATTCAAGCAACCAACAAACATTTACTACTTCAACTTAGCTAAGCTTTTCACTACAATAAATTTGAAGTTTTTGTACCCCAATCTTATATTTAATTCAGCCCTCTCTCTCAAAACCCTAACTTTACCAACAACACAAATTCAAGAAACTAAATCGGAATGAAGAAAAATGCTTACGGAAGCTTCTACGCGAAGAAGGATGCACCGCCGCCGCCGGCCGTCGTTCAGCTCGCCGGAAATCGGCTATTGGGTGGTTAGCCGAGCTGAACCATGGAAGAAGAAAAAAAAACAAGGAAAAACGAAAATGAAGTTGGGACCATGAAGATGGTTTGAAAAACTCAAGAAACCCAAAAGCTTACCTCCTCCCATCGTTCGCTATGAAAACTCGCCGGAAACAATGGAAGCTTCACCGGAAAACGCGTGAAGACGGAGAGAATAAGGGAGGCACGGATCTGACAAGGTTTTAGCAAGGATTTGAGGTGAAGAGAGTGGGAAAACGAAATGGGTATGGATTTGGAAGTGAAGTCACAAATGGGTGTGGATTTGGAGGAGCAAAAATTGAAAAATGAGAGAAGGAGAGTGGGTGCGTCGGTTTTGTAATGAAATGAAGGTGGAGGGTGTGTTTGGTTTAGGTGAAATAAGGGTGGGTTATTATAATTTGTAGCAAAATTTACCATAGTGTACTCTTTTAATTTTAAAACCACTTAAACCAGCCTCCAATCTTTTTAAACTTCAAAATATTTTTAGCTTTACCACTCCCTCATATTTCAAACTCTTCATTTCTTAATTAATTATATGCACATTAATTACTCAAAATTTCCAAAAATATCCCAAAAATTCCTAAAAATTCCAAAATTCCTAATTTCTCCATTTATCATTTCCCAAAACACTCTTTTAATCCTGTATTAAATTTTCAGGATGTTACACACCTCAACAAACTCAGTATCCAACATCAAATTTAACACCTCAAATGCAATATATTTCCCCATCATCTACCACTCATACATCATTTACAAGCTTATTGATAGTAGGAATTAATACATGATGAGCTATTTGTGATAGTTTCATGTAGGCATCATATTCTTTCTCACAACCACTTTCATTTGAAAATATAGACAGCTCGACCACTTTCAAGCATAGACAATTCTTCAAATTATCAACAAGATAATCAATAGAATATTTTTTTTATTTATTTTAGAATCTGTGTACAATTTACATCAATAAATACTAGTACAATTGTTTTCTTCATACAGGTTAGATTTTGCTGGCTACTTTTCGGATGCACTAGCATTACATATGGCTTATGGGAATTTTTGTACACTTCTTATAGAAGATAACTTTTGCTGCCTATTTTGAACTGGACACACTAACATTCACAGACTTTTTTTGAACGGTGTCTATCCTCTATCTTCGCATTTAGGATGGCTATTTTCAGGATGACACTTGCTTTGCTTCATTGGACAGAAGTCATATACTTTTGCAATCAATACAGAGAAAATCAATATCCATCCTTCATTGGACAAATCATATTTTTTTGTTGAGATTTGTCAATATATAGTTGTGTATGTCCATTTTACAACAGTGACAATTTAATTATATTGCAGTGAAAAATGTTTTAAAGGAAATGGTTAAAGATTCCTGCAGCAAGCATTCAATTGATTTGCTATCTCTAGCAACTTTGTAACTCATGCATCAAGCATAGCGCACTAGAAAATCACAAAAAGTAACTTATATATATATATATATGTACTGGGTATAGATAAATGAAGAATAAAGTCAACAGCAGAATTCATCAAGTAAAAATTAGTATCAAGAGCAAATGTGTTTTATTTGATTGTACAAAAAACAACAGCATTCAGTAATGGTCATCTAAAAACCTGAAAACAGAACTCGATGCTACCTTTTCAATTCATTTGCTTAGGGATCTGAAATCACTGTTTGTATACGCATAAGATTTTAGTTTTACATTTGATAGAAAGGCAGAATTACACCTGCAAAGGGAAAACAACAAACCATTATACCACATCTTGAATCATCAAGTAGAAAATTTCGTCATATCCCCAATAAGGCAAATCAAGCAAACTAGCACAAATGAGGACACTAATTTGATGGTTTTTTGAGTATGCAAGCAGGAAATTTGAATGATCTTATAGCTGTTTAATTATATGTAAAAGTCACACATATGCTAAGCAAACCATTTAGCATCAGATATCACTTCATCAAAGGACCATGTATCCCTTCTCATACATTGCAATAACAATTCATTTGATTAGCAGGTCAACGAAGCAATTTTTCAAATTCATTCCAACAAAACATAAAATAGCAGGTCAACAGAGGTACAAACATTAAAACAATTCCCATGACAAGCATAAATGCACCTGAATTCTAACTTAGCTGCATAATAAGATTATAAAGAACTCTGAAATCAGAGAAGGAAAATAGCTCCATAAAGATTAAAGGTAGAACTTACAGGTTTGGGGAATCATATCTCACAAATCAATTTGCAATAATATGAATCAAATCTGTAGAACTATCAACAGGGAAGATAAGTAGAAAACTCCAACTTCAGCAAATATGAACCCAAACTCAGCAAACATGGCGGCTATAGAAAGTGGGATTTCAGCAGAAAAAAAAGTAGAAGAAGCATTATTGACGCAAGAATAAGATGGGATCTGAAAACGGCTCAGGTGAAATGTAGATCCTTCAACGCCGCTGTGTCCCTAAGGCTGAGATTGGGATGATAAAGGCATTTAAGCTTTTGAAGGGAAGGCAAAGCTGAGAAAAAAAGGAAGTAGAAGGGCAAAGCTGAGAAAAGAAGGCAGAGAAAAAAGGCATGTGAGTGTTCTCAAAAGTCACGCGCTTACTAATCAAAACGGTGAAGTTTTGGGTGATGAGAAATAGATGAGAAATCCCTTGATGAGCCTGGAATTTTTTTCCAAGCTCATCCAAGTGGTTGTATGGTTCATCCTCCTGCATGCCATAAAACTTGGGTAATGATCGAATCAATGAACTTTTAATCTCAAAATCATCATGGAAAAAAGGGAATGCATGGATAAAAGGGTCATGATCATTTTATACACAAGTAGCATCCCTGATTGTTTTTCTAATTTGTGTCATGGTGAGGATGAGAAAGCAAGAGAATAAGTCAAGGTAAAGTCACACAAGGAACAGACATCAAGTGGACTAGCAGAGTTACAAAGACTTTAAAAGAGCAAAAAGAACTTGCACAATCCAATGTAAAATGGATGAATTGGTGCAAGTGAGTATGTTGTGAAGTATAGGTGTGTATACGTACATGAGTATGTGTGAAGTGTTAAAGTATGTTGGGAAAATTGTGAAAAAAAATGAGTGACTTAAGAGTGATCATGGATGCAAAATGGGTGCAATGTCAAAACCAAGTATGTGCTAATGTCAACCACAATTAAGCAACCAAAGAAACTTTCAACAAGTAACACAAGTAAAATAGGAAAACAATCTTTTTGATATTTTCAAAGTTTAATACAAATAAGAAGATGCAAATTATTCTAAGTATGCAAACTACCTAACCCTAGGACTCCTACCCCTTTTTAATGTCTCAATTGACACTTAACTACCTTAGGGTGTAAAAAATGACTCCCCGGCAATGACGTCATTGATTTAACCGGTTCCTAGTCACCTTGGGATTAAATGCAAGTTATTTATAAAACTAAGGATTGTATCAAGTGGTACAACCCCGGATTGTTCGGAAGGAGTCTATTGATCTACCTAAGCTACTAAATGCAATTAAACAAACAAAGGAATTGTTTTGGGGGTATGGTTGAATAGATCATCTAATTGAACTACTAAATATAAATACATATTTTTGGATTTTTGGGGTAGAATGAGATGAAATATGACAATCAATGAGATGAGCGATCTCTTGGGTAGGGTTTTAGTGGCAAACTTGGGTTCATACATTAAGGAGTGAGAGGATTAGTTGGGCAAATATCAGTCAACTAGGCTTTATTAATGTTACAAACCAAAGGAATGAGTCAAATATGTCTTGTGTTAGAATCTTAAGTTTTGATGAAGACTAAAATATGAAAGAACAAGATAAATACTTAGAAAGAATTAGGTTAATATAGAACCCCATGTAAGAGTACAACCGGATGTGGATTTACTTCCGGATAGATTAGGACTAGCGCTCGCGGATGAAAGGCTCATCCAACAGCGGAAGCTTGTAAGTCACTAAGTCAGAACTAAGTCTAAGAGTGTTAGAGTATCAAATCCTTGAGACTAAGTTAGGACACAACCGGATGCAGAATTGCTTCCGGAAGTCTTAGAGTAAATTGAGTGACTAGCGCTGTCTATTGGATTAGACAACACCGAGCGTCAGTGGATATAACTCTAAGTCATAACATAGTTTCCAGTAGGAGTGCTTCCGGATGTGGAATTGCTTCCGGAAGTAAAAGATCTTCCCATAGACAATTGAACTCCCCTTGCATGTGACTATGTGTTATTATTGTTGAACTAACGTTTAAGTGCAGAACTGAGTATTGTTGCTTCCGGATGTGGACTTGCTTCCGGTAGCAATCAGAATGTCAGAACGTACAACAATCAGAATGTCAGAATTTCTTTTTGGCAGAGCAGAGTTGTCAGAGTTGCTTTTCAGAGATAAAGCAAGTCAACCCTGCTGAGCATTAATGGAGCATTAATTGATTCAACGGTAACATGGGATTAACGTCTAAATTCAAACGGCATGGTTACCTACCAAGAAAGAGAATCCTTGAAGATGCTATATAAAGAAGTTCATCTTCATTTATGAAAATCATCGAAGAAACTAGAGAGAGAAACCGAGCATACTCTTCAAGCATTCAAAGCTGCCAAGAAAAGCAAGAGAGCACTTAATACATTGAGAGTTTCATTTATTATCCATCTTGTACTCTTTGTAGTTAAGTCTCTTCATTTATTGAGAGCATTCATTGTACTTAAGTGAGTAAAATCATTTGTTCTTAGAGAGAACTAAGTTAGAAAATCCTTTGTTTGAAAGGTTGAACCCTTACAGGTAGTAAAGGGGAGCGAGTCTGTAAGGTTGCAAGTGAGCCCGTGTAAAACTTGTGGTTGTAAGGTTGCAAGTGATCCCGTTGTAAAACTTGCGGTTGTAAAGGTTCCAGGTGAACCCGTTGTAAAACCTGGGGTTTTAGTGGAACTCAATCTGGGTGATTGAGAACTTGACGTAGGTCAAGAGTCAATTCACCCTCCCTCTTGTGCATCCTCACTTTCATTTGGTATCAGAGCAAGGTCTTTCTGACTTGATTCCAGCGAATCTAGAAAGAAAAGATCCAGTGATGGATGCTGAATATCATTCTCTTCCCGATGTAGCTATGCAGCCCAACAAGCCTCCTGGCTTTGATTGGTATAACTATCCCTTCTGAAAGTTCAAGATGGAGACCTTCATCAAGGCCAGTTGTCTTCGTATCTGGGATGTGATAGAGCATGGTAACAATGTTCCTCAAGATGATGAGGGTTTTGCAAAGCCACAATCCAGATTCACCAATGAAGATTATGCTCTAGTAGAACTGAACCACAAGGCCATCCACTATATTCAATGTGCCCTGAGCCCGAAGGAGTTTCATAGGATAAGCCACCACAAAACAGCAAAAGATATGTGGGAGGCTCTTGAGGCAGCTCATTCTGGAACCAAGGGAGTGAAGGCAAGACGTGTTGAGATGCTGGTTGAGGAGTTTCACAAGTTCACTATGCTTCCAAATGAGCCAATCAGAGATTTGGAGCTCAGATTCACCCACCTAATAAACAACCTAGCCTCTCTGGGAAAGAACATTCCTGAGGAGGAACAGGTGAGCAAAATCCTAAAGGTGTTAAAGGGTGACTAGATTACCAAAGTGACTATTCTGCAAGAAGTTCAGGGAAAGTCAACCAGTTCCGTCACTGCCTTATTTGGTTCTCTGGCTGAGTATGAACCAACCTTGTCAGCTCAAAGGGCTCCCCAAGCTGCTGCTAAAACCAAGAACCTAGCTCTTGTTGCTCCCAGCAAAGAAAGAGATGAGGATGATGATGAGAAGGATGAGGAAGATATAGATGATGAAGAAATGACTATGATGGTAAGAAAATTCAAAAAGTTCTTCAGAAAGAAAGGAGGCTTTCAGAAAGGAGAATCTAGCCATAAGAAAGATTATAAGAAGGAAAGGGCTCCTGTGTGCTTTGAATGTAAGAAGCCTGGTCATTTCAAGGCTGAGTGCCCCAGCCTTCAGAGAGTCAAAGGGAAGGACAAGAGGAAAGCCTTAGTGTCCTCGATCTGGGTAAATAGTTCTGATGAAGAAGCTAGTGATGAGGAAGAGGTTGCAAACCTTTGCCTTGTTGCTAGGGAAGATGGAGAAGAGGCATCTTCAGACTTCGACTTCATCCATGGTGATGAGGTAACCCTTACTGAACTCCAAGAAGCTTATAACGATATTCATAGAGAGTTCTTTCGTTTATGTAAGGCTTACAAGGCGTTGAGAATGAAAAATGAATCACTTGAGTTCTCGGTGGACTCACTAAGTGAAGAGCTAGTGGAAGCCAAAAAGCTTCCGGTAGCAGATGGCAAGGGAGATCCCCTAGCGGAACCCAAGGCCTCAACATTAGAGAGCTGCATCAACTGCAGCAAAATCTCTGCTGAAAGGGATAGATTACAAAATGCCCTACAAAAATTTACAAATGGTTCTGAAATGTTGAATGTTATTTTGATGAATTAGAGGGCATATGGAGATAAAACTGGATTAGGGTACAAGCATAAAGATAAAAAGTGGGTGGAACCTAAAGTGAAACCATACTTAAAGTTTTTCCACAAAGCCTCTAGTCACAGCTCCACACCCTTTAGCTTCTGCAACTAATGCAACAGAAAGGAACACTCCACGTCCACCTGCAATGCAAAGAAGCATGGAGCTAATAGCTCCTATAAGTGGGTTCCAAAAGGAACCAGGGTAAATGAGGATCCTCCAAGGAAAGAAACTAAGGGAGGACAAGGACCTAGATCTTGGAAACATATTCCAAGGGAAGTCCGTCAGCCTAGAGCCCACACAAGGCCAGAGGCACAACACAATCACAAACCCAAGGTCAACACTGGACCAAGGGTTATGGGAACTAATGATAAAGGACCCAATAAAGGTTGTGTACCTAAGCTTGTGTAATCTATGCAGGTTTGTCTCAAAGCATCCAAGAACAGAAAATGGTACATCGACAGCGGATGCTCGAGACATATGACTAGTGACAGAGATAAGTTCAAATCTCTGGTGATCAAAGATGGAGCCAAAGTGAACTTTGGAGGAAATCAAAGGGGAAAGATCACTGGGGTTGGAGAAGTTGGACCTATCAAAGATGTCTATCTAGTTGATGGTCTCTGTCACAACCTGCTGAGCGTAAGCCAAAGCACCAACAAAGGAAACTGGGTAATTTTTTATTCTAATGAGTGCATGATAGTAGATAAGCATGATCTAGATATAGACAAGGCCAATCTAAAATGTAAACTTAAGGCAAGTAGGAATGGAAATCTATACACCCTAGACTTATGTCAACAACTAGTTGAAAAATGTTTAATAACTAGTGACGAAAGTAGTTGGCTTTGGCATAAACGGCTAGCGCATGTAAACTTTACACAGATTGATATGCTTATTAAAAAGGAGCTAGCAATAGGGATTCCAACCTTCAAAGTTAAGCATGATTTATCTGTGAATCCTGCCAACGAGGAAAGCAAACAAAGTCCTCGTTTAAGACTAAGAAGAAAGTCTCCACCAGCAGGCCCTTAGAACTAATCCACATGGATCTAGTTGGGCCTGCGAGAGTAAAGAGCTTAGGTGGAAACCTTTAAGCTCTGGTGGTGGTGGATGACTATTCAAGGTTCACATGGACTATGTTTCTTCCCTCGAAGCAAGATGTCTTTGATGCCTTTGTTGTCCTGGCTAAGAAAGTGCAGAATGAAAGAGACCTCAAAATAGCAGCCATAAGGACAGATCATGGAGGAGAGTTTGAGAATCACAACTTCTCGGAGCTGTGTGAGGAAAATGGAATTGATCACAACTTCTCAGCTCCCAGAAATCCTCAACAAAATGGCGTGGTTGAAAGGAAACAGGGTTCTGACAGAGATGGCCAGAAGCATGCTCAATGAGAAAGAGGTTTCTCAAGTATTCTGGGCGGACGCTATGAGCACTGCTTGCTACATCTCCAACAGAGCTTATGTTCGCAAGGGCTTAGACAAGACTCCCTATGAGCTATACAAAGGTAGAAAGCTCAACATCAGCCACCTCAGAATCTTTGGATCAAAATGTTATGTTCATAACAATGGAAAGGTAAACCTGGGTAAAATTGACCCAAAAGCTGATATAGGAGTTTTCATAGGGTATTCCCTTAGGAGTAAGGCTTATAGAGTATACAACTTGAGAACTAGAACAGTAGAAGAGTCCATGCATGTTGTATTCTATGAGAATCCTACATGGGAAGGATCTACAGAAGATGATGGGATATTAAATTTTCCAAAACCACCATCATCTTCACCACCAAAAGAAACACCAGCAAGTGATCCTAAGAAGGAAGATGAACCCAGTGATGAACCTAGAGTGCAGACGGTGCCTGATGAGGTACAGCTGCCAACTGCTAGGAGACATCACAGGGATCATCCACTTGACCAAGTGCTTGGTGATGTTTCTTCTGGTGTCAGAACTAGAAGGCAGGTTCAAAATGAAGTTGAGTTTGGAGCCTTCTTGTCTCAAATCGAACCAACTTCAATTGAACAGGCCCTAGAAGACTGCGATTGGATCATTGCCATGCAGGAAGAGCTCAATCAGTTTGAGAGAAGTCCAGTTTGGGAATTAGTCCCTAGACCGTCTCACCAATCAATAGTTGGGACCAAATGGGTCTTTAAAAACAAACTGGATGAGACTGGACAGATCACTAGGAACAAAGCCAGACTAGTAGCAAAAGGGTATAACCAAGAAGAAGGCATAGACTATGAAGAAACTTTTGCTCCAGTTGCAAGACTTGAAGCAATAAGAATTCTTCTAGCCTTTGCATCCATGAAAGGTTTTAAACTATATCAAATGGATGTAAAGAGTGCTTTTCTTAATGGTTATATTAAGGAAGAGGTGTATGTTGAACAACCTCCTGGCTTTGAGGATCATAAGCACCCTAAGCATGTGTATAGACTAAAGAAAGCTTTATATGGCATGAAATAAGCTCCACGAGCTTGGTATGAGAGACTTAGCAGCTTTCTGCTAGGAAAGGGTTTCTCAACAGGCAAATTAGACAATACACTGTTTATCTTGCATAAGGATAGAAATATGTTAGTTATCCAGATATATGTTGATGATATTATTTTTGGAGCAACTAACGAGAAACTCTGTGAGGAGTTTTCTAAGACAATGCAGGGGGAATTCGAGATGTCAATGATGGGAGAACTAACCCTCTTCCTAGGCCTGCAGATCAAGTAAAAGAAAGAAGGCATCTTCATCTCCCAAACTAAGTACTGCAGAGAACTTCTCAAGAAGTTTGGGATGGATGAATGTAAGGAGTATGATACTCCTATGAGCACCACTGCCGCACTCGATGCTGATGTAAAGGGAAGTACGGTCAGCCTGCCAATGTATAGGGGAATGATAGGTTCCCTGCTATACTTAACGGCTAGCAGACCTGATTTTCAATTGTGTATGGATGTGTGCTAGGTTTCAAGCCAACCCCAAGGAATCGCACTTAACTTGTGTTATATGTATTTTAAGATACCTTGAGGGAACTCAAGAACTTGGTCTCTGGTATCCCAGAGGTAACCAAGAGTTCTTATGGGCTTACTCTGACGCTGACCATGCAGGTTATAAGACAGATAGAAAGAACACCAGCGGACAATGTGCCTTCCTAGGAGGGTGTCTGGTGTCTTGGGCAAGCAAGAAGCAAACCTGTGTGTCGCTGTCATCCACAGAGGCATAGTATATTGCAGCTGCAAGTTGTTGTGCACAAGTGCTGTGGCTGAAAAATCAACTAAGGGATCTTGGCTTAGAGTTTCCTGAGGCTCCCATCCTATGTGACAACACAAGCACCATCAGCCTTGCCAAGAATCCAGTCCAGCACACAAGAACAAAGCACATTGACGTCAGACATCACTTCATCAGAGATCATGTTCATAAGAAGGATGTCAAGGTGCAATTTGTTCCCATTCAGCATCAGCTTGCGGATATCTTCACCAAGCCTCTGGGGGTAGATCAATTTTATTTTATTAGAGGAAATTTGGGAATGGTAAACCCAAATGAAGTTTAAACATCAGAATAAACCTGTGCTTAAATGTTAAAACCTGTAAACTGTACTAACTTAGGCATCGGAGTGCCAATCTTTAATTTTGCAGGTCCCCCAATGTTAAATCTTAAGTGTGTCACTTCCGGAAGCGAATCTCCTTCCGGAAGCTCATCATTCTATTCAGTATAGTTGCTGGCGCTTGGGCATGACCCTAAGCAACCGGAAGCGCCAGTGTTTTGGGAAAAAGGACACGTCACCTCAGAAAATGTTTCATCTTCTCCCACCAAAAACTGTGCCCTTTCTGACAGACTGAAGAGACACGTGGCATAAAGGTGCGCCGTTTCAATCTAAATGCTTACGTTTTCCCATAAAAGGTGCATATTTTCAATGAATAGTCATTATGAACCATCACATCGAATGTCACATTGCATAAATAGGGCACAACTATTCATTCATCACTTCTCACACAAATCGCCACTCACAAATCCTCTGAAACCCCTCCATCTTCATCTTCATCTTCATCGCATCTTCATCTTCTTCTTCTTCTTCTTCTGTGCATAACATTCACTGTGCATTTCATTCACCCACACATTCATCCACACAAAAATGGCTGGTTCACATGAATCCAACCCTATTCTCCAGATAGCCTCCTCCTCCAAGAAGTCAAAAGGTTCTGGAAAATCTGGGGATTCTGGGAAAAAGAAGAAGAGAGTCCAGTTTGCCGAAGAACCTTCTTTAAAACGTCAGAGGGTTGAGGATGATTTCTCTGAGTATCTTTCTGGGCCACTGGAGCCTGTTTTGCCGGCATTTGAGAACAGAAATCCCTATCTTCTCCATGGGATCTTCGTGGATCTGGAGAAACTTGAAGATCTGGGTTATGATTTGTCTCCTTATCTCCAGAAGTACATGACGTGGCTGGGGGTCAAGAATGAATACAACGTGCAAGTCCTCAGGGTGTTCTATGAGTCTCTCTCTGCTAAGCCTAAGTACAAGAACATCAGTGAGAGTACATCTGACATTGGCCGGGTTGATTTCAAGGCCACAGTAAGAGGAAGAAAGATAAAGTTCAATTGGAGGGATATAAATCGCTTCCTGGGGGTCACTGACGAGAATATGAACAAGTGGATCTTCCCTGAGAAGCTGGATCAAACAGAGCTGGCACAGGCTTATGGCACTGAGGGAAAGAAGGTGTCTGGTATGCCCGATGTAACATCCTGAAAATTTAATACAGGATTGAAGAGTGTTTTGGGAAATGATAAATAGAGAAATTAGGAATTTTGGAATTTTTAGGAATTTTTGGAAATTTTGAGTAATTAATGTGCATATAATTAATTAAGAAATGAAGAGTTTGAAATATGAGGGAGTGGTAAAGCTAAAAATATTTTGAAGTTTAAAAAGATTGGAGGCTGGTTTAAATGGTTTTAGAATTAAAAGAGTACACTATGGCAAGTTTGGGCTACAAATCATTAGAGAACCCCCTAATTTCAGCAAACCAAACGCGCCCCTCCCCCTTTACTATAAAAAAAATCGGACTCCCACCTCCAAAATCATTCATCTTCATCGTTCTCCTTCCTCTTCTTCACTGACTCCTTCTTCTTCCTCCCTCCCTTTTGCTCGATTGGCGCGGCGGCGGCCAAGGCTGGCCGGACCACCGTGGCCAATCCTCCCACCCTTCTTCCCCTTCGTTTCTCATTCTTCCACCTTTCCTCCGTCGGGTTCTTTATCCTTCCGACAGACAACACGGCAACGACGGCCTAAATCGCCACAAGCAAGTGTATTTTCGAGTTCAAGTAAGTTCTTTCATTGATTTCCTTTTTGTTTCCTCTAAACCAAAGTTCTGGTCTTCACTTTATTCTTCCTTGTCTCATCCGTTCAACGAGTTCATTCGGCCACCACCACAACATTGTTTTCCGGCGAAGCTTCAATATAGTATGTGAAGGACAAAAACGAGTTTAGGTAACTTTATTGCTTCGATCCCTACCCTTTCCTTTTGAATTGAACGAACCTGAGAGAGGAATTCCGAATTTGGGGTTTTATGAGCTTGGGTAAATCACAAAAAGAGTATCTTTAGTTAGTATTGTTAGACAAGGGATTGAAATTATTGATTGAGGAATCATTTAGTTTGATTCGGTTTTTTGCCAGCTCTGTATGTGCGTGTGTGAAGCTGTATGTGTGTGTGGGTGTTAATGTGTGTGACTGAATATTTGTATATTGTTTCAAGATTTGGAGCTGTAATGAAAGTTTTTGTTGCATATGGTAATTGGAAACTGTTGGGCAAGAGTCTTGGTGATTGGGAAAGTAGATAATTATGGTTTGAATATCATTGCACGCAAGGTGTTTGTTAAAATGTTTAAAAGAGAATTTTGGTTGCATTGGAATTTTGAATGTCTCTTTTGAAACCTAGATATGCATAGGTTGTGAAGGACAAAAACTTGATTATAATTATCATTTGAGGATCTCAAATATTATTTAATGATTCCAAGGTTTTGTTTTGAAGTCCAAGTGGAACGTTCAAAGCTTATCAAAGAAATGTTTGTTCATACTATTTTATGTTGAATCATTTAATAAGGAAGCTTGTTGTTCTCTTCTTCGTTTATTGGCCAAGCTGATTTTATTATGAATTCTTCATTTCTATGGATGGGGCATTTTAAGGGAATGAATAAGAATTTGGAAAAGAGAAGGGTGTTCTTGCATATTTAATTAATGAACTTCCTAGGACATGAAAACTTTAATATGACAGTAGTAGACTTCTTGCATATGGCAGCTCATTATTTTATGGTTGATGATTTTGTTTTAGCTGAAAAATTACTTAATGTTTCAAGAATTTGTTTGTTAGATGAAGTTGGAAATCTCAGTGTTGTTGGACTACTTATTTTTCATGTGGCCAGCAATCTTTCTATGCTTGAACATAAGATTAAAGTATGGAAATAAGTTTCCTTTTCTTCCTCCTCTTTGGCTGATTCGTGGTATTTGTTAAGAGGAGCTAAATGGGACTAGGTGTAATGTGTACTTCAACATTAGTTAAGTCATATATTTGGTTTCAAAGAATCTATATTTCTAGTGTTATCCCTATGTTTATTAAAGGTACAACTTGAGGACTATAGATATTAATGTTAATAGCCTTGTGGTTGAATTGGGTAAATTGGAGGAAGCAGACATGTTGTGGCTGTTCTTTTCAATGCTGAAACTTGATTCTTTGTGTGAGATTAAAATGTAAGATTGAGTAATTTGTGATGACTTAGGTGTTACACATGAATGTGAACTTGAAATTTTTGAAAGATTCAGTTTTGACTATGAAGAGGGTAGTTGTTTATTTATGTACAATCCTGTTTGGAATTATAATCTTGTTGTTCTGTTATGAGCTTTATAAATCAATCCTAAAACCTAGTATTAGAAGTAATATGCTGGAAGTTTAAAAGTTAAAGAACTGGATATTAGTGTTAACGTGATCAATTGTGTTCACTAGTTCTGCAATAGTTTAATTGAGCTCTCTTTTCTTGATTATTGGCATTATATTTGATCTGATTGTTATGGAATATATATGTGGTTTTTGTGTGACTTTACTTTCTGTTTGTGATGTTACATGTCGAGTTAGGAAATGTTGTGTGCTAATGTGTTGGCCGAATAGGTGAAGGAAAATGATTATGATAACTGCTGCAATTTTTTACGTGAGTGCTATGATGTACTGACAAATTTTGTGGAGAATTATATTTTGTTTGGACTGAATACATGCCTATTTTCTTTGAAAGTTCGGTTTTGGTGGATTGTATGGGATGTGCATCATATTTTCTAAAATTCTGTTTGTTGAAGACATTTGGAAGGTAATTTCAAGTGGTGTTAAGTCATATATATAGGAGATAGTTACTTAGTTTTAAAGTTGCTGTTCAAAAATGATTCCCTTAGGTTGTAATGTCATACTATTGTACCAATTTGTGAAACAACATAACTTTCTTTAGAATGATATATATAAAAAGGGAAAAAAGGGGTAGTTATATAGGACAGAGAGACGCTAAATATTTATTCATAAGAATGATTGTTTTACAACTATTATTTACGCTAAAGGGCGACAGGTAATCACACTTAACCTTGCTATAACATTGAGGGTGACGTTAGTTAGGGATTTTGTAAAATCCCTTCTCACCCTCTATATATATATATATATATATATTATCTTTAAAAGGTATTTTTTTATACAAAACAGGCTATCGGGTGCCTTTTAAACACGATTATTTTCATATAAAGAAATTTGAAACTCTGTATATCTATTATCCTGTTTGGTGGTGGTTATTGAATTGGAATGGTGTGAAAGGTTTATGATTATAGTGTTAAGATTGATAGAATCTTAAGTTTTGATGAAGACTAAAATATAAAGGATTAGACCAAGTGCCTAAGAAGCAATAGGATAACATAGGATCCCAAGTAAGAGTGCAACCAGATGTGGATTTACTTCCGGATAGACTAGGACTCGCGCACGCGGATGAATGATTTATCCCCCAGCGACAGCGAGTAACTCACTAGGGAAATAACTTGGTCCATGAGCATTAGGTACACAAAACCTTAAGACTAAGCTATGATTCAACCGGAAGTGAAAGTGCTTCCTGTTAGATTTAGACTGGCGCAGGCTGACAGAATAGAATAACCCCAAGCGTCAGTGAAAAAGCCACGTCAAGTGAAATTGCTTCCTGATAGATTTTGACTGGCGCAGACTGATAGAATAGATGTAATCCTAAGCGTCAGTGAGTCTACTTCGTCAAGTGAAAGTGCATCCGATAGCGCAGTAACTAGCACTGACTGTTGGAATACACTGAGCGAGAGTAAGTGATAGTGAGTTAGATCCTTCATCCAGTGGTTTTACTTCCGGATGTAAGAGTGCTTCCGGATACATCATAGACTAAGTCAGAACACAGTCTAAGTAAGACTACTCCCCATAGCGAACAAGCTTCCCACAGCATGAATAGTTCTTATATATATTGCTATGTTGGACTAACCAGTATGTGCAGAAATTAGCCACTTCCGGATGTAAATGAGCTTCCGGATGCAAAGACTCTTGGCATTGGGATTCAGAGATTAACACTTGCAGAGCAAGATTGCCACTTCCGGATGAATGATGATCATCCGTCAGCAAGAGTACAAGAGTGAATGTCACATACTCAGAAGTCAGAATGCTTTTGTCAGAGCAGAGGTGTCAGGACTACTTTTCAGAGATAAAGCAAGTCAACCCTGCTAAGCATTAATGAAGATGTACTTCACAACGGTAACTTGGGATTAACGGCTATATTCAAACGGTCATATTCAACCTGCCGCCCAAGCCTTTGAAGCCGAGTATAAAAGGAACATCTACATTCAGAAGAAGGAGAGAGAACAGAGCCTATTGTCTGAAACATTGTATTCTACATTCCTCTCATCTTCTACTACTCTCAGATTCAGATTTGTAATATCATTAGAGAGTAATTCAGTTGTACTTAAGTGAGTAACATCATCTACTCTTAGAGAGAGTCATTAGGACTTAAGTGTTTATCACAATCAGTTCATAGAGTGAACACAATTGTTATTTTACATTTGTAAGGGGGAGCATTTAGAGATTCTCTAAATCTCCATAGGTTGCAAGTTAGCCCGCAAAACTTGTGATTGTAAAGGTTTGCAGGTGAGCCCATTGTAAAACCTGTGGGTTGTTAGGTGAACCCGTGTTCGTAAAACCTAAAGTGTAAAGGCTTCTCTTGTGCCCGGTTTAAACAAGAATAGTGGATTGGAAATCTCAGGTGGAACCTGGGGACTGGATGTAGGTTTGGGTGACCGAACCAGGATAAATTGTGTGTGCATAAATTTACATTTAAACATTCTATTTTGCATCACATAACATACTGACTTGTGCATACCATTACTTATTAACATCATCATCAAGCACAAGCAGTCTTTCGAAAAGAGTTAAAGTTTTTATTCCCTCACCCAATTCACCCCCCTCTTGGATGACAGCCACGCATTTCATTTGGTATCAGAGCAAGGTCACTTGTTTAAAGGATCCAACGATCTCAAGTGCAAAGACCTAGGCTGACTTGGGTTACAAAATGTGTTTTGAAGGTTTTGACCATACTATCCCACCCGTGTTAGAAAATGCTGATTTTTACTTATGGAAGGGAAGGATGAAAAGTTTTATACTATCCACGGATTTCAAAATGTGGGATGTCTTTGAAAAGGACTCTGATTTCAAACCAAAAGTAAATTGGACAGAAGAGGACAAAAGTTTATTTTACTTAAACCTTAGAGCAATGCAAATTTTGCACAAAAGTTTATCTGACAATGATTACCAGAAAATTAAACATTGCTCTAGGGCTATAGATATTTGGAACACTCTTGATACTATGTATGCTTCTAATCAATTTCTTGAAGTTAAGGCTGTCCAAAGCTCATTATGTGCTCCCTGTGAATCCACCTTTGATGAGCTACTGGATGGTGATGTAGTGGAAGCTAGCATCAGCGAAGAGAGTGTCAATCCATGCCTAGAAGATTCAGAAACTGAAGAAAATGAGGTACCTGAACCTGAACCTTCTAAATTGCAAGACATTTATAATGAGTTACATATTGAATTCTGTAAACTTGCAAAAGAAGTTCTAGGCTTGAGAAATAGGAATAGGGAACTTGAGGAACTTATTCTTTCTACAACCAAGGAGTCCAAAGTTCCATTCTTAAAAGAAGAATTTTCAAAAGACTCTGAGATTTCAAAAGTTAACAAACATAGTGTCTTTGAAAAGAAAACTGACCAACACAATAATGACAAGAAATCTTATTCTGAACATCATCCTATTGTCTGTTATTATTGTGGTAGAACAGGTCATATTTCTCACACATGCAATTTTAAAAGAAATTTAAATGTGAGAAACAAATATGCATGGATCCCCAAAGGACAAGTAAGGTCCAGCGCTAACCATGTAGGACCCAAGTACAAATGGGTACCAAAACTCCCTTCCAGTGCCTTACTTGTGCAGGAAAGATCAAGAGTTCCTCTTGCCTCAAAGAAGAGAACTCATGGTGATGTCACTGCTGCAACCACCTGGTGCAATCATAAGAAGCAGTGCGCTGCCATAAGGAACAAAGACTCTGTCTCAGGGATAAGCTATCACAAAGTTCCATTCAACTATCCTGAGAAGAACAAGAGAGAGAGGATGTCTCAACCAACATGGAGAAAGCCTATGAATTCTGTCTCTCCTAAAGTGCTTCAGGCCAAAGATAGGTATAGAAGATTCCCTTGGGTAAGCAAGGGATCACTTAAGGTTGAAGCATGCAATAGTAAAATCTCCTATGCAAGTGTTAGATGGACTTATTGAGATTTTACATCAAGCAACATATATATGAACATTATATGCCTTATAAGAGTTTATCACAATGTTCATAGTCTACATGCTATCTATGACTATCATTATCAGTGTATAACCATGTGCATATAGTCATAGTTGATTCACAATGCCATATTCATGGTGAATAATCTTTAGGTGCATGTGAATCACATACTTCCTACAAACTGACAAGTCAGATCCAAGTCTGGATACTGAAAAGAGAAAAAGGGGGTTATTTGATATATTGTAGGAAAGAAGACTGGAAGCAACAACAAGATTCAAGACTATACTTCAGCTGAGATATTTGTCATATTTTGGGATCTAGAGTTAGAGCTTAATCGCTAAAAAGCAACAAGGAGGGAAAGAAAGAATTGACATTCATCACAATACAAATGATGCTTAGTCATACTAAATCAATCAATGGAAGTTCTCTCTCTTGAGACTCTTGTTGGCCTCCAACGACAAAGATGATGATGGAGAAGAAAGATAACTCTCAACATTGTTGCTTCTTCTCCTGACACTAATGTTGAAACTGTGAGGAAGTACAAAAAGGCAAAGCCAAATTTAATTGGTTTAAATGGGCTGAGAGCAGATGTGTGGCATGGAGTTGATACAACTCAAATGAAGTTTGAACGTCAGAAAAGCATCTGTGCTTAATTGCTAAGACCTGCTAACTGTACTAACTTAGGCATCGAAGTGCCAATTCCTTGTTTTTGCAGATCCCCCACAATGTTAAATCTTAAGTGAGTCCAACCGGAAGCAAAATCACTTCCGGATACTCTTTTGCTGGGGCTGAATGATAACTCAATATGATCAAGAGCACCACTCCAACCGGAAGCAAAACTACTTCCGGATGATCACTCACTGACACTGGATGATCAAGTCAAGAGAGCGCTAGTGCCAGACCAAGGGACACATCACTTCAGAGAACGTTTCAACTTCCTCTATGAAACGTTGTGCCTTCTCTGACTAATTGAAGCAACACGTGTCATCAGGTGTGTCGTTCCAACTTAAAATCTTACGTTACCCAATGTGTAAAAATTTGAAAGAAGATGCCCATTTCATCCTCAGAAGTTTTACCTATAAATAGATGTCATTTTTCACTTTCATCTTTTACTTGAATATTTTCACTCACATCATTTTCTCTGAAAAATCTCTTCATCTTCTCCATCGTGTTCTTCATTTTTCTCTATTTTCATCTCTATTTACCACAACATTCATACAAAAATGGCCGGTTCGCATGAATCCAACCCAGTTACCCAGAAAGCCTCTTTATCCAAGAAACACAAGTCGAAATCTAGGAAATCAAGTCACAAGCACTCTGGTAAATCTGGGCATCATGAAGAACATCGCGATGAACATCATGAACACCGTGAAGTTTCTGGGCAACCACTGGGACAGGATGAGAACATTCAGGGTCAGCCTGGAACTTCTGGTCGAGTAGAACAGTTAGTGGTTTCTGAACAAGAGAGGGATGCTCAGAGAAAAGGAAAGAAGAAGAAGGTTCAATTTGTTGAGGAGCCTTCTTCCAAGAGGCAGAGGGTTGAAGAAGATGATCCCACAGTATATAGAGATGGAGCATTGGAGAGTGTGACCGCCAAATTTGAGACATCCACTCCCATCTTCAACCATGGCCTGTTCATCGATCTGGACAAGATGGATGAACTAGGGTTTCCCCATCTGCGCCCTTACTTGGAGAAGTATATGCCTTGGCTGGGCATCAACCAGGACTACAACGTCAACGTCTTGCGAGTCTTCTACCCATCCCTCTCTGGCAGGGCCAAGTACAGGAAGGTTGATGGAAAAGAGCAAATCCACAAACTCTCCTTCTCCGCCACAGTAAGGGGGAGAACCTTCAGGTTCACGTGGAAGACGCTGAATGAGTTAATGGGGATAACGGATGAAAGCATGAATGAGTGGCTATATCCAGAGGTGCACAAGTACAGCAAGGAGGATCTTGTGACACTATATGGCACCGATGACAAAAAGGTGTCCAAAATGTCTGATTCATACAGACTGCTGTACTATGTTTACTCCCGGATGATGACTCACAAAGGGGGTAACTTCAATGAGTTCGCCAACATTGACAACCCTTGGTTCCCCAGTCTTCTCAAACAACAACCTATCAATCCTGGCCAGTTGATCTGCTTAGAGCTTCAGAGATGGTTGACCAATGACAAGTCTGGCCATCTTCCCTATCCCACCATCATTGCCTTCCTCCTTGAGAAGCATCTGATCAAGGCTACATCTGCTGCGGAGGAAGAGAATGTCAAGTGTAAACCTGTGGGAGCAACCAATATTGCGAAGATGGGCATCAAGTACTTCAAGCCTCCTAAGCCCACTCGCTCAGGCTCACAAGCCAGTAGTGCTTCTGGCACTTCAGCCCCCTCTGCATCTGGAGCAGGGGATCAGGAAGTTGACTCCCATGCTGGGCCAAGCCGTATTGCAAGAGTGCCAGCCTCTGTTAGGGCCTTTGCCGAGCAAGTAAAGGAAGAGCTTCTCTTCAAATTGCCTGAGTCATTGGTGGGTTCTCTCCGTGCTGAGTGTGACGCTGGTTTCCAGCACCAAGGGGAGCAGATCCAGCGGCTCGAGGACAGAGTAGGACAGCTTGAGAATCACCTTGCCAGGGTGGATGCAAAGTTGGATCTCATCCTCCAACATCTACAAATTCCCCAACCATCTCAAGGTAACCTACCACCTCCTCCTCCTCCTCCTCCTCAAAACCCACCTCCTCCACCTCCTAATCACCCTCAACTTCCCCCTCCTCCTCCACCTAACACTAAACAACCTCACCCACCACCACAAAATGACCAGCAACTCCCACCATCACCAAACAATGACCACCAATCCCAACCTTCCCCTACCCATGACCAACAAACCCAAGACTCCCCTCAACACTCCTCACGCCATTCTCCTAGAAACTTCTCATCCTCACCTTCCTCTTCCTCATCCTCACCCATTCTCTCACGCCCTGGCGCTCCTACACGCTCTCCACTCTGTTTCTCCAACCCTACCCATCCAAGCCCTAGACCCATAGGATCTGACACAGCCATTCACCCCCTCAGCCAACCATACAGCGAGTATCCCCGCCTTCAACCACTCACTGATGACCAGTTACCATTTACCCCAGACTCCAACTACAAGGAATATTCCTCCACTCATCCTTATGAGGGTCTTTTTGTCACCTCCGGTTGGTTTCCCAATCATCCTCAAACTCCAGAACACCTATCCTCTCCCACATCCTCTACCTCTACCCTCTCACCCTCCCCTCCTAAGAGATTTGGCCCTGAGCCACCTCCACCCTCCTCATCCACTCCATCCCTGGCACTCACCCTTGTTGATGATGACAAAAGGGGGAGAAATGTTATGTCTACTCTTCGCCTAAGTATGGCCACAAGGGATGTTCTCAGCCAGCCATCACTCTGGATTGATGAAGACATCACGGCCGCCCTGCGTCGTGCATTTGAGTCTCAGAGGCTGAGTGGTGCAGAAAGCCTCATAAGAGGAGAGGTCATCCGTTTCATGCAGCAGAAGAGAACGGATGAGCAAGGATCACATTTGGAGATGGTTGTGTTTGGGCAGAATGAACAATCCTCACAACCTGAGTCATCATCAGAGCCTCCTCCAACTAAAACAAGTAGAGAGATGGTTGAGGAAATCATGATGAAGTGGGGACTGAAGAGACCCAACCATCCTCCCATTGTGATAGCCAAGCCTGTTCCTGCATCCTCTGGGCAAGAGTCTGAGATCCCTTCATTTGAGCAATCTTCTGATCCTCCTCCCTCGTCTGAGCCAGCAGCCAGATTCAGTGAGCCCAGAAAGAAGGCCGTTGCTAGGAAACGTGTCAGGAAGTTAATTGCCACCACTGAATCTGATAAGTCTAAGGAAGAGACTCCATCTGATCTACCTGAGCAAGGAACTTCGTCTGCCCAGGTTGAGCAAGAAAATCCAGTGGTTCAAGCGGTTCCAATTCTGAAGGAAGTCAAATTGGAGATTGAAGACATGACTCCTGAGGAATTTGAGAAGTTTGGATTCACAGACAAGCTATCCTTTGGTCAGATGGCTTGCCTCGATGCTGATAGAGCAAGTGCCTTGCCCACTCCTCCAATTAGCAAGAGTAAAGGGAAGAGCAAAGGGAAAGGGAAAAGGAAAGCCCAGGAAGTTGAGGAGGATCCCAACTTCCCTGTGTGGAACGTGAAAATCCGGGCTGTCTACTATCCCAATGGAGAGGTCCTCTACTTCGACGATGCTACTGGGTTCCCTGGGTATGAAGAAATAGAGAACCTAAAAAGGGCATTCGAGGAGTCTATCGAGTCAGAGAGGCTCAGAAGGGAAAAAGATGAAGAAGAGCTTCAAGAGATCATTGCCCAGATAGACCAGAGTGAGCATGTGGCCAAGTTAGCCCAACTACATAAAGAAAATGAAGAGAGGCAAAAAGAGAGGGAGAGGAAAAAGAAACACAAACTATAAACCCCCAATCCAAAATTTCCTTTTAACTTAGAAATTTTTCTTTGAATTGATTTCATACATATTTTCTTACTTGCTCAGTGAAATTTATTTGTATACATTCTTTACTTGTATATGTTATTTGATTGTATAACTCTGACTTGTAACTTCTGCTTATCAATGATATCTGTCTTATCTATTGCTTTTATTCTTTTGCTAATCCTCCCTTAGGAACTTAATTAATAGAACTAGGTTTGTCATCATCAAAAAGGGGGAGAATGTTAGAATCTTAAGTTTTGATGAAGACTAAAATATAAAGGATTAGACCAAGTGCCTAAGAAGCAATAGGATAACATAGGATCCCAAGTAAGAGTGCAACCGGATGTGGATTTACTTCCGGATAGACTAGGACTCGCGCACGCGGATGAATGATTTATCCCCCAGCGACAGCGAGTAACTCACTAGGGAAATAACTTGGTCCATGAGCATTAGGTACACAAAACCTTAAGACTAAGCTATGATTCAACCGGAAGTGAAAGTGCTTCCTGTTAGATTTAGACTGGCGCAGGCTGACAGAATAGAATAACCCCAAGCGTCAGTGAAAAAGCCACGTCAAGTGAAATTGCTTCCTGATAGATTTTGACTGGCGCAGACTGATAGAATAGATGTAATCCTAAGCGTCAGTGAGTCTACTTCGTCAAGTGAAAGTGCATCCGATAGCGCAGTAACTAGCACTGACTGTTGGAATACACTGAGCGAGAGTAAGTGATAGTGAGTTAGATCCTTCATCCAGTGGTTTTACTTCCGGATGTAAGAGTGCTTCCGGATACATCATAGACTAAGTCAGAACACAGTCTAAGTAAGACTACTCCCCATAGCGAACAAGCTTCCCACAGCATGAATAGTTCTTATATATATTGCTATGTTGGACTAACCAGTATGTGCAGAAATTAGCCACTTCCGGATGTAAATGAGCTTCCGGATGCAAAGACTCTTGGCATTGGGATTCAGAGATTAACACTTGCAGAGCAAGATTGCCACTTCCGGATGAACGATGATCATCCGTCAGCAAGAGTACAAGAGTGAATGTCACATACTCAGAAGTCAGAATGCTTTTGTCAGAGCAGAGGTGTCAGGACTACTTTTCAGAGATAAAGCAAGTCAACCCTGCTAAGCATTAATGAAGATGTACTTCACAACGGTAACTTGGGATTAACGGCTATATTCAAACGGTCATATTCAACCTGCCGCCCAAGCCTTTGAAGCCGAGTATAAAAGGAACATCTACATTCAGAAGAAGGAGAGAGAACAGAGCCTATTGTCTGAAACATTGTATTCTACATTCCTCTCATCTTCTACTACTCTCAGATTCAGATTTGTAATATCATTAGAGAGTAATCAGTTGTACTTAAGTGAGTAACATCATCTACTCTTAGAGAGAGTCATTAGGACTTAAGTGTTTATCACAATCAGTTCATAGAGTGAACACAATTGTTATTTTACATTTGTAAGGGGGAGCATTTAGAGATTCTCTAAATCTCCATAGGTTGCAAGTTAGCCCGCAAAACTTGTGATTGTAAAGGTTTGCAGGTGAGCCCATTGTAAAACCTGTGGGTTGTTAGGTGAACCCGTGTTCGTAAAACCTAAAGTGTAAAGGCTTCTCTTGTGCCCGGTTTAAACAAGAATAGTGGATTGGAAATCTCAGGTGGAGCCTGGGGACTGGATGTAGGTCTGGGTGACCGAACCAGGATAAATTGTGTGTGCATAAATTTACATTTAAACATTCTATTTTGCATCACATAACATACTGACTTGTGCATACCATTACTTATTAACATCATCATCAAGCACAAGCAGTCTTTCGAAAAGAGTTAAAGTTTTTATTCCCTCACCCAATTCACCCCCCCCTCTTGGGTGACAGCCACGCATTTCAAAGATAGTTATTTGAAGGATTTATATAGATGCTATCAAGGATAGTGATAGTAGGTTGTGGGAAAGAATTGAGTTGTTGTGAAGGAGATAGTGAATGAAATTGAGATATTCAAGGATATTTGTGATTGAGATATGAAATGCTGTGGATGAGATATTAAAAGGAATATGTGAGCATTGCATGACACTGAATTTTGTGTACCATCGCGCGATGATAACTGTCTATTGGCCAATCGACAGTTATTTGTACTGAGGATCCTTTTTAGATTGATTGGATCGGGGTTCATAGGTCGACTTATTGAGAGAAGTGACCTACGGTTGTTTTGGCATTGAAGAGCCCAACCGCCCCTACGGTTGTTTGGCAGTGGAGAGCCCAACCGTTCTCGTTCTGTAATGGAAACAGAATTGGGGTTCCCTCTCTGGAGATTGCCAGAGAAGGAAATTGTCCCCTCATTATGGAGAGGGACACAGTGTCAAATCATATAGTGAAGAATAGATGTTTGAATGCACCGTGGTGGCACAATGCATCTGTAGGTGAGTGTGAGGGTTGTGGTGGTAGTATTATTTGATTGGATTATGGAAAGATGAAATTTAGTTATTGTGGAATTGACTGAGGGTTGTTGAGTGATACATGGGAAGTAGAGATGATGAATTTGAGTTGATTGAGACTTTACAGAAGGATTTAAGTGATGGATGAAAGGAAATGAGAAATATATATATATATATATATGTATTATTGATTTTAAAACTTTGGTACCCTTTAGTCGCCCTTACTACCGCACATCTCACTGTTATAGTGAGTTAAGCGGTGATTACTGGGACAAATTGTCTCATCCCACGATTACTGACATTTTTGCAGGTATTCATGCACAGGCGCAAGCATCAGGAAAGGGAATTAGGTAGTAGAAGTTAATAGTTATTTAGAATTGTATATTGCCAATTTGTATAGGTCTGCATCTGCTTCCGCATATATACATATTTATTTATTGTTTAATACCAATTAGTTTTGTTTAATAACCATGTTAGACAAATCCTTTCTAACATGGTTAGCAATAAATTATCCATGATAGCAGCTGTATTGTATTAGTTTATTCTTTTCTATCATGGATAATAATATTTCAATCATTAGGATATTCTTTTTCTAACTATGATAGAGATATGGATATTATTGAAATTCCTTTTTCTATCATAGTTAGCAAGGATATTATTGAACTAAAAGAGATGTCACAGGTTAATTAGGGGAATTAGTAACTTTATGTTACACCCGACACACAGCGGGTGCTCCAGTACATCTACTCGAGGATCATGGCGAACAAAGGGGGAAACTTCAATGAGTTCACCCAGCTGGACAACCCTTGGCTCGCCAAGTTCCTTACCCAGAAGCCTATCAACCCTGGGCAACTGATAAGTATGGAGTTAAACAAATGGGTTGAAGGCAGAGACAACAGGAAAGCTTCTCTTCCCTACCCTCAGTTCATCGCCTTCCTCCTGGAGCAGTTCAATATCAAATCCACCTCCCCCACAGAATGACCAAATCATCCCTCACCAATCACCCCCATCAAGCCCTCACAATGACTCTGACCCTCACCTCGACTCCCCTCACCACTCACCCTCTCCTCACAACTCCCCTAGCCACTCTAACACATCCAACCACCAAAACTCCCCCAACCACTCACAATCACCCAACCAACCTCTCCACATCCTTAGCTCCTTCAGTTCCATACACAACGAGAAGACCCTTGCGAGAAATATACCTTCACCACCCAACTCACCTCCCCTCATCTATACAGGTATACTTTCATCCACAGACTCACCGTCCTTCTTCTATCCAAGCCCCTCTCCTTCACCCCCTCCCTCACCTCCTCACTCACCACCCAGATATGGTCCTGAACCCCCTCCATCCTCTTCTCCCTCCTCCCTGGCCCTCGCCTTTATTGATGATGCCAAAAGGGGGAGAGATATTCTCACTCAACCCTCCCTATGGCTAGATGAGGACATTGCTGCTGCCCTCCGCCGTGCCATGGATCTGAAAAGAATGGGTAGAGCAGAAAGTTTAATCCATGGGGAAGCCATCAGATTCATGCATCAACAGCAGTCCGCCAGCAAGTCAAATCTGGAAATGGTGCTGGTTGATCAGCCTGTTGAGACTCAGCCTGCGGAAGCTCCACCATCTGAGCCTGAGCCTTCATCATCTACTGTGAAATGCGTGGCTGTCACCCAAGAGGGGGGTGAATTGGGTGGTAGAATAAAAGTTATAAAAATTCTCCCCTTTTAAAACCTTTACTCCTTGTGCTTGATGAGAGTGATGATGCACCACCCCAAGCACAAGTCAGTATCTAGTGGTGTGGTGCTTGATGTGGAGAATTAAACAAACAGAATAAGCACACACAAGTTTATCCTGGTTCGGTCACTTCCAGACCTACATCCAGTCCCCAGGCTCCACCTGAGATTTTCAATCCACTAAACTTCTTGTTTGAACCAGGCAGGAGAAAGCCTTTACACTTTAGGTTTTACGAGCACGGGTTCACCTAACAACCCACAGGTTTTGCAACGGGCTCACCTGCAAACCTTTACAACCACAGGTTTTACAACGGGATCACCTGCAACCTTTCAACTACAAGTTTTGCGGGCTAACTTACAACCTATGGAGATTTAGAAAACCTCTAAATGCTCCCCCTCACTTTTGTAAGATGATAATTCTGTTCGTCAAGCACAAGCTTTAGAACAGCCTCTATCAATTAGAGGATTTGATAATATGTTCACTCAATGAACTGATTGTGATAAACACTTAAGTACAAATGATTCTCTCTAAGAATAGATAATGTTACTCACTTAAGTACAAATGAATTACTCTCTAATAATGTTACAAATCTAGATCTGAGAGTAGAAGATGAGAGGAATGTAGAATATAATATATCAGACAATATGCTCCGTTCATCCCCTCTCTTCTGAATGTAGATGTTCCTTTTATATTCGACCTCAAAACATTCAGGCTTGGGCGGCAGATGGAATATGTCCGTTTGAATATAGCCGTTAGTCCCATGTTACCGTTGAGAGGTACATCTTCATTAATGCTTAGCAGGGTTGACTTGCTTTATCTCTGAAAAGCAACTCCTCTGACAAAAGCATTCTGACCTCTGAGTATGTGACGTTGACTCTTGTACTCTTGCTGACGGATGATCATCGTTCATCCGGAAGTGGCAATCTTGCTCTACAAGTGTTAGTCTCTGAATCCCAGTGCCAAGAGTATTTGTATCCGGAAGCTCATTTGCATCCGGAAGCAAAACTAAGTTCTGCACAAACTTGTTAGTCCAACAGAGTAATATATATAATCAAGTATAGTAAGAACTATACATGTTGTGGGAAGCTTGTTTGCTATGGGAAGCATTCTTACTTAGATTATGTTCTGACTTAGTGTATTGTCAACTGACGCTAGGGGATCTCTATTCCAATAATCAGCGTAAGTCTCGTTATTTTACTCTAAGTCTTCCTAAGTGACTCAGTGTGTCATTTACTCATGCTATGGGATGTGTAGTATACCAACACACAACCACATGCAGTGGGAGTTCACTTAGTCTAAGATGTCTTCCTTGTATCCGGAAGCACTTCTACATCCGGAAGCACTACTACTGGATGAAGGGTTATATTCACTTTTACTCACTCTCACTCAGTGTCCTTTATTCCAACAGTCAGCGCTAGTCACTAAGCAATCGGAAGCAATTCTACTAGACGTGGCTCATGTTCACTGACGCTCAGTGTTATCTATACCAACAGCCAGCGCTAGTCACTAGGCATTCGGAAGTAAGTCCACTGGACGTTGGGTTATGATCACTGGCGCTCAGTGTTATCTATACCAATCAGCCAGCGCCAGTCTAAATACAACAGGAAGCAAAATCACTTCCGGTTGAATCCTAGCTTAGTCTTGAGGTTTTGTATGTCTAGTGCTTATGGACTAAGTTATTCCCTAGAAAATTGCTTGCTCTCGCTGGGGGATGAGTCATTCATCCGTGAGCGCTAGTCCTAGTCTATCCGGAAGTAAATCCACATCTGGTTGCACTCTTTACTTGGGATTCTATGTTAACCTATTGCTTTCTAAGTGCTCGATTCGTTCTTTCATATTTTAGTCTTCATCAAAACTTAAGATTCTAACATACTGAGCCTCTTCCTTCTGTGCCTGCCCAGAATATATTTGAGGAAATTCTGATGAAGTATGGGTATAAGAGGCCAGAGCAGCCAGTTATAGTGATTGCCAAGCCAATCCCTTCTTCTGAGCCAGCCTCTCCTCCTCCTCCTCCTCCAGTGATCAGGTTCAGTAGATCAAGAGTAAAGTCATGTGCCAGAAAAGGGGCTGCTACATCTGAGCCATCTGAGCCTGAAGAAGTGGAACCACTTGCTCGCTCCGAGGACTATGAGTTGGATAGAATGCCTCAACCTGGGGAAGCATCTGAGCCGCATTCATCCACCCAAGTGTCTCCGGAAGAAATTCCGCCACCTGTGGAAGTTAAGTTAGAGGTGGAAGACATGACTCCAGAGGAATTTTAGCGGTATGGCTGGACTGATCGGATCACCTTTGAACAGCTTGTTTGCCTCGATGCAGAAAGGGAACTTGTTAAGCCTCCTCAAGAGAAAAGGAAAGGGAAAGGCAAGGGAAAGGGGAAAGCAAAGTCAAGTCAGGCTGAAGACCCCAACTATCCTGTGTGGAATGTAAAGGTCAAGACTGTCCATTATCCTTTGGATCCATTCCCATCTCAGAGTCACCATTTGGAGAGTTTGCTGGGCTTACTGAGGTCAATGAACTGAAAAGGGCTATTGAGGAATCTCTGGAGCTTGAAAGGCAAAGAAAGGCCAGAGAGGAGAAAGAGCTCCAAGATATTCTTGCTCAGATTGATCAACAAACGAAGGAAGAGAAGTGGGCTGAGATGCAAGAAGAGCATAAGCAGAAACAGAGAGAGAGAGAAACAAGAGGCACCCGCTCTAGAACCCCAACCTCTCATGCATTTAGCTTAGGAATCTTCATTCGCATATTTTTCATACATAAGTTATCTGCCTTATCTGTAAATCTGTTCATTAACTTTACTTATGCTTTTCTTATCATATTTGTAATTGATTTACTAATGAAGTTCATTTTTGAGTTCATCTGTGTGTTATTTAATTATTTACTTAGTATGAACTTATTAGATAACTTAGTTTCTCATCATCAAAAAGGGGGAGAATGTTAGAATCTTAAGTTTTGATAAAGACTAAAATATGAAAGAACCAGATAAATACTTAGAAAGAATTAGGTTAATATAGAACCCCATGTAAGAGTACAACCGGATGTGGATTTACTTCCGGATGGATTAGGACTAGCGCTCGCGGATGAAAGGCTCATCCAACAGCGGAAGCTTGTAAGTCATTAAGTCAGAACTAAGTCTAAGAGTGTTAAAGTACCAAATCTCACTAAGTTAGGACACAACCGGATGCAGAATTGCTTCCGGAAGTCTTAGAGTAAATTGAGTGACTAGCGCTGTCTATTGGATTAGACAACACCGAGCGTCAGTGGATATAACTCTAAGTCATAACATAGTTTCCAGTAGGAGTGCTTCCGGATGTGGAATTGCTTCCGGAAGTAAAAGAGCTTCCCATAGACAATTGAACTCCCACTGCATGATTATTATTGTTGAACTAACGTTTAAGTGCAGAACTGAGTATTGTTGCTTCCGGATGTGGACTTGCTTCCGGTAGCAATCAGAATGTCAGAACGTACAACAATCAGAATGTCAGAATTGCTTTTTGGCAGAGCAGAGTTGTCAGAGTTGCTTTTCAGAGATAAAGCAAGTTAACCCTGCTGAGCATTAATGGAGCATTAATTGATTCAACGATAACATGGGATTAACGGCTAAATTCAAACGGCATGGTTACCTACCAAGAAAGAGAATCCTTGAAGATGCTATATAAAGAAGTTCATCTTCATTTATGAAGATCATCGAAGAAACTAGAGAGAGAAACTGAGCATACTCTTCAAGCATTCAAAGCTGCCCAGAAAAGTAAGAGAGCACTTAATACATTGAGAGTTTCATTTATTATCCATCTTGTACTCTTTGTAGTTAAGTCTCTTCATTTATTGAGAGCATTCATTGTACTTAAGTGAGTAAAATCATTTGTTCTTAGAGAGAACTAAGTTAGAAAATCCTTTGTTTGAAAGGTTGAATCCTTACAGGTAGTAAGGGGGAGCGAGTCTGTAAGGTTGCAAGTGAGCCCGTATAAAACTTGTGGTTGTAAGGTTGCAAGTGATCCCGTTGTAAAACTTGCGGTTGTAAAGGTTCCAGGTGAACCCGTTGTAAAACCTGGGGTTTTAGTAGAACTCAATCTGGGTGATTGAGAACTGGACGTAGGTCAAGAGTTGGACCGAACCAGTATAAAAATCTTGTGTGTTTTAGTTGTCTGTTTTATTTGGTAGCACAATTCACCCCCCCCCCTCTTGTGCATCCTCACTTTCATCTTGTAACATGTAACACCCCAAATTAATATTCTAAAATATAATCAAATTAGAGAAAAATGAAGAATATAAATTATAAGTTAAAGTTTTATGAAATAGAATAAAAGATAAAATTTTGGACAAACGGTTAGAAATAATGAAAATAATGTTATTGTTTCCTATTTTGTATTAGTAGACTATTTGTATATTTTAGTCATAATTGTGAACTATAGTATTAGGAAATATTTGGAGTAGAAAGATATTTGTTATTATCAGGGATTATTATTCTGTAAGCTTGTAGGGGAAGTTTATTATCTTTTAGAATATTTTTGTATTATAAATTATAAATATGTTATTTATCATATCAATGAAATAATCCTTACACTATTCACTTATCTCTGTTTCCACCCAAACTAAGTTTTATTAAATAAATAGGAAGAAGAGACTTATATGAAAAGAAAGGGGTATAAGTGTCATATATAAGATGTTGGGGCCAACAATATAATTAAAAACAAACAAATGGGTAATAAGTGATCGGAATTTTCCGTAATCCTTATATATACACACATGTAACAAAACCTAATCCTTCCTCTTATACCAAGCCACCACTCCTCATTGTTCATAACACTTCATGTGTCTCTTGCCTTTGCCCAAATCACTGTTTCATTCCTCTCAAACTAAGCTCCCTTATTCATTTTCCTCCGTTCTCCCAAATCTGAAGTTCGTTTTCCTCACTTCCTCTTCCAAGCCTTCGCCTTTTTCATAAATTTTTTCTTCTCCTCTGACCCTTATAGTCTCTTATTCGTTCCAAATTGATTCCATCAAAATACCAGGCCGATTTTGCAAGAAATTGAAGAATCAAACATAGCTTCATCCTTGGACGGTTCTAGGTGAAAAAGTTCTGCATACAAACTCTTCTTATTCAACTACAAGTTTTGGGAAAAATTTCTGAACCTTTCTACTCTAATTTTTGGGCGAGTTTGAGAGTATTTCTGGTTGGGTTCATGAGTGTGTAAAGCTGAATTTTTCTTGCACGTGTATGTGAAGAAATTTTTATCCTACCTCTATAAATGGCAGAATGAAATGAAAATAAATATCAAAATGAGGATTCTTGCCATATGTGAGTAACAATTATGTGTAGTTCATGACTAGTAATTGGAGGTTATGTATGCTTGTATGCTTTCTGTTATTCTGTTATGTACTGTTCATTGTTATGTAATATTCGTAAGAGTTAGTTAAGAGGTGTAGAGGTAGTTATCGTTGTTGGGGTGTTAGGATTGCTGTTTATGATGTATGTTAAAAAAAGAATACAAATTCTGTTATATTAGTTAGGGCTGGGGAGTAGTTTTGGCAGACCTAGAAGTGCAATAATAGATTGGCGTTTTTTATGAAATATTTAGGAACTATATAAACCTCAAAAACATCATTTATTATTGTGTTATAATGCTTTGTGAGTAATAAACAAACCTAAACTGTTCTCTCTCTCTCTCTTCTCTCTAAAATTCTACATAACACATTTTGATTTAAATGAAGTTATTTTCATATGTTAATGGTAGGATTGAAACTTTAAATATTGTCTTAGGATTTAATGAAACCATTTGCATTTTGTAACATCCTGAAAAATTTAAGGGCGAAGGGGCAAAAATAGCCACCGTAATTTGGCAAATAGACAACTTTGGCACCCGTAATTTTGATGGTGCAAAACCGGACATTATAAACAAAAATGGGACAAATTTAGCACCCTCAAACTGAGGTGTTAAGTTTGACCGTTAGTTGACCGGGAATGGTGATATGGCATGATGACGTGGCGCAATAAGGAAAAAAAGATTAAAAAAAAGATACTGTCCTGTTGTTAAAAAAAGATCCTCCACCATCTCACACAGCCACCTCCGCCGTCTCCGCCGTATCTGCTTACTCTGCCACCGTGGCTGCTACTCCATTTCCTTGCTAAGCTTCATTTTCCCTTCAGATCTGGTAAATCTCAAGGTCAATATAGAAGCATAGAAGCTTCGTGAATCAACTGGAGAGCTTGTCTCTCTTACCTCGGCCACCGTCTCCACCTCCGCTGAAGCCGTCGTAGGTCTGACCTCCGGAAAGGAGAGCTCGTCTCTCTCACCATGTCAAATACTTTCTCCAGCCCCGCCGCTGCATCCATCTTAAGGGAGCCCCTCCGCCATCGTCGTTGACCCACCCTGCCGCAGCTACCTTTTCATCCTCCGTCGTCGCCGCCATAGCTCCGTTCTCCTTATGGGAGAGAAGAGTGGTAGTAGGAGTAGAAGAAGAAGAAGGCAGTGAGAGAGATTAGAATCAGAGGACGGAAATGCCTTTTGAGGCCCACCATTTTTGTTGTTAGGGTTTCATCTTCTCTCTCTCTCTCTTTCTCGCTGGTTTGCTTGCAGAGAAGGTGGTGAAGAAGAAGAAGAAGAAGAAGAAGATGGATCCTTCCGGAAAATACTTGTGCTTCCTTCTTTGTTTTTTATTTCATATAGTTTTTTTTGTGCAAATTAGGGATTTAGTGATGTGGCAGGGCTTGCCAACATGGATTCACTTCAATTGCTGATTGTCATGCCACGTAGGTTAAATAATGTGGGCCCCACGCCAAAACACACTTCTGTTAGCTTCAACTTAACGGCGTGGCTAGATTTGTCCCATTTTGATTTATAATGTCCGGTTTTGCAGCATCGAAATTACGGGTGCCAAAGTTGTCCATTTGCCAAATTACGGTGGCTATTTTTGCCCCTTCGCCCAAAATTTAATATAGAGTCAGAGATTGTTTGGGAAATAATAAATGGAGAAATTTAGAATTTTGGAATTTTAAGGAATTCTTGGTGATTTTTGGAATATTTTGGAAATTTTAAGTAATAGGTCTGCAAATAATTAATTATGTTATTGAAGAATTTGAAATATGAGGGAATGGTGAAACTCAAAATATTTTGAAGGTTAAGAAGATTGGAGGCTGGTTTAAGTGGTTTTAAACTAAAAAGAGTACATTATGGCAAGTTTGGGCTGTAATTATAAAAAACCACCCTTAATTGCTTCCAACCAAACGCGCCCCTTCTCCTTTCCAACATAAAACTCTCGGACTCCCTGTTAGAATCTTAAGTTTTGATGAGGACTAAAATATGAAAGAATAGGCTAAGTAATTAGAAAGCAATAGGTAAACATAGAATCCCAAGTAAGAGTGCAACCGGATGTGGATTTACTTCCGGATAGACTAGGACTCGCGCACGCGGATGAATGGTTTATCCCCCAGCGACAGCGAGTAACTCACTAGGGATTTAACTTACTCCATGAGCGCTAGGTACACTAAACCTTAAGACTAAGCTATGATTCAACCGGAAGTGAAATTGCTTCCTGTTAGATTTAGACTGGCGCAGACTGATAGAATAGATATCACCCCAAGCGTCAGTGAGTTCACCACGTCAAGTAAAAGTGCTTCCGATAGCTTAGTGACTAGCGCTGAGTGTTGGAATGAAATACACTGAGCGAGAGTAATTGATGGTGAGCTAGATCCTTCATCAAGTGAAGTTGCTTCATGTTAAACTTAGATTGACGCAGGCTGATAAAATAGAATAACCCCAAGCGTCAGTGAAAAAGCCACGTCAAGTGAAATAGCTTCCTGATGGATTTTGACTGGCGCAGCCGGATAGAATAGAAATAACCCTAAGCGTCAGTGAGTTTACCTCGTCAAGTGAAAGTGCTTCCGATAGCTTAGTGACTAGCGCTGACTGTTGGATTGAGGGACACTGAGCGAGAGTGAGTATTAGTAAACAAAATCCTTCATCCAGTAGTTTTACTTCCGGATGTAAAAGTGCTTCCGGATACATCATAAGCTAAGAGAACACTCACTGCATATGACTATATGATTGTGTTGCTAAACTAACGTTCAAGTGCAGAACACTAAGTAAGGTTGCTTCCGGATGAGAAGTTGCTTCCGCAAGCAATCAGAATGTCAGAACGTTCAGAGATGCAGTGTCAGAATGCTTATGTCAGAGCAGAGGCGTCAGGACTACTTTTCAGAGATAAAGCAAGTCAACCCTGCTATACATTGATGAAGCATTTAATGGGCAAACGGTAACAAGGGAAAAACGGACATATTCAAACGGCTAGCCCACCTACCAAGAGTTCAAAATGTATGAAGACTATATAAGGGAGCTCAACTTCATTTATGAGGAATTAATCATCTTTGAATATTCTTGAGAGAAGTTAGAGCGAGAAAACTAAGAACATCTTCAAGCATTCAAAGTTGCCCAGAAAAACGAAGAGCATTTAACACATCGAGTGATTCTTTTCACCTACTTATTCTGTACTCCTTGTAGTTAAGTCTCTTTCTGTTATAAGAGCATTTATTGTACTTAAGTGTGTAACACCATCTGTTCTTTGAGAGAACTTAGTCAAAATCCTTTAAGTGTAAAGGTTAACCCCTTGCTTGGTGTGAGGGGGAGCTAGTTAGAAAGGTTACAAGTGAGCCTGTGTAAAACTTGTTGTAAGGTTGCAAGTGATCCCGTGCAAAACTTGCGGTTGTAAGGTTTCAGGTGAACCCGATTTAAAACCTGAGTTATAGTGGAACTCTCGGCCTGGGTGGTTGAGGACTGGACGTAGGTCAGGTAGACCGAACCAGTATAAATCTTGTGTTGTTGTTTTATTTGAGTATTTATTTTGAAGCACAATTCACCCCCCCCCCCCTCTTGTGCATCCATTACATTCATTTGGTATCAGAGCGGGTCCTTCTAACTCGATTCCAACGAATCAGAAGGCAAAGATTCAGTAATGGACACAGACTATTCTCTACCAGATGTCTCCGTTCAACCCAACAAGCCCCCAGGCTTCGATGGGTACAACTACTCATTCTTGAAGTTCAGAATGGAGACTTATATCAAGTCAAGTGATATCAGACTCTGGGACGTAATAGAACGAGGGGATCAAACTCCGCTAGATGAGGATGGATTTGCAAAAGTGCGAGCCAGATACACTCCTGAGGACTATGCCCTAGTCCAAATGAACCATCGGGCCATGCACTACATCCAGTGTGCTCTCAGCCCCAAAGAGTATCACAGGATCAGCCACCACAAAAATGCAAAAGATATGTGGGAGGCTCTTGAGGCTGCACACTCTGGAACCAGGGGAGTAAAGGCGAGACGTATTGAAATGCTGGTGGAAGAATTTCACAAATTCGCTATGCTGAGTCCCACCGAGCCTATCAGAGATCTGGAGCTCAGGTTCACTCATCTCATCAACAATTTGGCCTCGCTGGGTAAGGATATCCCTGAGAGGGAGCAAGTGAGCAAGATTCTAAAGATCTTGAAGGGTGACTGGATCACCAAAGTAACTATTTTGCAAGAAGTGCAAGGAGAATCAACCAGCTCCATCACCGCTCTATTTGGCTCTCTTGCTGAATATGAACCTACCCTGCTGGCTATGAGAGCTCCTCAAACCTCATCCAAGAACAAGAACCTTGCTCTCGTTGCTCCCAGCAAGGAGATCAATGACAATGATGAGGATGATGAGGAGGAGATGGACGATGAGGAGATGGCTATGATGGTGAGGAAATTTAGGAAATTCTTCAGAAAGAAGGGAGGCTATCAGAGAGGTGATTCCAGCCAGAAGAAGGGATACAAGAAAGAGAAGGTCCCTGTGTGCTTTGAATGCAATAAACCTGGTCACTTCAAGGCTGAGTGTCCCAGCCTGCAGAGGTCAAAAGGCAAGGACAAAAGAAAGGCTCTTGTTTCCTCCATTTGGGTAAATAGCTCAGATGAGGAAGCAAGTGATGAAGAAGAAGTTGCCAACCTCTGCCTGGTAGCTAGGGAAGAGGATGAAGAAGCATCTTCAGATCTTGACCTCACCAACGAAGAACATGAGGTAACTCTTTCTGAACTACAAGAGGCTTACAATGAGGTTCATGAAGAATTCTCTAGACTATGTAAAGCCTATAAAGTGTTGAAAACCAAAAAGGAATCACTTGAGTCCAGGGTGGACTCACTAAGTGAGGAACTAGCGGAAGCTAGAAGACTTCCGTTAGTGGATGGCCAGGGCTCTTCCCAAGTAGAACCCAACGCCCCAACACCTGAGAGCTGCCCCAATTGCAGCAAAATCTCAGAGGAAAAGAACAAGCTGCAAAATGCCCTGGAGAAGTTTACCAATGGTTCAGAAATGCTAAACGTAATCTTAATGAACCAAAGGGCATATAGGGATAGAACTGGGTTGGGATATACCCCTAAAGTGAAAAAGTGGGTAGAACCAAAAGTAAAGCCTTACTTAAAGTTCTTCCATAAAGCCACCAGTCATAGCTCCTCACCCTTTAGCTTCTGTAATTACTGCAACAGGAAAGGACACTCCACGTCCACCTGTAATGCTAAGAAGTATGGAGCTAACAGCTCTTACAAGTGGGTTCCTAAAGGAACCAAGGCTACACAGGATCCTCCACCTGCAAAGGACACCAAGAAAGGACAAGGATCCCGAGCCTGGAATCATTCCATAGGGAGAACCCAAGAGCCTAGAGCCAGCTCTAGGCCAGAGGCTCCAAATGTTCATAAGCCCAAGGTTAAGCCCAATACTAGACCAAGGGCACTAAACACTAATGACAAAGGACCCAAGAGAGGTTGGGTACCTAAAGTTGCTTAATTATTTCAGGTGTGTCTCAAGGCATCCAAGAACAAAAAATGGTACATCGATAGCGGATGCTCGAGACATATGACTGGAGACAGAGACAAGTTCAAATCTCTGGTGATCAAAGATGGAGCCACAGTGACCTTTGGAGGAAATCAACGTGGCAAGATCATTGGAGTTGGAGAAGTTGGACCAGTCAAAGATGTCTATCTAGTGGACGGTCTCTGTCACAACCTGCTGAGCGTGAGCCAGAGCACGGACAGAGGAAACTGGGTAATATTTGATTCAAATGAGTGCTTAATAGTTGATAAGCAGGATCTGAACATAGATAAGGCCAACTTAAAATGCAAGATTAAGGCAAATAGAAATGGGAATCTATATAACTTAGACTTATGTCAACAGCTAGAAGAAAAATGTTTAATATCTAGTGACGAGAATAGCTGGCTTTGGCATAAGAGGTTAGCTCATGTCAATTTTACTCAATTGGATATGCTAATTAAAAATGAGCTAGCTATAGGTATTCCCTCTTTTAAAGTTAAGCATGATTTTATTTGTGAATCCTGCCAACGAGGGAAGCAAACAAAGTCCTCGTTTAAAACCAAGAAGAAAGTCTCCACCAGCAGGCCCTTGGAACTAATCCACATGGATTTGGTTGGGCCAGCGAGAGTAAAGAGCTTGGGTGGAAACCTATATGCTTTAGTGGTGGTGGATGACTATTCAAGGTTCACGTGGACTATGTTTCTTGCCTCTAAGCAAGATGCTTTTGATGCTTTTGTTGTCCTGGCTAAGAAAGTGCAGAATGAGAAGGAGCTCAAAATCACAGCCATAAGGACAGACCATGGAGGAGAGTTTGAGAACCATAGCTTCTCTGAGCTATGCGAGCAAAACGGCATTGAACATAACTTCTCAGCTCCGAGAACTCCTCAACAAAATGGAGTAGTCGAAAGGAAGAACAGGGTTCTGACAGAGATGGCTAGAAGCATGCTCAACGAGAAAGAAGTTTCTCAAGTGTTCTGGGCAGACGCTATGAGCACTGCTTGCTATATCTCCAACAGAGCTTATGTTCGCAAGGGCTTGGATAAGACTCCATACGAGCTATACAAAGGAAGGAAGCCCAACATCAGCCACCTCAGAATATTTGGATCAAAATGCTACGTGCATAATAATGGAAAGGTAAATTTGGGTAAGTTTGATCCAAAGGCTGATATAGGTATATTCATAGGATATTCCCTTAGGAGTAAAACATATAGGATATACAACATGAGAACTAAAACTGTAGAAGAATCCATGCATATTGTATTTGATGAAACTCCTACATGGGGACAATCCACAGAAGATGATGAAGCACCTAATCTTCCAAAGTTATCATCATCTTCCTCACCACCAAAAGAAACACCAATAAGCAATCCCAAGAAAGAAGGTGAACCCAGTGATGAACCTGGAGTGCAACCCATGCCTGAGGAGGCACAGTTGCCAATAGCTAGGAGACATCACAGGGATCATCCTCTTGACCAAGTGCTTGGTGATGTTTCTTCTGGTGTCAGAACTAGAAGACAAGTTCAAAATGAAGTTGAGTTTGGAGCATTCCTATCTCAAATCGAACCAACTTCAATTGAACAAGCTCTTGAGGACTGCGACTGGATTATTGCCATGCAGGAAGAGCTAAATCAATTTGAGAGAAGTCAAGTGTGGGAACTAGTCCCAAGGCCGTCTCATCAATCCATAGTGGGGACCAAGTGGGTCTTCAAAAACAAACTGGATGAGACAGGTCAAATCACCAGGAACAAAGCCAGACTCGTAGCCAAAGGATACAACCAAGAAGAAGGCATTGACTATGAAGAAACTTTTGCTCCAGTCGCTAGACTTGAAGCAATAAGGATTCTTCTAGCCTTTGCATCCATGAAAGGTTTTAGACTATATCAAATGGATGTAAAGAGTGCATTTCTTAATGGTTATATTAAAGAAGAGGTATATGTAGAACAACCTCCTGGCTTTGAGGACCATAAGCACCCCAAACATGTGTATAGATTAAAGAAAGCTTTATATGGCCTGAAACAAGCTCCTCGAGCTTGGTATGAGAGACTCAGCAGCTTTTTGCTGGGCAAGGGTTTTTCAAGAGGCAAATTAGATAATACACTGTTTATCCTTCACAAAGATAGAGATATGTTAATTGTTCAAATTTATGTTGACGATATTATATTTGGGGCAACTAACGAGAAGCTTTGTGAAGATTTCTCTAAGACTATGCAGGGTGAGTTTGAGATGTCAATGATGGGAGAACTAACGTTCTTCCTAGGCCTGCAAATCAAACAAAAGAAGAATGGAATCTTCATCTCCCAAACTAAGTACTGCAGAGAACTACTCAAAAAGTTTGGGATGGATGAATGCAAGGAGTATGACACTCCTATGAGCACCACTGCCGCACTCGATGCTGACGCAAAGGGTAAAACTGTCAGCCTGCCCATGTACAGGGGAATGATAGGTTCCCTCTTATACTTAACAGCCAGCAGGCCCGACATTCAATTTAGTGTAGGCATGTGTGCTAGGTTTCAAGCCAACCCCAAGGAATCACACTTAACATGTGTTAAACGTATTCTGAGATACCTTGAGGGAACACAAGAACTTGGTCTTTGGTATCCCAGAGGTAACTAAGAGTTCTTGTGGGCTTACTCTGACTCTGATCATGCAGGTTATAAGACAGATAGAAAGAGCACCAGTGGACAATGCGCCTTCCTTGGTGGTTGTCTGGTGTCTTGGGCTAGCAAAAAGCAAACCTGTGTGTCCCTGTCATCCACTGAGGCAGAATACATTGCTGCTGCAAGTTGTTGTGCGCAAGTGCTATGGCTGAAAAACCAGTTGAGAGATCTTGGCTTGGAGTTCCCTGAGGCACCCATCCTCTGCGACAACACAAGCACAATTAGCCTCGCCAAGAATCCAGTTCAGCACATAAGGACAAAGCACATTGACGTCAGACATCACTTCATCAGAGACCACGTTCAAAAGAAGGATGTCAAGGTGCAGTTTGTCCCCACACAACAACAGCTTGCTGACATCTTCACCAAGCCTCTGGGGGTTGACCAATTTACTTTCATTAGAGGTGATTTGGGAATGGTAAACCCAAATGAAGTTTAAATTCTATTCATTGTACTTGATTGTTTATCACTTACAACAATACTAACTTAGGCATCGGAGTGCCAATACATGTTTTTGCAGGTGATCAATGTTAAATCTTAAGCAAGTGCAACCGGAAGCAAAACCACTTCCGGATGATCACTCACTGACCCTGGACTATCAAGCCAAAAGAACGCCAGCACTAGTCCAAGAGACACGTCACTTCAGAAAACGTTTCAACTTCCCACAAGAGACGTTATGCCTTCTCTGGTAATATGAAGCCACACGTGTCATCAGGTGTGCCGTTCCAACTTAAATTGTCTACACTCCCCAATGTGTGAAAATATGAACAAACATGACCATTTTACCCTTAGTAACTGTATCTATAAATAGGACATCATTTTTCACATTTACTTTTCACTTTTACTCACAAACCCTCTGCATACAAAACTCTTCATCTTCATTTGTGTTCTTCATTCTCTTCATACATTCTTTCGCATTTTACCACCAACCCACACAAAAATGGCCAGACCTCATGAAACAAACCCAGTTTTAAAGAAACCTTTCCCATCTAAGAAACACAAGTCAAAATCTGGGAAATCAAGTTATAAACATTCTGGAAAATCTGGGCATCGTGAAGAACATCGCAATGAACATCAAGAACACCATGAAGTTTCTGGGCAGAATACACCGGGGCAGGATGAAAATATTCAAGGTCAGCCTGAAACCTCTGGTAGAGTGGCAGAACAGTTAGTGGGTTCTAAGCAAGAGAAGCTTGATAAGAAGAGGGAGTCCATCCCTAAGGAGGAGGCTGCGGCGATCAAATCTGCCGGAAATACATGGTAGAGATGTGATGGTACCAAAAGGGGGAGAGATGTGATCAAATCTGCCAACTACCAAGAATACTCCTCCACAAGCCCTCATTCTCTTTGATGATGCCAAAAGGGGGAGAGATGTGATGCTCACTCTGCATGTGCGCATGAATACAGGGTTCCCTGGATATGAAAAAGTGGAGAATATGAAGAGGGCACTTGAGGAATCCAAGAGACCAAAGTGTGCGTGAGGCCGAGGCAGCCAAACTACAAAGGGAGAATGAGGAGAGACAAAAGGAGAGGGAGAGGAAAAAGAATTACCAACCCTGAACCCCAATCCAAACAGTTGTTTTAACTTGGAAATTTTCTTGCTTTGTTTTTCATGCATACTTTCATACTTGCTTAGCGTAATTTACTTATATATGTTCCTTACCTGTAAATGTTGATTGAATATTCTGACTTGTAACTTCTGCTTATCAATAATATTTGCCTATTTATTGCTTTATTCTTTTGATAATCCTTTCATATAAATTTTAATCGATAAAACTAAGTTTGTCATCATCAAAAAGGGGGAGAATGTTAGAATCTTAAGTTTTGATGAGGACTAAAATATGAAAGAATAGGCTAAGTAATTAGAAAGCAATAGGTAAACATAGAATCCCAAGTAAGAGTGAAACCGGATGTGGATTTACTTCCGGATAGACTAGGACTCGCGCACGCGGATGAATGGTTTATCCCCCAGCGACAGCGAGTAACTCACTAGGGATTTAACTTAGTCCATGAGCGCTAGGTACACTAAACCTTAAGACTAAGCTATGATTCAACCGGAAGTGAAATTGCTTCCTGTTAGATTTAGACTTGCGCAGACTGATAGAATAGATATCACCCCAAGCGTCAGTGAGTTCACCACGTCAAGTAAAAGTGCTTCCGATAGCTTAGTGACTAGCGCTGAGTGTTGGAATGAAATACACTGAGCGAGAGTAATTGATGGTGAGCTAGATCCTTCATCAAGTGAAGTTGCTTCATGTTAAACTTAGATTGACGCAGGCTGATAAAATAGAATAACCCCAAGCGTCAGTGAAAAAGTCACGTCAAGTGAAATAGCTTCCTGATGGATTTTGACTGGCGCAGCTGGATAGAATAGAAATAACCCTAAGCGTCAGTGAGTTTACCTCGTCAAGTGAAAGTGCTTCCGATAGCTTAGTGACTAGCGTTGACTGTTGGATTGAGGGACACTGAGCGAGAGTGAGTATTAGTAAACAAAATCCTTCATCCAGTAGTTTTACTTCCGGATGTAAAAGTGCTTCCGGATACATCATAAGCTAAGAGAACACTCACTGCATATGACTATATGATTGTGTTGCTAAACTAACGTTCAAGTGCAGAACACTAAGTAAGGTTGCTTCCGGATGAGAAGTTGCTTCCGCAAGCAATCAGAATGTCAGAACGTTCAGAGATGCAGTGTCAGAATGCTTATGTCAGAGCAGAGGCGTCAGGACTACTTTTCAGAGATAAAGCAAGTCAACCCTGCTATACATTGATGAAGCATTTAATGGGCAAACGGTAACAAGGGAAAAACGGACATATTCAAACGGCTAGCCCACCTACCAAGAGTTCAAAATGTATGAATACTATATAAGGGAGCTCAACTTCATTTATGAGGAATTAATCATCTTTGAATATTCTTGAGAGAAGTTAGAGCGAGAAAACTAAGAACATCTTCAAGCATTCAAAGTTGCCCAGAAAAACGAAGAGCATTTAACACATCGAGTGATTCTTTTCACCTACTTATTCTGTACTCCTTGTAGTTAAGTCTCTTTCTGTTATAAGAGCATTTATTGTACTTAAGTGTGTAACACCATCTGTTCTTTGAGAGAACTTAGTCAAAATCCTTTAAGTGTAAAGGTTAACCCCTTGCTTGGTGTGAGGGGGAGCTAGTTAGAAAGGTTACAAGTGAGCCTGTGTAAAACTTGTTGTAAGGTTGCAAGTGATCCCGTGCAAAACTTGCGGTTGTAAGGTTTCAGGTGAACCCGATTTAAAACCTGAGTTATAGTGGAACTCTCGGCCTGGGTGGTTGAGGACTGGACGTAGGTCAGGTAGACCGAACCAGTATAAATCTTGTGTTGTTGTTTTATTTGAGTATTTATTTTGAAGCACAATTCACCCCCCCCCCCTCTTGTGCATCCATTACATTCACTCCCTTCCTTCTTCCTCGCGCGTCGGCCATACTTCCCCTTCCTCACAATTTTTCTCATTTTCTCTCCACACCCACTCACTCATTCGGCCCCCTTTGCTCAAAAAGCTTCCTCATTTCCATTCTTCATCTCTTATTCTCTACAGATCGGTGAAAAAAGCGTCCGATCTGTGACTGGTTGAGGTCCATCGGCTGCATAGTTTTCTGACGACGGTGGGTGCGTTTCCGGTGAACGGCGACAGCTAGTGGTAAGCTGGGTCTTTGTTCTGTTGTTTTCATGCGTGTTCTTCATATTCCAACTTCATTGCTCATTTTTCTTTTTCTTTTCCTTCTTTGCTCGGCCAACCACCTAGGAGGGAGGTGTTTTTCCGGCGTTCCAAGTGGTGGCCGGCGGCGGTGGGACTCTATTTTTCTTATCTTTGAACTCCGTAAGTCCTCCAATCATCTTACGACATTGATTTTTGGTTAAAGTTACCACTTTAGAGTTAGGTTTTGAATATGAGTACATGGTTGGAGCTTAAAACAAGAATTTGTACATGTATAAGTGATAAATTGAAGATTTTGAGGGAGTGTTCAAGTTTATTGAAGTTGGTAGTTAATCTAAGAATTTTATTGGTAATTTGTTTTTGCTCTTTAAGTAAGAGTTTGCCAAAGAATAAGGTCTTGGACTTAAACGGTGGTTATGTAATGATAGTTAAGGTTGTTTGGGTTTATGGTGAATTTTGGAATGGTATGAAGATTTGTTGGAATGGCCAATTTTATGCAAAGGTGGTGTTGGTGAAAAATTTGATTAAGTGGTGGAGTTAAAGTCACTTGTAAAGTGTCTTAGCCTTTTGTTATTGGTGGTACTATTGTAGACGGTGGTCTTTTAGGCAGAGTTTGAGGGCGATTGTTATCTACGTATATCTACTGCAGTGAAGTTTAGCAAGTAATCACGCTTAACTGACTGTGATACTGAGGGTGTCGGTAGTTGAGGATTTTAAAATCCTCTTCTACTCATATATATATAAATGAAATGTGTCCAGATAATTTTATATTTAAACGTGGGCTATAGGGTACCTTTCTAAATAAACTGTACTTTATATATATACATACTTATATAAATATTTTTTATGTTGCATGACACTGATTATTAGTACCGTCGGCCGATGTAACCTATCGATTTGCGCAAATCGATAGGTTAATTGTACAGGTTCCTCGGATTGTAAAGGAACCAGAGATTTTTCACATTGTAGAGTGGTCCCTTTTTCATGCTTTTTCGGATTGTAGACCGGGCACAGTGTCACACACGTTTATTTTTGTCTATTGAGAGATGGATGTATCTGTTCTGTATATATATTCGTAAATATTGTGTGTTTATGCAGGTTTTGAAAACTGTGGTACCCTGTAGACACTCCACTACCCCACTTCTGAGTGTCCCAGTGAGTTAAGTAGTGATTACTGAGACATTGTTTTGTCTCACCCCATTCCCTTTATTTTTACAGGTGATCATGCCCAGGGGAAGGCGAAGGGGAAGGGGTCGTCCGGCCCATACTGAGAGAGTAAGTAGGTCAGAGGTGATCTTATAGGGACATATATCGCCATTTCACCAGGCTGCACCAGCTTCTGCACTTATTAATGTTGTTTTGAATGAATTATATTATTTATTGACTGTATTACTTATTATGTGCCTTAATGTAAAGTTTTTGGTGATATTGGATATTGTTCCTGCTACTATGATAGTTCCGGGACTATTATGTCTGAGATGACAGTCATACTGTATCGGTATGATGATGACTTATTGATGTAGGTGGTTGTTTTGATGGATTGTGGTTAGGGAACACTTTTCCCTAACTTGTTGGTGTAATATATTGATTTTGTATCGTTGACCTTATGTTGTCTCTGTATGTAATCATATTAGATGGGCCCCGCTCTAATATGGTTACCTTTTGTGTAGCTTGTTTGGTCTCTTTTCTAACCATGTTAGGTGATGCTTTTGCTAACATGGTTAGATTTGTGTGATTACACTGATTGTATGGATTGGTTAGGATGATGGTAGTTCTGTTGCTAACTATGTTAGGAGATCCTCTTTTCTAACATAGTTAGATATGTGTTTGACATATGCTTGTAATCTCTTTAATTAGTAGAGGAATTCCTTTGCTAACCATGTTAGGTGAATCTTTTACTAACATGGTTAGGGCATCTAATTTTGAATGATATCGTTTTCCTTTTTCTAACCATGTTAGATGTATTTTTACTAACATGGTTAGACACCATTTGTTTGGATTATTTTGTGTATGTGTTTGATTAGGCGGAAGTTAGCAGGTTAATAATGTGTTATTAGGCGGTATGTTACACATTTCATATTTTATGTTTCTTATGAACATTTGGATGTGTGTGTATCGAATCCTTGCTTAGTTTCTTGAATCATTTGAAATTGATTTATCTTTACAATTTGAGTTTCTTACTTTCTCTACTTGTGTTTGAGAGTTGTGATATTTCCTTAGCATTCAGGGAATATTATTGTTCTCGTTTTGAATGCTTAAATGTTTAAGTGGCTAGAGATTTAGCAACATGACTATCTTTTGTGATAACTGTAGAAATTCTATTGGTGAATGGATTAGTTCCATTATTATTTTGAAGTGATCAATTGTGATCCTTTTGTTGCGAATTATTTAAGGTTTCTTAGTTTGTTCGGTGATTAATTATTTGATTAAGTTTATTGATTGTTTTGTATGTTGTCAATGATTTTGTTATGATATAGTAAGAGTATAGCTAGTTATTATATAAAAAAAGCAAGGTTCAAAAAACCGGACCGGACGTCCAACCGGTTAAGTCAACTCGGAATTAATAAAATAATAATATTTGATTACCATCATACAAGTGAATAAAATATTATGAGTTATGTGTGTGTATATATTTTTTTCAATTGTTCAGACCAAAAAGTATATATTACTTTCAATTTTTAAAACAGTTTCTTCTTTTGAGTTTTAATTCTTTTATAACGTTTTTTTTTTTATTTTTTGAAACAATTCTACACTTCTACTTAGTTCAATTTTTAAAATATTTAAGTTATTAATATGACATGATGTTGGTGTATAAAAATATCTCCTTTATTAATTCAATGTGTTTCTAACTTTTCACTGGCTTTTCATTAAAAAAAACTATGTGACCTTGCATTTTAATGATGAAAAAGCCCAGGCCCATATGAACTAAAAAACCCTAATTAGTCATCATATTGCAGCCGTATCTTTCTTCCTTCTTGTCATCATCGCCTTCTTTAGATCTGAGAGGAAAGATCACTTATAGCAAAGTACAAATGTTCTTTTAGTGAAAATTGTCTTGCTTCAATATCTTTTTCATGTTATCATCGTCCTCACATCCAGGTTTTTCCATTTTCCTCCTTGAATCTCGTCACCTTCCTCTCTTCCTCTTCTCCTCTTTCTTCAAAATCCATGAAAAGGTAAACTGGATGGCTCGCCTAATTCGTCGGGTTGTCCGGTTGTGGCGGTTTCGAGCGGTTCAACTCGGCCTCTTTCCGGTTTGATGTCATCTGATCAAAAGGCCAACTCGGACCGCTCTTGTGAGTGGTTGAGCGGTTTGCCGGTCAGACCTCTCGGTCCGATCCGGGTTTTCAAACATTGAAAAAAGTATATCTAGTTATGATTCTCTTGCTACTCTAGTTGGATATTAGAATTAATTGTGGTTGCTATGTAATTTATGTTTGTTTAAGTGGCTAATAGATTATTTAGTTTATCATTAAAGCTTTGAAAATCAAAATGATTTCAATGGATAGATGGATTAAGAAAAGGGGTTGGGTAGCTTTTATTAGGTTCGAGAGCGATGTTAATTAACATGTATAAGAATAGTTGTTCATGTTCTGTATTATGTGATATGATAATAGGACAATATAGTAAGGAAGATACTTGAAGGCAAATTTCAAGTAAGGATAACGAAAAATAGTGGATTGCTTACAATAAGTAGCGGTTCATTTCATGCACATAAGGATTGTTTGTTTATTTTCTGTTAACACTAATATTACTGCTTCAGATATTGATAGGGTTTCATTTCAGCATTTAAATTTTATGTGGAGTACTTCAGGTATAAGGAGGGTCGCACCCTCTATACCATATTGTTATTTTTGAAGTTAATTTTCCTAGAAAATCCAGTCATGTATGCCTACTACAAAGGTGAATTTATTGCTTTAAATAGTGAGGTGGTCGATAGGCACATGCATTAAATATTCTGCTTGTAACAAATGTATTGTTATGTAGTCCCCTGTATGAGTGTTTTATTAACAGGTAGTAATCACCTATAGGAGCGTTACTATCATTATCTGAAGTAGGATTAAATGAATTAGCTCATAGGTAAATGCATGAATTAGAGTGTATGAAATAATCTGCGGTAAATTTGGTTTTAGGTACAATAGATAGGGGATTTTGGAGTGATGATGGGAAAGGAGGAATGCAGGAATGTCTGCTACTATTTATATTTTTAATTTAATGTATATTTTGAAATGAATTTGTATAATTCTATTTTGGCATGTAATATATATAAAAATTTGTAGAAGATGAATTATGGAGACTTAATGTAATTAATTAATAACTTTAGCATGATACTTTATAAATATTTTGAAGACATGTATAGACTATTACGTGCTTATACAACAAACTACATATTTTGGAAGTAATATTTTTCCTGGGTAATCGGCAAAACTTTAAAGTAAAAGGTAAACACTTTAGTGTTAGAAATAATAATTAGAAATATATTTGAAAACTTGTGTTACTTTATAAAATTAATATGAATCACCTTACACATCTTAATTAACTTCATTTCGTTTTTAAAAGGTTTTATTCACAACTTGTTTTAGAAAAATTATTCCAATAAACCATTTCATAAAAAAGTTTTAATTTGGATGTTTTTCAGTTACCTATTACAAATTCTAAAGTTGTTAATATTTATTTTATAACAAAAATCATTGTTTTCAATTAAATCATATTTAGTGTTTTAAGAAATTAGTAAAAATAAACTAGGTGTGACATAACACCTTTCAACTTTATTTAAGAAATTAATTGACTTAAGCCTATGCCAAGATAGTGAATGGAATTACATAGAATTTCTCCAAAGTTACTCAACATCCTTAGTCCCAATGACCAATTAGCAATAACTCGAATCAAGTAGCAACTAATTAAGGATCTTGTCTCAATTACTCTTGTGGATTAGATTGGGGAACTACATTTAATACTTTAATGGGAGTTCAATTGATAAAATTACCTAAGCACTAGTAAACTTGGCAATTCAACCTAAAGCTCAACCATAGCAATTACCATAAGTATCAACATCAATAAGCTAGCTGATTAAATTATCCCACATGATATCATGCAAGACAATAAAACCATAAAAACTCCAATTGAAATTACCACTATGTAATTAAAGTTCTCAAAACAAGACCCAATCCATCAACACAAGTATCTCATCAACAATTACATATTCATGATCTCAACAACACATAAAATCTGGGAATTCTAAGAGAAATACCAAATACAATATGTTGTAAGTCAAAAATGCAAGATTATAACAAGAAAAACTCCCCTATTGTAGAACCCTATCTTGAGCCATTTTAACCCATCACCAAGAGAGCTTGAGGAATCCTAACTACACATGGAAGAATATGAAGCCACCAAGAGAAGCTCCAATGCCCAATTTATGGTAGAAGGATGGAGGAAAAGTGAAGAAATGATAGAGAATATGGTAAAAATGAGGTTGGAATGCATAGAAAATGAGTTGGAATGATTGGGGAATGGATAAAAATGAAGAACCAAGGTTAGAAGACTTATTTTCGACCTACGGGTATATGTAGAAAGGTTTGGGGGGTTAGGAAGCTTGCATAGGGTGTAGGAACCCTAATTTCACGAAAACTGATTTTTTTGCAGAATTTGGCGCTCTAGGGTGCCCTTGGGCACCAAATTGGACATTTTTTTTGTCATTTTTAGTGTTTTCTTCTATCAACTTACAAGAGGTTAATAGTTGAAGTAGCATCATATAGTTGTTGAAAAGATGTTTGATAATGAATCAATAAGAATGTGACGAAATTGCCCTTAATTAGATCAAATTCCAACAACTTGTACAATAATTATAATTTATGCTAATTAGATGCAATTATCATCAAAATATGCATTAATTCAATGAATTTGATCATAAAATAACATGTAAAAGTATGGTACAATCAACACACTATGTTCCCTCATATTTTTCCAAATACTTAGGCAAATTAGTTTTAACATTAATAATACTTACCGTATTTTTATTGTAATTGTTGGGTGCACATGAGCACATTTCCACTTTTTTCTCCCCATTTTGGCATTCCATGTTTTTCTCTCTCCAAGGTAGGAGGATTGGACCTCTTTTGGAAGTAAACAAGTGGCTTACCCCGTGCGATGCACGGGTGTTTTTTTTATTAATTATAAAACATAACTTAGAAATTTATTTGATTTATGAAGTGTATATACAAATGAAATTATTAAATGGTGTTACTGAGTAAAATTTTAGTTTTACTTAATATAAAAAAAATTAAAGTTTTACCACTAATTGAGTAAAATTAGTGAGTAAAATTATTAATATGATGTTTTACAAATGAAATTATTAAATGGTGTTATTGAGTAAAGTTTTACAAATGAAATTATTAAATGGTGTTATTGAGTAAAATTAATTATAAAAGTTATTTTGAAAAATAATTTTTACCACTATTATAATATGACCAGAATGATGTTTGTAGAAGAACAGTTAATTAATTATAGGTTAAACTATTTTTCTAAATGAATGCATGACAAAATCCAAAAAAAAATATTTAAGACTCCTAAATGATGTTGACATGGAGATAAACTCTAAATGCATTTTTTGATGACTATTAATTGCATCTGACAATCCCACCGTTTAGTTTGGGACTTTACCAATAAGCTTAGCTTATCCATTACTCTTTTTTTTTAGAAAGTGATTATCCTAAAGGCTTTCTCTAGAAGTTTACTTCATCACCTCTAAATCTCTTCTTCGGTGTGTCTCAGTTGAAGGCCAATTCAAGAAGCATGCATCAATCCTTACAATTTAATTCGGTGGTGATATACAAATAGCTCAATTGGAAACACGTCCATGTCTTTCACAGGTATGTGATCATCTTTTTTATCAATAAATTCCCATGCATCGATTTTTTTTGTTTATTGATATGTTCTGTTATGAACGCTGATCACATCAATTTCGGTTGATCTGATCTCCCCAATGTCTGAATGCATGTTATGATAAGTTGAAGTTAAAATTTGTATATTGATGCATCTAATTTTAATGGAAACACATAAAAAATCATGTTAATTGTTTAAAATATTGAAATCGATTTCATAATAGATAAGATGATTTTGATGGGGTTATAAAATTTTTTGTGTTTAGAGTATTATTTAAAGAGCACGCTAAAATAATGTGAATTAGGAATGGCTAGATTTTTTCTTTGCATAATAGCCCGATCAGGATCAAACATGCATGAAAGTGTTATGATTTGGACTGATGTTCTTCAATCTAAATATGGAGTTATTATTATGTTCTGATCGTAGCCACTTAGGTGTAACATCGATCATAGACCAGTATGTAATCTAGTTGGAATTTTCGTTTTGAGGAAGAAAATATGATAGTTTTCGTTTAGATTGGTCTAGTAATCCTATCACTTAATTTACTGTCACAAATGAATAACCAACAAACTATCCTTCTGTAAAGGAGGAATGCATTTTCAGGAAACACACAAAAGGGTGAAAATAAACATTCACATGCTAAATGATCTAGCCATCATCAAGAACACATTTCATTGTTAATGCACCTATAGTCAACCTTGATTGATATTCTGGAATGCCTCAATGAAAACGACGTTTGTTGTGACATTAGTGGGTTTCTTGTTGTTGTCAAGTATAAGAACCTTCAAACTATCAATAGACTTAACCCTTGACATCGCAACATATAGTTGCCCATGAGTGAAAACCAGCCTTGGTAAGTATAACCCAACGTTAGTCATGGATTGTCTCTGGCTCTTGTTGATCGTCATCGCAAATGACACATTAACTGGAAATTGTCGTCTGTTAAGTTTAAAAGGCAGCTTTGAGTCAGAAGGATTCATATTCATGCGGTGAATAAGCACTTGTTGACCAATACTTGTCCCATTGAAAGCGATTGCCTTGATAAAATGCTTTCCTAACATCGTGGTTCGTAATCTGGTGTCGTTACACAATCCAGCTGCTTGGTCTACATTTCTGATTAACATGATAGGAACCCCAACTTTCAAAGTAATTGTGTTAAGAAATTCTGAGTCATATATCTCTTGCAAAGCACTGCTGTCATCATCTGTCTTGCTTATGGAGTCGGAGTTATAATATTCGGAAGAACGACCAGGGATCATAGTTAACATGTGGTCATTTATCTCATCTACAATTTCCATTGTAGGTGCTAAAATTGCCCTGTTGGTTAGGTACTCACAATCCAACAACTTATTTCTTAGATCTGGATACGTGGCCGTGACAATGGAATGCAGTGGATTTACACAATCCTTTATGAGCACACTATCAGGAATTTGAATTTCAGATATTCCATCGTGGGAATCTCCTATCCTACCTTCACCTACCTTTAGAAGCCATTCAGAGAACTCTTGTATCTTCTTTTGTTCACGACTGTATTTGCTAGCTTTTAGCATCATGTTCTTTGTTAGTACAAAAACCTTGCAATCTTGCCACAGATATGATGAGCTTATTGCAGCATCAACAATGTGCGCTCTTTCACCCCTTGGAATAACCGGCAGAATTTTCCTGAAGTCACCACCGAAAACAATGCACTTGCCACCAAAGGGCAAGTTACACTTCATAATATCTTTCAAAGTTCGGTCGAAAGCTTCGATGCATAATCTTCGAACCATGGGTGCTTCATCCCATATTATCAATTTTGCCACTTGAAGAAGTCTAGCTAATGGTGAATTGTTGCAAATGTTACATATAGAATCTTCATTGATATCAATTGGGATTGCGAACCTTGAGTGTGCTGTTCGGCCAGAAGGTAGAAGAGTGGCTACAATACCACTTGAGGCAACATTTAACACTATATCACCATTACCACATAGTGTAGACGTAAGAACATTCCAAAGAAAAGTCTTTCATGTACCTCCAAACCCATATACAAAGAAGAACCCACCAGTTGTAGAGTTTACAGCTGAGATGATATGGTTAAAGACACCACATTGTTCTTCAGTCATTGATTCTCTTATGCGCATTGCCTTTGAAGCACACTTATCTTTATCATAGTTGAGCTCATACAAAATCAACTGATTAGAAATGTCAATAGAAGGACCACCAGTTGGTGATGGCATTGTCGGATAATCTGATAGAGATTTCTCATTCATAAGTAAGAGTTTTTCCAATTCAACCAAACACGCATCCTCCTTCTCTTCATCTGTTACTCTGATTTCTGCAAAAAATTATAGCCAATTAGTAAAAAAACTAATTTTTGATGAATAGAAAAAACACTTAGAAAATGTGAAAATAACTCAATTTTGGTGGACACACCTGAAAAGTAAGATCAGCCCGTGGTATGTATAACATGTCTTCACTTAGTAGAGACTCCGTCTGTTCCCAAACGTCATATGGTTCTGAAAAGCAATGACTCAACAACATACTTACAAAGAATCTCCTTAAGTATTGTCCTGTAGCCCAAACAGATGCCTCCTTTATTGTGTCTATAAATTCTTGATCATCATCTAACAGGCCTAAGGCATAACATGCTAACCTATATGTTGGGTGAACTACATTATCAACAATTCGTATATCTTCATAGCAAGTTGGTCCAGTGACTTTGGTTAGGAGGATTCTAAGGAAATATAACTCCCCTTGTGAAGAGGACGAATGCGCCAAACGTCCAACACAGAAACCCCTTTTTCTTTCATTTCACTCCCTTGTCTTTCTGTCATAAGTGTAGTGAAGCGGAAATTCAGAATATTTCAATGATCTTGCTTCCTTTACGCATTTGTTTTTCATCATCCAAGCAATAAACATTGACTCTTGGATTCTAAGGCTGTTGACCAAAGTCGACATGTTCTCATCACTGCCGTAAACCACAAATTGTTGTTCTGGAAGGTGGAATGCCAAAAGCTCTACTGGCGGGAATCTGTGATGAATTGGGAAAGAAAAATTCGCCACGCAGCTTCACACGCAGAAATATACCTACAGTTCAGATACTGAGCAATTTCATCAAAACACCTCTCCGAATCTGATGGATCACTACTCCTGCACAAAGTAGCAATGACGTGATCACTTCCTTTGTTGACATACTTGAAGAGATACTTAATTGCATTTGACTGATTTGTCTTCTCGACGTTCAAATGACCTTGAAACAACTTTAGCAGTCTTGCATTGTATGGTACAACCCATCGGTTGTCTAAAGGTATTTTTCGTTTCTTAAATGTTCTTGGATACTCATTCTCATCCAACACAGTTTTATCAAAAAACTTTTTTGGGAAATATTTTTTGCACTTATCATCATCACTCATACACGGGGTGTTGGTATTAAAACTTCCACATGGACCATGCATCATGTAATTACCGGCCAACTTATCCAGGACTGGGTCTTCACTCTCGTCAGGTATTTCTGCTGAAATTACCTTATCAACATCTTCTGCAGTGCGTAGCTTGCAATCATCCTCCAAGAAAAGAATAATGTGTACATGTGGAAGACCCCTTTTTCTAAAACTCAATTGTATATACCTCTGCACAGAAACAATTAGTAATTAGTTGTTTAAAAAATGAGATTAAATAGTTAATAAATATTACAACGTTAATTTTCTGAAAAACAATCACATGCTTTGACTTTTCCGAATATTTTGTCATCTTTTAATGATTTCATCATAGCTTCTAACTTGAGTCGAAAGATCCTGGAGAGTAATCTGGACGATCTTGTGGATCTAATCCCTTTTCTTTGCAAAAACGGGTAATTTCTGGCCATTTAGGGTTACATGTCATGGTGAGAAATATGTCGGGGAACCCTACCCATGTACAAATAGTCATTGCATCTTTGTAGTTTTCAGTCATGTATACGGCACCTCCAGTGAAGGATGATGGTAAAATGATCCTCTTTCCAACTGTGGATGGATCTGTTTCACCCCTAGAATATGCATCGGATAGGCCACGATAAAGGTCTACTCTTAGATCCTTTTGATGTCTGTGATAATAATCTAGCCTTTCACTCTCAACCATTGTGTAGCCGTCGACTATGAATTGCTGCAATAAGTGTTTAGAGTGCAGCAAAACTGATTCCTCTCCTCTCCTATCCATCAACCTGAACCCCAGATATTCACGGATAGTAAGTCTCGTCCTTTTCTTCGAGGTTTCAACACCATTCTCACTATGCTTTGAATGAGAATCATAACCATTATTACCGTAGTGGAAAATGAGTGGATATTGGAGTGGTAGATAGCAACTATGCAATTCATCCACTCTTTTTACTCCACCACATTATTTCTCAATAATTATGTCCCTCTTGTAGTATGATCTGTCAAAATCACCGACAATAAGTGCAAAAACTTCCGAAGCAGTGGGCAAATCATATGGTCTAGCATTTGAGTTGGAATTTCGCATAAGGCATAGCTTGACATCTTCATGCTGGTTTCTCTTCAATATTTCAGATGTCGTCCTATACTTTTTACCAACTCATTGCACTCATCTAGACAGTCTTTGATTTGCTTAACAGTGTGTTCATTGATCTCAGAATCTCTAGAATGACGACTATATTCAGAAAAGGGTACTGTTAGTGATGACATCAAACCGATGACAAATGAAACGCGAGAATGAAACTGTAAGTGCTATAAAGTGAAATTAACAATACCTTACTGTTGCTATTCTGTTCTGAATCTCATTAGCAGTGTCATGAATATATAGCTGTGAGTAAACTGGTTGTGATCCTTCTTTATGAAGCAAACTACCTAAATAATGGTAGTTTTGTCCACCTAAAACAAAGGAATAGGGTCCTCCTCCCTTCTTGTTTAGAGCATTGTTTATTTTCCCACCCATTGATGTAAATGAGAACATGCTATTGTATGTTCGTATGTTGGTAAGGAAGTTCTTAGACTCAGCGCTGGATTTATCAAAGAATAGGGACTTAAACAAAGGTGGTGGTGATTGTAAAAGAGGGACCTGAATCTTGCCCTAGGAGCAACAAATTGAAAACTTTGGGTGTTCAGTTTCCTTTGATCTTTGTAGTCTCTCGTTGTACCACAACAATGCACCACAAAATTCACACATGTGTGTCGGTTCTCCTTCATCGATATATTCATGCACAACATTTGGAATAGATGTAGGACTATGGGGTTGTTGATTTCCTCTAAATTCACCATTCAACATATCTCCTTCATCTACATTATATATTCCACAAAAAAATGTTTAAAATTGGAATGAAGTAAACATGAAAGTGATGATATTAATGCCTGTACAATGAAATCACCTGTTGATTCTGAGGCTAGTGTCTGTGAACTCTGATGCAAGCGGTATGACTGAATATTTTCGTCAGTATTACCCATAGTCATGTTCTGGCTTGTGTCCAGGATGAATGCTGTGAATAATTTCTCTGAATTATCATTAGGAATAGAATCAGAAAACAAATTATTGTCACCATCTGTGGAATATCTGCTGCCTGTATTTGATTGACAATTCCCATTCACTAAAAATTCAATTGGAACCTGAAATGAGATGAATTTGGAATTGTACGCATTTTCTGATTGAAATTAGTTTTGTTATATTAACAATTAACACTGCGTTTTTATATGGCATGTTCACCTCACTATCTAAACCCGTGAAATTAATTTGCCCCTGGATCTCATTATCATTATAGGGAACCTATGGTACAGTATCACAAATATCAGATAAGCAACGAAAAAACAGTTTAAATGGGACATGCACTGAATCTTTGTTACCAATTTAGGAGAATTCTTGGGAAACTTATATAGTCTTTGGTCTATCCTTAAACACACATGGAGTAGTGCTCATGCAGTTATCAAAGCTGATTCTGTTGATTCTGCAGGAACCACTATGAACAGGTTCACCACTATGAAGGACCGGTGAACTTTCCAATATTGTGATATTGGTTATGTCAGACAATGGGGATCTAACTGGAGTGAGCCTTCTTCTTTTAGAAGACTTTGTAGTGTCAAGGGTTGTGAATGAAATAGGAGAGCCATTGTGTCTTCCATTATCACATATGACAGAAGAAGATTGTGAACCCTTACCCTTCGAGATGACATCAACATGGGATGAACAACTATTAACTTCTCCAACACCTGTATTGCGACGTCTACCCTTAAATTTATCACCCTGTAAAAGAAAAATAAACATTAGGTAGATGAAGGTATGCCTATTTTCATCTGTGTTGTCAAAAAACTAATCTGTGTTATCAAAAGAAAGAGTCTCTAAATGCTTTGTCTCATTTTCATTCTTTATGAAGATGCATGTATGTCTATTTTCAGCTCCAACCTAAACTTAAAACTACTTGTTTATGTTGTCTGTGATTATCTCCATCTCAGATTTTGTATTGTAGAACAAAATATATTTTTGTTGTATCAATCAGATTTCTAACGTTATTAACCAATGAGTTTTGCAGAAAAAAAAATGCAAGAGGAATCTATCAACGAACCCAGGAGTAGGAAGATACGATAAAGAAAGAAGTTAAGTTGAAGGACATACCATTTCCAAGTACTTGTCTACTGTTGCAGAGAAAGTATTGAAAACTGAAATTTATCAGCGAATCAAGCCCTTGGAAGATAGAGACTCTAAAAGTTTTGTATCATACTCATTATTTGAGAAGATGAAGTTACGTCTATTTTCATCTCCAACCTAAACATGAAACTGGTCCAAGCTTGACTTTCGTTGTTTGTGTTCTTCTAACTAATATATTCTCATTGAACCTGCCGTATAAGTAGTAATTATTTTTTTTTGTCGTAGTATAAGTATTAATTATCAAAGTATGCACATTGGTTGAAAGCGAATTTAATAGTTAGTTGTAACATCAACATTAATAAAAATTTTGTAGTGGAGTGATTATTTATGGTTTTCTTTTGTGTTGTTCCAATAAGTAAATGTACCACCACAAAACCCAAAAAGGCATAAGTTCTATAGCCTGATACGGAGTATAAATGTGTTTAGTGTTCTGGTAGTTGGGGTTATGTGTATGCACACATGATTTATATGTTTATTGGGAATTAGTTTTATTATGCCACATTAAGCCAAAAATGTTGTAGCCTTACTTAGACATAAATGTCTAATATTTCGCATTGATAAGTCAATGGAATTCTAGTTAAAAAATAATATGTAGGTACTCGAAATGATCTGTAAAAAAGCCTCACTTTCATAATATCATATTTTTTGTAAAATGAGATTAGAAATCATTAATATGAATTTGTTCAGAATCCTTCATGTCTTAAATTCTGCTAGTACTCTAACCACAATCAGTTGTTCCACAATCAGTTGTTGGTGGTAGTCTATCATCATCTTTCATATAAGTTGGCAGCCAAAATAATATGTATATAGCCATAGATGAGGGAAAATGGTGAAAAGTTAAGAAAACACATTCAAACAATGAAATTCCAGACTAAACCCAATAACAGAAACTTAGCAGATAGATAAGGATAGAAAATCCAACTTAAAATAAAATAAAATTCAACATTTCCCAAATTGGTGTGATTCCTTCCTTCACCAATACCTTGCTAAAACTTAAAAAACATAGATAAGACACCCAAAATGAAGACTAAGTCTAGTACCATGAATGGTTCAGTCATAAGACACCCAAAAGACATGACTATTACAAAACAAAGGCCTCATAGATGGCTCAATTTTTCTTCTCCTTCTTGACACGCAATTTTGTCTTGTTTGAACTTAACTCTGGTGTGGATATATCAGCTAGTCCCACATGTTCATTATCTTTCATTGCCACCTGGTTAGTTTTCTTCTGATTGGATATAGGATTCTCAGGAGTATTGAACTGTGATATACTCAAGTCATCTTCCTTGTCTTCTTCTAAAGCTCCCACCGACACTTGGGTAGAGACTTGCGAGGCACTCGATTCACCACGGGAAACCTGATAATGTAATACAGAAAATTAGATGTTAACTTTCCTGCATGACAGTGTATCCGTAAGAGAATTATAAGGAATATAGATATCCTAATAAAATGTATATATGTACCTCTTGACTTGGAGACCCAATAGAGTTCAGAGAGAAGTGAGAAACCACAGTAGGCAACTTTTCACCAGCTGCAGAAGTAGACTTTGGACAAACAAATTTAAAGGGTCAAAACATTTAAAATAATGTCACACATGTGAGCTTTTTTTATAGAGAGCAGGTGTTCACTTCAGTTTGAGAGTATGTAAACCTCGATAAAACATGTGGCTCCTTTGAGTACTGGACAACAGCAATGCTGCTGTTAGGGAAGTTTTTATTATATTCCTTGACACGCAAGAGAACCACCATTTCAGCCCCAATGACCTTGCTCAGCTTTCTGGGAAAAGATCCCACCATGTCGTTCTGAAATAGTAAATTATTTAGAGTGGTATTTTAGTGAAATGACTAAAGGAACGTTAATGCCAAAATAAATTTGAGTTTGAATGGACCAATGTGAAAACCTTTTGAAGCTTATCCTGCATTTCAATAGCTGTTTTACTGAAAAGTTGTGTGGCTAATCTATTGAAGAAGACAATTGAAAATGAATCGGTGGAATATGAGACTCGATAGTGCACCTTGAACCTAAAAGTCAGGTATGAAAAATAAAGTGAGCTCAGTTGTCTTGTGAAACAATCCAAATGATGGTATTAACGTTCCTTCTCATCATACTTAGGTTCTGTTGTCTCCAATTCAATCTGACATTTCTTGCATTTAAGCTTGTTTCCATCCGTCAACTGTGGTTTTGAATCACACGCACATCCGTCATATTTCCACCCCTTTGATGTCTCCAACATTTCAACCTTAACCTTAGTAACCACATCTTCAGCCTTGTAACATAGAAAAGTGGGTTTTAGATTATGTGAAAAACAACTCTCAAAAATAAAATCTTTCAAAGTAATGGTACAAAGGAACACTCAATAGAAGCAGCAAACATATTAGAACCTTTTCCATGTTCCTCATGTCATATATTGTTAGCCTCGTTGCAAAAGATAGTAGGGATTCAGGTGAGACGATGACAGATTCAGGTGTCCCTATTTGTGAGAATGTTTGAGTTGCTTTCGGATTGTCACATAACCTTGCATAAAAAACTCAAAACAATTCAGGTCATTGAATTCTCATTAATGATATAAAATTAGTAATTATAATATGTTGCATCAATGTAAAAATATCCAAAAAACCACATTTCCAATAGCTGTTTTGCTTGAGGAATATCAGGATTGAACACAACAGTGGTTGCATTGAAAGCACTCGAAATGTGAGCATAACCTGTGAATACTCAGTGTGTAATAAGTTATTTATTATAAAGATTGTAAATGAAGTGTGTTTGTAAAAAGTATAGATGATGTCACCTTGTCTCTTGATAATCTTTGCAAATTTCACTAACACAACTATAGGGGTTTCATTCACCTCTGCCTTTCTGTCAAATGCCTCTTGAGCACAACTTCCGTACAAACAAACATTGATGCTATTCTCACTTGAAACAATTACCATTCAGGTTTAATGATCTGTTGTAAGAATCAAATAAGAATTAATGTTAATGTTAGTAATTCACTCACTCTTGGTCTGCAATAGTGAAGTTCAGCCTCACGGTGTTATCGTTCTCCCTCGTCTGCTCATTCAAATCACCAAATGCCTGTAGAAAACCAATGACATCTAAAAAAGTATACATTTACATGAACAATTCTGAATGTTATGATAAATGTCATATGTATCATAAGCAAGCAAAAAAAACATGTCTATTAGCTCCACATTCATGGCTTGACGATTTTCCAACTCCCTAATAGTAACAAAGTTGTACCCTTCAGCATCAATCTAGAAATTAGAGGATTTGATAAATGTTGCTGGATGGAAATGAAGCTTTCAACGGTGATCAGCCACACGGTAATCATCAAGGTAATCAATGACCTTGAAGTTTTCAATGTAATAAACCCTCCCCTCAGCAGGGAACCTCTAAATTCTGTTGATTAGCGACTTATGTGTCACAAATGCTTCTATCCTAGAACCCTGCAAGTTCAAAATATGTAGTAGTTCAGTATTGGTGACAATAATATAAATTCCTTCTGGTTTGGTACTGTTATAGTTTTCATTATATGTTGTACCTTCTCATCTAGAAGCATTATTCCTAGTTTCTATACTGAAAATGATGGAGTTCTTTTGTGAACTTGCCATTTTCTGATAACACGAACTGTTATAGCCCAAGTCTCTTTGGTAGAGTTTAAATCTTCTAGAAAACTCGTCTTCATGATTGAAGCACCCCTGAAAAAAGACCAGATCTTTGAGAAAAAACAATTAACTCACAGGGAATATGTTTTGCATTGATGTTTTTTGGGTATAACGAAAAAGAAAATGTATAAGAATTTAAGCTGATGAGGCACAAAACCTGTAGAGACCAAGATTAAGTGTGAGGTATCACCACTGGTAGCTGTGATTATGTGTATGTATTGAGTTACAAGGGCTTCAATTTATAAAGGCTAGTTGCTTTGGTTACATTACTATGCATTAATGATACGAAACAACAATGATGGAGATTTGAAGGTCATTTGAAATTATAAATGTTGACTATTGCCACTCATTCTAATATAATTATAATATAAATATGAATATTTATATTAATAAATGGGCTCAAATCTCATATAGGGTATCACAATGCTGGTCTGCTTGCAATTATCACTCATTGGAATGAACACAATGTCATCATTATGGTGTATCACACACCACCTGTATTATGGTTCAATTTATTAGACGGCTCATAAACATTGCTAGTCTGCTTGCAATTATCACTCATTGGAATGAACACAATGTCATCATTATGGTGTATCACACACCGCCTGTATTATGGTTCAATTCATTAGACGGCTCATAGGAATTTGTCATGTGGATAGATGTTCATAATTGAACACAAAAAATCTTTGGATGCAACTGTAAATTTAAATTCTCTCTAATATTTTAGACACTTAGTCACTTAGCCAACACCCCATCAATTTTTTTGTGACATTTTCAATATCAATGTGTGATGATGATATAGGAACATGAATTATATGGACTGCTTGCAATTATCACTCTTGCAAGGGTCATTTTGTTCTGTCATGATGGTATATCACATACACCATTTGTCATTTTGGTCCAACTCATTAACATTTTGGTCCAAATGGAATTTGTTTTAATATATTTATGTATGAGAAATTAGTATCCATTGTGTTAATAACCTGATCATGGAATTAACACCAAATCTGTTCAGAATGTATATTTGTATGGTCGGCCCATTGATGGACTGATTGCAATTAACATCAATTGGAATCAACACAATGTCATCATTATGGTGTATAGCACAGTTTGTATGATGGCCGATTTTATTAGACGGCTCATAGGGACTTATCATGTGGATAGCTGTGCACAATTTAATATCCTTACAAATCTTTGAATACAACTGTAACACAAATTTCTTCCAAGATGCATAGTAAATCTTCATCTGGATATCTGTGTATGAGTTAAATGGATTTGTGCAAAAAAAATTATGTAGGTCCAATTAATATAAGTCTTTTTTGTGGTGGCCAAGGCTTCAAAAGAAACTTAACTGGCAATGTAATTGTATAGTCGCCCAAATGACAGTTGCTTCTCATTATCACACATTGGAATGAACACAACATTTCCATTGTGAACGTAAATTGGCTAGTGGATAGTCGTGCCCAATTTGTTGGTCCCGTAGACTATTCATTAACACAATCAAAATTCAAATCATAAGTTGGTTTGAGTGGTATGTGAAATTAATATAAGTTGGTTTGAGTGGTGGCCAAGGCATTTTTCAAAAATGTAGCTGAGAATGTAATAATGTCATAATGTAATAATAATGGTATAGTTGGCATTACACATTGGAACCAACATAACCTCTCCATTGTGACAATTAAATTGGCATGTGGTTAGCCATGCCCACAGTGACTATTGAACATTAACGTAATCCCAAATTTGTTAGTCTCGTAGGCTAGCAATTAAAACACACAAAAAATAGTCAAATTTTCATTCATGTTGTGATTCATTTTGGCGGGTCGCAATGAATTTTGACTACATGTTAACACTTACTAAATTCAAATTTAATGATTTAATTTTATGATCCAGTATGGCGGGTCATCACAGATTTATGGTTGTGAAATTAATATAATTCCACTTTATCACAAATTTAAGAAAAACTTATGAGAATTTTCTGATATCTGAAAGTGCCTTGTCATGATCACACATTGGAATGAACACAACCTCTCCATTATGACCCACAAATTGTAATTAATCCTGAATATCTTAGCCTCATAGGCAAGCCATTTACGCATGCTAAATTCAAATTTTCATTGCCTATTAGGTTACATTTAGGCGGGTTAATGAATAGGTGTCCATTATAGGAGTTAATTTAAGGACTTACACAATAGATAAGTGATAAATTGATAGCATTGATAAATTTTTAGGCATATATGAGTAAGAAATAGCAGTCCAGTGAAATTTTATTTAATTAAAATTTTCAAATATATATCAAAAATATTGTAACACTACCTTGTTTTTTGCTATCAATGCTTTTTTTTATTATGAATTGATGTTGCGTTCATTTGGATTTAACTCATAGCAACAAATTCATCTTACAATTAAATGAAACCAATCCATATGAAGTAAAAGTTTATTTTTTCCGAATTTTTCTGTATTCATATAATTGATTTACTCCTCAATGGTACCCCCTTATTATCAGCGTAACATAATTTGTTGAATGCGACATACTTTTGCCTTGATAGGTTTTGTAATGATAACAATGTTTTATAATAAGGATAACAATTGTCATTTGACTCATGAACGTTCATAATGATATTGAAAATTTGAGCAGATACATATGTTGTAAGGACCCAGCGTTAACAAAGATGAAGCATGAAGAAAAGACTGAAACAAAACATATGAAACGGATGAAGAGCTAAAGATTACGAAACCACAAAAAAGCAACAAAGATCCCGAAGCATGTTCACCAACATTCACAGATTAAGATGGTACTCCCCGCCTAGCTCATCAACAAACCACATAAGCTTATAATCCAGACGGCACCTTGTGCATGCATGTGGGCGCTGATGTGGTGGTCGATGAGCAGAACACAGAGAGTATCTTTTGACCCGGAAGATATTACCACTAATCAGCCTAGCAGCAAGGCTTGGAATCTAAAGTTGCAACCTCAACCTGATCCTTTGAATTCTAGGCTCATTTGCAAACTTCTCCCAAGGTTTGATAGCCTCCTCCTCCAAGGTTGGGTTAAGGTCCAGCCTTAGCAATCATCATGATACGACATACAAACGAAGCAGTACTAAGCCCCTTTCTAGAAGCCCACTTTATTAGTTTTTTACCGTACTTGTAATCACCTCCATTGCAGAATAAATGAACCATGCCAATGCGAAGCACTGCACTCATGTTTCCAGCCTCAAGTGACGCATTTGTAACGCATCGAACAGGTTCATTGTTAACTTCAGCAAAGAGTGGAATATGGTTTATAGAGAGATGCTTTAAAACACCATTTTCCTCACCAATGTCCCTGAGAAGCTTACAGCTTACCTTGGCCCTGACGTAACTGCCATATGAGTCCTTCCCTAGCTTTTTAATAATAACAAAAAGCATATCATTGGGTAGGTCAGTGAGTGAAGGCTTCACTTTTTTCATTCTTGTTCTTTTAGCCCTATGACGATTGTCAGTCTCCTCAATTTCTTCGGCATCTCTTTCAATGTGAGGTGCAGATGCTATTGCTTTATTGTGAAGTGGGCAACATTATGAAGGCAGTGTGACTCACTATATATAGAGTAGTGTATGTATAAGTAGCACGGTTTCTACATATACCCTTATTTAATTGTGGGCTGACCTGTTAATGGGCTTGTCGAATGGAATGGAAATAACTTTTTTTTATTATAATTGTTTCGACTATTGGTTTATTTTAGATTTGTTTATCGCTATTTATTGTTTGACGATGAAATATCCCGCTTGTTATGAGGTTAGTGTGAACTGACGGGTCACTATGGACAGTTTTTATAGGCCAAATTAGTGTACTTGTATTGTTGAACCACTTACTTATCCGGTTCACTGTGGGAACTCTCGCAGGGATATTTACAACCTTTCTATGTATATATTTGATGATTGATTGATCCTTACTAGAGTTGGGAATCACTACATTTCCGGCCCTACAAAACTGACCCTTCAACTGTAAGGGATTTGAAAGGGTTGGTCTAAAATGCTTAAGGAGTGTAAATATCATTTTCCCGGCCCTACAAATAATGATTATACATCATTTTTGTTTTCTCCATAGAAAACAACATTGAAGTCATGAAATCCTTATCATCAGCATAAATATCAATTTTAAATTTCAATATAAACACCAACAAGCAGCAAACAGTAAGAATATTAAATGACATCTAATATAGTGAAATCTGAAGTTGTATTTGCATGCATCGAATATTTGTTTTTGTTGTTTCTAGTATTTTAATATTTATATAAATATGATTATTATATGATTAAGCCGAGTGAAGTATTTCAATTTCCTTGGTAGCTAAAATGCACCGTGTATTTGGAGCAATGAAGGAAAGAGACCTAAATAGAAAAGGAAGAACATGTTCAGTGAAAGGGTGCGTTGCTGTTCTGAACTATTGATCTCAACTTTATCCCCTTCTTCCCCAAGGTAAACCTATCATAAAAACCATAGCATATAAAAAGGCTCGTAAATATGCGAGGAAGATGAAGCGATCTGGGTCGGGGAGAGAACCAAACAAAGCACCAAACCAATAGAAAACATTTGTACAGAAAATATAACAGCCTTGTAAGTGATTGGAGAACATGAAGCGACCTGAATTGGGGAGGGAATCGAAAAAAACATTAAGAAAAAGAAATCATTAATGCCAAGTAATGAACCATAGAAGCGACATGGCATAAACGGAAACTAATTTATGGCTAATGTGTCATATGCTGGTGAAATATAAAACTTAGGTTAAATACATATGTAACCAGTTTGAAGTCTGAAAAAAAGCAGTTCAAATATGGAAAATAGAGGGATATATTTGATTGATTATTTCAATTTACCGGCATTACAATGAGGAAGAAAGAAGAAAGATGTGTTTCTTTTATGTGAAAAAATAGTTGGAGAATATATATATATATATATATATATATATATATATATATATATATATATATATTGATCGATTGAATTGCAAAGAGAGAGTGTGTATATGTATTTAATCATATCTATGTATGTATATGTACACATGAATGTGTGTGTGTGTATTCAATCTCTCAAAATTATTTTTCTTAATAATTTCATTGAACATGGTGGTTGTAATGAGGATCGGTTGAGATGTGTTCATTCTGGAATGGATAAAGCTTTGCACTAATATATATCTTGGCTGTCACTACTTTTCATTTTTGATATATATGTTACTACTACTACTATCACTTTCACTTTTTTATATGCTATTAATATATGTCTTGGGTGGCACTTCACATTTTATACTAGATGACATAGAAAATTGTTGTACTTGTGCGATGAATGGGCACAGTTTTCTCTCGAAAAAATGGGCACATTTACGTTCATGTATCTTATTTAATATTTATGACTTAATCCTTCCTATTTTAATGTATGTTTTATTTATGTATATGATTTGATGACATTAAATATGCTAATTAAGTTAATTAATATGATATTTTTTTAAAACATATTACTTATTTTTCTTAATTTCATTCTTTTATCTTACTTTATAATTATTGTGGGAGTAATAGGGTTTATTTGGGGAAAATGACATCATATGTACTATATTTAGGATCAAGATTAACTTCTCATTAGTTCATACATTTAAGACTTGAAAAGTTTTTTTTTTGTAATTTTATTTCTTATATCAATTACCCTACTGTTCATTTTTAGTTATGATTATATAATTAGTTGCTAATTTGATAGCTTGAACAACTTACACTTTATAATTAAAAAAATTAATGTAAATCTCACATAATTAAAGTGAATGAGTGATTCTTGATTTAAATCAAGTTAAAATCTTTTAGATAAACCTAGAGACGCATATAAGTCTATATAACGTCATTTTTATTTTTTTAAAAACAACACCAATAGTATAGATCTACAATTTAGAAGTTTAGAAGCTACAAAACCAATAGTACAAATATAAGTGACTCATGACATATTTGGGTTAGCTAGAGTTGTAAAAAGGGTAAAATCAAAGAGTTAACTCGGGAGTTTGACAACAATGACGGTGACCATCTTAAAGATACTACTAGAAAAAACACTTTTCACGTCTAATATTTGAGGCTTTTTACATCTCTTTTCAAGCAAACGTGAGATAGAGAGACGTGGAAAGTAACAAGTTTTAACGTCTCATGAAATATGAGACGTGAAAAGTATTAAGCTTTCACATCTCATATAAAAGTGAGACGTGAAAACTACCTTACTTTCCACGTCTTTTGTCAAAAGGAGATGTGAAAAATGTTTGTTATATTTTATAATATCTACAATCAAATTAGTTAACATTCAATTAATTTCAATCAATCTGATACATTAGTTATGAAGTCTAATCTTGTAAATTACAAAGAACTTTGAGTACAGTTACACCAAATAAACTGTTGTCATCGACATTACATTCAATTCTCCAAAAACAAAAAGTCATTAAGAACCATTCACATTCATATGATAGCTAGTCAAAACAACTAAGTTCTATCTACTATCTAACTCAACTCATGTTGAATTAACCAAGCAGCTAACGGCAGCTAACTTATCGTGACTATTCTTTATCATAAAAATCTGCATCATATATACAAGTATGTGAGTAGTGATATAACATCAATTAATCAATGGTACTTAATAAGGGAAGCAAACAGTAAAATTATAAGGGTAACATAAAATTACAATAAAATAATTTAGTAACTCAAAATATTTGCACACTTACTTTAATGAAAATCCTTTTATAGAAGGGTGGTCAAACATGTCATTCACATAAACTTCAAAGAACAAGGAACACAAAATCAACCGATTAGTCAATATAATTGATAATAACTATTTTACTTGTATAAAATAGCGAAGGAGAAGAAACAAACTCACATCTTTATAATAGATCCATACATAGTTCAAAATTTAAAACACAAGGTTCTAAAACGTTTCTCTTATAATGTCATACTTAAACTAATATCTTAATAATCAAGTTCATAAGTTAGGATGTAAACACCTTAGAACCTCAAAACTTATCGAGCAAACTTAAATGAGTTTCAAATTATGGAGTATAGCGTTTTTTTATCAACATCATCACTTCAAGAGACTCTAACTAAATATCTAGCTGAACCACACAACTTCAGATATTAATACAATTATTTTTGGATAACTCAAGAACCAAAAAACTAGAGAAGATCCACAAATTCTAAAATCAAACTCAATCATTCAAGCTCAATAAAACATCAGTCCAATCAACTCAAAAAGTTCTCAAGTACTGAACTATCAGAAAAGCTTAAAGTTTACTCTTTTTGCAGCATAATCCCTTGAATAAAACCACACACAAGTTTTGTCAAAATAAAAAGACTCGGTTTTTTTAAAAAAATCAGATTCAATTTACCATCCCTCAAGCCTGCAAAATTTCTACATACCAGCAGTACAAATTCCCATATCAAAATCCACACAATCAGCATTAAAAGTTAGGTTACAAAACTAAATTTAAATCGCTAGAAAATCCTACAAATTAAAAGCATAGTAACACTTCAAGCAAAGAGAACACCATTGCAAAAGAGTAACATCATTCTTTCAGTCAAAGGATAGTAGAAATTCACAAAGAGGACCATGAAAGTCATAACAACAATACTACTGTCATTTGGATTCAGCATGTTAACATGTATACCTGTACAGTTATTATCTCCATTTCTTACTCTATATTTCAGCATATAATGATCCAGCAACCATATAAAAACCAATTTCAACTTCCACTGCTCACCAAAATCATAAGCCATGTAGAATCATACCCAAAGGAAAGAAAGACTTCCACTGCTCACCAAAATCCCTCGGCCAAACAGTATTAATTGCAGAAAAATTATAACTAGTCATGCAACAACTACATTCTAGCCACAACGTGTTTTAGACACTCAATCCTGAAAATCAAACCAGAGGAAACAAAACAGAATTTCAATGCCCTTAGCGGTATAAAAACTGAACATGCAATTCAATAAATCAACTCCATTTTAATCTAACCACATTAAATCAAAACATCCAAATTTAAACCTAAAACACCATAGAGAATCGCATAGAAACATGAACTCAGTTCAGGCAGAAATAATATAAAAATAAATAAAACAAAATTTGTAACCCAAATGAAAACATTGCTTTAGGTAAACACAAATTATTCAATTATTCACGTCTCTTTTATTAATATGAGATGTGGAAAATATTTCTCCATTATTATCTACATCTAATAAAATAAATGAGATGTGGAAAGTATTTTCATTCATTATTCACATCTAATTTCTAAATAAGAGACGTGGAAGCTACCATATTTTGTTTTTACGTCTAATATTTGGAAATCATACGTGAAATGGGGACATAAATTCTCTTTTTTCTAGTAGTTATGTTCACATTATGCTCATTTAAATTTGGTTAAGTATGATCAGATCAATCTTGAATAGATATTTCAGTTTTTCTTTCATTTCATTATTTTCTATTTCAACAGATATGTGAAAACAAGTTTTTCCTAACTAACTAAATTAGTTATATTTTTTTGTATATTTATATTAATTCATTAAATTTATATTTGAAATGTCTAATTTAGAAGATATGTGTGTGTGGTAGCTTTCCTTGACATGTATACGTGTAAAATATATGAATATGTTTAGATAGTTTACGTTCAAATCGTAGCTATAAATGTTTCGGTATAATCTTTGGTTTTATTAGCTAGAGCTTAAAGTAACTCAGAACTATATAAAAGTATATGTACAATAATGAGCAAAGGCGCAATCAATAGTATGGTAAAAAAAAAATTTTGATAAGAATAGTATGGTAATTTTTAAAATGTGCACCTAATAGCATAGTAATTTTAAGGGTGCTCATTTGACACTTGTAATTTAAAATGTGACACCCAGTGGTATGATAATTTTTAAAAGGTACATCTACTACAACATGATAATTTCTTAAAGGTGCACCGAATCAATGGAAGGAAAACAAATATGTCTCATTTTAAGTTATAAGTGTCAAATTTGTGCCTCAAAATTACCATGCTACTAGGCGCACCTTTTAAAAATTACCATGTTATTGGGTGCATCCTTCGATTATATATGGTCATTTTGAAGTGTGTTTATTAATGATACGTTGAATGTAATTTTTCTTAGAATCTTCTTCATATTTTCTAAAATTGTTGGTTATTTAGAATGATCTTTACATTCTTAACTTTGTGCGCAATAGAGAAAGAAGCTTTTTTAAAATATATAGGTGTACGAGTGAGTTAAAGAAAACTAAGTTGTGGAGGTGGTGGATATGAAACCTTGTTTTGAGTCAAAAGTTTGCAAGAACGTACATCATTGGTTGGACTAAATTTAAATTAAAGAAGGATTATTGTTACGGATACATATAATATGACTTGCATTCTTAACTCTTACGGAAGAAAACCATTCATTTAATTTCATTCCATTGCTTTTGATTGAGGATATATTAATCTTGTCCTCTCATATATAATGCTTTTTTTTAAAGGTACCCCACTCGTGTCAAATGAGCTACTCCCTCATGTTTCATATGTAACACTTGTGATGATATCTCATGTCATTCCAAGAGGGGATAACAAGACAAACATGCACAACACAAGCCATGCTCAGTTATATTTATAAAGATCTCAAAGTGCTACTACCTTCTATCCTAAATTTAAAATTAAGTTGATTATTTTAAAGAAATTACCGATGCAAAATAAATCACTTTATATTGTTTATATTTAATTTTTTATCAATATTAATTGATTTTAGTTATAGACTACTCTTTTCGATCCTAATTAGAAGACCAAATTCACTTTTTTGGAGAAAATAAGGGTGCAAAGTTAATCACTTTAAAATGCCTATAATGATCATTAGAATTTTCCACAAAATCAATTTATTCTACTAATAAATTAACTTATAATCTAATTTATATGTGACATATGTTATCCATGAATGAAAAACTTATATTCATCACAAAAATGATATCTAATATTGATATTGTAGGATTTCGGGCATACCTAATTTGTCGATGAACTTGATTAGGTATCCACACTAAATCGAATCACTGGTTAGAATCCATATACGGAAGATGCACCATGAGAAGGGAAGAGAAAAAATTGAAGGAATTTTGTTTTCTCTCTAAATAAAAATCACGTTAATTTTTCCATCACCCCTCTTCTATTTATAATGCATGTATGGAAACATCATATCCCATTGTGAAAAGTCACAATTTTTTAATAAAAAGATATTGGGAAAAAATACTCATCTCATCCATATTTTTCTATATTTACATAATGACCTCAAATCTAATTGAGTTTGGGTTTAACCCACAAAGGGTAGACCGTAAATTCTCTACAGATATCAAGTTAAACTTAAGAATCGCGGGTCCTTAATGGGGTTAGCTTTCCCCGAAACACATCTCTCACAATCTTACAAATTTAAATTCATAACTTCGAGACGTAGATATAACTCTGCCTCTTCTACTGGAATTAACCCTTCAAAATTTGTTTGATTCCAATGCAGTCACAATCCGCTAACAAATTTTGCTGTAATACATATATTATTTTAGTGATACTGGTTACTTCAAAAGCATTAGTTTTGCAGGCAAAAAAAACATTAATTTTGATTTAGGATAAATAAATTTTAAGCCACCATATATGTTTATTGGTATTTTCCCCCCTTATCTTGGGGTTAGCATTTGGTAAAAGCTGAAATAACAGAAAACTGAATTGTGTATAACATGAAAACCGAAGAATTATTTAGGTAATTGAGTTAACCGAAATAATTCAGTTCGATTTCGGATTTTACCGAAAAAGCGAATTATTTTTACTTTTTAATTGATTTTTTTTTTCATTTTCAATATAGAAAACTCAATATTTTATATTGATATATTGCAGATCATTTTTAAAGTAAAACAAGAAACACAAAATATATAGATTCAAGCATTAAATATTAACTTATCTAAAGAAAAATATAATGAAATAATAATTGTTTTATTTTTTAAAAATATTTCAATTATTCCGTTAACCAAATATTTTTTTTAAAAAAACGAACCTGAAACCAAACACTGAATAACTAAATTTTCAAAATCGAATAACAACCGAAAACAGAAATAACCAAACCGAAAAGACCAAATTTAGTTCGGTTGAGTTTTCGGTTTTCGGTGTTCACCCCTACCCTCATCAATGTTAATGTTAATTTTATTTTTATCGAAAGCAACAGTTTGAACTAATATTTTTTATGTGCTCTAAAAAATTAAATTTATTTATCATTTTTTATTTTATTACCAAATGAGTAGTGCTAATTACTAAATTCCTAAATATTACTAAACTATATTATGTTCGATCAGGATGGATAATTGATAATTCACAAATTTAACTACTTAATTGTTGATTTTTGGATTTTAATTAGTGCCTTAATTGGCCCAAATTGAGCTTAATTGTGAATTAATTAGAATATGCACTTAGTTGACAAAAATTGATAATTAAATGTGGTTCTTATGTGTTAAATGAGAAAAGTCCAGATTGCCCTTTTGTGTTGTTTTTGCTATGTGTTTCATAACAGGGGCAAAGCTGTAAATTCAACAAGAAGCAAAATAAAAAAAAAAAGAAAGAAAAGAAAGCAGCATGAGAAGAAAAAGAGAACACAATCTGGAAAAGAAAAGAGGGGGGCTGCGAAACTGAAAATAAGGAGGTTGTTTTGGAATTAGTTGGAGCAGAATTGGGAATTGGTTACAACTGATTGGAAGAGGGGAGTATATATATTCAATTCTGTTTTGGCAAAGGGGGAGGAACGAACAAGCAGAAACACACACGCTCAAACCTCTCTCTCTCTCTCGGCTAATCAGATCTGAAGAACAAAACAGAAAATACACACACGCAAAACTTCTTCTCCTCTCTCGCCAAGAACAAAAGAGAATACACACACGCAAAACTTCTTCTCCTCTCTCGCCAAGAACAAAAGAGAATACACACACGCAAGAGACAAAAAAAAAGATTCTCTTTTCTTCTTGGGTCTGGACGAAAGAAAAGAAAAAGAATACACTCACAAAATCTATCGCTCTCTGACTCACATAAACTATATTATGTTCGATCAGGATGGATAATAAAGAGGAAAGTTGTGCTCAGTTCCCAAATAAAGGAAAAATTACACAAGAATATCCCTTTAAATCTCAAAATTACTAATATGTCCTAATACATGAGGGTAATATAATAAGTACAATTATAAGGTTATCTCATTGCCCTTACTGATAGATAAAAAAGAACATTGACAAGTAAGATTTCCTTCATTAAGAAGTTCAACTGTATTTATTGACAATTACATTTGTAATTAACAAGTATTAGTGATACTACACTGAAATGAGCCCAGTCCAAGCCCAATTACTATTGGGCTTGAGTTGTTCTGATGTTATGTGTTAACTATGTATTACAGTAGATATTTTGTTACATACTTGTATGATTGGTGATTCTGTTGTAAAAAACTGATTATAAATACAATAGACTGATGACTCAGCTAATTAATCAAGTTGAGATCATTTTTCCTCAACTCTGTCTACAAGTAATATCAGCATACTTAACACATGTGCTCTTAACTAAAAAAGCTATATGAATAACGTGACATGTATTAATAACTGCAACTTGGTAAATTTACAAATGCATTATATTACGCAGAGGTTTCTTGAAACTTGTTAATAATTTTGATATTTCAACAGATTTACCATTGGTTGTTTTCTTTATAAGACTTGAATAATGCAATTTCCTTAATAAGAGTTGTTGGAATATGACATCAATGATTGAATGATTATGAGAAATATCCTTCATTTTCCCCACTTCTCAAATCCAAAAGGGACGTGTGTGTGTGTGTATTTACAGAAACATCATGAAATAAAGGGGCAAACTAATATCAATTAGAATGCTAAAATGGCACTAGTATAATTACAGAGAATATAAAAATGACAATATTTGAATATGGGAAAAAAGGTTAAATGAAGGAAACAACGAGAGTAAGAGGTAGAAGAAGAAATGGAGAGATTGAACGGTGGATTGAAGTGGAACCGCCAGTAGCCAAATTTGCAATCCAAGAAGAAGTTGCCATGGCTGCTTGTTCCACTGATTGTTGTGCGTCAATCCCTATTGATGCCGATTTTAGACTGTAACAACAACAAACAATCACGTCATGAATTTTGAGTTGATGATTTCAGTGAGATTTTCTTCTGACAAGTTAATATCATCAAATAATGATGAACAATAATGAGTTCAAAGCTTGAGTATGCGGAATATAAAAACAATGCATCTTTTTTTTCTAAATTATAGCTATGTTATTATATAAAATAAAATTACTTTGAAACTATACTTTGAAAATGTGGAATTAAGTTATAAACCAATGTTTGTATTTTATGTAGGAATACTCATTATGGAGTATGCCTCCTATATATTAGAAAAAAGTATATAAATAAAAAAGAGAGAAAAACAAATAAAATCCTCTCAATATTTAAAAGGAAAATAAATGTTGCTAAATTTCTAAAAGGACAACCAAGGTCACAGGCATAAAATTAACAACTGCAACATTCCATTAACAACGTGTATATTTAACAATTACATCATCCACATTAAAAACTAGAGTATAGCAATTAACCACAACACAATTCTCATTAACCTCAACATCATCCCTACTCCCATCAACACCTAGGTTGTTGTTAATTTAGTGTCTATGACTTTGGTTGTCTTTTTGGAAATTTAGTAACCTTGAGTGCCCTTTTACATATTCATAAGATTTTATTCGTCTTTTTTCCCAATAAATAAAGTGCATGACCATTGACTACGTACGTCCCGCTATTTTGAAAGGAAAAGGAATTTATATTGTGCATTATAATCTATAAAATTTCTTGAGTTCCACGTTGAGAAATGTTCGTATATTTATAAGTATACATGATGGAAAAATAATCTTTTATGATAATATTTTTAAAACATCAATTTGTATTTAAGGTCAAAACAAGGGTTAAATTAGTGTTTTTGTCTATCAACTTTGTACCATTTATAATGATTTTCCATGATTTTCTTAATTACAAGAACCAATTGAACCAATGGTTAGAAATATCATGAAATTGAGGGGATAAAAGCACTGATTTGATCAAAATCAAATTTATACGAAATATACATGAGAATTAAAACTGTAAATTCAATGACTAAAACGAAAATCGTGTAAACGTTTATCTACTACAAGTTGTATTTGTTTGTTAATGCTACATTTTTCAATTACAAAAAAGTTGAGTTTCAGACATAGTGGGATGATTAGAGTCGGAATAATAATAATAATAATAATAATAATAATAATAATAATAATAATAATAATAATAATAATAATAAGAACAATAATAACAAAAACAAAAACAAAAAAATAAAAATAAAAAGTCTACCTTGGAGAAGAAGGACAAAATGTGACAGTATAATCAGCTCCAGAACAAGTAAAGGTACTGGTCAAGTCATCATAGGCATAACTATACGCTTTAGGGCACACCGACTTAAATAATTCCGAATACATGGACGGCTTACACGTGGCCGGCGAACTAAAGTCCCCTTTGCAGCAATATTCTGGCGATCCAAACGCGTCACAAGCACTCTTACACGCGTCACCACCACCAGCCTTCAACTCAGATGGACATCGACGGTCAAGATCAGCCGCACAGCCAGTCGTCTCCCAAGATCCTGACCCTCCATTTGCTTCAACCATCATAGGAAGATTGTAACCATCCACAAGGCTGACGTCATAAAAGTCTTTTGAGCCTGAAGGGTCAAGTGTGAACTCTGCTAGTGTAGCTGGTGGTGAAGCTCCGTTACCGTTACAGCCTGTACTGTGGGACCCACAGTCACCGGTACCGCAGGTTCCGTGACCGGAATCGTCGAAGTTACAGTTAGTTCTGGCCCAGAACCTACCGGACCAGCCGGTTGGAGCTTGGAAGGTTTTAGAACTTCCCTTGCTGAGCTCGAATCCTGTGGTTCCCAGGTCTGGACTTCCCAGTACGCCTGGCCATACTGTGTGATCACACTTGTTCACAAATGTAAATGTGGCACATGAAATTCCTGTATAAATATACACACATTTACAATAACAAACACAGAGAATTCTTTTGTTAGATCAATATATAATGTGATTGTATGTGTTTGATATGATTTGATGTGGTATTATTATATCACATAATTGTTCAATTTCTGTTATGGGAATTGAATTTACCTTTGAGAACAAGAAAAAGGATGAAAGTGATGAGGAACCATGTTGATGTTGAAGAATGTTGGTGATGAAAGAACAGCGCCATGGTTGCTGATTGAGCTGAACTTTATATCAGATTGTTGGATTATTGATGTGAATGAAGTGATCTAGTGAACTATAAAATTTTGGATTTTTGCAGTTGAAAATGGGGGAATATTCTGAGGAACCAGAAGATTGAGAAATTCAGGAGATTCTTTGCTTTATGGAGGAGGAACACTAGTACACATAACACGAGTGGGTAAGAGAAAATGAAGAAAGAGTGAAGAGAATGAAAATAATGTGTAGAGAGGGTGGGAGGTCTGTGAGTTGGCTCCTACGTTGCTTTATATAGTGAAAAGGGGTTGAAGGCGAAGTATTCACACTGGGTTGGCTCTTTACTCATAAAATATTATGCAAGTGTAATTACATAAATTCTTGCATGAACTTATTGACAGTATAGAGTCTTTATTTTCTCACACAAGTACCAAAAATAGATTAAATCCTCTCCATCATATAAAAATATTTTCTTTTTGAAATGTTTGTATTTAATTGGCGGTTAAGTGATTAAATCCTTTTCATTATTAAATATTTTTTTATAATGATTGATTTATCTGTATATAATTACAAAATTTAAAGAAATTGTTGTTATTTAAATGAGATCAACTTTGTGGTTTCTTTATGTGAAAAAATATGGGTAGTAGTTTTATCGCATATATACATATTCAATAGAAGTTTCTCATACAAAAGATTACACTTGATGATACTAACTTGTTTTCTTAATTTAGACAAATTTTGACTTTAGGCATACACACACACACACATATATAATAAAATGCTCCAAATATGTAAAAAAATTAAGGTACTCAATTTGGAAAGGACAAATCAGGTACTAGGAGCTAAATTGAGATTATGAAATGTTGCACAATAACTGTTCTTCTCCTCATAACCCACTTCTGATTTAACAACACAGTACATTTATAGCGATTAACAAATCCGTGATATGCATTAACAACTTCATCATAACCATTAATATATTTGAAATTCACATATTTGAAAATTGTAAATCACGTTATGTTGATGTAATTAATGTCTTTATTATAGTTGTTAATCTGTGTGAAGGTATGTATTGTTAATTTGAATGACAAAGTTATTAATCTTTGAAATCACATCAATCCACAAACGTGAAATTTGTATAACATTGTTTAGAGTTTGTTAATGACTATGATGAAGTTGTTTATGTGTATCGTCGATTTGTTAATCCCTATGAAAACATTGTTAATCGGAAGTTTATTATAAGGAGGAGGTGTTTGAGTCATTATGCAACATTTCATAATCCTAACTAAGGTCATAGTATCTTCATTGTCTTTTTGTTAATTTGATTACCATCATTGTTCTTTTGCATATTCAAAGTACTTTGTCTAGGATTTTCCTGCATAAATATGACGAGAAGTTTTACAAATACAAAGTGGTTCTTTTGGGGTTGTTAAAAATCCTAATGTTGCACAACTTGTTTGTCTGAATGCAACTGTGATTTGTAAATATGGTAAAATAGTTTTTTCTTGTTAAACAATGCTCGGTAATTCAACGTCTATTGGTAACCGACTAATTGAGACTCAAGAGTCGAGAGGTAGGAGTATTGTTCACATAGATAAGGTTATCCCTTCTCCCAATGAGAAAATTGCTCTGGATTCAAATACATATTCTCATCCTTATGGCATTGAAGTCCACTTACCAACTTAATCAACTAACCAATGGTAGAATAGTATAATAGCCCATTAGTATTGCTAGTTGACAAATTCGTTTTCTTCACATCTTCAACTCAAAGATAGATTTTCTTCTTCTTGGACCCACTCAAATATTGTTTCTTTGAAAAAGGGAATAAGTACAAGATAATTTTAAATAAGATCGATCGTCATGCTCAATTTTTTGGTTGACGAATGACAACCAAATTAATATATATCCTCTAAAGGAATGCATTTATTGATGAGCTTCCAAATAAACAACACATATTTTGTTCGAAATATAATAATAGACCGCAAAATTTCCAGAATAGTTCATCTATATATCTGATTCCTCTAAACATTTTACATCAAGAGTTTCCTTAAACTAAACAATAATATAATATCCAATCCTTCTCAATTAACTAATGAGAGCCCTATTAGCCTTAGAAAATATATAATCTTTAATTTTGAATAAGTCGTTCACCCGAACAGAAATAAGACTTTTCGCTCCCATAGCCTTGCCTTGCATACAATTAATCATAATCTAAACAGGCACATAATTAATTAGTTGAGTTTTAAGAAAATATTTTATATATTCGCTAAGTTGGAAATCTATATTTTTCATAAAAATCTTAAATTTGAATTCAGTACAAAATAGTATGTAAACTTTACATCATGCAAGAGTTACATTGAACAATAAAACAATCATATTCCTTCTCATCATCACACATATGAAATAATCATATTGAATATGCACCTTATACATAACATACATCTTTGAATTAGCATATGAAAAGTATCGCCACATGAGACAAAACTCATTTTACGTGAACCTAAAAGGCGGGGAATTACCTTATCTCACCCTTTCTAACTATCTGATCACTAGTCAATTAGCTTTCAGGTTGAATTATAAAGCACATTTCTCCTACATATACGTAAAAGATGAAAGGTATTAATGAGGTGCTAGATGTAAAATGTCTATACACATGGTCCATAAGTTAAGTTGTAGATTTATTTATTTTGGAAAAAATAAATACGATGAAACATTAAACATTCTATAGTCATTTGGCACTTGCAAGGGCATTCATGATAAGTATAGTATGTCAAGGGCTTTTATAACTTAGTGGTATAACTTCTCCCCGTTGAGTATGGGAAGTTGTGAATCCGATCCAATTTGTAACATCAAGCTATTAGTATTTGTCACTTTAATTAAAAAACTGATATGTATATATATATAGTACTCCCTCCAGTCCCTAATGTAAGAACCCAAAATTTGAATGGTTTTGGTCCCTAATGTAAGAGCTCACCCCATATTCTCTCCTCATTTAATGCATTTTTTCCTACTTTACCCCTAACTCTCTTTCATATTTATTAATGCTTATGTATTTCTCTCTCTTAAAAGTACCATAATAAATATGGGCAATTTTGGAAAAGAAGTATTAACTCCAGACATCCAACTAACATTCACATATGTTTTCTTAAGAAGCGTTTTTTTGACGGCTAGCTCTTATATCAGGGACCAGAGGGAGTATAATGAGAAATTGAGATCAAATTTGCGTCCTCATACAAACCTAGCTACCTGGGACACCCATGAACTGAAAATCACGAAGGCAATCTAGGGAACATGAAGAATTTTGTGCTTATTACCACATGCGAACTCAAACACAATTGATGACTCCCCTTGTTTAATACTCCCTCCGGTCCCTAATGTAAGAGCTAGCCGTCAAAAAAATGCTTCTTAAGAAAACATGTGAATGTTAGTTGGGTGTCTGGAGTTAATGCTTCTTTTCCAAAATTGCCCATATTTATTATGGTACTTTTAAGAGAGAGAAATGCATAAGCATTAATAAATATGAAAGAGAGTTAGGGGTAAAGTAGGAAAAAATGCATTAAATGAGGAGAGAATATGAGGTGAGCTCTTACATTAGGGACCAAAATCATTCAAATTTTGGGCTCTTAGATTAGGGACCGGAGGGAGTAGATTGGAGGTGTATTTTCATATATGTAGGGATTTATTTTGCAAATTGCAAGGAATTATATGAGATATTAATAAAATATAGATGTGGTCATTATTGTTAAAGGGATTTCATTGTAATTAAATATCATAGCTTAAAATAAAAATAAAAACACTCTAGTTTAACTTAGATTAGAAATAATAAAATTACTTTTAGTTTTGAATGTTAAAAATAATTTAAACAACATAAAATAAAAATAAATAAGTTGCAAATTTGCCTAAAACATATTTGCCCATGAACTTAAAATAAAAATAAATATCATAGTAATTTCGCTGTGATAGATAAATGTTAGATCTCATAATTAATTAGGACCTTTCTAATTTTCTCTCATATCCAATTAACACCTAACCTAAACAGGAAATTCTAAGGTCACTATGTCTTTTTTTTTTATTTTACCATGCATAAGATCACTATCTCCGAGACATCACATATACGTGGACATGATAAGTATATTTGTCAAACAAGGACGAGGCTTCTAATAAGTAATAATATTAATTCTCACATGATTGATGTCTGAATTTCACATCGATGTTTATTTAGATAATTGTGTTCGTACATGGAATTTGCACTAATTTGGCAATTTCCTTCCATAATGTTTTTTGGGCTAAAATGCACCAAAATGCCTATGCAATTGTCACGAAGATACAAAAATACTCATATAAAATTTTTTGGAGCAAAATTGTCCATTGAATTTCAAAACTGGGACAAAAATGCTCATCACAGTTAATTTTTTGACTTTTTGATGTATCATTTTCTTCCGGTTCATCTCTCACTAAAACATGCTGCAGAGTATGTATTTATTTTCCCTTGTACGATAATGATGCGACAGAGGATGATGAGTGAAAAAGTTAAAAATTTAACTGTGATGAGCATTTTTGCCCCAGTTTTAAAATTTAATGGGCAGTTTTGATCCAAAAAATTTTACATGGTTATTTTTGCACTTCTGTGATAATTACATGGACATTTTTATACTTTAGCGCATGTTTTTATATAAAAAAATCGTCTTTACTTGAAACCATCGACAGAATAACTTTTCCTTCGTTTCAGTGAGTGGGACTGCTTTGTCTACTTTTTCTATATTGTGATGTGTCACTGCCATGTTAGGCTTCAACCATATCAAAGCTCAAAAGTAACTAATCTACGTGTAATCTATGTAGGTTTGTCTATATATATTGTTATTAGTGTCAATTCAAAAAGAGATTTAATATGAAAATATTAGCCTAATTCTATTTGTTGAGAGTCACTTAAACTAATAAACTACTCCCTCCGGTCCCTAATATAAGAGCCCAAAATTTGAATGGTTTTGGTCCCTAATGTAAGAGCTCACCCCATATTCTCTCCTCATTTAATGCATTTTTTCCTACTTTACCTCTAACTCTCTTTCATATTTATTAATGCTTATGTATTTCTCTCTCTTAAAAGTACCATAATAAATATGGGCAATTTTGGAAAAGAAGCATTAACTCCAGAAATCCAACTAACATTCACATGTTTTTTTAAAAAGCGTTTTTTTGGAAGCTAGCTCTTATATTAGGGACCGGAGGGAGTATATTGCAGTAATGAGAGTTCATAAATGCAGCTTGCTTGAGAGCCATCATCCTTGTCGATCCGCTCCACTTTACATCACTCATATGATCAATTCATGTTAATCAGTGCCCTATTTAGAAACCATATATAGTGTCTCATTGACAAATTTTGCGTACTTGAAAAACATGTATATTTGGAATTCAAACCGTACCAGAAATAAAATTTTTAGGAGAATAAGGTTTAATTTAATCATCAAAGGATATTGTGATAATAATTCTTCGTCTGAGAAAGTAGGAATAAATTTGTAATTTTGGTGGGAAAATATTGGCTAATACTTGATTTTCTTTTGAATATGTATATATACTCATAGGATACACACACACACACACCAATATTATATATATATATATATATATATATATATATATATATAGGTGTAAAATCAATTAAGAACATTGCTCTAATAGAAAACTTGTAGATGCCAAAATACACATGAAATTTACAAACTTTTTTAAGAATGTCATTGCCTTTGAAAACATCATGTGTTTTTGCATTATCTTGAAAATTTAATATGTGCTTTCGTACCATTGTTTTAATTAATATATTTGTGTTAAATGGTTAATTTTAGTTGACTTAAGATTACAATTTTGAAAGCTTGTGTATTTTTACAGATTTGTTTAGTTGACATATTTGTTAAATTACTTAAATAGCAATGTTAGTTGACTTAACATTACCATTTGAAAACATTATCTGTGTTATGAAAACAATATCACATATGTGGATATCCATAACTCCAAGCTCTTAGGATATTTTTTTTTCTTATGACATTCCAATGCAATGAATATGACTAGTGGAAGTTTCTTTCCTTTATTTATTATAATTATTTCCATATTTACTCCTTTGTACCATATATATGAATATAATTCGGTCATGTCATGAATCATTGTAAGGTAGAACTACAAATGAATGAGAAGACTACCCCTTACTTCATCTCTACTTTTTTGTCTTACTACTCTCTCTTTCTCTTCTTTTTCTTCATATTTCTTCTTTCCTCTTATTTTTATAACAATACTATATTTTTACAATTTTTTAAATGACATATTTATTAAATGTTAACATTAGTTGACTTAACATATGCTGTATTTTCGCGCCTTCAAAAGACATTATGTGGAATTTCGCATATAATGAATGTGTATAGAATTGTACTTTATATACATGTGTAGAATTGTACCATATCCCTTGTTTAACATTCATGATAAAATTTTATGAAAACAAAAATAATATTCCAATTTGTATAGAATATTCTCCTACAAATTCCATGAAAAAATAACTTTATGATGGGATGCATATGATTTATCATGAAAAAACTCTAGATTTGGTGAGAGATATTTATTTTCACAAGAAATTTCGAGAGATTAAGTTTTATTCTCATAATTGTTATGAGAATTAGGAATGAAATCTCATTTTCTATGAAGTAAAAGCTTTAAATATTTTATTAATCACACATCCAGCATTCTAAAATACTTTATGTTCCATGAACACCTTAGAGTATTTTTTTCATATATGTCCAGCTCCTAAATATTACTTTTGGTACATTTCAGACGTCAAAGATCTGTTCAACACTCTAAAATACTTTCTTGATGCATCCAGTACCCCAAATTAAATTATCATAGAATACAAATACTTTTCAGTGTTATATTAATTGCACTTTAAAAAAATACTTCATGTTCCCTATAAAAAATACTTCATGTTAGACATATCACAAAATACTTAGTATTAGATTCATATGAGAAAACATTTTATCAAACTTCGAAGATAAAAAATTATTTGTCATTCAATTATTATTTCACCAAATTCTATTGACTCAAATAGTTGAATGAAGTTAACCGCCAAATGTCTATTGCGTCAGCTAATGCTTATGTTTGTTTCTGAAGTGTCAAGATATTTGACATGCATAAAAGAGAACAAAAATGAAAACTTATGAAATTGTACTAAGTTTTTTCAATATATTAAAGAATTCCGAAAGAGAGGAACTGAATTGTAACATAAGAATTTCTAACAACAATCCAAGTTAGTAAAAAGAAGAAAAATAATCCTATTCTATTTTCAATATATATTTTTGATTTTTCGCCAGAATTGTTTTTATTTGTCGTTTTGTTTTGGTCAAAATTTTTCTTATTTCTTGTTGGTTGACAGATGTAAAGTACCTCCTACTAATATAATATTAATCTTAACCTAACACACTGCTAATCAAAACAATCCAAACAATGGAATCTAACTATGTTAGCAAAAGATTCACCTAACATAGTTAGCAAAAGAATTTCTCTATTAATAAGAGATTACATATCTAACTATGTTAGAAAAGAGAATCTTCTAACATAGTTAGCAAAAGAACCATCATCATCCTAATAAATCATACATACAATATAATAACCTAAATCTAACCATGTTAGAAAAGAATCACCTAACATGGTTAGAAAAAGAACTAACCAAACCACATAAGAATAAACCATATTAGAGCGGGGCCCATCTAATATGATTATGTACAAGGACACGTAAAGTCATACAAAATAATAATCAATATACTACATACCCAAGTCAGGTAAAAGTACTCCCTAACTACAATCCATCAACAACCACCTATATCAGTAAGTCATCAGCATACTGATAGAGTACAACTGTCATTGCAGTCATAATAATCCCTGAACTATCATAATGACAATATTAATATCTGATATCACAAACACTTCACATAATATGTCACATAATAAGTACTACGACTTTCAAATATTACAATTCATTCAAAATGACATTCAATAATGCAGAAGCTGGTGCAGCCTAGTGTAATGGCGATATAAGTCCCTATAGGATCACCTCTGGCCTACTTACTAACTCAGTATGGGCCAGACGGCCCCTTCCCCTTCCTCTGCGCCTCCCCCTGGGCATGATCACCTGAAAAAGATAAAGTGAATGGGGTGAGACAAAACAATGTCTCAGTAATCACCTCTTAACTCACTGTGACACTCAGAAGTGGGGTAGTGGAGCGTCTACAGGGTACCACAGTTTTCAAAACCTGCATAACCACATAATATATATACACATATATACAGTACAGATACATCCATCTCTCAATAGACAAAAGTAAACGTGTGTGACACTGTGCCCGGTCTCTAGTCCGAAAAGCATATAAAAAGGGGACCGGTCTCTAGTCCGAAAATCCCTGGTCCCAATCTCAAGTGCGATGGACCTGTACAACTAACCTATCGATTGCGCAGATCGACGGTTACATCGGCCGATGGTACTAAAATAAATCAGTGTCATGCAGCATACAAAAGGTTGATAATTATGTATAAATATATAAAGTACAATTTATTTAGAAAGGTACCCTATAGCCCTCGTTTAGATAGGAAATAGTCATAACATATTTCATATATATATATATATATATATATATATATATATATATATATATATATATATATATATATATATATATAAGTGGAAGAGGATTTTTAGAAATCCTCAACTACCGTCACCCTCAGTATCACAGTCAGTTAAGCGTGATTACCTGCTAAACTTCACTGCAGAAGATATACGCAGATAACCGTTGCCCTCAAACTCCGCCTGGAGGATCACCATCTACAACAATGTCACCATTTAAAGTGGTTAAGACACCTTCATGTGACTTAGGTTATACTTTTCACCAATAACAAAAACAATATTGAAGTAATAATTTACTTCCATTACCATACATCACTTTATAACTTCTAGATCATTAATCCTCACCATTTCTTAGAAACCTTGAAGATTTATCCACTTTATTAAACACCTATTATAACGCCGCATTGACCTTAAATAAGTCACTCACAATGACCTCCATAACACCCAAACACTCTTCCAAACCCAACAACCTTTAACCTACCAAAACCACTTCATATCAACACTTTATCTATCCAACTTTCTCCCAAATACCATTCTAGCCAACATTCACATTCCAATAACAATAAACAACCTTAACTAGCACTACATAATCACCAATTTAGTCCAAAGCCTACTCCTTTAGCTAACCCTTACTTAAAGAGTCAAAACAATTAGCCAATAAAATCTAAACTCAACTTCCAACTTTAATGGCTAACATACTTCCCAAAAATCTTTACTTTACTACTTATCTTTGCTCAAATCCTTGGTTAAAGCATCACTAATTAACTAATGGCAAACCCTAACTTAAAAGAGGAAACTTTATGCTAAAAATCAACTTCACAAGAGGCTAGAGGCTTACAAAAATACAAGAGTGAAGGAAGAGAAGTTTTCCCCACCGTTGGCCGCCGGAAAACCTCGTCGGAAAACACCCCTAGATCGCCGGCCGAACTGAAAGAGCAAGGGAAAGCTAAGAAAAAGGTGTTGTTAAGTTGAAGGAATGAAAACAATATGAGGAACTACAAGAAAAATCCAAACTTTCCCTCACCCGCCGATCAACGTCGCCGGAAAAGTTAAAGCCGCCGCCGGAAAAGTCGTCGGAGTCGCAGATCAAGTTCAAGCTTCAAGGATTCAAGAAAAATCATGAAAAGAACCAAAGAACTATCTCCTACCTCCAACACACTCCCTTCGCCGGAATATTAGTTGTCGCCGGAAAAAGTCACCGGAAAAAGCAAACATGCGACGGACACACACACACCCACACGGACCGGACTCCAACTTCACGCCTCTATGAAGAAAAGGAAGAGGTGAACCGAAATGAGGAAGCTTTTTGGTGGAGGAATGGCCGAATGGTGAGGTGTGAGGAAGAAGAAAATGGTGAAGGGGGGGGTGTGTCGCGCGCTGCTTTCAGATGGAGGGGGTTCGAAATGTTTTGATAAGGAAAGGAGGGAGGGTGTGTTTGGTTGAGGGGAAATAAGGTGGTTTTTGATAATTTATAGCCCAAACTTGCCATAGTGTACTCTTTTTAACTTAAAACCACTCAAACTAGTCTCCAATCTTCTAAATCTTCAAAATATTTTTAACTTTACCATTCCCTCATATTTCAAATTCCTCATTTCTTGATTACTTATATGCACATTAATTACTCAATATTTCCAAAATATTCCAAAAAATCACCAAAAATTCCCAAAAATTCCCAAAATTCCTAATTTCTCCATTTATCATTTCCAAAACACTCTTTAAATTTTCAGGATGTTACAACAGATTAACCATTAATTAAAGTATGTTCCAATAACATGGAAGCAACTTACGTTTTCCGGTTCGAAATATAAAATATCATATTTCAAAACATGTTTTTCATAGAAACCATGTAAAAGTTAATAAATATTTCAACAATTTACATCTTTTTCCAATATTACCCTTATTAATTATGAGTCTAATAATGAGAGAGAAATATATGAGTATTAATGAATTTGAAAGATAGATAAGGGCAAAATAGAAAAAATGTATTAAGTGATGAGATAATGTAAGATAAACTTTTATATTTTGGATGAAATCAATTCAAATTTCAAGCTTTAATAATAAGGACAGGATGAATTACTACGCGCTAGCCATCAACTAGTTGGTTATTATAGTTTAGTTTCATGTCTTGGGATGATTAATTTCCAACTTCCCAAAAGCAAAATTTGACTTCTTTAATACTAAAACCAAATTTTATCCGCAATCTGTCGCCAAAAGCGAGGAAGAAACATGTGAAATCCGCTGGTTTGATGTGTAAAAGATGCCGAAGCTGGCGTGGTTCAATTGAAAATTGTGTGGATAATGATTAAGACATGAGGGATTCACACACACATATGTCATATGATCCTAGATTTATTTTGAGTTTCCTACTCGTATATGCGATGATCTGTACTGCACCATCGGCTTGAGTAAATATTGGACCTATCATATGAGACTTTCTTATATATCCTATAACTAATAATTACAGTTACTGAATTAATGTATACTTTCTTTTTCTTTTCCAATTTTTTTGTGTGGAGATAGCATAATAAGTATATATTTACTATGAGACATATTTTTTTATTGTTATCTAGAAATGTAGTTTTACAATGGGGAAAATTCACCACTTCCTAGTAATCATCGTGGCTGCATATCTAGCTAGAGCTTGAACTCAAAACATATGTTAATGTATGTATACGGACTTTCTTCTTTCTAGGTCCGTAAAAAACTTTATTTTTTCACATTCTTAAGTGGATGGAAGCATATAAAAAAGTTTAATACAATATCCAATATTCTTTGTCAAACAGACGAAGAAGAAAGGACTTTCTATATGCTGGTTATCTATACATGTCGATCGGTTAACACTTTCTGTAGGACTCAAATCTACGTAGAAAATTTAATATATGTGATTTTATTTTCAAAATTTTTAGTCATTAATTTGTCTTTTTAATAATTTTTATTTAAAGTGTCAACTTTTATTTCACATGTTTCAATAATTGATATAGAATAGGGAAGTGATATAGCTCTAATTTCTACTACAGTCGTTATAGATCAATTTTTTAACTCAAAATTAATTTTACTTTTAAATTTTTTAAACCATAAATATTTCATATAATGTTTTACCTTGCTGAAATCATTCTGGCCACATAAGCATATCATGGCAGTCAATATGACATGCTTATTAATATTTGTATGCACTTGATTTAGTTATATAAAATAAAGTGTAGACCTAATGGGGTCCACGTCAAAATAAAAGTTCTCTCAAAACATGACGATTAGTGGACTATGACAATGGATTTCAATTATATCTCATTCGAATTCCAAGCATGCAACTAGGGGTTAACTTTCGACAAATTGCAAAAGAAAGAATAAAAGTAGTACTTGTACATAAATATGTGTGTGATAACCTCTTTATATGCTGATGAACAATTAAGGATTAACTACTACATATCAAAGTATTGTAATCAATTAAGTGAATGTGGTTAGTGATTATTTCTATTGCTAGTTAGCTCCCTATACTTGAATTCCTCAACTTCTTTCAATATGATTCGTTTTATATGTCGTGTAAAGTAAGACTAAGGATAAGGTTCCTTACTTTTACTTTTCAAAACGTAATCGTCGTCATACTATCTTTTTCGGTTTTTTTCTGAATATTTTTCGCATGCACCCTTCAGGGTTCTTTATTAAAGATTTGCATCAGCAAGTTAATTCGACAGAAAAAGTGGGATCTGAGACTAGCTAAGCTTTTCAGATTGTTTGTTTTATATGGATTTAATATGGACCTCATGTTCATTCTTCTAGCTATTCCATATCTGTTAGTGAAAATAATGTTCCATTTGTTTCACTACGTCCCCCTCGCCATATCTCCAGTCTAGTCAAGTTTAATAAAACTCACTCAATTGGATCAGTGAACTAGTGAATCAGTCTTCTGGTCAAAATTTTTAGCCATGTTCAACCAGGTTAGACTGTATATTTAATCTCTCTCGCCTTATATTACACCTAATTAAAATGGTTCCGTTTTGAATTAAAGAAAAATGTACCCATACATATATGATTTGTGCCGAAAGACTTGATTTTTCTAATAAATTATAAATAGACTATATTGTTCAATTCGGATTATTCGTAGTTTATAATATTCTATTTACTTTTAGTCAATTCTTTTTATTAAACATTATTCTTCTTAGATTTATATATGATCTCTCCATATTTTAATTGAACCGCGTATTATTTTATTAATAGTTGAATTACTTCTAGTTGAATCACTAATTCTGAAATGATTGTCCATGATGGTTCAATAACTAAGACCCTCTATACACTTAATCTTTCTTGTAGTCTTTTTTGATCAAAATCTTTCTTATAGTCTTGAACACAATTACATTTACTTATTAGAGGGAATCAGTGATTCTGTAGAGTAATTAATGTGAGCTTATAATAATATACACATATATCTCTAGTGCTCACTAAATGGAAACATTATACTCCCATGTTCTTTCATATAAGAGGTAGTTAACTTTTTTTAGATTCCTAATAAAGCTAATTAAGTTATTTAAAAATTGATTTTTCTAAATTTTTTCTCTAAACTATTTTATTTGACGTATAAGCTAACATATGATCAAATAAAATACAAAATATATTATGATTAAGTTATTTATTTCGCTTTATTGATTTTTCAAAAGAGTTAACTAACTTTTATATTTAGGAATGAAGTGATCGGAGTATAATATAGTGTAATGAACAATGATGAGGAGGTTAGTATCTTAGGTCACTGTTTGAAAAAAGAGAGTGTATCAGCAAAAAATTTAGATAGAAAGGAGGGTCAAATGAAGGGAGGATATAGATGAAAGCTAAAACACACATGCCAGGAGGATATAGAGAAATTTTTTAAAAAAGTAGCATATAATCGCTTTATCGCCTTATCAGATCATATTCATCAAGATATTCTTTCATTAAAGCACCTTTCCTCAAAATACATATATAAAGTGTTGGAAAAAATTAATTGGATCCGCACTCGATGGACCAGATTGTCTAATTGCGAGACGATCTAACGGTGTACAAGAAAGTAAACAGTTGACAAATCACATTAATACCCGATTAGTGTTATTGATTTAATTGAAAATCAAATAAGTCATTATTATTGATTGGTGAATCGATCGTCGTCGTATATCACTCATAGGTCAATTGCAAAATATATTTATATTTGATGCAAGAGTGTAGCAAAATGGTGCAATTCGAGTCGTTTGCAAGGAGCCCTATTTAATTCAACTATCATAGTAAACTAAGTGCAATGCAAGAATAATATGGGTAAAAATGATATTTGTTAGGTCTTTTAATATGAAAATGAATGATGTGAAACAAGTAAATATTTTTGGTCTTTCTGGATAAAAATGATGGAGTGGAAGTGAATTACTCTTGGAAATAACTTTCAATGACAATCATAACTTTCTAAGGATTTTTGAGAAGTTTAATGCACTAAATTCCTAATTTATCAAAATTCATGGACCTATGAGTCCAATACCTAATTGTTGGAACCCATTCAATTAGACATTAAGTTCTTTTGTACTAATGAACCTATTGCTTGTAAGGAACTATTAATCCTACGACCGGAACCCCAAATCGCCATTTAATTAATCCTACGATTTAAATTCACTATGGATCCCCACATAATGAAATTAAACCCAAGGATTGAAGTCCAATGATACTCAAACAATCACCTTTAGAGTGGATGTCAAAGTTTTAGTGTTCTTCGGAACATAAGTGTAGATTTAATAGAAGAAATAGAGTGGTTGGCAGTAGACACTAAACATTAAGCATGCCCAATGATATGTTTATACAAAAATCAAAACCATTCCCTCTCATTCCTCCATCTTATGGCAAACATCATGGATTGGTACTAACGATCCTTTTGTAGTCTTCCTTCCCTCGACATATTTCGTATGTCGTTCAATATGCATCGGTGGTTATACAACAAGAGAAGGGTTGGAGAAATAAATTGTTTGGCTCAACTCCTATGAAAATACAAATTATGGTAATTAATTAGCATGGTGTTAAGAATATAATCTTTAATCAAATTTAAAGAGCTATTTATAAAGCATGCACCTAGAATTCCTATGCTAGCCGCAATTTAACAAATTCCTTCCTCCCTCGTCTTACTAGTAATGAACTCTTTGGTAGCGTTAGTCTTTAAATTCCTCCACTTCTTACACAATTCACAAAAGCAAAGCTTCTTAATTTCTTTGGTGTTTTGGATTTCACATTTTTGCTATAAAAAACAAACACAACAGTTGATGAGTTAGCAAAAAAATATAAAATCATATTAGGAAAATAATAATATAATAATAAAATAACTTACGAAGATATCTGACCAAGCTAAGATCTCCTCCTTCTCTTTCACCGTTCTTCATCTATCACCCAACCATAGTTATAGATGAAAATTTAATAACTATGATAGTTTTTCGGTATGGTAGTTATGTTTTCAAGTTAAGCAAAATCTTCTTAAACTAAGATAGATCCCTTTATTTCTAGTTTACACTATTTTCTACATTGCAGTTAGTATTTTGTCGGGCTAAGAGTTAATTAGTTGTAAATCTTATTTTTAAAATATTTTTAAATTTTGTAGGATTATACAATTAATGACTAATTATAAATTTATGATTTGGGTCAAGGAGATTTGGGTTTGACTGAGGATTAGGAAGATTTTCTAGTTTCTCAGCATGAGTTCGCGGTGACGAAGCCAATGAGCTTTTGAGTCACTCACCATGGCCAACCTTCAATTCTAGCAATTGAAGTGATGTATCAATTAACACCATTTTCAAATGAAGGACATGAAAATTGAAATAAACAAGCTAAGGGAGGACTCTTATAGATAAGGATTCAAATTACAGAGGTTTGAGGAATGTCAAGCTTCTAAACTACTCCCTTTGGTCCTTATTATAAGTCACCAACTACCTATTTTTCATATACCAAGGAATGATAGTTGAGTCTTAAAATTCATGTTAAATTTACTACTTTTTCCAACTTCACCCTTCATTAAATGATGTGTCACATTTTCAATTTTCAATCTCCATTAATAACATGGGTAAAGTGGGAAAAACATTTAATGCGGATGTTGGTGCCTTATATTAAGGACAAAAAACTGCTAGTAGTTGGTGATTTATAATAAAGACCGGAAGGAGTACTTGCTAAGTGATTCTAACTTGATTTATATTATTTCTCTATTCTATTTTTAGATTTTCAACTTTGGGAATTTTAGGATTTTGATGAATTCAAAAATTCGGGAGTTGTTGGGTGATTTCTAGGTTATTGTTTGAATTCTTTGAGCTTGTCAAGAGGTTCGTATGGTTTAGTTTCGTTAGATTTGATCTTATGTGAGATTTCTCTTAATCTAAAGATTGAATAAGCTAGAGCTTAAGAGGATTTCAAATTTATGACATATCGATCTTTAGGTTTTAGTGGTTTTTGTAGGTTCATTTATGCTTATGTACGATTCAAATGGAGATGTTTGTTGAATTGCTTTTCGGGTATTCAAAGTCTTGGAATCCTTGATGTAAGCTAAGGACATTGAGTTGTAGGATGAAAGAGCCCGAAATACTTCCTCCTATCCCTTGGTTTTATCACTTTAGTTGCATTCCTTTCTGTCCTAATAGATTAGCTAATTTTATGTGCTTTCTCAATAGTAACTCTTTCAAAATTAGAAATGGATGAGTGTGTGGAGAATAAAATTTGTTTGTAAAAGTTTATATAGGGATATTTTGGGAAAGATAAACAAATATATGAGACAAAGTTGATAAAAGTCTTAAAATTAGGGACAAATTGAATCTGAAAAGGGACCTTATATTTAAGACGGAGCGAGTATTTATTTAGGCTATGTAGTTACACTAGACTCTTTGTTAACAACGAGGGTTGCATCACTTGCTTACAGCCTTACAATCCATATTTTTATAAACAACTTTCCATTTGAATGCCAAGAATTATTTCGGAAAGGATCAAATAATAATGTTGAACTCCCACTACTCTAAGCGGGCGCTTACTATCTAAATTATGATATTATTGATGCTAGCTCTACATAAAGTCATTCATACAAATAAGTAATAACTCATGATTTGAAATTGAAATCATGTATATCATGGGAACTTTGTTTGCATTAACTATTAGAGATGTTTGAAAATAAACACCATGAAGCTCTACCTCTTTTGAAGATTGAGTATGATAAAAGATTTAAAGAAAATAATATTAAAGTTAGGTACTACCAGAAGAGGTAATCTTAGAGGATACATACACTCCCAAAGCTGCAATCACTACAATTGCAGCACCTATATTTACAAGCATTGGCTTCTCTTCTTCCTTCCATTTTCCTTGTAAAACTTTTGTCACGAACTCCGAAGTTGAAGCTGGCAATTGGCTAATTCCTTTCCCTATAGCGCTAATTATGTTCTCTTCTGTTAAGAAATTTCCTTTTCCTTTCTCTCTCATTTCTTCATTCCATTTTCTTGTCCTAATTTCCTTTTCTTTAAACATTTTCCCAGGCTTTTCTGTTATCTTTCCTTTCAATTCTTCCTTCTTGCTTTCTCTTTCTCTAACAATTTCCTCAGAAGCCTTTTCAGGCTTTCCATTTTCGGGCTTTTTAGGAGCAATCTTAATCATGGGCCTATGCTCTATTTCATCAATGGGCTTTCTTTGAGGCTTTATAGTTGGAGGTTTGGACTCGGTTTCTTCATGTTGACCTTTTACAGGCCTATGTTCATTGGTGGGCTCTTGACACCCAAGAGCTTTTAATTCTCTTTGCTCATCAAATTTTTGAATTAAATCTGCTTTCCCTCTAGGGATTCTGAACCTAAAAGGAATTTCCTCTTCATGGGCTTCCTCAGGCTCTTGTTCTTCCAATTTAGTTGGTGTAAATCCGTAGTGCATACTCTCATAGGCCTTTTCATGATTTAAGTCTTCTTGATCATTCTTGGTCCTAGGCTCTACATCTTGATTAGGCAAAATCTTCTGAAAATCCATTTCTTTTGTTGTGGGCTTTAACTCCCCGAATCGAGGAGGTACATACTTTAAAGGGGTTTTTTCTTGCGCTTTCTCAGGCTTTGGTTCCTCCATTCTAAGAGCTGTGGGCATTTCTTGGGTTTTTTGAAGAATGTCCTCTTGGGCTCTTCTTCCAGGCCCGAGCTCTTGTTTTGGTGAGGTAAATGGGCCTTTTTGTTGGGAAAGAATCTTCTTTGGCATTGTGATTGTGAGAACTCCATGAGCAAAGTTGGCCTGAAGCTTCCCTTCTTCACAGTTCTGTGGAATAGGATACGATTGACTGAAATGGACCCATTTGTCATTTTCCTTATCAATTTGTCTCTCTCCAGAAATATTCAAAGTTCTGGTAAAGTTCATAAATGTAATTTTTATTTGTTCTCTCGTAAAGCCTGCAATTACCAAAAGCTTTAATTTGTGTTAGATATTCTATAAATGAGGAAATTTATTTCTATCTACCAAGTAACATTATAGAGTCAGAAAAGCTTTGATTCAACATTAAAGAATCAGTAAAATCATTCGTTTACTAAAAAGTTTTAATTGTGTTTTTCATTTGGTCTAAGTACGCATTTACAAAGACTAAGAAATGCAATTAAATTAAGGGAAAATACATTTGTTAGTGCCTATACTTTTTATTTAGTTTCATTTTGATACCTATGTGTATATTTATCATAATGTAATGCTTTAATTTAATTCTTAAACATTATTACCTCATATTCAAAGGTTAAACATGCTAATAGAGTAAAGATAGAGGAGATAATAGTGATAATATAGCATAATTAATTTTAATTAGGAGTTAAAAGCCATATCTAACAAAATCAAAATTAAAATATAAGCATCAAAAAGCGGGTTTTCCATTATATTAGTTCTATAAATATGACAAAAAAATTTGTTTTGCTAAAGTACCACTCAGTAATTTTTATTGGGTTACATTTATAAATGAATAATACAGTAAATAAGATGAGACAATCTGTAGATTTCATGCCTCATCATGGACCATCATCATCCTTACATCCATATTGATCTTGGACAATCAAGACTAAGCTTAATTTTATCTTACTTTTTAATAATTTATTATTTTACAATATACTCAATCTCAAAATATTATCATAAATTATCCCTTTATAAAAAATAGGAATATATCATTCTTGAAAGGGAAAATTAATTATAGGTCCTTGGTAAGGGACATAATATGAAAAAAGTCCCAAAAATTGAAAAATTTAAGTAGAGTCCCAACTTTTCAAAATAATTAAAGTAGAGTCCCTTTAATTATTTTGAAAATCAGGGCCCCACAATAAATAATAAAATAATTAAAGTAGGAGAGAGAAGAGAGGAGAGAGGAGAGAGGGTGGGATTGTTTTATTATTTATTGTGGGGCCCGCATTTTCAAAATAATTAAAGGGACTCTACTTTAATTATTTTGAAAAGTTGGGACTCTACTTTAATTTTTTCAATTTTTGGGACTTTTTCCATATTATCTCCCTTACAAGGGACTTGGAATTAATTTTCCCTTCTTGAAAGCTAATTTGTTCTGATCGCTCTTCAAAATTGTTGTGTTTATACTAAGAAGTTTATATGAGTTTAAATATAACTATTAATATCAAACTCATTGAAAGAATAAAGAATAACTCTTTAACTCACCAATTTTAATAAGAAACCATAAGTACTTAAATTAATAATTTGAAACTATGGGTATTAAAACCTATATGAATTATGATTGTAGCAAATTCTAAGAAAAAACGATAGTAGTATTCCTAAAAAAAACTTGTTTAAAGATTAATGATTTAAAATTGCTAAGATGACCCAAATGAAAACCAATTATATTATCTAAAATACATACTCTCAAAACGTATAAATATCCAAATAACACAAAAAAAATTAAAGAATATGACGTACCTGGAAGATGGATCCTTAGAAAGTGAGCTTCATGATTTTCGGACAATTCTGTGCTGGGCTCAAAGTCTTCATATACAGAATGGACAGGACTTGATGTTCTCGTCTTCATAGCGCGCGCACATAAGATATGTGTGTGTATGTTGTGTATATAAGTACGCGTGTATTCTGATAAAAAAAAAAAAGTACGCGTGTATGTAATTATCTAATAGAAAGAGTGTTTTCTGAATATGTTGTTTTGTGCTTTACGATATTTCAGTATTTATATATACATGCACATAAGCGTATAAATTAATAAATAGGGTATCTTGACCAAGAGACAATCCCTTTTTGTTTGCTTTGGTTTTTCGACGTAAATGGCTTGAATTTTCTCTTACTGGGTGCTATATATAAGGTATAAGAATAACTTCTTCGCCAAATAAGGTCTTTGTTCTTTGTTTTCACCACAATACTTTTATCCTTGCAAATTATGCAATCATTTTATTGATTTATATTTGGGTAAAGTTGCATTTTGCCAAGAGTACTTGGCACAAAAAAGTTGTTCTTATTGTAAATTTACCAATGAACAAATAAAACGAGTGCAATTTTGTTAAGACTATGAAAGTCTTGGATGTTGACCATCAAAAGTCTTGGATGTCAACAATCTATATAACTAAAATTTTAATGATCAACGTTCAAAAGTTAACAGTATTGACAAAATTGCACATTTTTTAATTGTTCATTGATACATTTGCATCAATAAATTATTTTTTGGCTCAATGCTCTTTTGGTAAAATCACACTATTCTTCTGATAAAAAAATCGCACTATTCCCCTTTACTATATTTATATATATGAAAAGAATAAAAAAATTATATAATACCTCACTTCAGTTATTTGAAATTATATAAGTCCTGCTGATTATAAATTATTTGAAATTATATAAGTCCTGCTGATTATAAATTATATAAGTCTAAAACGCATATCAAGAGCTTTTCTTGCTAGACTATCAGCAAGTGCATATTTACTCATCTGTCAAATGAAGATATGAAAACAATTAGAAAGTTACTTATATTTAGAAACAAATTGAAATATAAAAAGTGATCTTATATTTAGGAAAGAGAGGGAGTACTTTGATTAGAGAGAATATTTTTAATGATGTTGTTGTACTTTCTGTTTAGACCATCTTAATATTAAGAATCTCCATTAGATTTAACACTTTGTGGGGCTTCTCATCTACATCAATACAATATTTCAGTTGTGTTTTCCAACAGAGAATTGTTACCATGCAGCTAAAAGACCATTGATAAAATGGCTAAATCATATCAAATAGAAAAAAATACTCCCAAATCATTTTCAAACATTACCCTGTTAACCAAAATGTAAACAATAACATGAACAATTATAATCTCCGAGCAACACAATCTACAGACTCCAAAATCTTATCCCCTTCCAACCGTAAACTACATCCATATTCATATATTACACAAATTGGAATTTGTGCAAGGACTAGGTATTTATAATATGTTTTTGGGCTGACGCATTAGTGCATTACTAATAATTCATGGCAGCATCTGAACATTTGGACACATTTTGACAGCCCGAAAGAGCAAATGGCCAAATGATAAAAAAACTTTCTCCAATAAGAACATTCTCAAACAGCGTTATTAGCTGTTTCACGAACCAGAGAAAACTTAGCCAACAGACCACAAAGCTGGAGATAGGAACCAACTCCATCACAAATTCTCATATGAGCAAACCCAGTTTCCTGCAAATTTAAGGAGACAATGGTGATCACTGATCAGATACATCTTTCGAAATATAAAAAAAAAGTCTATTATTTGAAAGTGTCTACCTTCATGAATTCCAGTTTAAGATACTCAGCCATATCATAATTTTTTATTATACGGAAAAGTGTTGTGATTATATCAGTGGGTGAGTACCCCAAATCATAAAGTTGCTTGAGGCCCATGCAAGCCTCATCAAAGTTTCCTTCAATCACATTACGCACCATATTTTTCACGTGCAATGGGTGCGGCTGATCACAAACCTGCAACCAACCACATTTGTCAATGAATTACAAAGCTATAATTACTCTCACAAATCACAAGCCATTGCTGATTCTGACCTTAAATACATTTTCTTGGTTAACAAATCGAAACCCACTGTGTGTTGCCTGCAAGTTATTCAACGCCTGCCTCATATCACCATCCGCAGTGAAAATGATGGCTTCAAGGCCTTCAGGAACATAGGGGACCTTCAATAACAGATGAAATCAGTCATGCATTTCCTCCAATAGTATAATCATAAGAATAAATTAACATGGATCAAATATTTCAACATATATCAAGGTAATGCATTTTTATCAGCAGAAAAATATTAATATGGATCAAGTATTTCAACATGTCATATTCAAAATGTTACTTCAAATGAGCAGCATTGATCACAAAGTACATTCTGCAAATCACTTCAAAGGAAGAAACTTTTCATAAAAGAGCTCATGTGTCGGAAAAACATGTTGAAGATCACAAAAAACAAACAATTGCAACAAGTTAATAGAGGTCAAGTAATTTAAAATTCATCAAAATTAAGCAGTGATTTCTGAAACCATGTGGAGTGTATTATTCAATTGAAAAACCCCTCCCAAGAGATGCTCTCCAAAACTACTACTAAGTTTTTACCACGCCCACCACAGCAACCCATCCTCCAGTTAATAAGCTCAACCTGCAAACTAAGATACAGCATAAATACCACTCGATCTATAGTCTCCCACATGTTCCACACCTATTATATTCAACACTGGGTGACTTAGGCTCATGTTCAATAATCACACCTTCTATAAACATGGAAGACAAATCCAAGCAATGGGTACATTCCTTGAAAAGAAACATTTATTTCAGGATTTCCAGAAAACAACTTGATAAAAGAGGAACAATATTTCTTCTGTGCCCTTCGGCCTTCACTTAGTGGCATGCTCTGGCTGATAAAGCTAAACTAAAGGATGACTGGCAAGGGATGCCTGGCAGTATTAAAGGATGATAGTAATGCAAAATGACTAATGGAAATATGGCATTACTTGGTAAAATGGTACAGCAAGACTTGTGTGGAGAATGGAAAATGGTTTAAACAATTTTCACGTATCCGATTTAGGGAAAGAAGGGAGGAAAAGAAAAAAATTGAATGAGCATATGTAAAACCAAACTATATTTTCATGATGAAATGGGCCACAAAACATCAGCAGCAGCACTGATATAAATAACCAATGTAGATACATATTCAATCAAGGACATTTTCAACCACAAGCTGCAAGAAAATAAGTAGATATGATACATCATAATATAATATTCCACATAAAAAATGATGCAACACAGAAAATTTGACAAACCTTTTCAGCTTCAACCACTATCATTAGACGACCAAGTATTTCTTGATCAGATAATCGAGAAAATCGCACAATAGCACATCTACTCTGAATTGGTTCAATAATTTTTGAAGATGTATTGCATGCAAGAGCAAAACGAGTGGAATTTGAATAAATTTCCATAGTCCTTCTCAAAGCTTGCTGAGCTCCTGATGTCATACTGAATTGTATCCAACATAGAGTAAACAATGCCCCCAATGGAAAGAATAGAAAAAACAATGTCATAAAAATGAGACCAGTAAAGTAAAAGAACTGCTGATTTTGAGTTTATAAACAATTTTTTTTTCCTGGAAGCTCTTCAGCTAAAAAAAACTGAAGCACCAAATTACCCTCCCTGGTTACCTGTCAGCTTCATCCAGTATAACTAGTTTGTGTCTCCCAGGAGGCAGTGTCACTCTCCTTTGTGCAAACATCTTGATCTTGTTCCTCACAACATCAATTCCTCTACATACAAAAAAGCGACTAGATTAGCCATTCAATGCCAATTGAAGCAAAATGGCAGACATCAATTAGCCAAATCACCAACCTATCATCTGAAGCATTCAGCTCAAGAACAGCTTCCTTGAAATTTTGTCCCAGAAGTTCATGTGCGAGCGCCAGAACACTGGTAGTTTTCCCGGTCCCAGGAGGACCCTAAAATATCAATGTACATAGTTTAATAAAGAGGTGGCTCTTCAGGTAAATAGAAAAGGAAGGAAGCAACTTAAAAATGATTTATTTCATTGGAATCAGCAAGAAAAGTTGTTGATTCCAGCCATTCAACATCGCCCATCCCTTTAATTAATTATATTATTGATGAGAAGACAAAACACAACTGAACTAGACAAACACTCACAAAAAAGAAAATTTTCAACACTCAAATGTGCTTGTGTTAGACACAACCACATAAATACAAAGATAAATTATAGATTAACACATAAAATACTCAAATGTATCTTGTTAGATCGAAGGAATTTTGCAACTAAAGCTTTTGATGCTGGTGGAAACAAAGATGACTGAATAATCCGATGATAATTTTATTGATAGGACAAAAAAACTTCCTAAAAGAAAATAATCTTCTCCTACGGATATTACCTAACACTATTTCCTAATAACACAATATTCTTCTACTATAAGTGATAATTATGACTAAGATGCTACAGATATTCTACTAATACAAAGTACGAAAGAACAATATTATTTTTCATAATTCCAACAATGCCCACAGATAAAATAAGCAAGAAATCGAAGTACAGGAGGCTGGGATTACACTTCAAAGTAACTCACACAATGCAAAAGTAAGAGAGAACAAAAATCCTCAAGGGCTCATACCGCTAATATCAAATTGGGCATATTGCCATCACGAGCAATAACTTGAAGTCTGGAGACGGCATCTTCATTACCGACGATGTCAGCGACCTTGTGGGGTCGATACTTCTCGACCCAAGGGATATCGTATGTGGTACTCCCACTTGTATTGGACGACGAAGCAGCCATTGTTGTGCTGAGAGTGCAAGGGCAAATTTCAATTGATATATTCCTAGCAGGAGTTTGAGACAACATTCAGCCCCAAAAGACAAGTCACAAGTGCCATGCATATTGTATACAAACACTCTTTTCTACTCATCAAAAGAAAACACTGACCATTATGGTTCATAATTACAGAATCAATTTGACAGAAAGGAAAATATGAATTTTTTACAGATATAGACAATGTGGTTCTCACTATAAGCTCTAACCAATTTCTTTACTCTTTTAGTATGCAGTCTATATATACCAATCATCAAATAATCCCAAATGGTCCAACATTTCAGTGATTCAAACTTGAGCCCATGGAGTTGAAGGCATGAAACAAGTAAAATAGGAAGTGCACGTAGAGTAGATAAGTAATGTTGTAATGTTTCATAAACGTGCAGTATAAATAAATCACCGTATGAAGTAAGTTGGGTTTAATTGAAGATATTGAACACTACACTATGAGAAAGGAAAAAGAAAGAGAAAGAAAAGTAGGATAAAGAAAAAGGAGTGAATGAAGGAATTTGTTACCGAAAGGAAGTGAAATGTGGGGCTAGGGCTGGAGGTTTTGAGGAAGAAAAGAAAGAGACGAAGGAGGGTGTTGGGTTTCAAGAAGGAGAAGTGAAGGAGGCAATCATGACACGACTACAACAAAATGAAACCAATGTCATCATATTTATTTTTAGTATTTATACATTATATACATGATTATTATTTTATTTCTTTTTATTTTTTTTTATCAGCATTTTATTTCTTTTTATTACCATTTACCAAGAATGAAGCAAATTTTAAATCGAAAACAATTATGTATGCGAATGATGATATAATTCAATCAATCCATAATATAGTATAATTGAGAGTTTTAAATTTTGATTAGTATAATAGAGCATCATGTGTAACATCTAATTTTATTTACTTATTTACTAATGAAAAACTTAGTTTTATTTTATTTTATTATACTATTTTAATCAAATTATAACCACTCTAGAAGTTGTTTAAATATAAACAAGTGCCATAAAACCTCTCCAATTTAAAACTTTTCTTTTTTATCCTTTTTTAAAACACTTCTTTTAAATAGGCCTTTTCTCACATTTTATACCTCTCTTATAGTAATTTAATCAATTTATAAGTACTCTTCTAATGTTAGAAACCCAAAATATAAACAAATTAAATTTTTTCTCTTTCAAAACTATTTAAAAATTTTTTCCTTGGCCTTCTAAACACCTTATAAAATTAGGCTAAAGTATGTTTTTATCCCTTAAGTTTGCACAAAGTCATGTTTTGGTCCCTTAACTTTGAAAAGTGTGTTTTTAGTCCCTCAATTTTGGAGAAAGTGTGTTTTTGGTCCCTTAGCTTTGAAAAGTGTGTTTTTTGTCCTTAACTTTGGATAAAGTAATGTTTTTAGTCCGTTGAAAAAAGGATAAAATGTTTTTAGTCCCTTTCTTTTCAAAATTAAGGGACTAAAACATGACTTTTTGCAAACTTAAGGGACCGAAAACATACTAAAACCGAATTTAAAAGAACTAAAAACACACTTTTCAAAGTTAAAGGACTAAAAAGATGATTTTGTCCAAAATTAAGGGACCAAAAACACACTTTTCAAAGTTAAGGGACCAAAAGATGATTTTCTCCAAAATTAAGGGACCAAAAACATACTTTAGCCTAAAATTATAACTCTAATTTAAAATCTCAAGTGGATTATAAATTCTTTAAATGGTCAACTTATTAACTACTACTTAATTTTTTCTTTATCTAAATTTAAACAACTTAATGTAATTACATACAACTTAATGTAATTACATACTTTTATAAATAAATCTAACTTTTTCAATTCTATCTAAATATAATTTTGGTATCACATGTGATACCGTTTGCAACATAAATCACAGACTATGTTGTAAACACTTTATTTTCTCTTGATTATTTCTTGTGAGGTGCAACATCCTAACTTTTACTACCATATTTATAGCAATTTAATAAATTTATAGCCACTATTTTAATATTAGAAGTCTAAAAATGAGAATAAATTAAAACTTTTTCTTTAGAAGATTAGATAAAACATTTTTCCTTTGTAAACTGAGCTTCTAAACACCTGGTAAAAATTTATTTGTCAATTAAAATCTCAAGTGGTTCATTAATTCATTACACAGCTCAAACAGAAACTACTATTTAATCTGTAATCATCTACACCTGGACAATCTAATATAACTACAAAGAAATCAAACTATAATGAGTGATTCTATCTTATACAAATATAACTAAACACAATTGGTTATCTCAAGTGATAGTCTTAATAACCCGTTACCTGGGCTCTAGTCAATTATATTTCAACAATACTTCCACAACTTTCTTCTTTTCTTTCTTTTCTCACTTCCTTGAGGCATGTAATCCACAACCCTTTCCTATTATCACACCATGTAATAATAGTAAGTTAATAATCAATCCAGTTATAAATTAAATAGCGTCTCTGATGAAAATCAAACTAGTATTTTATTGATTATCAACAAAGTCCCACTCCCAAGGATGGAAATCCAATGGAAGGTTACAGAGAAGACCCAAAATGAAAGATACAATTGGTGTATTAGAGAACACCACCCTCCCAAAGACTCCAATTCTCACATAATCCCCTCTCTGCCTATCATTTTCCTATTTATAGTTCTCTCTATATTCCTTACTACACACGCTACTAACAGTATATTAGTCTAATACCAAAATTGCCCCTTAACAGAAATATTAACAGAATACCTAAACTACCCCTGACTCCCTACTTAACCATCACGTCATTCTTCCTCTTCCTATATTATGTATATGATGGGCCAATCTCATCAGTCTCTCTCTTCCTACACGGCTACCCAATCCTCATTCTTAGTTATACTCCCTCCGTTCCTAAATATAAGAGCACTTTGACTATTTTGGAGAATCGTAAGAAAACAAAATGAACAATTTAATCATAACATATTTTAAATATTATTAGATCATATGTAAGTTCATAAGTCAAATAAACTAGTTTAGTGAAAAAATTTGGGAAAATCAATTTTTAATTACCATATTTTGCTTTCTTAGGATTCTCGAAAAAAGTCAAAGTGCTCTTATATTTAGGAACGGAGGGAGTATTATTTTGGAATATTATGTGGATTCCTAAGTACACATACATTTCATCTATCAATTCAAAGAGTGTGAACATTCTCAATCCAATACCTATATTCAATTGTTTTATGACATCTTATATTAACCATTTCATAGCATTACACCAACAAGCAATATTTTTCACCATTTCAACCCAAAGAAATCAAGGTAAGCATTGGGTACCCTATATACATCAATTATAGTTTCAATACTGCAATTCAGCGGGCATGCTTCAAAATAATCATACTCTTACAAACTAGTTATCTCTACACAACAGTATAGTAATTTAACAAGCAAAGTAAATGAGAATGTATTGCAACGAGTTAAAAAAAATCTTTATACCATGTTAGAACTTCAAACAATAAATCAGCCTTTTCAAGTAGCAAAGACACATTAGTGACCCAAAAGAACTCACATGCTTATCATGTTTCCTTCATGAACTTCTTTAACAAAGCACAAACACAACCACACATAGCAGTAATTAATAAGTACAAATGAGTAATCAATTCCATTTTGCCACCATTACAAGCTTTAAAATCAGCACACTATGAGAAGTAACATCAATAACATTTTTGACATTAATTCAACATCACATGCACACAGAAACAACCCACATACAACAACATAATTTCAGTAAAATCGCTGCAATCATACAGCAGAAACAGCAGCAAAATGATGCTGCCATTACACAGTGAAAACAGCAGCAAATGTTGCTGCAGAATAGCAAACAAAACGAAGCTGACAAATTGAGGTAAATATAGGAAAATTCAACAACATAAATTGATGCTAATGTAAAGAGAAAATGATGTTTTGTAGTTATATAAAGGGGCTGATTTGCTACTATTCCAGCAGCAAAAAGGATATTATTTGGCAGTGAAAATCAACTACAAATAAAAACAATCAGCATTAATCCATGCTTTCCATTCAATTTCGATTTCATATTAGCATTTAGCTACAAGTAACAATTAACAACCATAATATATCACTCAACTAGAGCTAATCAAACACAAAGATAAATCTAATCTCAACGAAAATGGAAATCACTACATTCTAGTAAACTTCAAACAATAATCCATATACCTCAATCATAAATATTAAGTTACGATTCTTATTACAGTTTTACATTCCTACCACGAAGTTTAACATGCAAGTGTATGCTTTATCCTCAATTCTGCTGAACAAAACTCAAGGAGAAACCAACCTTTTCATCATGCAAATTCAATTGTAACATGAGTTGAACATGTAAACTAAATATATACTCTATTGTTTCTTTCTTCACTAATCAAATCATAGAAGTCAAAACAGAATAGGGAAGAAGGAAAAATCAATTTAACAACAAATATCTTCATCATCAAAACACACCTTCATTCAACCATAGATAAAGTAAAGGAAAACAAATTCAAATAACTCATAAATCCAACAAAATCACGCAAGAACTATCCTGTTAGCAAAATAATTATTTTGCTAATGATAAGTAACAATAACAATAGAGAAGAAGAAGTATAGAGGGTTAAAGACAAAGAAGAAGCTAGGTTAAAGAAGCAATGACAGTAGCCGTCACAAATTAGGTTTACTCAATTCATAATGTAAGACAAGACAATAAAAAACCCTAATGTCAAGTTATATACTTCTTGACCTAATTAGAATTGGGCCTCACTAAACCCTAAGCCCAACATATACTAGAAATAACAATTAAAATAACAAAACATAATAAAAATAATAATAATAATCTCAAACCCTAATTACCCAATCAATCTAATTAATTGGCTCAATCAATTAATAATTGACCAAATCAATCAACTAAATTAACTATTTTATTCTAAATATTAATGACATAACAATACTTCCCCCCTAAAAGATCCTTGCCCTCAAGGATCACATAAAACAAAAACTGAAAAAATTAAACGTTCTTTCTGTTGATTGTTTCTTGTTCTGCTGATTGCTTCTTCTCTTTTCTGCTTGGAGAGCAAAATCCTCCAAGAAGCATAAAAACTGACTCTCCCTTGAACCATATTTGTTGCAGATTTCTTGTAGGAGAGAAATCAATAATTAAAACCCAATTAGAAAATCCTCTTGCCCCCTTGAAGGTGAACCATGTCAGCCAAAAATTTGGGCCTATTTCTTCTTGAAAGATAAAGTTCATATACTCATTATTACTAGTCAGATGTAAAGGAAATTTTGACTTTTCAAACTCCACAAGATTCATCCGTGTTTGAACAATCTCCTTAACTGGCCACACCGTTCCTTCCTCCTTTGTCTCAAAAACAGTTTCAACCATCTCAATTTGTGATAATTCAAGAGGGGAAGAAAGATTTGGATACCCACTCTCCATTGGCACTTCTTTGGAGCTTGACTGGTTCTTGGTGCTGCTAGAGAAATTCTTGGAATGCCCCAACATGAATTTCTCCCCACTCAATGTTGTGGCTGTCATTGAAACTTCCATAGACAAATTCAGAGTTGAGGAATTGGCAGAATTGGAATTTGGTGGCTGATCACATGAAATAATGGTGTTTTTGTAATTGGCCAAAGGCTTTGATTTAGTGAATAGAGAAGACAAAGGAGAAGAACATGTTTTTAAATGGCCCCTTTGTTTTTCTAAAACATTCTCTTGCATGTGTGCTAATCTCCTCGCCTCCGCTAGCGTCATTGGATTGAATATACGGATGACCCTTTCAATCTCACTCTTTAGGGCAGAGAGATACACATCCACCATATAATCCTCAGATAAATCCACTTGTGCAGTAAGTAAATCCCATGGCGGATATAGGTAAAATCATACCCATGCCTTTTTTTCTTTTCTCAAGCCGATCAAAGAAGGCGTCAAGTTTCCCATATGACATTTTTTCCCTAAACATGCAGCGGGGGACCAAGGAAAGAAAGGCTCTGTTACCACTGTTATAGAATTGATATTCTATAATTAAGAAATTTAGATTATAGGGGAAGAAGAAAGAAACATAGAGGATTCAAGACAAGAAATAGAGAACAGAGGGGTCAAAGAGAGAAGAGGCCGTCGGCCATAAGAGACAAAGAGAGACACCGGCCGTCGGCCGTCAAACACAAATCAACTCATATTCAAAAGACAAGACAAGACTCTTACAATAACCTAATTAGAATTGGGCCTCACTAAACCCTAAGCCCAACATATACTAGAAATAACAATTAAAATAACAAAACATAATAATAATAATAATAATAATAATAATAATCTCAAACCCTAATTACCCAATCAATCTAATTAATTGGCTCAATCAATCAATTAATAATTGACCAAATCAATCAACTAAATTAACTATTTTATTCTAAATATTAATGACATAACATATCCTAACAACATTCAAACAAATTCCTACAACGATAAATTACAAATTGCGTGTATATGCTCACTAACACACACATACACGCAAACAAGTAGAAGTAGTTACCTGCAGCACTTAGTATACCGTTGCTTTTCCTTACCCTTGTGAGTTTCCTCTAAATACCTCCGTTACTAAGTTCTCCAAATATCATACCACACAATAAAGGGTATAAATCACTATCCTTGTGTACATCAACTAGTGTCGCTCTTGTTCCTAGTAATACTACCCATCCCCTTTCATGATTACGTTCCATTTTAGTAGATAATCAGCCGTTAACCAAATCAAAGTCACAATTATCACACCTTAACATAATCATTATCAAAACAGAAGAAATTCAAGACACTAAAAGCGACTACAAACAATAATTTCAATAGGTTCTATATACCGATCATAAATACAGTGCCCATACTTCCTGTGCATGAAGTTATGCCAAAGGACATGCTTTATGTGTACAAAATCTTATCAGGTCTTTCAGACAAACAAAATTTCTGAACAAGGACTTTTCACCAATCTTCCTTAACATTTAATTTCACAGATAATATCAACTTAATAAATAAAACAGGCCAAAAACCTATTAGTGCAGCTGTAAAATAAACACAAGGAGGTAACCCACTTCAAATTCATACACCGAACATAGCCATACCCATTAAAAACAAGAACAAGTATCCTTTCATATTTATTTCAATTATTCTAATAAAGATGTGAAGAAAGTAGTTGAAAATGCTCATGAACAACACCATTTCAGCTACCATAAATTCATACGGATTCCATGATTACAATTTCTTCCATTATAAGATCATGCAATACCTTTTTAGGATTATAAGCACACGAACAAAGGAGGAAGGGTAACAACAAACCATATTTAAATCACGGCCAGAACATAGAATGACAATCTAAAACTCCATTGTTTCTTGTTTAAATCATAGTTGTTGATGGACATGTGAAAACCCAATGATAGCAATAATAGAAAAATTGAAATATTTGAACCTCAACTACACATGATTATATTTCATTAATAAAAATCAGATTTATGCCTTTTTTTATCCTTACATTTCAAATCAGTTGAGGCAGGAAGAGCATGAAATCCATTCAGACAGATTTAAAGAAAATAGAAGGGAATTTGTAATCAATCCAAAATTCTCAGAATCAACTCCAAAATTTCAGCAACAAGAAGCAAAACCAATTCCGTTCCACTGTCATGGATCAACCATGAATATACACAAATATTCATCACACAAGTACTTCTAAATCAAAACAATCACAAAGTCACAAGGAAAAATTGAGACTTTTACAAACCCAACATAACAAAACTCTAAGATACTTTCTTTATCAACTAATCACAGTTTGTAACTCAAAGTCTATATCCTAGACCCCCAAAATCAAAATCAATTCCTCTCAGCAGCGCAAGAAAATGAATGGAAATAAAGAAAAGTTACCTAAACTTGCTTATGGGTTTGAATGCGAAGCTGAGCCGATTTCCGCCGGTTTTCTCGTCGGAAAAACAAGGCTGGCCGAGCTTGTGAGATATGAAAGTGGAAAGGAAGAGGAAATTTGAGGAAATAGGATGAAAGTGAGAGAAAAGATTCTACCTAAACTAATCTCCACCTTGCTCGTCGGAGTTGCCGTTTGGTTCGCCGGAAATTGCAGGGGACGGCGGAGAGGAATGGGAGGCAGTGGGAATGATGATGATGGTGAGGCTAAGGAAGTGATGAGGAATAGTGATGTGAGGATTTAAGGAAGGTGGCCAATATGCCAATATGCTTGTTGAGGAAGATGGAAAAGAGGAAGGGGAGGGTGTGTGTGGCGCTCAACACAAATGAGAAAGGAAGGATGTGTAGGTTTAGAAAGGGAGACTATTAAATGAAATTACATTAGTTCACTTCTAATCAAATATATATATAGTAATTGCTTGTGTGAAATATTCCATTGATTCTCTTTGCTTTCACATTAGATCAGGTTTTTTATTGTGGGTTTGCTCTAAGTTTGCATGCTAAAAACGTAGGTAAAATGCTTAATAAATCCAAACTCAAGTGTGCATTCACACTTCTTCCACTTCTTTGAGTTCCAATAATTTCCCACTGGACAAACACTTTACTAAACATTGCATCTAGAACCATTTATTCTTCCAACATCAAACCTTTCAGTTTCCTAGAAGGCTAGAACCATTTATTATTCCAAGTTTCCAGCAACACATCAAACCCTTCACATTTCAGTTCCCACTCCCTAGATCAAACTCTTCACTCTTCAACGGACCAGAGATCTCTGTGTAATATGACCATGTTCCATTTGCTGTTCACGATTCTGTATCTGGTCCTTTTTTAGAGGACTTGGTAAGTAGATGTCTTATAGTTTCTTTTGCGTTGCGTCTCACTTTCTTCCTTAAGATTTTATATGCTTTTATTCATTTCCAAGGGTTTTTTTCTGAGGATTTTTTACAAAGCTTTACTTTTTATCACTATACTGCCTTCTGTGTGATGATAAGAAGTAAAACATATGTTCAACGCCCTCAGTTTTAACTCTGGTGCTGACTGAAACCTTTTATCCTCTTCCTTAAACAGTCTGGATGTCCTTGATGAATTGAGTCATTAGAAGAAACTATTCCGAATGTTATTTAAATGGTTGGCCATAGTACCTGCATCTTACACTCTTTGTTGTTGTTTTTATAGGGATGCATGGATTATTTTTTAATCAACCATGGCTGACATTCATTTATGTTTTACTGCATCTCCCTCTGCTTTCTTCCAAAATCAGTTCTGTTATTCGATATCAACTCCTTTGTTAGGTGAGAATTGTTCTTCTCCTTCAATTTATTTTAAGATATATAATAAAGGATGTTTCAATTTCTTTTAAGATACATAATAAAGATGGTTTATTAGAGTTCTAATAAACCATTTTCTTTGTTGTTATTTTTTAACACCTTCTATTTATTATTTCTCATTCATAAAAGGTAGCATTGTTGTACTAACTAAATTTGATGACCTTACTGAATAAGGTTTACTAGAAGATTGTAATGATGTCTAGATTTTCTTCTAGGAATGTTTCTACTAGATAACATTATTCTCTTGGCATTTAATAAACAAGATCAAATATGCAATGTCCATTCTGCTATAGGCACGCATATAGTTTATTCAATAATCCCATTCAACAATTCATCATCTTTAATCAATACTCAACAATATTAGAACATCATTATTTTGTTAAAAGATTAAGTATGTTGCAAGGGGTGTTCCTCAAGACAATTTTATTTTTTCAGGTCTTGCATCTCAAAAGCTGGTGGTCTATGTTGTTGTTCCAATCATGTTACTATGATACATTGATCAAGAAGTGCACAACGGACTTGGATTGTTTCTGAAAGTGGTGCTGTCAATTAGATTAATGTAGTATACACATGATGTGAAATGTCTTGTGTAAAATATTGTCTTTCATGTTATACTAATTGTTATGTTATGTGGGACAAGTGCTTTTTTAGTTTGTGTTCATTTATGTTTTTGGATGTTCATAAATTTAATAGACTATGTTTTCAAAACCTATCACTGCGCATGGTGCCCTTTCATTTGTTTACATTGCTAGATCCTTGCTGTTTTATGAAAGATCCTTCATAGTGAGAATAGCAATTTTTTTATCAAATCATGTTATTGGTCATGACAAGAAGTTTGTCTCATGATATCATTAATTTGAGTTATTATACTTAAGTGTTAGCTCTAAACATTCACATGCATATCTAAATATTCTAATTCCCATGTTTGGAAGTAAACTAATTCTTAATGAATGAGTTATTATAGCTAGGTGGGAATTGAAATAAAGACCTCTTAACACCTTTTTAAATGGGTAGTACTCCGCAATTACTTTCTCATTTGGAGTGAGATTTAAGGTAGGTTTGATGCAAGGAAAGAAAGTAAGGAAAGTGAAAGTGTGAGGTTTTTAAGTAATTTAAATATTCACGGTCGCACAAATTTTCTCTCTCCATATCACACTTTTCGTGGGACTCACAAACTTTACTTTCCCATAATTACCTTTACTTTTTATATAAAAAAATGGTTTGGTCCTATTCACTGGAATATTCCATTCCAAAAAGAGAGAATTTGAAAACTTCATTCTCGACGAACATTTTTTTTGAAAGCCTTTCATTTGCTTCTCTTTGATGGAAGTTTTATTTTTCTAGAATGTATCCTAATTTTGGGTCTAATTCTTCTGCTGAAGATCGATTCAACCTCTTCTCAAAAAGATATACAATAGTTATATTTTATCTCTTCAACAAGTTTAGTAATGAGCATAACGGCCCTATTGTTCTGATGGACAGAAGAAGTTCATTAGTTTTTCACCAAATTTCAAAAACGAACGATTTCAACGAAATCTTTCAATTTCTTATTTTACTATGTTCAACTCTATGTATTCCTCTATCCGTAGAGTACATTGAATGTCTACTAAAAATATTCTCTTTTTGTAAATCCACGAAAAAAACACGCTCCTATAAGTTATTTACTAATACTCAAATGATGATGTTATAAGCAAAGAGGCAACTGATTGATATGGTAGCATTAAATCATATACATGATTTTGTTCAATTCATAGCTTAATAATTTGTCCATCTCATTCTCCTTTTGTTATTGCATAGAGATGAATATGAGGAAGTGATCCAGCATCACACGAACATAATTGAAATGCTTTGGGGGAGGAAAAATGATCTTAAGTTTTAACTACTAGAGTATTGTGGTTTGAGAGAGCAAGAAAGATTTCCTATATATGTTAAAATAAGAAATTGAAAAATTTATGATTAGTATGAAATGAACTACTCAATCTAAACAAATTTTTCAACATTTAACTGACACATTGTTTTATAGCCTGGTATCCCGCGCAATGCGCGGGGTCAACCCTAGTTTCTTTCTATAACACTAACCCCACTCTTCTTTTAAATTTATATCTTAATAAATTTCATTATGTAAAATTAAATATTTCCTATTTCCTAAACATGTCTTGGCCCCTAATTTATATACATAATATATGTATGTGTATAAATTGTATTTCCTATTTCCAATTAAATATTTCTTATATACATTTATATCGGAAACATAATATTTCCTATTTACTAACAAATACCTCATATATATATATATATATATATATATATATATATATATATATTATGTATAATATTTCCTAATTTATTTGGGATGTTACATTAAATCCTCCTATGTGACATTAACTCATTACATAGGATGACTTGATAAGCTTATTAAGATGCTAATGTGTCAAATATATGCTATAATTTAATTATTTTTTTAAAAAAATACCAAATCTGCAACTTCATCATCTTCATCATTTGCAACTTAAAATTGCCTCTAAACTGAACTACGCGTCCCAGCAGTGTCATCATCTTCAAGTTCAACCTCTGATATTTCCTTTTGAAGATTTTATGTATAAAGTCTGAAACTTTCTCAGTGTAACGGTCTTTTCTTTTCTGGGTATACATTCAACTCACAAAATCATCACAAAGCACCATAAAAAACAAAACTTTTTCCTTTTATTCTTCCAATTTCATTCCTTCATGTTTCTTTCTGCACTAATATGAATACCCAATACAGATTCTTCTCTCACCAGCGTTTTACAACCCTCTCTTCTGTTCCCTCAAATCTCACATCCCTCAAATCCTACATTGGAACACCACCAATCAAAGCAGGGTGAAGGTGCAAAACTAGCCATCGTAAATTTCTAAATGGACAACTTTGGCACCCGTAAATTGGATGGTGCAAAACCGTACATTATAAATCAAAATGGGACAAATTTAGCCACACCGTTAAGTTGAAGCTAACAGACGTTTGTGTTGGCGTGGGGCCCACCTTCATTAAATCAAAACGTCTGTTAGCTTCAACTTAACGGCGTGGCTAAATTTGTCTCATTTTGATTTATAATGTATAGTTTTGCACCATCTAATTTACGGGTGCTAAAGTTGTCCATTTGGAAATTTACGGTGGCTAGTTTTGCACCTTCACCCATCAAAGCATGACCTCAAAGGCTTTATCCAAAGCGTCTTATTTAATGATTACCTGCCAACAAAATCTGGACCTTGCACTTCAAATTTTTGACTATGCAGGCAAATACCATCATGGGTTTACTCATAATTATGCTACATTTGATGCCATTATTCAGATAATAATAGCATTTATCCTTATATTGCGTCTATAACGCCTCCACTTCAGGCCAGTAATATATTCACCACTCTATGAAGCTTCTTCTCTCAATCACTCCCAACCAACTTTTTACATTATGAATTGTTTATCATAATTAGTTGGTTTAGACTTACAGGAAATTTCACCTCACCAAACAGAATTTTAAATTGACAAAGAGGGAGCGACCCTCTGGAGCACTCCTTTTCCACTTTCATATATATTCATATAAATATATATAAGGACAATATGCTATTGACTCACCTACAACAGTTATATTAGTGATAGCAATAAATAAACAAACAACCCTATGTGTATGGAATAAATTGTCACCTAGACTCCAAGCATTAGCAATAAATCAACACTTATTTTCCTTAATGGTGCCTTGAGAATTCCACACCATGGTTATCCTTGATTTTACCTAATGTAAAACAAGAAACTTAATAGCTATGTCTGTATATATTAAATTTCAGTCACTCAAGAATCCTAACATGTTTTATCTACCCAGCCCTTGTGTATTTATTCTATTCTTTTAAATAATTATAATTCTTAAAGCTTATTTAATAAAAATTCAAAGGTTTCTTGCAAAGTTCAAGAATTCTCCAATCGTTCAACAAGCATGAATCAAGTAGCACTCATGGGACAATTCTAAATTCCAAATAAAGTATAAAGAAGCCATTAGACCTTCACAATATCATTCACAAAAATCACATCATCAGTCCATCAGCAATAAAGCAAGAATCAAACTGAAAGCAATTAATTATTGTTCATATAATTCAGTATTAACTATAGCAATCAGCTTTAACATTGTTCCCACATTCAACATATTCCAGCAACATACACATTGTCCAAACACACACACATGTATTGCTATATTTGTAAATTTTCAATCCAATGCATAATCAGCCAGCATATATTATTTCTTGCAATTAATTCCTGTAACAGAATACTCACACTTGGCTTAACTCACTTTTAAATACTTATTCTTTACTAAGTAGAAACAACATCAAAAAGAAAAAAACGAGCAACAATTATCCAAGACAAAGTTTGAATTGCACTTGATTTTATCATATTTACAAACCAACATTTTTTTTATATTTATTAGCATTTCTTTAATTCCAAAATACATTGAAAATAATGTATACAATAAGGGCAACATAACTGAGAAATAATCCTTAAATAATTCAATATTTATTAAATTGACATGTGAAGATATAAGTAAATAAGAGGGCTGCATGCATTGGTTGGGTATTCACAAATTTTCTGAGAATGGTACTACTATAATTGAATGTACTTAAAGGAATAGAACTTCATTTCAATTGAAAATAGTGCTAAGTGTATTTTGATTTTTCTTAAAAGTAAAAAGGAAAGAACTTTGTGTTGGTGTTTGCAAGATTAATGTGCATGTATGCCAAATTCTATGTCTTTTGTTTTACTGCAGAATTTTGGGAAGTTAGAGAGGGGCGGTTGCTTTGCATGGAAATTAATTTATTGAACTTAACAACTTTTTGGTATTATGCATATTAGCAGGCCTTTTCCATCTTAGTGTCCGTCCACCTCAACGTCTGTATACAGAACAACAATTATGAATTCAATCTTATAAGAACAAAGATTTCACATAAGGCTATTGAACTCAGCTTCAATTACATGCATACAAACTGAAACACACAAATCAATTGTTACTCTCACTAATGTTTATCTCAATTCATTCAATCAAATGTGATTTAAAATTGGCAGCAAAATAGAGAAATAAACATTGCATTTCTTCAGTTTTAAATCATAATTTGAAGCATTGTATTTATAAATATCAGTTCAGTCATAACAAAATTTTCAACTCATAACAGCATCTAGTTTCAACAACAATCATTCATACAATTAAATCACAAGAACCCAAGCTAATCAATCGACTCATGTTTGGATATAATGAATCATCATATACATCAAAACTTTCACAAAGATTCAGCCATGACAGAAAATATCATGGGGATACAAAATTTGACATTTTTCACATGTAATTAACATGCATACACGCACAAACAAAGGGAAGAGAACAACTTTCTCCAATTTCCCTTTTCCAGCACCTAGATGAGATCAAAAAGCTAGAAACAAAGTGCACATCAAAGCATAAAAGAAAACATATATTTTTTTAAGCATCAGTTTTCAACATGCAAATATGTCCATAATTCATTTGATACCCAGCCAAACAAAACAACAACAAAATGGAGAGAGAGCAATAGAATCAACCAGAACAAACATATAACAAAATTCAATAACAATCTCAATGTTCTTCAGAAATGTTTTAAACGTATATGCAATACACTGACTTGAGCCACATCCATGTTTAAACACAATTACTTGGCAATTACATCTATTTCTTTGCTCATACAAATCAGCATCCAAAGCAGGAAACATTCCATTCCCCCTTGAATTAGTTGGCCAATTAAAACAACAAAGATCCATAGATTTACATGCAGGCATCACACATAAATGGCATTATTATTATTGTTGTTGTTGTTATTATTCTTATTATTATTATTATTTTTAAATCAGAATCAACCACATACATACAGATCCTATCAAACCAAAATAAGTATAGTTACATACATTCACCATGGAACCCAACCAAGACTCTAATACTCCAACATGCTTTGTTGTTTCCTTTACTCCATAACTCTTCTACCAAGATTAATAAGAAATGTAAGTCTAAGCCTCATTTTATTTAATTATTGAACCCAAAATCTGAAACCCTAACTCTCAAATAGCTCAAATCGCGAATTCTATGGTAAGAAGAGTGTAGGAAACGCTTACGGAGTTCAAAAATGGGAGAAAGAAGACCACCCACTTCCGGCAGCCGCGCGGTTCACCGGAAATCGGCTATTGTAGTGGCTGGACGAAACACATATCAAGAGGGAAAATAAAAATGAGCAAAACAAAGTTGTAAGAAAGAGCTAGCTTAAAGAACAACAAATACGATCATCACCGTCCACTACCGCCGTCCGCCGCGTTTTCCCTCCGTCCAGCGCCTCTGTACAACCCTTGGGCTCGCCGGAAATCGACGAGAAACGAAGGAAGAAATGGTGGGAAGTGAGGAAGAATCGCGAGTGAGAGAACGACAGAGTTAAGAAGAGATGAGGCGAGGAAGAAGATGAAGTATGAAGTGAGGCGAAGAGTGAGTGGAGGCTCGGGGATAGAATATGGAGAGTGAAGAGTAACAAAGAAGATGATAATGGGAAGAAGTGGGCAGCCATATAACTGAAAGAGAGATGAGTTTATGTATTGTTAGGATTTACCAAAATACCATTTTGCCCTTCTATCTACATCTATTTACTTTTCCAAATTTAAATCACTACCTTAACACTAAATTGAATAGCAAATATTAGGGGTGGAAATAGACCAGGCCCTTAACAGGCGGCCTACAGCCTGACCTCTTTAGGGCCTGGATAGGCCTGACCTCTTTAATAAAAAGGCCAAGCTAAGGCCTATTTAGAAGCCTGTTGTATAAAAAGGCCAGACCCATTTCATTGAAGCCTAGCCTGAAAGCTTGCAAGCCTGAACTTTTTAACAGTTCATAATAATAATATAAGTCTTCTTCATCTGCCAAAAAACCTAGCCGCCACGCAACTCACAAGATCTCACACCAAACATTCCCACCAAACAAAATGAACCACTGAGACACAGATCCACCAAAAGGAAGCTTGGCTACCATCTTCCTTCTCCCCCCTCCTTTTGGATATACTCGCAACTCACATCTTGCTAGCACCGATCCACCAAAAGAAAGCTTGATTGTCCTCCTCCTACTCCTCCTTCCTTCTCCTTCCAGATCTACTCGTTCTGGGTTTAAGGCTGTATGTGAAAAGAAAGCTTGACTTCCGTCCTCCTCCTCCTCCGTCCGGTAAGCCGTTCAAGAAAAGAAGATGAATATAGAGCCTAATGTTTTGCTCTATATTTGATGTGTGAGAATCATTGAGGAGCTATCAATCTTGAATCGATTTTTTATCATGCTTCTCACTTTGTAATGATTTTCATTTGTATGAGTCTCTGTGATTTCTGTACTTGATTTTCATTCTAATTGAAAATCCTATATATATAAAGGGAATGGTAAGAATCACTGTTCATTTAACAGTGTTTCACCATTCCATTTATACCTTTATATAAGATTAAATTAATTATTATAATTTCTTTTTTAAAAAGATAGTTTTTTAAAAAAAATGTTTTGTTTCTCTCATTATGTCCGTCATAATGGTTTAATATGTTTTTTACCATATTACCCTTTGTTGACTTTACATATTATAATTACCTTTTTGTTCTTTCTCATCTTTACTATACACTCTATCTTTATTTTGCCTAAAAATTCTATCTTATCAATAGAGATAAAGTTGGAAAAAAATTTGTGATACATTAAATATTTTATCTATTTTTTATTTTTTTAATACAGCAAAGTGGTTTTTTCACCTTATATTTAAGGATGAGAAGAGTATTATTGTTATCATTATCATCAAGGAATAGTATTCTTGCGGTCCGTAATATAAGAGTCAAAATTTAAATAAATCTTTTCCAAAATATAAGAATTCACCCTTACATTCTTTCATCATTTGAAGCATTTTTTTTACTTTGCCTCCAACTCACATTCATAGAAAATTTTCAGAATCTTAGTATTTAATCTACCATTTTCCATTGTACTTGGAGCCTATTTGGATTTAGCTTATGAGAATAGCTTCTTGGAAAATAGCTTTTTGAGAATAATTTTTGAGTATAATAGCTTTTCTAAAAAATAGTTTTTGATGAAATGAGAGTGTTTGGATTAAACTTTTTGAGAATAATTTTTAAGAATAACTTTTGAGTAGAATATAACTTTTCTGAAAAATAGTTATGATGAATAGCTTTTCATGTTTCTTTTATTTGAAATAAGTGTTTTTCCTAAATGAGATATTAAAACTTTCAGCTGGTAAAGGAGAAAATATAGTTTTTCTCAAATAGCTTTTGGAACCTCAAACCTAACTTTTCTTATCAAAAAGTTTATCCAAAAAAATTGAGTGTTTGGATATCTCTGTGTGAAACCTAGGTTTTGGAGCCACAAAAGCTTTTGGAAATGTATACAAACAGCCCTTTTGCCTTTCTTTTAGCATATCAATGTATATGTTGTGTTTTCTTTTCGTTTGCTTAATCATCTGTCTTCCAATTACATATACATTCCTTTACCTTCGAAATTTGCAATTCCACTACTCTTTTTTACCATGTATAAATTAACTATAGCCACTACCTCCGCTTCTAGATTAAGTACAATTTGTCCCTCAAAAGTCAATGCTACCCCGGCGATGCCAGATATTACTATCTAGTTTACAAATATAGCAATACATGTGTGTGCGTTTGGACAATGTGTATGTTGCTGGAATATGTTGAATGTGGGAACAATGTTAAAGCTGATTGCTATAGTTAATATTGAATTATATGAACAATAATTGATTGCTTTCAGTTTGATTCTTGCATTATTGCTGATGGACTGATGATGTGATTTTTGTGAAAGATATTGTGAAGTTCTAATGGCTTCTTTATACTTTATTTGGAATTTAGGATTGTACCATGAGTGCTACTTGATTCATGCTTGTTGAACGATTGGACAATTCTTGAAATTTGCAAGAAACCTTTGAATTTCTTTTTTTGATAACGAAACCTTTGAATTTTTATTAAATAAGCTTGAAGAATTATAATTATTAAAGAGAATAGAATAAATACACAAGGGCTGGGTAGATAAAACATGTTAGGATTCTTGAGTGACCGAAATTTTGGTAAATCCTAACAATACATACACTCATCTCTCTTTCAGTTATATGGCCGCCCACTTTTTCCCATTATCATCTTCTTTGTTACTCTTCACTCTCCATACTCTATCCCCGAGCCTCCACTCACTCTTCGCCTCACTTCATACTTCATCTTCTTCCTCGCCTCATCTCTTCTTAACTCTGCCGCTCTCTCACTCGCGATTCTTCCTCACTTCCCACCATTTCCTCCTTCGTTTCTCGTCGATTTCCGGCGAGCCCAAGGGTTGTACAGAGGCGCTGGACATAGGGAAAACACGGCGGACGGCGGTAGTGGACGGTGATGATCGTATTTGTTGTTCTTTAAGTTAGCTCCTTCTTACAACTTTGTTTTGCTCATTTTTATTTTCCCTCTTGATATGTGTTTCGTCCAGCCACTACAGGCGGCCGGAAGTGGGTGGTCTTCTTTCTCCCATTTTTGAACTCCGTAAGCTTTTCCTACACTCTTCTTTGAGCTATTTGAGAGTTAGGGTTTCAGATTTTGGGTTCAATAATTAAATAAAATGAGGCTTAGACTTACATTTCTTATTAATCTTGGTAGAAGAGTTATGGAGTAAAGGAAACAATAAAGCATGTTGGAGTATTAGAGTCTTGGTTGGGTTCCATGGTGAATGTATGTAACTATACTTATTTTGGTTTGATAGGATCTGTATGCATGTATGTGGTTGATTCTGATTTAAAAATAATAATAATAATAATAAGAATAAAAACAACAACAACAACAATAATAATAATGTCATTTATGTGTGATGCCTGCATGTAAATCTATGGATCTTTGTTGTTTTAATTGGCCAACTAATTCAAGGGGGAATGGAATGTTCCCTGCTTTGGTTGCTGATTTGTATGAGCAAACAAATAGATGCAATTGTCAAGTAATTGTGTTTAAACATGGATGTGGCTCAAGTCAGTGTATTGCATATATGTTTAAAACATTTCTGATGAACATTGAGATTGTTATTGAATTTTGTTATATGTTTGTTCTGGCTGATTCTATTGCTCTCTCTCCATTTTGTTGTTGTTTTGTTTGGCTGGGTACCAAATGAATTATGGACATATTTGCATGTTGAAAACTGATGCTTAAAAAAAAATATATGTTTTCTTTTATGCTTTGATGTTCTTTTTGTTTCTAGCTTTTTGATCTCATCTAGGTGCTGGAAAAGGGAAATTGGAGAAAGTTGTTCTCTTCCCTTTGTTTGTGCGTGTATGCATGTTAATTACATGTGAAAAATGTCAAATTTTGTATCCCCATGATATTTTCTGTCATGGCTGAATCTTTGTGAAAGTTTTGATGTATATGATGATTCATTATATCCAAACATGAGTCGATTGATTAGCTTGGGTTCTTGTGATTTAATTGTATAAATGATTGTTGCTGAAACTGGATGCTGTTATGAGTTGAAAATTTTGTTATGACTGAACTGATATTTATAAATACAATGCTTCAAATTATGATTTAAAACTGAAGAAATGCAATGCTTATTTCTCTATTTTGCTGTCATTGTTAAATCACATTTGATTGAATGAATTGAGATAAACATTAGTGAGAGTAACAATTGATTTGTGTGTTTCAGTTTATATGCATGTAATTGAAGCTGAGTTCAATAGCCTTATGTGAAATCTTTGTTCTTATTATAAGATTAAATTCATAATTGCTGTTCTGTATTAAATTGACATGTGAAGATATAAGTAAATAAGAGGGCTGCATGCATTGGTTGGGTATTCACAAATTTTCTGAGAATGGTACTACTATAATTGAATGTAATTAAAGGAATAGAACTTCATTTCAATTGAAAATAGTGCTAAGTGTATTTTGATTTTTTTTAAAAGTAAAAAGGAAAGAACTTTGTGTTGGTGTTTGCAAGATTAATGTGCATGTATGCCAAATTCTATGTCTTTTGTTTTACTGCAGAATTTTGGGAAGTTAGAGAGGGGCGGTTGCTTTGCATGGAAATTAATTTATTGAACTTAACAACTTTTTGGTATTATGGGGCTGATCTTAATGAATTATTTAAGGATTATTTCTCAGTTATGTTGCCCTTATTGTATACATTATTTTCAATGTATTTTGGAATTAAAGAAATGCTAATAAATATAAAAAAATGTTGGTTTGTAAATATGATAAAATCAAGTGCAATTCCAACTTTGTCTTGGATAATTGTTGCTGGTTTTTTTTCTTTTTGATGTTGTTTCTACTTAGTATAGAATAAGTATTTAAAAGTGAGTTAAACCAAGTGTGAGTATTCTGTTACAGGAATTAATTGCAAGAAATAATATATGCTGGCTGATTATGCATTGGATTGAAAATTTACAAATATAGCAATACATGTGTGTGTGTTTGGACAATGTGTATGTTGCTGGAATATGTTGAATGTGGGAACAATGTTAAAGCTAATTGCTATAGTTAATATTGAATTATATGAACAATAATTGATTGCTTTCAGTTTGATTCTTGCTTTATTGCTGATGAACTGTTGATGTGATTTTTGTGAATGATATTGTGAAGGTCTAATGGCTTCTTTATACTTTATTTGGAATTTAGAATTGTCCCATGAGTGCTACTTGATTCATGCTTGTTGAACGATTGGAGAATTCTTAAAATTTGCAAGAAACCTTTGAATTTTTATTAAATAAGCTTTAAGAATTATAATTATTGCTAATGCATGGAGTCTAGGTGACAATTTATTCCATACACATATTAAGAAATAAATATTAAGAACTTTAAAGTTGTAACAGGTAACTGAAAAACTGTTCAAATTAAAACTTTTTTATGAAATGGGCTTTTTGGAACATTTTTTTCTAAAACAAGTTGAGAATAAACTTTTAAAAAAAACAAAATGAAGTTACTTAAGATACATAAGATGATCTATATTAATTTTATAAAATAAAAAAAGTTTTAAAAACATATTTCTAGCTATTATTTCCCGCACTAAAACGTTTATCTTTTACTTCGAAATTCTGCCGATTACCCTGAAAAATATTACTTCCAAAATATGTAGTTTTCCGTATAAGTACATAATAGTATATACCTTTCTTCAAAATATTTATCAAGTACTACTGTACTAAAAAAATACTAATAAAGTACATAAAGTCTCCATAGTTCATCTCCTACAAAATTTATATATGTTACATGCCAAAATAGAATTATACAAATTCCTTCCAAAATATATTTTTGAAAAGGTCGATATTCTTGCATTTCGGTTGAAATCTATAAACTTGAAAGCTAAAGCTTCTCTTGATACAATATCATACATGTCTCATGTCTTTAATTATTAGAGGATTTGAATGACATCAGTCTCCAAGACCTGATTGTTCATTACACTCTTCAATTCACATTGATTGGTGTTAGGGCCATCGTCTGATGTTGATTTTATCATTAGTATCAATATATTTTGAGGACAAAACTGAACTCCTATGAGGATTACTGCATTGACAATGGTTTGATCACTGATACAAGTAATTCTCAATTGTACTATACTTCAATTTTCTTATATCTTCTGTAAACTCTTTACTCCTTATGATATCTCAATAATCTTAGGATGAAAAAGAGTTAGCTACAAAATAAAGGGGCAGAGAAACTGTAACATACTGTTACTAATTTCCTGATTAATTCAATAATACTGTTACTAACTATGATAGAAAAATGATTTCCATAATATCAATAAATCTATCATAGTTAGAAAAAGAATTTCCTAATAATAATCATTATCCATGATAGAAAAGAATTTCCTAATATAACCTGAACACTATCATGGATAATTAATAGCTAACCATGTTAGAAAAGAATCACCTAACATGGTTAGAAAAAGGAGCAACCTACTACAATCGTCCAATTAACCAATAATATCAATACAAATAAAAATATGCGGAAGCGAATGCAGACCTATACATTTTTGGCAATATACATGTCTAAATAATCTAAACAACCTTTGAAACTTAATTCCCTTTCCTGTTGCTCGCGCCTGTGCATGATCACCTGCAAAAATGTAAGTAATCATGGGGTGAGACAACTTGTCTCAGTAATCTACTACTTAACTCACTATAACAGTGAGATGTGCGGTAGTAAGGACGTCTAAAGGGTACCACATTTTAAAATCATTAATATGTATATAACTCAAGTCTTCTTCCCTTTAACACTTCAGTCCCTCTGTCACGTCCAATTCAAATCAAGTTTATCATCTCTACTTTTCAAATATCACTCGAAATCCTTCAATCAATTTCCACATCAACTAAACTTCACCATCCAATCTTCAATCCATGCTTTCCTTACTGTAATTCTCATTCATACCTTTCTCAAATTCAATTTCTCGGCTCACATTCATTTACAATCCCTGGTGCTCTACTCATGCCATCCTGGAGACACTACGCTCGAGCTCTATATATGTTCCAAATGAGTTGACACTGTGCCCCTCTCAAAATGAGGGGGCAATTTCCTTCTCTGGTAACCCCATGAGAAGGAAACCCCAATCTGTCTCCAATCAGAAAGGGAGCAGTCCCTGTCTCCAATCAGAAGACTGCTGGTCACAGTCTCCAATCTGTTGACCAATGGTCACAGTCTCCAATCTGTCGACCCGTACAAATAACCGTTGATTGGCCTATCAACCGGTTATCATCGCGCGATGGTACATATATCTCAGTGTCATGCAATGATCCCAATTCTTTTCAATATCTCAAACTCATTCAATACCTCAATCATCATCTTTGATACTTTCCATCAAAACAACATTTCAATTCCTCAACCGTAATGTACGATACTTTTAATCCAAATCACATTCCAATAACTCTATCCAAGTACCAAATATATATATAACTCCACCACTTTCCATCGAAGAACCTACCAACACCGCTGTCAGAGCACCACACCCAATATATCCCACTATTCCAGGAAACTCACCACCACCAGACAGGATAATATATAATGTATGAAGTTTCTTTATACAAAAATAATCGTATTTGAAAGGCACCCGATAGCCTGTTTTGTATACAAATAACCTTTAAAGATTTTGAGGGCTAGAAAGGATTTTGAAAATCCCAACTAACGTCACCCTCGATGTTATAGCAAGGTAAGAGTGATTACCTGAACCTGTTCCACATCAAGACAATACGATAATCATCGAAGTCCTTGCTCGCAGCTCGGCCCAATGTTATCCACAATCACTAGATAATACACCGCAGTGTCAAATCAGCCAAAAATAGTGCAAAACAGTTCTCAACATTAAGGTTAAACAAGTACACAAAAACAGTTCAAAAGCTTCACGATGTCACTCAAAAAGGGTTGCAAAAGTCAACGAATTATGCTTCAAAAATTCCACAACCAATTTTTCCAAATAGCCCTGTTATTTATGAGTTAGAAACAAGAACAATCCAGCAAAAATCAGTTCTCAATTGTTCCCAGAATTTTTCACAAAACAGCCTACCTGATTTTAGCAAAAGTGCAAGAAGTGTGCAATCTTTCACCAATTTGTCAAACGATTTGTGTGCAAAAATTCCAGCCCTTTACAACCCTCAAAAGAGTGTTAAAAACTGGAGAAATGTAGCCAAGAATCACTCAAAACAGTGCAGGACAAGGTAACACAGTTTGCATGCAAAACGGTACTATTGATGACTACTTCCAGCAAAAACAGGGTAACTTCAAAAATTAATTCCGGAGAGCCTAGAATGAGTTTTGAGACACTTAATATATCAAATGAAAGCACCAATCTCGTACTATCTCCAGTTTAAACAATTTTTAAAAATTCCAACTAACAAAGTCACAAAGTCAGAAATAGTGAGACTGAATTTCCATCAGTTTTCAGCGAAACAGTCCTTTTTCAAAAATTTATTCCAAAGAGTAGAAAACTAGTTTCAGGGCACACAATATATCAAATGAAAGCTTATATCTCGTAGTATAACCCACTGAAACAGTTTACAAAAATTCCAACTAATAAATTCCCAGACTCAAAAACAATAAGACTGAATTTGCAGCACTTTCAGGCAGAATTTCCAGCATGCTAAGCAAATAATTTCCAACAACAATTGGCTATCTAGAGCAACCAAACCAGCACCAAAACAGCCTAACATGTCCAGCCAAATAAGAATCCAATGCAAGTTACAAAGAAAATGCACTAGATATGCAAATTTACCACCATAATCCCCTTATTCATTCATTGATAAATCCTAGGATATTGAGCGTTACTATTTTCCCCAACTCTTACAAAGTCACAAAAACGTGCATTACTTACTCAACCACTTTTCCAATAATATTCCTTTAGCATTAGAAATGACATCCTAACACCCAAAATATTTTACCACCACTCAATCACATTTTTCGTATAACCAACACCCCCTTTAACCTATCCTTTAACTACCAACTTCTCTTACAAACATCAATTCAACCAAAATCAACCTTCCAGCATCTTAACACCACTTCAACTAACATTAACTAACCACCAACTCATCCAAAAACATCATGCATTAATCAAACCCCAACTCAAAGAGTCCAAAAATTGTTCCTTTACAAACTCAACTAAATTTTCTATCTTCAACCAACTTAAATACTTTCAAGAACTCTCAAATCAAATATTTAAACACTCATTATTTGTGATTTAGAACTCCAAAGATGCCCACATAGCAAAATCCTAACTTCAAAGAGTCTTAACTAACACCAAAAATTCACAAATGCTTAATCTCATCTAGAAAACCCAAATGCCCCATAGAATACTCAAATTCAATGACTTGATTTCGATATTAAAGCACAAACACTCCAAAAATCTAAGTACATCCAAAACCCTAAGTTCAAAGGATAACATTATCCAAAAATCTACATGACAAAAGGTAAAGAACAAGCTTACGGAGTTCAAGAACGCAGGGAGGAGTTTCTCCACCGCCGGCCGCCGTCCAGAACTCGCCGGAAAACATCCTTCACGTGGCGGGCCGAGCTGGGGTTTGAGGAGAATGAAGAAATGAAGAAAAAGAAGTTGAAACAAGAAGCAAACTCATAAAAACGAAAGAACACTAACACCTACCTTCAAATCGGACGTTCTTCGCCGGAAAAGCAAGTCGCCGGCGCCGGAAAAGCCAAGGCCAAAGCACTACCTCCAAACACAGATCGGAGTTGAGCTTCACAGCTCCATGGAGAAGAGGAGAAGGGAAAACGAAATTGATAAGCTTTTTAGGAGAAGGAAGGCCAAAAGGTGAGCTTGAGGAAAAAGAGAAAAATTGGTAATGGAGGAAGGAGGGAGAGTCCGTCGTTTTATGTGAAGGAAAGAAGAGGGCCAAGTTTGGTTTGAGTGAAATAAGGTTGGTTCCAAATAATTTGTAGCAAAAGTTTACCATAATGTACTCTTTTAATTTAAATCCACTTAAACCAGTCTCCAATCCCCTTAACCTTCAGAATATTTTGGATTCCACCATTCCCTCATATTTCAAATTCTTCAATTGCTTAATTAATTATTTGCACACTTATTACTCAAAACTTCCAAGATATCCCAAAATCACCAAAAATTCTTAAAAATTCCAAAATTTCTTATTTCTCCATTTATTATTTCCTAAAACACTCTCTAATCCTGTATTAAATTTTTCAGGATGTTACAATTCTCCCCACCTTTAGGAATTTTGCCCCCAAAATTCACCACGACTAACCTCTCTTAGAACTAATACATAGCATAATCCTCTCAATACATCCCTAAGAATTTGAATTAAGAAAGAACTATGTCAAATTATAGTCAATCTAATATACATCATTTCTCGTGCTTCTATATTCTTAAATCATAATCCAACTTTGCTACACTTTAACTGTCTGATTTCCCTAACCTATAAGACAACGAGAGTAAGTCTAAGGACCTATGAAAGTTCAATCAAATTAACTATTGAATCACTCCCCTTTTAACCAACCAATTGGTTTACTTCAATATAATTCTGAAGTCCACAACCCCTAATTAATCCAAATCAACAATTACTAAACCACGTTAAGAACTCTAAATTCAACAAATCATCCTTCTTAATCCTACCCAAGTTTCCAAAACATTATTCTAAGTTATTAACCCATAATTTGATTCCCAAGTATTTTCCCTAATCAACGCTAAATCCAAAATCAAATTTTCTCCAATCAAACATCAATCCATAGTCATTTTTGTGTATTTCAATCATCATGATCACAACTCCCTTCATACTGTACATTCACATACAATAACGTCAAAATATATCAATCTTGAACTCAACTTGGACAACTACATTTGCAGTAAGACACCACTAAGAATATTGTAAGAACAAGTCCTTCAATTTAGCTACATCATCACCTAATAATTTTATTGATATTATAAACCTGTTCTAAAACCCCCAAACTACACTTTGAATACTCCAAGTCATATGTTTCTCAATTCAAAATCAAACTCACCTAACATTCTAAGATCCACAATTTACAACCAACTCCAACTCCCATAACCCAAGATTTACTTAATTGAATCCAATTTATTATCAAATAACCCTCAAAATATTTTCCTAAATGTGAATCCAACAAGACAATCCATCTAAAGTCTTCATACAACCCTAATTAAATTTACACAAATCACTGATTATTCTCATAAGTCTCTTATTACAAAAACATACATTTTCAATACTCTCAACCTTAATGAATCCCCATGAAGCATATTTTCATTTCGCCCTTAACTTATAAGCTCTACTATCTATCTTCTCTAAAAATTTGAATTCATAACTGTTCACATGAACAAAATTACACCTATATCTCATAAGAGCACTCAAATATCCTCATCATACAATAATTTGATAGCTTACTTTCATAACAACAATTCTTCAACTTCTAAATCACTTTCCAAACCAACATCTCATACAATTTAAACCTACACATTGATCAGTCATGACAGAATCAGAATAGACCTTTCAGCTTAACTACATAGTATTTGCAGATCTCTAGCGTAAAACCATGTAACTCCCTCATATAGTCAGCTCACATACTTACCACATTCAATACTTATTCCAACCTAAAAGGCTTTAAATTATAATCAAATTCATTTATCCTTAACTATCCTGCAAGCTCTTAACCCGATTTACACTTTGTCAAGATTATTGTCACAAAATTCTCTTATCCAAGGCAGAACCCACTTCGGACAAAGGAAAGAAATAAGAGAAAGAAGTCAGAATTTGCAAACAAATTCAGATTTCACACAATCCAACCTGTAGCACCATCTCATTCCATTTCATACTCAACATATAACTAGGTTATCTCACAATATAATTCTCCATCTGTTCACTATGCATTCAGCCCCTGTAAGATTTAACTCCCATGAATCCCTAGCTCAAACAAAGATTTTACACAAATGTACTACCATATTCTAACTATAAACATGACTTAAATATGCACAAATCATAATATACTCATTCACTTTACACATACCAGCAACAATTTGAAAACAAAACAGGGCAAATCAAGAATTCCCAAACTTAAACTATCACAAACTCGTTAATAATTAGAATGCCCGAATTAGGGCTTCTTCACCAATTCAATTAATCATCATATCAATGCACAAATCCTTGCCTCAAGACTTTCCACAACTAATCAAAATCATGAATAAATTCCTTTAAATTCCGCGATTATACCAACTCAAACTACTCAACTTTCAATTCATCAGCAATATCTTCTAAATTAATTCTAATAATTTGCACTTACTAAAGTCACTAATACTACCCACAAATCTAAGCATATTGTTTCTCTCCTTTTTAACTCTCATTTCTTTTGGACCACTAGGTAAATATCCTTACTTATCTATATTATCTATCTCTTATTATTTTCACAATTCTTTATTCCCCTTGACTCATAAAGTCTTCAATGATGTCTCGACTATAATCATGCCTAGGTTCATAATTATATCCGAGACCCCAAAAGAAGAATCTTTATTCCGCCAATCTTGTCCTAAAATTACTATTCATCCACTTTAACTGAAAAACTTATGTCCACCAATACTAAATCTCTTCTATTTCAAAATCACTAATACATCTAACAATTCATTAGAAATCCTAGTAATCATACAAACTTCTAACAACATCCTTTATATCCAACTTTCTCTCTAACTTTAAATATTCCTATATCAATTGGAACCAACATCATCTCACTATTGAAAATATCCCACCTAAAAGAAAACATTAATTCAATTCTCCAAGACAAGAGTCCATCGATTGTGTAATCCACTTACCAATATCCAAATGCTAATCCATTTATCAATCCTAATCCAATTCTATTTACTATAAGAAAATCCTAATCTCTTCACTAATATCACCAGAGCGTTGATGTTTGCGTTCTACCACTCTCCCCACCAGGGGATTTACCATAACCTTGCAGATAGCCAGTGATCATGCACAAAAGAAAAGGGAATTCAGAGAATGTATATTGCCAATCTAAATGCAATGCAACACAGTCCAGGGTTATCGTATACCAAATACTGATAACCAAGTTGTAACATACTGTTACTAATTTCCTGATTAATTCAATAATACCGTTACTAACTATGATAGAAAAATGATTTCCATAATATCAATAAATCTATCATAGTTAGAAAAAGAATTTCCTAATAATAATCATTATCCATGATAGAAAAGAATTTCCTAATATAACCTGAACACTATCATGGATAATTAATAGCTAACCATGTTAGAAAAGAATCACCTAACATGGTTAGAAAAAGGAGCAACCTACTACAATCGTCCAATTAACCAATAATATCAATACAAATAAAAATATGCGGAAGCGAATGCAGACCTATACATTTTTGGCAATATACATGTCTAAATAATCTAAACAACCTTTGAAACTTAATTCCCTTTCCTGTTGCTCGCGCCTGTGCATGATCACCTGCAAAAATGTAAGTAATCATGGGGTGAGACAACTTGACTCAGTAATCTACTACTTAACTCACTATAACAGTGAGATGTGCGGTAGTAAGGACGTCTAAAGGGTACCACATTTTAAAATCATTAATATGTATATAACTCAAGTCTTCTTCCCTTTAACACTTCAGTCCCTCTGTCACGTCCAATTCAAATCAAGTTTATCATCTCTACTTTTCAAATATCACTCGAAATCCTTCAATCAATTTCCACATCAACTAAACTTCACCATCCAATCTTCAATCCATGCTTTCCTTACTGTAATTCTCATTCATACCTTTCTCAAATTCAATTTCTCGGCTCACATTCATTTACAATCCCTGGTGCTCTACTCATGTCATCCTGGAGACACTACGCTCGAGCTCTATATATGTTCCAAATGAGTTGACACTGTGCCCCTCTCAAAATGAGGGGGCAATTTCCTTCTCTGGTAACCCCATGAGAAGGAAACCCCAATCTGTCTCCAATCAGAAAGGGAGCAGTCCCTGTCTCCAATCAGAAGACTGCTGGTCACAGTCTCCAATCTGTTGACCAATGGTCACAGTCTCCAATCTGTCGACCCGTACAAATAACCGTTGATTGGCCTATCAACCGGTTATCATCGCGCGATGGCACATATATCTCAGTGTCATGCAATGATCCCAATTCTTTTCAATATCTCAAACTCATTCAATACCTCAATCATCATCTTTGATACTTTCCATCAAAACAACATTTCAATTCCTCAACCGTAATGTACGATACTTTCAATCCAAATCACATTCCAATAACTCTATCCAAGTACCAAATATATATATAACTCCACCACTTTCCATCGAAGAACCTACCAACACCGCTGTCAGAGCACCACACCCAATATATCCCACTATTCCAGGAAACTCACCACCACCAGACAGGATAATATATAATGTATGAAGTTTCTTTATACAAAAATAATCGTGTTTGAAAGGCACCCGATAGCCTGTTTTGTATACAAATAACCTTTAAAGATTTTGAGGGCTAGAAAGGATTTTGAAAATCCCAACTAACGTCACCCTCGATGTTATAGCAAGGTAAGAGTGATTACCTGAACCTGTTCCACATCAAGACAATACGATAATCATCGAAGTCCTTGCTCGCAGCTCGGCCCAATGTTATCCACAATCACTAGATAATACACCGCAGTGTCAAATCAGCCAAAAATAGTGCAAAACAGTTCTCAACATTAAGGTTAAACAAGTACACAAAAACAGTTCAAAAGCTTCACGATGTCACTCAAAAAGGGTTGCAAAAGTCAACGAATTATGCTTCAAAAATTCCACAACCAATTTTTCCAAATAGCCCTGTTATTTATGAGTTAGAAACAAGAACAATCCAGCAAAAATCAGTTCTCAATTGTTCCCAGAATTTTTCACAAAACAGCCTACCTGATTTTAGCAAAAGTGCAAGAAGTGTGCAATCTTTCACCAATTTGTCAAACGATTTGTGTGCAAAAATTCCAGCCCTTTACAACCCTCAAAAGAGTGTTAAAAACTGGAGAAATGTAGCCAAGAATCACTCAAAACAGTGCAGGACAAGGTAACACAGTTTGCATGCAAAACGGTACTATCGATGACTACTTCCAGCAAAAACAGGGCAACTTCAAAAATTAATTCCGGACAGCCTAGAATGAGTTTTGAGACACTTAATATATCAAATGAAAGAACCAATCTCGTACTATCTCCAGTTTAAACAATTTTCAAAAATTCCAACTAACAAAGTCACAAAGTCAGAAATAGTGAGACTGAATTTCCAGCTGTTTTCAGCGAAACAGTCCTTTTTCAAAAATTTATTCCAAAGAGTAGAAAACTAGTTTCAGGGCACACAATATATCAAATGAAAGCTTATATCTCGTAGTATAACCCACTGAAACAGTTTACAAAAATTCCAACTAATAAATTCTCAGACTCAAAAACAATAAGACTGAATTTGCAGCACTTTCAGGCAGAATTTCCAGCATGCTAAGCAAATAATTTCCAACAACAATTGGCTATCTAGAGCAACCAAACCAGCACCAAAACAGCCTAACATGTCCAGCCAAATAAGAATCCAATGCAAGTTGATAAGAGGAGAAGGGAAAACGAAATTGATAAGCTTTTTAGGAGAAGGAAGGCCAAAAGGTGAGCTTGAGGAAAAAGAGAAAAATTGGTAATGGAGGAAGGAGGGAGAGTCCGTCGTTTTATGTGAAGGAAAGAAGAGGGCCGCGTTTGGTTTGAGTGAAATAAGGTTGGTTCCAAATAATTTGTAGCAAAAGTTTACCATAATGTACTCTTTTAATTTAAATCCACTTAAACCAGTCTCCAATCCCCTTAACCTTCAGAATATTTTGGATTCCACCATTCCCTCATATTTCAAATTCTTCAATTGCTTAATTAATTATTTGCACACTTATTACTCAAAACTTCCAAGATATCCCAAAATCACCAAAAATTCTTAAAAATTCCAAAATTTCTTATTTCTCCATTTATTATTTCCTAAAACACTCTCTAATCCTGTATTAAATTTTTCAGGATGTTACAGAAACCATTTTTTAGGACTGAAATGCTTTGATCAGCTTGTGCCAAATCTCTAATTTGATCTCAATGATTTTTCATGCCATCATTTTCCAGTTAATTTTTTATGTCCTGAAAATTAACATAGGCATCAAGAGTGCCCAAATCTTAAGTTTTGCAGGTCTGGTAGTCGATCATCGTGATACCTTATACAAATTATTGACACGTGATCAAATGATGAATAAACTTGATCGAGCACTCATACAAAATGGGTACAAGAAAGTAATCAATACCTAAAGCTTAGATCGATGATAAGATCCATCATCAATCACATGGAAGGAGTGATCTCATCACTCAGCGAGGATCGGCCGTGGTATTCGATTATTACCCCTAGACATCAAATGCTGGCAGTTGATCACTTAATTATCACTTCGAACACAAGTGCTTCATCAAACATAGTGACCACGTGATCGATGTGGTAACTTTTTAAAATTTCAAGTTTTACCAAAAAAACGTGATATGTGTTATATCAATAGTTTTTATGCACACACGTGTCACGTATCAGGCCGGGAAATCAAAACGTTTATTTATTTTCCTAAATCATTTTCTTGAATTCTTCCCGCCAAACTTAGAGACCTATCTCTTCGTATTCCTTTGCATCGAGGCCACCTTGCCCAGAACATCAAATGTCAACTGATGGTGACCTAATATTTTCTATTTAGAAAAAGCTTTCTTTTCAACAAGAAAAGAGTAGCTGCTGCTTCTTTCTTTACACATGGAACAAGAATACGCCATTTTATATTTCTCATTTCTCCAATTCTCCTCATCCTCCAACTCTCTCCACCTATCTTCATACTTCCACTTTGTTTATTTGTAGTCAAATCTGTGAATATTTCACCTTCATCCACAAGATTGGAACATTATTCTGGAGAAAAATATTATAAAGTTGTGATTCTTTTTCTTCTGATTAGCCTAATGTTGTTAGGCAAAAGAATAAAAGAAAGAGAATCGCTATATATCGGTTTCCCTTCTTTTGTTATTCTAAATTTCAATTCAATTCTTGGGATTCTTATAGTTCTTGTTCTTTTTTGTTTGCTGCAATCATATTGATCTTTGTAAAATTATTATAAATACATTTCCTTCTATTTAATTGCTTCATCGGGATTTATCATTTGAAGATTGTATAAATTAAGAGTTTTTAAAGAAAAAGTTCATGGGACTTGCCGGTCCTATTTCTATTTCATCTAGGAATTTCCAGACGAGGAACATATTGGGATTGATTGATTTAGGCATTATCACTCCTAGTCCTGGGTTTGTACACCCCTACAAGCTGCTATATGTAGTTGAAAAGATTATGATTACTTTTTGTTCTAGTGTGTTAAGATATTTTCAATTGTTTTATGGAAAGTGTGAAGATAATAATTTTGTTCTTATTATGGGCATTTTAGCCTTTTGGAATTAAAATGAAATTAATTTGAATGACCTATCAAACACAATTTTAATTCCATATCCATCTCCAATTAAATATCCATATTCATTTTCATTTCCATCAAAATCAATTTCACTTTACCAAATGAGTCTAGACTCTTGAGTATTGTATACAAAAACTTGTGGGTAAAGCAAAATGATTATTCTCAACGACATTAATTGTTATAGAAATCATATGGATGTTTGAAGAAGGTTCAGAATTGTTACTGTCTTTTTTAAATATTTCTGAAGAAAATATCATTTAGCTCTGTGAGTTATCAATCGTTGAGAAGAAGCAATGGACCAGATTGCAGGAGTGAGAAGAGAAAACGTAAATGGGTATTGCATAAGACCTATTTATATGTTTATATGTATGAAAAAATAGCAATATTTGAATATTAAAATTGCAAAAAAATGGATTATACGAAAGTCCTTTATTTAAAATACATCGTCAACCTTAAACTATCATGATTATAATTATTTTCATCATCTTGGATCTCAATGAAATAAACTGTTTTTTTTATGGAAAAGAAATATATAGCCTATGTAATACACCAATTGTTTTTCTTTTCACCATTATTTTCTTCATTTCTTGTAACTTATTATCTTCCTTCCAAACTCGTTTTGACCTGTTTGGTTAAATAGATATAAAATTAAAAATAGGAAAGCAAATACTTGATTACAAAAGAGGTTTGTGTGGAAACAAATGATGAGTAAATAGTCTGATGTATTGATCTGATTATTAGCTTATGTTATATAGTACAAGAGACCCCCAATCTATCCCATGATTGTAGGATTTGAGTGATACATAAAATAAAGAAGATTATACCCTAATTTATTTTCCTAATCAAATCATATCATTTCCTTTTATGACTTAGATTCTACTAATACAAAATTGGAAAATACTAATATTAATTTTATAATTCCAACACTCCCCTCAAGTTGGACTATGGACCAACTTGCCAACAAATCTTCATAATCTTCATTCTTCAAACAAATCTTCATTCTTCAAAACTTTTTTCAACGGATCGACTAGTACTCCAATGGTGAGACTTCTCTACATAGAGAAGGAACAACGAACACAACCAATGGAAAAACATAACAGAATCATGTGGGTCCACCCTACTGAAAAACAACTTATGCGTGGAGAATGACCATCCCATCGCAAACAATAGTGAGGAATGACCATCTCACTAAAAAACACTTATGCGTGGGGAATGACCATCCCATCGCAATTCACATACGCATGTACGAGGGGAATGACCATCACATCTTCAATTCGCAAACAATGTGAGGAATGACCATCTCACTAAAAGACACTTATGCGTGGGAAATGACCATCTCATCGTAATTCACATGCGCATGTACGTGGGGAATGACCATCCCATCGTACTATGCTCTTCAACATATTGAGCTAATTGCTCGTCATCAATAATTGGAGCACCAACTCCACAATAATTCTTTTTTCTTTTTTCTCTCCTTTTTTTACTACTTTTTTTTTATTTTTTTTTATTTTTTCTCTCTTTTTAATACATCACTTTTCCTAAATTACAGAAACAACAACGAAAATGAACAACAACGAAGAATAAGGACTAAAAAATGAAAAACAAACACGAGCAACAACAAACAAAAAACGAAGATGATGACTGAGACTTTGAACAGATCTGGGTCTGGGGCAGCAACTAAGGCTATTCGAACAAATAGAACCAGACGAACTTGAAACTCTGGTCTGGAGGAAGATGAGACTCATGCTTTGATTTTGCCTGACATTGTAACGACAGCGACTTCGCCCTTGAACTAAGATAGTAACTCAAATGACGCCGAACAACATGAGCTGAACACAATGAAGTCAGATATGCTTTGCGGAAGACGATGATGAACACGAACTTAGGGTTTTTTTTAGATCTGGGTATGTGCTTCTGATTACAGACTTGAACAGATTTGTGTTACCAGACTCGTTCGGATCTGATTGGGGTTTGTGACTATAAAGGTAACTTAATTGCCTAGGGATTAGACTAAAACTAATCACCTTTAACCTAGCTCTGGTACCATGTGGAAACAAAGGATGAGTAAATAGTCTGATGTATTGATCTGATTATTAGCTTCCATTATATAGTACAAGATACCCTCAATCTATCCCATGATTGTAGGGATTTGAGTGAAATATAAAATAAAGAAGATTATACCCTAATTTATTTTCCTAATCAAATCATATCATTTTCTTATTCTTATAATCTATAGTTATGACTTAGATTCTACTAATACAAAATTGGAAAATACTAATATTAATTTTATAATTCCAACAGTTTGATATACTTATGTATGGACAAGTATGTTGGTAAAAAAATGGTTGTGTTGTGCAAAAACAAAAGGGAAAGAACAGAAATACTCTAGAAACGTGTCTCTCATTCCAAAATCATAAATATGACTTTAAATAGAATAACTTAACAATTAGTTTAAATCAAGGATAAATGTGTAAATTTACCTTGAATGTTTATGTTTTAGAGTTATTTTGTCCTGAGAGTTTTTTAGGACCTATTTTTTTTCATTGGCCAAAATGAGACATTTTATTGTTTGTTGGCTAAATTAAGACTTTATAAATTGTTTGTTGGCTAGAATGAATATTAACCCTTTTACATACTTTCCCAATAAATTATAGATATGTACTACATTAAGGAATATAACATTCAACACCAAAGATTTAACAGCAAAGAACATTATAATACAGATGATGGGGAAGCCAAAATAGCGAGGGAAAACAGGTCAAAGAACAAATAGATGAGATGAAAACTAAAACAGCAATTTACCAAAACCAGCTAGTGAAATCATCTGCCGATAAATTCTCCTCTCACATCCCAAGGGCGATTTTCATAAGACTTTCCAACAATGCTGTGTAATTTACTTACAGAGCCATCCTCGCAGCGGAATTCTGGAAAGTAATCAAGGAAAATTTTGCTTCCAAGTTCATCAACTCCATTGAATAGAAAGTTCCTCAGCAAGTCCTACAAAAATATAAGAATAAAAAGTTTAAATTCGCACTTAAAGTTTGTTGAAGAAAAGTACTGATCTCATTAGAAATACCTTTGCAAGTGTGTCCCCAATAAGCTTCTTTAACAGTCCTTGACCTGGATCCTACTTTACAACTTTTCCATGAATTAAGCCCATAAAGAATATTTCACAAATATTTAGCAACAAAAAGAATATTTCTATGATGTGAACAATCAAACTCACTGTTAAACAGCCCAGGATTATTTCGTAAACAATAAAATTCACCTCCCAAAGTATAGCATCAACAGAATCCTGATTTGAATTCACGAAAATAGTTTTTGTGCTCTTGTTTGTGTTATCTAAATCTTTCAAGACATTGATAAGAATGGGCAACACATGGCATAACACCACACTTGGAAATGTATCAGTCGAAACAGAAATTTATGAGTTGCAGAAGCTACAATAAATTTTGATCTGCGACTCATAAATTTTGAAGGTTTAATTAAGATGTTATTGGATACAATTACATGTCGTGATCATCATATATCATTTTTTCCTCTTGCTTAGGCCTTCATTAACAAATTGTTAACACTATTAGCACTTAGAGAATGCAAATGATATCCCATATGAATAATGGGTAACATATGATTAATTATAAAGGACTGGAAAACCAACTTAAAAACGCAAAAACCGTAATGATCAATTATTACCCCTTTTTTCCTTTAAAAACTTAAGAAGGAAGACTGCTTATGCTAGGAAGCTCTGTATCCACATGCTGTGTGTCGAAGTTACTAAGATAGGATTTCTTCCAACAATATGGCAACCATGAGGCTAGTATGGCCAAATGATCAATCATAGGATGTATAAGTTAAAAAATATCTTAACTACCTTTTCTGCTCTCCATGTTAGATATCTATGTTGTGCTTCACGATTGCATGAAATTCGAGATGCATCTGTCTCCTCAACTGACCTGCCTATCAATTCCAGCCATGCCTGAAAATTAATGGTCATAGAAAAACATTAGCATTGTATTGAATTATTTCTTCGAAAAATAGTTATGGCCCTTAAAACTTCATATATTCAAGATTTCATAAGAAAAGATTCCAGAAGTACTTTGTAGTAATCATGGAAGGCAGAATACAGAATATTATAGTTTTCTGGGCTGGAAGGAAACTTGGTCCATAAGACAATGGGTGAAAAAAATTGAATGGACTCGCTCGTGAGCTTCCCTCCCCATGGTAAAAGCTGCACGAAATTTGTGTTCTGTTAAGAAACCTATATCATTATAGAAAGAAGTCAAAGAACTGCTAAGTTAAACAAATTCAAATATGCATTTGATAACTTTAAAGTGGTAAAATAGTATGTTTTGTAGTTACCTCACCATATTTTAGGCCAAGAGGAATTAGGCTCCTGAAGTACTTTTCCTTGTAATCCTGATGATCAAAAATATCGTGCAATGGATTGAGGTCCCTGCAAATTTTTAATGTTATGCTCCAGAATTAGTGCACCACATAAAACACTGTAATTTGTTTGTCACGTTCGAACTTAGAAGAGACAAAAGGAAAAGTGCATAGCTCTTGTAATACTGCCAAAGCCATCCAAAAAGAAAACTTCGAAACACTAAAGACATCAAAAACAAAAAATAAATATAAATAGTATAAATGATATCATATCAATGAAATATTCATAGGACTATTAAGTCATCATAGTATTATAAATTAATAATGAAACTACATTATGGAACTAACAAGCATATCTACATCCCATCTATCATACCTCAAAATATTTTAAGGGGTAAATATAATTTAATTTGGCTTTGAGACCAAACTATCACTCTCCTAAAGCACATTGACACACTACACGCAAATAATGGTGTAAAGTTCCATGCTCTATAATTCCAAGAAAAACATATTCTCATAGTTTAGATGCTGTGCAAGAAATGCTGATAGAAAGTTAAATATGAATAAAATTTACATAAATGAAGTTCAATCTCCAGAGAAATTCTTAAGTTAATGAAATATGCTTAAACAGGAATATATTGCATTGACTTGAAATTACATCAGCTTAGGAAAAAAATTCATTAAACACAAAACCAGTACAAATTTCTTTATTGCTCTACAAGTTGGAAAAAAGTTTGAAAGGTGGAAAATAACATTAAGAAAATAAAAAATATGCTAACTCACAACACAACGATGTTTGATCTTCCACTTGTGAAAAAGTTAGCACAAAATATAGGTACGTCATATTCTACATTTGGAAAGACAGCAAAATCCAGAACCTGCATGAAAAGATTCATGACGAAGTTATTGGCTCATTGCAATAAAAAGAAGCAGCAAGTATCATGCATACGCAATTTCTCACTCGACCCACAGGATAGAAGATTCAGAGCATGTTAACAAGCACTTAAGTTTATTTGTCTGTCATTGCTCAGGCCTTCAAATGCGGGTCTTAGTTCATATGAAGGCAAGAAAATCTGGAGAATTTATGTTCTCTTCAGGGTTCAATTTATCATGATAAAATATTTAAATATTTCCACAAAGTAAATCAATCTATTATTTTCTCATTTTACATGCATAAGTGTATGGAAGGCAATCTTTGTGATTAGAAAGTGAAATGAAATGAAAATAGAGAATAATAACAGTACGAAGGATTAAATGTGATGCTTTGACCAAAAAAGAGAGCGGTCAAGAAAAATAACAAACTCAAGAGTTTCTTAATCATTAGTTATATTAGTTCAATGCATATTCAATCAAAATGGATCCCTCACAATTGGTGACGGAAAAGGTCTTATGACAAATTTAACCAAGCAAGATGGATCACCGTTAAATTAACAAACTGGAACAGCAACAGTAGAGATGAGATGCCTAAGCAATAATAGAAAGTCAGGACTATTTTATATCTCCAGATGAAGTCTTAAGTGTTGTGAGCGTGTATATAGAGAGCAAAACTTTGTTACAGAATCTATTGCTCTGTTTTCTTTTTTTTGGTAGGGAAACACCCTTTAAACTTGTAAGGGTAAGATCTCCCTAGACCCCACCTGGTGGGGAAGCCTTGGGTACTAGCCACCCCTTTTAGGTAGGGAAAAGGGTCAATAATTCAAGGACAAATGTGCAAATATATACATGGTAAATTGTAAAAGTTACACGTGCAAAAATATACATAGTAAATCAAAATGGGACAAAAATATACATGGTAATTTGTAAAAGTGAAAAAAATATAATGGTAAATTGCAAAGGGGGCACAAAAACCATAGGAATGAAGAAAAACGATGATGGGGTGCCCCATTTTGATTTACCATGTATATTTTTCACCCTTAAAATTACGGGGTGAATACCCAAAAATGATACATAATATTGGTCAAGGAACAAAAATAGTACATAACTATTCCAAGGTACACAACTGATATCCAACTATTGGTCATGAAATCAAAAAAGATATTTTCACTAATACAACAATAAGATTAGACATGAAAAGTCCAAAATGCCTTTATAAATTCAATAAACTTTCTATCTCCTTCTTCCTCACCCGCTCCTTTCTTCTTCCTTCTCTAGCAGTCCGCCACCGGCCATCAAGGGGATCGTCGCCGCCCCACCTCCGCCGTCAGCAAGAAGCTCACATTCGACCTCATCCGCTCCACCCGCCTCACTCGACCTATGGGACACCCCGTCTTATCCGTTTTTGTTATCGTTGAATTTATAAGGATATTTTATACTTTTCAAGTCTAATCTTATTGTCATATTAGTGAAAATATTATTTTTTATCTCATGCTTAATAGTTGGGTATCATTTGTCTACCTTAGAATAGTTATGTACTATTTTTGTTCCTTGACCAATAGTTATGTATCATTTTTGGGCCTTCGCCCTAAAATTACCATGGTGCTGGGTACCTCTTTTACAATTTAATATGTAGATTTTTGAACTTTTACCCATAGTTCATATACACAAAAGAGCGCCTCAAGACCATGGCAAAAACCATTGAAAAGATAACATGGAAGATAATATTTGCTAACTACTACATGTTACTAATGGATTAGGTGCTGTCTGAGTTTTTAAACCCTAAGGAAGAGCCTTGAGTAAATAGATGTTTGTACAAGACAAATTCAGAGGATCTGTTAGATACATTATAATAGAAATTGAACTCAATCCACTTACTCAAGGAGAAAGCAATGCCCAATCCCAAGACTTATTTAGCACATTTGGAGAATTTCTTATCTTGGCTGTAACAGGTGAGAAATGAGAGGAGAATAGCTTTGTCCATGAGTTGTTTTGAGGGGAGAGAAAGGATCCTTTTGGGAGAGATTGTGCCCTTTAAAAGCGCAGGAACCTGAGATGATTTTGGTGAGACTGTTGTGGGATGGTAATGATGAGGATGGAACAAGTGGAGGTATTGGTGACTAAATTGACAAAAATAGACCATGGAGTAGAAGTCTTAGATTGTATAATGGATACACTGGATGATTTATCAGTAACTATTCTGAAAGAGAAGAGAAATGCACCTAGCAAAGACAATGCCAGGAAAGCAGTCACAGGCAATTACTAAGGTTCCGTCAATGATGTTGTGAAGGAGATATAAGTAAAGGCAATGGAAGAGTTGGGGATGGTTTTGGAACTATACCTATTGAAATTATGCTGACAATATTGTTATCTTTGATTCCAATAATTATATTGTTCTGCAAGCCCTCATTGACAATTACCAGTGCTTTGATAAATATTTCTGGACATGATTTCCTTACATTAAGTTAGATGAACAATCAAAGTAACTCAGCATTCACTAATTCATCAATGAGGAGGATAAGAGAGTGTGTTATGGCTGATAGCAAGGTGTTTAAATAAACATTGAGGGTAAACAATCATTCTAGCAATAATCAATTACAGCCCCTACAAAAGCATTAGATAGGTGGTAGCGAAAAATCAACCCTAATGCTTCATCAAATTAAAACGCATTGTCAATGAAATGCTTAAAAAGTACAGAGAATATTCTTTAAAGAATTCTGAAGTTATGTAATCATACCGGGCACTTAAAAATCAGATAAAGCTTGCCATTTCCCAACCAAATAGGAAAGAAATACCTGCATTGTTTCAGTTTCAATGCTCAAACTTCGCAGAAGCCTAATCTTGGAAGCTTGAAAGGATAGCATATGAAGCACTCCTTTACCGTCCTTAGAATTAATGGAACTGAATTTTTCCTAGTAAGAAAAATTTCCATAGCAAGCATTCATTAATGTTGACAAGATACTACCATCAATTCAGTAACCTAAACCATAACATGTTTAAAGAATTTGATAACCTAAAACACCATCTAGGACACAAACATAAATTAAAGCAATTGTAATATTTTACAAATACCATGATTTTCCAAAAAGCATAAAATAAATTAAAAAACAGGGGAATGCTTAAGGAAGAACAAGACAATGCAACAACATATGTAAAATAAGGTCAAGTCATGAAACAAATGTGAAATATACTCTACTACTACAACAACAAAGCCTTGTATCACTAGGTGAAGTCGGCTACATGGATCACACAACATCATTATACTATCTCAATAGACATCTTTGATGTTAAATTATTGACCAAAATAGTTGAATAACTTCGTTAAGAATTCTCTTCGGTCTTCCCCTCTCTCTCTTTTTTCTTACTCTACACTATTTCATCAATTCTCCTTATCAACGCATATCTTCTATATGTGAAATATAATTTACAACAACAGCAGCAACAACAAAGCCTTATCTCAACTAGGTAGGGATGTGCAATACTCTAAAAAAATAATGACAACAAAGTCTTACCCACTACGTGGGGTCGGTTACATATATCATAAGACGTCATTGTGCTCTACTGGTAACCAACTATTTAGGTATATTATTCACCAATAGGTCACATTCTATAAGTTCCCCGAATGTTTGTCTTGGTCTGCCTCTTTCTATTTTGATTAGACTCCAAGTTGTTTGGTCTACCTTCCTTACTGGCAATCTATTGGCCTTCATTTGAACATGTCCAAACCACCTCAAACGATCTTCTATCATTTTCTCAATAATGAGAGCCACTTCAACCCGTTCTCGTAAATGGTCATTTCGAATCTTATCTTTTCTTGAATGACCACAAATTCATTTCAACATTCTCATTTCAGCTACCCTAATGTTATGTTCATGTTGACAAAAAATGAGCATAAAAGTTATCCTTGTCAAATATACTCTAATTAACAAAAAATAAAAATACAAAAACAAAATTATGACCATATTGATTATTTATTTCAGTATTCAACTATATAATTTCATCAACATAACATATTCTCAGGAATTACATTATTCAGAAATGTACCTAACATAATAAAAAGGGGGAGGCAAATATGGATAGCTGAATTGTTCTACATCATTTAAAGATCCTAAAACTAATAAGTTATAACACGCACCAGTGTCAAAACAATCTCATGACCAACCCATGCAAGGTATCAGCAATGAGCGAGAAATTCTTACAAGCCAAGACCAAAGAAATTTGCATGAATAATGTATTAAAACTTATACTCTCCCCGTTCATAAATATAAAACCAATTTACATAATTTGATAAGATTAAGGATTTTAATTAGGCCGGCTTGACTCAACAGTAAGTTCGCTTGCCGTCGTGGGATCTGAGGTCATGGGTTCAAATCTTCGCTGCATAAAGCAGGTGTAAGACTGCCTAGTATATCCCCTTCCAAAACACTCTTACCAATTGCGGAATAAAACTGGGTTGGCCCTTTATAGGTAAAAGCACATATTTTACCAAAACACGGTAACTATATCTAGCTTTATGCTCTCCCTTTCTTACTTATTTATCATTGAAGAGCATCAATAAAGAAATTATATGGAAAATTTCAGAGAAATAGATTGAGATCTAATACTAAGTAGGGGTAAGGTTGCATATATATTCCCTTTCCATAGTACCCTCAGCAAATGGGGACTACAACTGGGTTGGCTAAACAAATTTAGCATTAGAGGGAGTATCATTTTTGCCTCTTCTCAATATATTCCCTCTTGGTAGCAAGCACAACTTACAGAAACTATAAATCAACCAAGCGTAGACGCATTGCAAAAATTTGGTGTCTAGTCACCAGTGTGCATAGAAATAAACCACAAAATTTCTCATTTCTCATTCTGACAACAAAGAATCATTTAAAAATTCAATCAACATGATAACTCAAGTCATACTCCATAATCCTAAGCTTAAAAGCTTAAAATTGTTTTTCAACTTCAACGTCAAGCCATTAAACACAAATCAAACAATAAACTACAACCAGTTCAAGAACCAAATACGAATCAGAAACAGAACATTAACCAAATCACCCCTTCGTTCGCATCCAGTTACTTTTTCTTTTTGTACAATCCTCACTAAGCTAAATAAATTACTAATAAATTATTGATCTGCCTCAATTTTCTCTCAATAGACTTATAAACTTAAGATACAATCTAACAATACACACAAATATGTGTTATGATTAATCGACTAATTCAACTACCTTAATTCCTTAAGAAAATCAAGTAGGTCTAATAGTTAGTGAGGAACGAAGTAGTTTAGATACCTGTAAAGGCGAAGGGACCAAATGAGTGTGGCGTTTGGTCTCTTCGAGAGCAAAGTCGATGAAGTTGCGGTAAGAAGTTGAGAAACTCTGTACGAAAATTCTTCTGTTTCTCCAGCAGGAAGTAGAGAAGGTGGTACCAATTTTAGCGAATGGTGGGAGTGAGGGTTGAAAGAAGAATGCTGAGGGCGAAGAGCCGATCTCCATTGCGTACATGTTTTGAAGGTTTAGCAATTTCGCTTCAGAAAATGTGAAACTCTCTGTATTTGTATTTCTTCATGGGTATCGTAAGGGCCACTTTTGCTAGACTGTGTAGTTCACGACTTCCAAGTTTGTGCGGTGAAAAAGCTACAATTCAGGATTTCTTTTTTATCGATCTATAATGTCAATAATCACTATCAATGCTCCTATCAATGCATAAAACTTTTTAGATACTCATTCATGAATGACGGTAAACTAAAAGAACTATCAATCTAGACATTTTTATAGAGTTAACAGTGAAAACAGCAGCAAATGTTGCTGCAGAATAGCAAACAAAACGAAGCTGACAAATTGAGGTAAATATAGGAAAATTCGACAACATAAATTGATGCTAATGTAAAGAGAAAATGATGTTTTGTAGTTATATAAAGGGGCTGATTTGCTACTATTCCAGCAGCAAAAAAGGATATTATTTGGCAGTGAAAATCAACTACGAATAAAAACAATCAGCATTAATCCATGCTTTCCATTCAATTTCGATTTCATATTAGCATTTAGCTACAAGTAACAATTAACAACCATAATATATCACTCAACTAGAGCTAATCAAACACAAAGATAAATCTAATCTCAACGAAAATGGAAATCACTACATTCTAGTAAACTTCAAACAATAATCCATATACCTCAATCATAAATATTAAGTTACGATTCTTATTACAATTTTACATTCCTACCGTGAAGTTTAACATGCAAGTGTATGCTTTATCCTCAATTCTGCTGAACAAAACCCAAGGAGAAACCAACCTTTTCATCATGCAAATTCAATTGTAACATGAGTTGAACATGTAAAATAAATATATACTCTATTGTTTCTTTCTTCACTAATCAAATCATAGAAGTCAAAACAGAATAGGGAAGAAGGAAAAATCAATTTAACAACAAATATCTTCATCATCAAAACACACCTTCATGCATGAGAAGAAAACACCAATACCACATTCAAAGCATCAACTGAACATACAACCACATATATGGATTCTATAATATAAAATACCAAAGTTCAGAAATTTCAACAAGAAAAGCAACGCATCTTCCAATCCAATCAATTGGTTTATTCAAACAGAAATTCCAAAAACAAAAATTATTCAACCATAGACAACAAAATCACGCAAAAACTATCCTAACAACATTCAAACAAATTCCTACAACAATAAATTACAAATTTTGACACCAAACAAACCCAAAGCCTTCGGATTTCACATCCCCAATTTTTAGGGTTTTGAATAAACTTTACCAACCTTAAATCAACCATCAAAATCTTCACCTAGATTACCTTAAATCCACACGTAAGTTGTTCTTACCTTTCGGATTCTTCACCTAGTTTTTCCTCGCCGGAAAGTGCCACCGAGATTGTGCTTCGCCGGAAAACGAAGAAAGGGGCGCTGGAGCAAGAAGGATGGCAGAAACAGTGAGGAAATGAATAAGGAAGCTGGTGATTTGGTGAGGGCTTATTTATTTTTCTTTAGATTCTAAAGGAAATGGACATATTAATTCATTAAAAATATATTTATCCCCTTTATTTATTTCTAAGGCATACTAATTTCGAAATGACACCCCAAAACCTTAATCAATTCTTTATTATCTCTAGTTTGAAAAATTGGGTGTTACATGAGGCCATCACAAATTCAAATGGTAGAAGAGTCAAACATGATAATTGGCCCCAATGATGAAATAAATTGGATACTGTTATGATGATTTGATTTTTGGTTATAATGAGAAATATATTAATATGAATCATTATCATGTGGTTAATCAATAGTAATTTGATTTGAGTATAATAATTATGAAAGTTTTTGAATGTACAAGAGAAGCAAAAGGAAATAATGAAATTAAAAAGAAAAGAAGAAAATGAAACTACATAACTACAAATCAAATTTTTAATGAATCAATCAACATGATATTATACAAAAAATGAAGCATACAAAAAGGAAAAAAAATGCATGGATTTGGCAATGAGGAATTTTCGGCTATGAATATAAAAGGGAATGATTATAAAACAGTAGTAATTATCTTACTTGCAAGAAAAGGATATTTTTTAAAAAAAATAATAAGAATGCATTTAAGAGGAAAACCCTAGAGGTTGCGGCCTATATAAGTGAAGTGAGTAAGAGAGCATTAGAGAGGTGATCATTTTTTTAGAGAGGCGATCATTTTTTAGAGACTAGATTTTCGTTTTAGGAGAAATAGGAGAGAAAAGAGAGGGGACAAGAAAAAGACTCTGGAAGTGATAATATATTTGATTCACCCTCTTATTTTATGATATGATTTACTCTTCTCCTTCTTGATATGTCTGAATGCTTGCTTGCTATGCCAATGAATTCATCAATAAGATTGAGACATCTTGATCAAGCTTTAACCTCGAAGTTATGAGGGTACTCAAATTCTAACCACCTCTTATTTGCTTTTGGATGATCTATAATTGTCTCATTATTCAGTTTTGAAATTGTGAAGACACATTCATCAATCAAAACTTAATATGACATTCCTTTTCAAAAATATCATAAAAATCAAAACTTAATATGAGATTCCTTTTTAAAAAATATCATAAAATGTTGTTTTGAATGATTTTCATGCCATATAAGATTAATCAATCTTCTCAGTTGGAAAATTGATTGTCTTTCCGTGTGAGATTATCTCCCAAGGAAATTCAATCAAAATTATCAGAAAAGTCTATCTCATAAGTAATGTTTCCTTCTTAAACTTCTATAAGCAAAAGACAAAACAAAACACACATGGTAGAAATAAGTATAAATAAGCAATCAGTCAATTCTATATTCAACTATTATAAGCTTCAAACTACAGTAAACTAAGCTTCTTAAAATTTAAAACATCAACCAATCATCTATCATGTTATCATGTTAATAATTACCTAATTCACCAATTCATTTACTCCCTTTGGCCTATAAGACTTATTTACCTATTTGAATGGATTTAGAATGTTAGTTAAGTTAGTTGATTTGACATTTTTTCCCCAAAACACCCCATCATTTAACTTAACTTACACCCTCTCTCTTACTTGATTACTATTGAGGGGAATTAATGGGGGTAATGTTGGAAGAAAAACACACAAATTAGGAATAGGTCTAATATTTAGGACCAAAATCATCTCTCTGAATAGGTCTGGAGGGACTAATAAACACCTCACATAGCTTACAATCCAATCATTCAGTCAACTTCCAGCCATTTAAATTAGTACATTTCTCCCAACATTTCTATCTCAAACATCTCTAACTCATATCTAGATATGCTTGTTTCAATTCAACATAGTATTTTCCGACAAAAAAATTCAACACAGTATTAAAATAGTGGTGGAAATATATACAATCTATGTCAATCAACAATCCAAGTTCTATCTAACACAACTTAACATTACTATAAAATTAACAAAGCATGAAAATTTCACAACTTATTGCATTAGATGTCAAGCCAATAATCCAGAAATGAAACAGAATAGAAGAATAATGGGAGATTCCAAATTTCCCAAAGCCCAACATAATAGAACCGTACAAGACAATTGTACAGAAAAATCAAAACAAGCACCAATTGAACCAAACTGAGTATACTAAAAAATCAAAGAAAGTGAAAAAAGTATCTTTCCTTTCCTTGCCTCTATATCTCATAAGACCAAACAAGCAAATCAAAGCAAACATGATTCCTAAACACTAGTTAAACCAAAACAGTATATTCAATGACAAAATGATAATCCAACAAAATTTAGTAATACTACAACTTCAATCTGAACGTTAGCATACAAATTACTAATGGTCTTATTCATTTACTCCACATCTAACCTATCTCATTTCGTAAAACCAATTGTCTAGTGTTCCCTTATTACTTGTTAGAAATTTAAAAGAAAAACACTATTCCCTTTTTACTACAAAGAAGCAACGAGACGTTAGCATACAAATTACTAATGGTCTTATTCATTTACTCCACAGCCTCTAACCTATCTCATTTCGTAAAACCAATTGTCTAGTGTTCCCTTATTACTCGTTAGAAATTTAAAAGAAAAACACCATTCCCTTTTCTCTACAAAGAAGCAACGAGCAAACCATAAACATAAGCAGACTAAATGGAATATCTTTAATTTACATTTCTAGGAAAAATCAGAAAATCTTTTGACACACACCTGTAAGTATAACATTTCAACCATTTTTCCTCCTTTCTCTCGTGCATCTACATTTTCTCACCATTACCAATTCATAGCAGCAGCACCCAAACATAGATAAAAAGAATCCTCACTTTTCAAAAGAACCCCTTTTCAGCCAATGCATCAAGGAAATCAATTATTTTTCCCAAATCAACATGCAAGTACTTGGAACACTTCACTTCACAAATAATTTTAAAGCTTAGCAACACACAAATAAGACAAACACTTTCATCCCATTCAAAACAGGACACTGAAACACAACAACAATTTTGTCCCAACATGGGATGAGGAATCAGCCAGAGGAAGAGAAAACACAAAATTATAACATACAAAGATTCATACTTTATTTAACTCATTTACAACCTTACCTTCTGAAAACTAACAACCACACACAATTGAAAACAAAATCGAAAAGCAGTACTTTGAACAGAAGCAAAGAAAGCAGGAAAAATCGTACATAATTTCAAATCACCCAAAACTTAACATGCACGGCCATCAATCAACATCATTACAATGTTACATAAATTAATTAGAAATTTTGAACCGATAGCTCCCAATTTGGGCGTTTTCACAAAATCAGCAAATCAACAAAATCCGTACTCAAATCCTCTCTTAAAGAATAAAAATCGAAGCTTATGCTTCATTCCACTTCGGACTCCTCTCAAATAGCGCCAGAAACAAAGAACAAGGATAGAGATCAGAGAGAAGAAGCTTACCTGAGCTACTTTCCACCTGAACTCGCTGGAGTCGAAGTACAGAGAAAGAGGACTAAACCCGTTCCTAAAATCAACTTAACAATGCCCCAAATCACCAATCACAAATTCATAAAACTAAACCCCAAAAAAAAAACAAAGTGGGAAAATCATGTCAGCAGGTTTTGGGAGTAGAAGAAGGCTTAGTATTAATTGACTTTTTTTTTTTAAAGATTAAGGTTGCAAAATATTTTATTAAATGATGACATACTCCCTCCGTTCCTAAATAAATATAAGATCGCTTTGGAGAAGTGAATAAGTTCCTAAATATAACATTATTTCCTATTTTATCTCAAGTTTTGCCCAAACTACCCTTATACTCTCTCTTTTCATTGAAAACTACTCTTCCTTTTAAAGTTAAGTAATTGAGGGGAATTTGGGAAGATCATGTAATTTTATTGTCTTCCTTAATCTCCCCAAATTAACCAAAGTGATTTTATATTTAGGAAGGAAGGGAGTATTTGATATATTTTTAGATTATAGTTTAAGGACAAAATTAGGTAAATCAATTTATAATTAACTTATTTGTTTTTTTAAGGATATTTTTAGAAAAAGTCAATTAGGTCTTATGTTTAGGACGGAGGGACTACGTGGGTTACATGTGATTAAAAAAGAAGGCGGCTATGTATGTGGGATACGGAGGATGGAGAGGAGGCCACAAAGGAGAAAGAAGAAAATGAATTTTGATTAAGAAAGTTACAGAGATGTCTAGGCTGGGGAATGAAAAAGAAGAAGAAAAAGCAATCTTACCTGAACGTTGAGCAGCGACAGCATCCACGAGCGAGGGAAGTAGAGAAATGGTGAACGACGAGCAAGTGATAAGTGAGTAGCAATTTAGTTGATGAGGGTAGCTTTGGAATATTAAAATCTAATATGGGCAAAATGGTCAAGAAGAGACACTCACTTTCTCTCCCCTCCAAAAAACCCCACTTTTGGGGGTGAAGAGAGAGAGAGAGAGCAAGGGGCCACAAAAAGACAAATTTTTTTCCCTCCCCTCCACTTTTTCCAACCAAACAAGGTTATTTAGCTTTTATCTCTCCCTTCCCCTCACCTCCCCTCCAAAACCCCCCAACCAAACAGAGCCTTAGGGACTGTTTGGTTTGAGGTGACGGACGGGAGGGGAGGGAGGGAAGGGAATGGCAGGGAGAGGGAGAGTTTAATATTACTACTTTGTTTGGTCTGATAAGAAGGAGGAAGGGAATGGAAGGGAGGGGGAGGGTTTAATGATAATTTATTTTGTTAAAGAGGGAAGGAGAGGGTCATAATGATTAATTTACCATTTTATCCTTATAGTTATATATTAATTCAGAATTGTATTCATTATATTACTTGATTTGTATTCAAGTAATTCTTCAATCTCTAATATAACAAGGAAAATTATAAATAAAAGCTATTATGTCAATCACTCAATTTACATGCATATTAAGTGTACTTAGATTATTGTATGTCAGTTTACAATTTAAATAAATTAGTTTTGAATGGAAAAATACATTGAAATTAAATTATTCCAAAAAAAGAAGAAGGATCCAGACGCTCTATATTTAAGCAGGAACAATGACCAGGGGAAAAAATTAAAAAAAAACACCAAGATAACTGAAAATAAAAAAGGCAATTGAATGTGCGTACTGTGAATAGGAAAAAATGTAGTATCACAGGCTTGAGGGTGAAAGAAGAAAGTAAGGGAGTGAGGTGCTCTAAAAGTGACACGTGTAGAATGAATGAGTGTAGATGAAAGGGGGTATTTTAGTCAAGATATTTGGCTCCCCTCCAAAACCTCTCAATTTGGAGGGAGCCAAAATAAGGTAATGGAAGGGAATATTTTGAGTTTCTTCCCCTCCAATTTTTTAAACCATGCAAGGGGAGAGTTCATTTTCCCTCCCCCTTCCCTTCCCTCAAACCAAACAGGCCCTTAGGGTCTGTTTAGTACGGTGAGAGGGAATGGGAGGGAAGGGATTTTAGTGGAGGGAAGGGAATGGGATGGGAGGAATTTTATTTTCACTTGTTTGGGTTGAGGGGATGGGAGATATTTTCATGTTACCTTGTTTGGTATGAGAGGGGAGGGGAGGGAAAATATTTTTTGTTTGGTCATTTTTGACCCTAATCTCATTTGAGTTTTTTTTAAGCATTTAAAATATTAAATAAAATATACTGATAATTCTATAAAATTAAAAAAAAAAATTATAATTATTGTTTGATCAACCTAGCATAAAAATATGGTAATGAGGGGATAGAAAACAATTTTTTTTGCCAATTTTACCCTTGTCTCATTTAACATATTTTTTAAAACTTCTCCTAATTTAGGTTAAATTATAGATTAAAATAATTATAATTCCCTTCAAAATTCTTTTCACTACCATCATCTGTACATCCAGAAATTATGGCATTTCAAATAGACACATTACTCTTCCAAACAATTGGAAGGCATAATCAATGTAGACTTGTGCAAGCATTCAGCCAATGAATCTAAGCTCAAAACTCATTCAACCAAAAATGGGAAAAGAAACAAATCTAGATCATCATGATTTTCCCATAGATATTACATTCAATATACGGGAGAAACTTACCCCACACAGATTCAAGTCTCACCACTAATCCATCAAAATAGTGTAATCAACAAAAAGCCATAGACAAATATATGAGTTCTTATAACTAATCTCCAAATAGAAGCGATTTCAATTCAAAGACAAGCATTTCTCCTATTTGGGTTAAATTCCAGACCACAAAGTACAGAAGCAGGACAAAGCAAATAATACACAAGTTTTACATGAGAGTATATTATATACCAAGAATCCTCGAAACAATGACTGAATACGAATGACAGCCCATTCCTGTTTGATCAACAAGAATCCTTTAAATGGAGCTCAAACCATAATCCATCAGTCATATTGATTGTCATACAATTGATTAGAAGTTCAAAAGATAGAGCTTCTTCTGCTTAAACAACAAAAAACAGATCCTAGCTTTGTGGCTGATGTTAGTTAGTGGTGTAGTGTGTTGTTGCTAAGCTTTTTTTTTATTTCATCAAAATGAAATAAAAAAAAAGCTTAGCAACAACACACTACACCACTAACTAACATCAGCCACATTTGCTGGAAGTCATCAATCACAAACACCATCACCATCTTCACAAGTATCACAGGTATCACAGCCTCTACTCCTTCTCCCTGATAAGAAACAATCAATCAAAAGCCAATTACAATCAGAAACGTCATATAGAAAATCCATCTGCCGTTTTCAGTAAAAAAGACAACAACTGATTTAATTGCATCTACATTTAAAGAGCAAATGCGAGAGTCTAATGAACAAAGCATATGTAACATCCTAAAAATTTAATACATGATCAAGGAGTGTTTTGGGAAATAATAAATGGAGAAATTAGGAATTTTGGAATTTTTAGGAATTTTTGGGATATTTTTGGAAATTTTTAGTAATTAATGTGCATATAATTAATTAAGAAATGAAGAGTTTGAAATATGAGGGAGTGGTAAAGCTAAAAATATTTTGAAGTTTAAAAAGATTGGAGGCTGGTTTAAGTGGTTTTAAAATTAAAAGAGTACACTATGGCAAGTTTGGGCTACAAATCATCAGAGAACCCCCTTATTTCACTAAACCAAACACGCCCTCCCTCCTTTTCTTCCTTAAAAACACATCGGACCCCTCCCTCTCACTCGAAAACCCTCCCTCCTCCCACCGTCTTCTTCGTTCCTCTTCTTCCAGGCGACGGGCGGCGGCCTAAGGCGCGGCGGCGCCAGCCCCCCACCATCATCTTCTTTGTCTCTCCTTCCATAGCCGTCTCGCGCACACACATACATTTCACTTCTCATCCTCTTCTTCGATCTTCTTCTTCAATCTGCATCACCATCAAACCCGTCGCCTTCTCCTCCTAAATTTATAGAAGTGACCGAGCTTCTTGTTCTTTTCCTCTGCTCTCTGTCGTTCTTCTCATTACAGTTCCTCTCTCCTTCGTTCTCCGGCGAGCTCGACGGCGTACGGCAACGAGCCACTTTGGTGGCCATTTTTCCGGCGATTCACGGTGTACCAGAACAGCGGTCGGCCAAACAATTTGAGTCAAGTTATGGTGAGTTTCCCTTTTGATTTATATCATACTTTTTCCATTTCTGGGCGAGATTAGAGCGATCAATCTGAATTCAGGTTGGGGTTTTTGGGTTTCATAATTGTATAGTAGGAAGTCTAAGCTTATGTTCTTGATTCTCAAGGATGAATTTGAGTGTCAATTTAAAGTTTAATGGATATTTCTCAAAAACCTAATTTGGGTCACTGTTTGGTCATTGTGTTTCTCTGTTTTAGGGATGAAGTTTTATGTTGAGAGTGGTTTTGTTTAATCTATGATTATTGTTTTAGTAACATTGCATTCAAGATGTTTGTTAGAATGCTTATAAGAAATTTTGACTACATTGAGTTGTTGACATGTAATTTGGATGTTTGATTGTGAGTGGATTGAAGGTTCCTTAAACCTTCTCTTTGTCATGGCTGAACATACTCTAGGAAAAGAAATGTTTTGCAATTCCCTCCTCTGTTTGATTAATAGCACATAAGTGTACATGTGTTTGAATTGTTTACTTAAAGATACGCATGTTTTAGTGTCTGGTTATACAAGTTGAAGGATGGATAAATTGTTGCGTATATGTTTTCTTTGAGGTTGATGGATTCCATTTGGGTGTTTAGAAATTCTTATTGAAATAGGTAAATCATGGCTGAGATAATGAAAATGAATGATTAGGGCGGTGGATAATATTTGGTCTTGCATATTGAGCATGAACTTTAGAGTTAGGTGATGATTATCTATAAACATAACTTTTGAATGGAGAATTGGGATGAAGCATATTTGGGTGCCTGTATGTGTGATTTTTGTAACTCATTGCTTCCATTTTCTGTACTACCGGAACTGAATTGAGGAGAAGTAAATAGATTGTGAGATTAATTGGATGTTTGAATAAGGTTTGAGGAAAGGGGAAATCATTTTGGGCTATAGTGTTTCTCAATTTTGAACTCAACTTAAATATAAGTTCTTTTCTTAGTACTTTGATTTTATTGGAAGTGGTTAGGTTATTAGGAGCGTGCTTGTAAGTCTTATTGATTTTCTGTTGTTTTTGCAAAGTAGCTGAACTGATTGTTGGCTTTGTTTTGGATTGTTATGAATGTTTGGTTAATGATAAAGTTGACATGCTATTTAATTGTGATTTTTGCAGATTTTGGGGATAGGTTTGTTGTTCCTTGGGTTTGGTTTAAGTTCTCAAAATTTGATTAGAGGAGACTTTGAGTTATGCATAAGCATTTGTGTGTTTTTTTTATAGTTGTATGGTTCATTAAGAAATTGGAAATGAGATTTAATTAATAAAGGCTGATTTAATTAGATGTTTAATGTTTTGAAACAGAGTTTAGAATGTTTAAGGTTGTATTGTAATGAAAAGATGGGCTTGTGATAAATGTAGAAAAGTTCCAGGATAAAGAAAGGGATAGAAGTTGTTTTTGGGATCAATTTTGTTTTGTGTGATGAAATGATGGAAATTGGATTGTAAGTAACTATGTTGGATTATAAAGGTTTGTTGATGAAGGGAGATGTTGATTTGGAATTAAGGAAATATTTTGTTAGTTCGATTCTTTGTTGATGAAATCCACTGGAATGTTATTTAATGAGTGACTCATTATATGTATTGATATGTATGTGTATGTGTGTGAACATTTGTAGAAGAATTTAAGTTGTGATTAAATTGAACATAATTTCTGTGAAGTAAAGGTCATGATAGGATAATTTGACTCTGTATTGTTGATTGAGTGATATTTGGTTGCCATTCGCAGTTGTGAATCTGTAGGTGCTTAGTTGGAAAAGAAAAATTAAGAATAATGTAATCATAAGGGGATGGGTAGTAACTTCATAAGACCGAGAGTAACGTAGAGTATTATAAGATAGAGATGGTATTAATATAACGTTTTGTGTTATATTATTTTAGGAGTACATATTGGTAATAGTACTTGAAGGAAATCTCCAAGATACGGTAAGGAAGGGCAACAAAGTGCTAAGGGCGACAGGTAATCACACTTAAACTGGCTATAACATTGAGGGTGACGTTAGTTGGGATTTTGAAAATCCTTTCTCATCCTCATTATATATATTATCTTTGAAAAGTTATTTTTATACAAAATAGGCTATTGGGTGCCTTTCATACATGATTACTTTCATATAAAGAAATTTGAAACATTATATATGTATTATTCTGGCTGGTGGATGATATTGATCTGGAATAGTTGTGAAAAGTATATAGATATAGTGTTCAGATATTGACTTGGGAGGTTACGAGGATAAAATAGAAAGATAGGTGTTGAGTTTAAGACTTTGGAATGTTAAAATTGAGGAATAGTGATGTGGATTAGAAGAATTGCATATTGTGGTTGAGATTGGAAAGATGTGTTGCTGGAAAATATCATAGTGGTGGTTAATATATTGAAAGGTATGGTGAGCTTTGCATGACACTGTTATATATGTGTACCATCGGGCGATGATAACTGTCGATTGGCCAATCGACAGTTATTTGTACTGAGGATCCATTTTAGATTGATTGGATCGGGGATTATAGGTCGACTTAGTGAGAGAAGCGACCTACGGTTGTTTTGGCATTAAAGAGCCCAACCGCCCCACCGGTTGTTTGGCATTGAAGAGTCCAACCGTTCCCGTTCTGTAATGGAAACAGAATTGGGGTTCCCTCTCTGGAGATTGCCAGAGAAGGAAATTGTCCCCTCATTATAGAGAGGGACACAGTGTCAACTCATATAGTGAAGAATAGATGCTTGAATGCACCATGGTGGCACAATGCATCTCTAGGTGAGTGTGAGAGTTGTTGTGGTAGTATTAGTTGATTGGAGTATGGAGATGTTGAATTGATTTGGTTTGAAGGTGATTGTTGGACTTGAGTAAGGAATGAAAGAAGATCTGGATATATATATATATATATTACTATTGTTTTTAAAACTGTGGTACCCTTTAGACGCCCTCGCTACCGCACATCTCACTGTTATAGTGAGTTAAGCGGTGATTACTGGGACAAATTGTCTCATTCCACGATTACTGACATTTTTGCAGGTATTCATGCACAGGCGCAAGCTTCAGGAAAGGGAATTAGGTTTCAAAGGTTATTTAGATTAGTTAGTTGTGTATATTGCCAATTTGTATAGGCCTGCATTCGTTTCCGCATGTATATATCTATTTCTTGTTAAATATCAACTGGTTTTGTTTATTAACCATGTTAGGCAAATCCTTTCTAACATGATTAGCAATAAATTATCCATGATAGCAGCTGTGCTGTATTAGTTTATTCTTTTCTATCATGGATAGTATTTAGTCATTAGGATATTCTTTTTCTAACTAAGATGGAGATAGTGATATTATTGCAATTCCTTTTTCTATCATAGTTAGTAAAGATATTATTAAAATAAAAGAGATGTCACAGGTTAATTAGGGAATTAGTAACACAATGTTACAGCATACGCATGAATGCACATCCACATTGAAACTTCATTTATAAATAGAAGCATCCAATGTGACCAGCATTGGCAAGAAGCAACAATGTACTATACTAAAATAACAGAACTGAGAAAATCTCACCATGCAGTAGCATACCATCAGAGGTTAAAATCTTATTAAACAAATGAGATAAGTAGGAAAAGCAAGATTCAATAAGCTACATTGTATAGCAGAGAAATCCCATATGGCCAAAGAGAATTATAGGTCCAAAACTATACACCAAATTTACTAGCAAGCATTAAACCATTAAAGTAACAAACACCCTGAAACCTCAAAGTAACAAATCAAAGAGAATGAGTTTAATCCCAGCAAAAAGACTGAAACTTTTGACCATTATGATGCCAGATTTTTAGTAAAAAACATATTGACAGCTACTAACAAGAATGAGCATATTGATCAGAAATGTTGGTCACAGTACTCACAAGCATAATAGCAACCTCTTCATTGGTCTGAATATTAGTACCTAACAACAAAAGAACATCAAAGTCAACTTAAATTAAAAATCCAGAAAAAAAATCAAAAGTAAAAGAATTCAACAAAAAAATAAATTAACCTAATAATTACCAAACACCATGTCCATGATCACACTTTTGCGCAGGACAAGTGGACATTGAATTACAGCCCTCAACTTAGCTACATCATGCATAAGGAAGTTGTATATTCTTGGTATTTTATCTTCCTCACACCCACACTCTTGAATCATCTTAAGAGTTTCTTCTCCTGAAATTTCAGGGGCATATCTTGTTTGAAAAATCCGGTTTGCTTCACTTAAAACGCTTGCAATTGTGTCCAGTTTTTCTACCAATAGCTGAATTTGAAAAGGATCTTTGTCCTTAGTAGCAATCCTTTTGGGCATACCACTATCACCTATAGAGTTACCATCATGCACGCTATTATCCATATTTGAAGCAGAATCTTAATCATTATCTAGATATCTAGATCAACATCAATAGATTCTTCAGAATTCACATGCTTTCGTTTCTTCATATTTGAAGCAGTGTCACCCTCATCTCCATTAGCTCTATCTTTTCCATAAAGAGCTAACATCTTCTCATAATTGGGTATAGATTTGTTTTTCCAAATGGCTGCCTTTGGTTTAACATGAAAGTATGAGAAACAGAAATCACTATCATAGGTAACTGATATAACCCTGTTCAAATGAAAACTAACAACAAGGAAATATTGTAGAATATAACTGAGGTTTGATATTACTCAAAAGGAACTCAGGATCAAAGTTACAAAAGACTTCACAATGATCCTGGACAAACCTCCCTCAATACATTAACAAGCACACTTCAACAATCAGAATCTCACTTGATCTCCCTGGTATTTTTGAGACCAGCCTCTCCTCACTCTTTCTAATACAAAAAAACGTCCTATCTTCCCTTAAGGCAGTAAGCCCCTAAAATACTCAAAAGTACAGGACACAGTTCCCCAAAATAAACAACCCATACAGCTACAGTGGCCTATGGCCTCCTACAGCCCCTTAATGTCATATCCTAGTATTTCTTAGAAGATTTGTCCCCCTGTTCTGATGCTTCCTAAAACTTTTGACATCACCAAGCTTTGACAACAATGAGAATATGAGTGAAGAAAATCCTAAACTATTTGAACATTCAGGCTTTACTTGAAAAGCTTTGAACAACAAGAAGCTTAGTTTAACTCCTTATGTGTAGAAAAATCATTATCTTACATCTTCAAACATTAAATTCAATGTCAACAGCTCAAATAATGTTTTTCCCATACATTAAAATGATCAAACAGAAAATCCATACAGTCAATACCTTCATACACAATGTTGTTTACCTAATCAAACCGAATCAACAAACAATTGATAGCCACAAGAACAATGTATTCCGTGCTAAATTGATGCATATGATTCCGCTATGCATACAGCAAATGTAAATCTGTCAAAACGAATATGCATAATATAAGGTGAGGCAAAATTAGTGACACATGACAAATTCCAATTTCACATGAGCAAAAACAGTTTGCAAACCCAATTCTTGATAGTATATAAGGCCAAAACAAGGAAATAATCAACTCATTTAACATTTTCAAGTCTGTTTAATTAAACCAAAAATCCAAGGAACAAGATTTACTAAATAAAAACAGTAATTTACCAAACAAAAGAAACATAAAAATCATATAGAATTGGCATCTCTCATTTGAATCCTAATATGAAACTATTTAAGTTTGGAACCTAAACAAATCTAAATCAGATTTTAATCCTTCCTTAATCAACAAACCTATAACCAAAAAATCATCAACCAAACGAGGAGGGGAAAACAAATTGATTTTCAATTCAGTCTCACAAGATATACCCTACTATTACTTCCATGCATAAACATTATTTCACATGATATCAAATATCACACTTAGCAATAATTAGGAAACTAAAACTACTTAATTACCATGGCATCCATTCAGCCCAAAACAGAATAAGCAGCTGAAGTCATAACAATTCCAATTCAATGCTCACAAATCAGCTTTAATTCAAAAATAACACAAGTTACACATGCTTTGATGGTATCCAAAAATCAGCACATGATAAGTATCTTATTTTCCAATCAAATCTATTAACAATAAAAAGCAACGGCCTCCATCATGCCATGACCGTGTGGCTCCCCCCTCAAATTTGTCACCTTTGTCGGCTACAGACACAATTCCCTGTTCATAGAGCCATTTTCAACACCATCGATCGGGCTCCGTGTCCTCCTCACTTCATCTTAGATTAAAATAAAATTCAATTTTAAATTCAAACTTTTCCCATCTCTCTTTTTCATTTGTCACATTCCCCACTGCTTCGGTGCTTCCACTGCTTCCTTCTTTCTCTTTCTTTCTTTAGTGAACAAAACCCTATCACTCCTTCTTCTCACTTTCTTCAACCTCCGCAATGTTAGCATCATCGTCGGTGCTGGGAATCGTACGATCTTATCTTGAAATGCAGAGGCAAGAAAGAAGTTGAACAAAAAGGGAAGCAAGGAGATCAGGTTGGCTGATTTTCCTCAGTTTCTTCTCTTCTTTTTGTTTCATTTTCCTCATCTATAACCATTTTTACTCTTGAAATGCAGAGGCTTTCAGAAACCTATGATATTGGGGACGAAGAACATATACAACCCCGCCATGTCGGACTTCACACCCACCTTCTTGGAACTCTTCGACGAGAGTGCATACGCCGTTAACTGGGTCGTCCAACGGTACCTCGGTCCAGGTGGCGCCGATTGGGTCACATCATCATCGGTGGTTGAAGCTGCGATTATTATTGTCACGGTGGTGGGTGTTGATGTTGATGAAAGTTAAGGGGTTCGCTTGAATCCATGGAAGTAGATCAATAAGGGAATCCCAAAGAGTATGTGTAAACAAGGAAAGGTATGATTTTGAGAAATGTAAAGCAAAATGGTATGAGAAAAACAAGGAAATATGAGATTTTGAGGGTATGAGAAATTAGTTTTTGTTATTTGCTCTGTATTAGTTTTTGTTTCGCTGATTAATTGGATATTGATGATAAAGTGGTAAAAAGTTTAATTTTTCATATCAGAATATGTTCTGGCAAGAATCTAAACAAGAGCAATGTTTATTGTTTGTAACTTAGATGTGAATTTCTCACTTAGATGGCAAGAATCTTTAGGGACGACAACTATTCTAGTATGTATAATGGTAGATGTGTTCATGTAATGTTTGTTTAATCTTCCGCTCCTCTGCAAAGCTGTACATATGTCATTTGATCTGCAAATTCAGCGATCATTAATGCCTTTTGGATTATTTCGTGTTATGTGCATATTGGAGTTTGAAAATTTGCTGTCACATTGAATCTTCATAGGTCGGCCTAAGATTCAGTTGTGTGTTTTTTAGGACTTTCCCTCAAAGAGTTGATAAACGAGGATGGTTGGAAAGGTTTATACAGAGGATTAGGTCCAAGATTTTTCAACATGTCGACATGGGGTACTTCAATGATATTGGCTTATGAATATCTGAGTAAGATCCTCTTCTACTCTTCATGCATGTGAATATGTCTTCACAATCTTGTGTAGTTGTTCTGGTATAGTTATTCAAATACTGAATATTAAGAAATATTAATCCATATGTATAGTAAGAAATAATCCATATGTAGCTGTTTATACTTCACAGTATTACCTGGGTTCCGGTTGGTGTATAACATTATAACAATATTGGTGTGAATCTGGTTTAAGATAATAGTTTATCATGGATTGTGGTGCCATTTATTCTGCCACGTATCTAGCTCATCCTAAAAGTTTGTTTTTATTTCTTTGAGCAGAGCGCTTGTGTGCAGTAGAAGAATAGACAGACGCAAACAGTTTGCTTCATCTTCACCTAAGATTTTGGTCTAATGATTTGAAATCATTTTGTTGGGCAACGATGTTGGATAAGCACCAAGCGTAGGAGTTGCTTCTGCTCGTTTATTAGTCTTATGATTGAAGGCTTAAATTACAACATTGTAAGAAATAGATTCTGATTATTATTGAAACAGCTATTGGATGCATTAACATAGATAAGGAATTTTTTGCGCTAGGTATTTTTAGTAATGTGAACCGACAGATATTGATATGTGAAGCAATTGTTTTAGAGCCAGGTCACTTTAATTTGGGACTTCTAAATGTATACATACAAAGCTACTTTAGTTTTATTTGGTGGAATTTCTATATCGAAATGGACCTTATAGATGTTCCATATCTTATTGTGCACTGCTTTAACCATATCAGTTTTGTGTTTTAGTTTTAATATATCTACACCTAAACAATTTTAGATTTATCAGATACATTGATTTTGGCTGTGTTAGCTTCTTAGAAGCCCTGATGTTCAATTTCTTTACTCTCTGCCATTACTCTAGGTCTATTCCATATTTTGGAGTGGTCCTAACAATATCAAGCGGCGAGTGTTGAGATATATTGGAGTAGATAGTGATGCTATATCTGATTTGTTAATAGCTGTTTGTTTAGATTACTTTGGATACCATGTGCGCGACATTGCTGTAATCGAAATTTGATATGAATGTGTCATTGATTCATGAATTTGGTAGCAGCTACATAGCGTCCGCTACAATTATTACCTTATGTGTAGTCCTATATGGCACACCTAAGATATTTATATTTTATTTTAGTTTATTCCCTTCGTTTATTTATGTTAACCGCGCGAAGCGCAGGGAACACATTTGCATTAGCAAGTATTTTCACTTTTTATGTTTCATTTAGAAATGAAATTGATCTTTATGTTGATCCTCTCTCTAAAATTGAGTTATTAAAAGAGCAAACGATACCCTTGACCTAATGTTTTTAACTTATGAATGTGTCATTCATTTGTTTAATGTAACAGCTTGAAGTACATGCTACTTGGCCAATATTTTTTTTTGAAATAAAGCACATATAAAAATTCCTTCTATCTTTATTTTAGTAATTACTCTACATTTATCAATGGGTCTTTCATTTATTTTTCTTAACCACGCGAAGCGGGGGGAAACATTCGTGAGGAACCCTTATATCAGTTAGTGGATTAGTTTGTCAAATTATTAAAATTTCAATTGGGAATTGTCATTGATAAAATATTATTTTGTGCGGCTTTTCTTAAATAATCACATGAAATTCTTGATGGAAAACCCCCGTGCACCGTACGTGAGTAAAAGCTTGTTGAGGAGGAAATATGCAAAGACCCATATCAGTAATCAAAACAAAGTGAACATTAGCATTAATTAACTCTTTCAACTCTTTCAGCCATTTGGTTAATTGAAAAATAAAGAACAAACAATCTTAACCACACATGTAAACACATTTCACCCACCTTCATAACTTAATGACACATAAAATCAAATAGGTGAGAAATTTCCCCAAATTCAATAAGCTCCATTAATCATACATGCACATACAAAACAGTATACATTCACTAAATCCATCAACCTAAACAAAATTAACATGAACCATTAAATTAAAACCACAACAGATTCCTAGACTGACAAATTAGAAATTTTGGACCTAAAATCCTCTTATATGTGGACAGATTAGAACTGCCCAATCTTAGGGTTTTCATAAAAATCATCAAATCCTCTTAATCTACTCACATCATTTCTCAAAACACCAAGAACATAATATCTAAACACCATTTTTTGTTGATTATTGTACCAAAACTTGAAAACTCATTCAGGCATCCCTCTCAACTCCCATAAATAAAAAAATGTAGTAGAATATAGAAGAGGTTCACCCAAAGTCGAATCCAAGATTTCATGGCCGAATGCCCACCGTCGGCCGCCGCCTACTCGCCGGAAAACACCACTGTGGTGGTGGCCAAACTGAAAATCGAATGGGGAAGGAAAACAAGGAAAAACAACGAAGTTGAAAGGAAGATATCTTGAAGAACCAAAACAATGGAGAAGCTCACCATTCCCCGCCGCCGTTCATCACCGCGACTCGCCGGCCGCCGCTGCTGGCTCACCTAGAACGACGAGTGCACAGGGAGAAAAATGGAAAGAGTTGGGAGTTCGAGTTAGTAGAAATAGAGAGAAAGGAGTGTTTGGTGTGAAGTTGGTTGAAGGAGAATAAAAAGTGGTGTGAAGATGATGATGAAGATGGTGAATGATTTTGGAGAGTGGGTGGCGGCCACACATGAGGAAGGAAGATGAGTATATAATATATTAGGGTTTTGGGGGACAAATTACCAAATTGCCCTCTTACCTCTATTTATTTACTTTTCCATTTTAGTCCCATGTTAAAGCAACTCCTAAACATACATTATACGCCAACTTGAGTTTATTAATTATTAATCCCAATCCAATTTAATTTGGGGTATTGCAATTTGCGTGTCAAAGTAATTTTGGATATGAGGGTGAAACGTGAATTTCAGGGAGATATGAGAAGTTCAACTCATTTTGTTCCAAGTATCAAAATATAGGGCATGAACAACGGAGTTGCAGTGCAGAAAAATTGATGCCAGCATTCAAGATGGATTAGCTAATTTGTGTAGAAATTGGAAGCAACTGTTATTATAAACTGTAACTGGTGTGAGGCTAAATTTGTGCTGAAGAGGAAGGAGGAAATAGAGAATAAGAGCGGGAAGGAAAAGAAATATGAGGAAGAAGTAGAAAATAAAGACTGTGAGGAGGATTTGTTTAGTATTAAGATGAAAAATGATACTAGTGTTGGGAGGTTGGGAAACAAAAAGTTGAGAGGGAGAGAATTGAAGGTATGGGGAGGTTTTGGTAGAAAACAAAGGAGTAAATTTAGAAGTTTTTCAAAGAATAATGTAGTGAAGAGAGAATTGGATTATTATGAAAGTTTCAGTGGAAGTAAGAAGATGAGGTAGTGATTGAAGCTAAGAAGTAAAGGGTAGAAATAAGGGATGAGGTGAGTGTTGCTGCATATGTTGTAGAGGAACATGAGGATTATCCTTGGGCTATTGTTCCTTTCATAGGGAAGGTTATGAAGGAGGTAATAGGTGGGATGAGTACTTGATTTGGAAAGAAAAGCATGAGGAGTTAGATTCTGAAAAGGTCAAATCTAATAGAGTAGTGATGATTGAGGAGAAACAAATTTCAGTTGTTTCAAGATATGCTTAAAATTTAAGAAAGTTGAAGAGAAGTAGAGGAATAATGTAAAGAAAAATGAATAGGTTATGAAGGTGGATTTAGAGGAAAGGATTACTTTGGTAAGTATAGGTGGAGTGGAAAGTGAGGTTGAGCAAGGAAAATGGAGCAGGTTTTGTGTTTAAGTTAGGAAGAAGCATAAGGTCTAGTGGAAGAACTAAAGGCATTGGTGGCTAGAATAAAACAAACAACAAGTCATCATGAATTCAATATCTTGAACTGTCAAGGTCTTGGAAGAGCTTTGGCAGTTTGTAATCTAAGGGACATGGATGCGAAGGTGTATCCCTTTGTGATCCTCCTAATAGAAACTAAAATGAATGGTTGAGATGTGTAATGAGGTTAGAAGGAGACGTGGACTGGTAAATGAAGCGTATGTGGAGTCGAGGGGATTGTCAGGAGGTTTAGCATTGTTGTGGTCGGGAGATGTTTCTTTTTGAGTGTTGTATAAAAAAAAGAATATTATTCACACAATGGAGAACGCGAGGAATATGATGGTGTCATGTTTCATTACATTTGTATACAGAACATCGAAGGATGGGTAAAAGAGGATGGTATGGAGACGTTGAGAAGGTTATGCTAGAGGAGAATAAGTCTTTGTCACTAGTGGGAGACTTTAATGATTTGTTGTGTCTCAATCAAAGAAGGAAGGGGATAATTCCAGGGTAATGAGGAAGATATTGAACTTTCAAAAGATAATGTTAGATTGCGAGGTGTTGGATCTAGAATTTATACGGCTGAAGTTTACTTGGTATAATAAGAAGTCAAAGCGATAATAAAGGGAGATGATTGATCATCCTTGTGGAAATGTGACATTTAGGGAGGAGTTTGAGCGTGCACTGGTATTCCACTCGGAGCCTGTGGGGTCTGATCATCGTCTGTCATTATTGATTATTGATTGTTGATTGTTGTTACTATGATGAAAATATTCCGTGTAGATTTAAATTTCACACGAATTGGGTGGAGTATGGGGTGTTTATGCTAGTGGTGAGGGAAGGATGGAATGATGTTAAATGTATGGTAGATAACAATGGGGATTTCAAAGCTTTAACAAGCATGTCCTCTAGAACAACTTGTGGATGTCCCCCTTTCTAGTCGGCGATCTATTATGTGGTAGGAACTTCAGTGTCTTATCCACAAGTTGGAGTATGACCTTAGTTTGCTTGAGGCTTTTTATACCTAGACATGAAAAATTGTACTAGCCATAACATTAATGGCAGACCCAAGATCCAACAAGGCCTTTGGAACGGTCGAAGTGCCAATGGTGCAAGGGATTGTGAAAGATCCCGAATCTTGGCATTTCACCGGTAGTTTAGGCTTGAAAATGCCTCATACACTCTAATTTAATTGAATTTGCTCATTGGGCAAGAATTCCTCTTTTTAGTGCACACTTTCAAGAACTTACAATAACAAGGCATAGATTTCACAAATTGAATGAAAGATACATTCACATGAAATTAAGAAAACTATTCAAGTATCTCTTTTCAACAATCTCATCAATTTTTTCATTTTGCTTTAAAATTAAGCTTCAGGGAAATGGAGTTGATAAATCATTACCTTCTTGGCCAGAGGCTTGGTCAAGGTGTCTTGAAAGCTACACTATTCATGTTATGAACACTAAGCTCCTTCTTGTGCTTTCTCTTCACTTGAGGTTGAATTTGTGCTTCCACCACAACTTTTCCCTCTCTTATAAAGCTCTTTCTCCTTCAAACTCTTGGAAGACACTAACTCCATTAGGCTTAAAGGTGGGCTTGATGGTGCAGTACATGTAGGGTTTTCTATCTCAATCTCTTCATCAATCGCGTCATCACATTCATCATTCTTTAGATGGATCAAAGGTTGGCTTTCAACTTGGATTTCTTTAAGCACCAGCTCATCATCTTCATTATTTGTGAAGTGATCTCTCTTCTTGTGTATGATGGGGTTAAATATGGTGCAATTAGAAGCTAATAAGGCTCTAAAGCCTGATGGGTTTTCAACTCTATTTTATCAGAGTGCTTGGAAGGAAGTTAATGTAAAAGTGTAGAACTATAGATGAATTTTTGAAGGTAGTGTGGGTTCAAAGAGGATTAATGCTACTGCCTACCGGCTACCGACACTATTTTAATTCCGAAGGTAGATAGACCAGAGGGGCTTCAACATTTTAGGCTAATATGGGATTGTAATGTATATTTTGAGATAGTTGCAATGATCCTAACTAACCAGTTGAGGAGTTTGATGAGAATGATTATCTCCCCAAATCAAAGGGCGTTTTATTGAGGGGTGTATGATTCAAGATAATATTATTTGGACTCATGAGGTGTGCCAATATTTGAGGAATAAGTTGAGTGATAAGTGAGAGTTGTTGTTGAAGATAGATATGAAAAAACATGTGATAGAATTGAGTGAGATTTTTTTAGGCGGTAATGTTCAAGATGGGGTTTGATAAGAGATGGGTTGAGTGGATAATGGAACGTGTGTCTTCGGTTGAATGAATAATGGATAATTTGGCTCACAATTAACTTCTTTATCTATGAACCAAGGAACGAAAAATAGCCATGGATAATATAATTATTGGGTAGCACACATCAATAAGTGCATAAGGATTTTCCTAAAATCAAAATTTCAAAACATGAAGACAAGAAGTTATTGCCCAAAGAAATGTAACTTTACAAGAAGAGGAAAAAATATCCTATTCTTGTAAAGAAAGAAATATATCCTGGAAGGTGCCAGAAGTAATTCACAACTAGCACAAACAATAAAGAAGAAACTAGCAAAGTAAAACCTGGTTGTGGCCTATGGCAGGAGCAAGGCAATATATCAATCGGACATCACTTAGTTGCTCTATAGAAGGTATAAATGATGAATCACTCCAAAATGAGGCAGAATAGAACATGGATGTCCAATGTACTCTGATATGCATATCTCATTACCCTTTTGAATATTATGAAAGAACCTAGTTCAATTCCCAAAAACTCTAGTATTCAAATAACACACATTATAAGTCTTCCACTTGCTTAGTTGATGACCACCCAAAAAGAATGCACTCCCTGAAATAAATAACATCCCAAAATTTAATTAAGGATAATACGAAATTGTTGAGGTGTCATTTATGAAATTTTAAGTCGAAGTAATGAGTTTATGATATTTAAGATAATATATTGATATTAAATCTTATTTTCTTTAGAAATTAAAGGTTCAATAATTAGAGATTTAAAGTATTGAATGGAAAAAAATTCATAAGTTGATGTATAAATTATCTTTTATAATTGGCTTTAAGGTAGGAATTTGAAATGGAAATAAATAAATAAATAGAGATAGAAGGGCAATTGGATAATTTTTTCCCAAAATCCTAATTCTATACACTCTTCTTCCTTTTCCTTATGTGTAGCCACCACACATAAACAACTTCATCTTCATCATCATCGGTCATCTCTCTCTCAACCCCGCCCCACTGATTCTCATTCCTTCCTTTCTTTTCATTCACTTCTCCTCTCAAATTTGTTAAATCTCTTGAGTTGCTCGTCTTCTTCATTCTCCACTCTCCCTCTATCGTCTTCTTCGGTTTTCAGCGAGTAACGGCGAACGATGACAAGGAAATTGGTAGGCTTCGTCATGTCTTGTGTTCTTCAAGTGTTTTCTTCCCTTTTCTAGTCGATCCCTCATTCTTTCTTTCTCTTTGATTTGATGTCCTCGCCCTACCTCTTTAGTGACCGTTTCTGACGTGTTTTCCTGCAAAAGTGAGGCTATCATCGCAAGCAAGCTCGACTGCAACTCAAGAGACGAGTCTCTCCTTATTATACTCTCTGTTCATGTGAGTTTTAGGCGAGTTTGAGAGGGATTTCAAATCTAGAGTTTGGGATTTTCAAGACTTTCAAAATGATTAAAGAAAGATTAAACTTCAATAATGAAAAATTCTTGAAGATATTTTTGTGACTTAAGACAGGTTTGGTTGAGTTTTGTTTGCTTTATAAATCTTGTGATTTTCCTTTGCTTCTGTATGAATACACCTTGATGTGTGTATGTGTGTGTAGTGCTCTATTTTGTGCATTAGGAGTTCTAAATGAAAGATATTCTTGATTGTGTGTTAATGTTACTTTTTTAGGTTTTTTTCTTTGCTGGTTTCTGATTGAAGTCAGTGTTCTCTAGTCTGTCCTCCTTCCAATCTCCTTTAAAAATGGGTATTAATAAGTATATGATGTAAATATAGTCCCTTTTGGATATGAGGATTATTTTGCTGTTTTTCATGTCTCTTTCATTTACTTCTCCTTTTTACTTGTTCAATATGCTAGTCGATTAATTATAAGGAGAATTAAGTCACGTTTAAATGTGATGAGAGTTGTGGTTGCTTAAGTTAGTATGCAAAGGAATGTTAAGGTAGCAATGCTATTGTTTTCTCTTGTGTATTGGCCAAGCTGATTCTTTATGAGAATAAACAATTTCTCTATTTTTGGCTGTGATACTTGTTTGTGTGATCCTCCTTTAAATTGGTTTGAAAGAAATATAAAGAAATGCACGTGTGATAGTTGGAATGCAATTGAATGAATATTGGTAGTTGGGCTGATTTGAAGTGGATTTGGAAGTGTACAAGTGGATATGCTACTCTAGAATCTGGTTCCTCCTTTTTTTTTGGTTAATCACCGCCCGGTTTAATAATTTGGTTCCTCCTTTCATTGACCTAATCATTTGCATAGGAAGCTAGTAAGTCGCTTGTTGATTGTCAGTTGAAAATATGAAGCATTACCTTTTTTTTTATAAAATTACAATTATATTAATTCAAGGCACAATTGCATAAAGACACTAACAATACATATGTGAACAGGAACATTGAAACACAAACACAAACCGACTATTCCAATGCAACAACATGAACAAGTAGTATATGTAATGGAAAATTCTTGTAATACAATGTCGCTTATAGAAGAGGTCATCAACATCAAGTTGATGAAGGTTATGCCACTATGTTCACTCACTAAGGAGGAACAGACATCTACCCTAAAAGGGTTTGAAAGAAAGAGATTGTGATCCAACTTTATGTCAGAAATCCCACGAATACTATAGCGACATATGCATAACTCAAATATTCCATAAATATAAGACTTGATCATGATTTTTGTATTGGAACTTAGATGCTAAAAACGATAGGACATAGACATAAACACATTAGTAGAGCACATATTACAGTAAACAACACAAAATAATAGTTAAAGCTTGTGAAAGCCCCAATTTGATGAGCTTGCACATAATTTCAGCAAAGGATTGAGATATGCTAAAAACCCCAGGTTTGATTTCTTGCATGCAGTCCATATAAGATACCCCTGCATATCTGGTGAGTGCCAAGAGGAATAAAATTGAGCCAATTTTGTAGATCTAGGAACTTCTTTCCCTGTACACATATCCCACAGAAAGATCTCTGTTAGAATCTTAAGTTTTGATGAAGACTAAAATATGAAAGAACCAGATAAATACTTAGAAAGAATTAGGTTAATATAGAACCCCATGTAAGAGTACAACCAGATGTGGATTTACTTCCGGATGGATTAGGACTAGCGCTCGCGGATGAAAGACTCATCCAACAGCGGAAGCTTGTAAGTCACTAAGGCAGAACTAAGTCTAAGAGTGTTAGAGTACCAAATCCTTGAGACTAAGTTAGGACACAACCGGATGCAGAATTGCTTCCGGAAGTCTTAGAGTAAATTGAGTGACTAGCGCTGTCTATTGGATTAGACAACACCGAGCGTCAGTGGATATAACTCTAAGTCATAACATAGTTTCTAGTAGGAGTGCTTCCGGATGTGGAATTGCTTCCGGAAGTAAGAAAGCTTCCCATAGGCAATTGAACTCCCATTGCATGTGACTATGTGTTAATATTGTTGGACTAACGTTCTAGTGCAGAACTGAGTGTTGTTTCTTCCGGATGTGGACTCGCTTCCGGTAGCAATCAGAATGTCAGAACGTACAACAATCAGAATGTCAGAATTGCTTTTTGGCAGAGCAGAGTTGTCAGATTTGCTTTTCAGAGATAAAGCAAGTCAACCCTGCTATGCATTAATGGAACATTAATTGGTTCAACGGTAACAAGGGAATAACGGCTAATTTCAAACGGCATGGTTACCTACCAAAAAAGAGAATCCTTGAAGATGCTATATAAAGAAGTTCATCTTCATTTATGAAGATCATCGAAGAAACTAGAGAGAGAAACCGAGCATACTCTTCAAGCATTCAAAGCTGCCCAGAAAAGCAAGAGAGCACTTAATACATTGAGAGTTTTATTTATTATCCATCTTGTACTCTTTATAGTTAAGTCTCTTCATTTATTGAGAGCATTCATTGTACTTAAGTGAGTAACATCATTTGTTCTTAGAGAGAACTAAGTTAGAAAATCCTTTGTTTGAAAGGTTGAACCCTTACAGGCACTAAGGGGGAGCGGGTCTGTAAGGTTGCAAGTGAGCCCGTGTAAAACTTGTGATTGTAAGGTTGCAAGTGATCCCGTGATAAAACTTGCGGTTGTAAAGGTTCCAGGTGAACCCGTTGTAAAACCTGGGGTTTTAATGGAACTCAATCTGGGTGATTGAGAACTGGACGTAGGTCAAGAGTTGGACCGAACCAGTATGAAAATCTTGTGTGTTTTAGTTGTCTGTTTTATTTGGTAGCACAATTCACCCCCCTCTTGTGCATCCTCACTTTCATTTGGTATCAGAGCTAGGTCTTTCTGACTTGATTCCAGCGAATGTAGAAAGAAAAGATCCAGTGATGGATGCTGAATATCATTCTCTTCCCGATGTAGCTATGCAGCCCAACAAGCCCCCTGGCTTTGATGAGTATAACTATCCTGGTGAGTACGAGTCGATTCCACGATCTAGGTTTAATCTTGCTAATTGAAAGTATGTAAGTCACGCAAATTAACAATGATTCAAGATTTGGTGTTCGATAAACAACTAAAATATAAAATGTACCGAAAGTATGAGTGTTAAGAATCAAGAAGTAGAATATCCTCCTTCAAACCTCGATTTGTGCATCCCAATTGATAGGCCTCATGTGACAATTTCCTCTTAATTAACTAGCTTAAATCGGCCAAGACCTCTTAAAACTAAGAAGCGTTAGCTAGTTTAAACTGATTAATCAAGATAGTCTAGCCTTGAACTTGATGCATATCCTTAGGTGAGATAGAAATCAAAACTAACTTCTATGAAACATTCACTTCAAGAATCAAACAAAATGTACGCACATATGCTTAATCTCATGAAGCTACACAATGAATACACCTAACATACATAAAAGTTCAAGATCTAGAAGTTAGATTTACAAGCTTGAAAGAATAAATGAACTCTACATAGAAATCTCTATGCAGAATCCTAGATCTAACATACCTAAAAATCTCCAGACATGAAAGATCTAAGTGATTACAAGCTTGAAAACCTAGAAAAGGAAAATTCTCACATAAGGCCGATTACATTGAAGCTCGAACACAAATTTGAACTTGAAGGAAGGAGAAGGACGCTTAGCCACGCATGGAGACGGAAGAAATGGAGGATTTGCGAGGTGAAATGGCCATGGAGGTGGTTTGCGAAGTGGAGAAGGTGAAGAAGACGAAGATGGAGTTGAGAGAGTTTGTTAGAGGAGAGAGAAAGTGAAAATGGAAAAATGGTTAAAAGTTAGTTAGAGTTTGTGACATTTGAGCTTTTATAGTGGTGAGTAACTTTGGGATTATCGCCCAAAGGGTATTTTTGGTATTTGGTGAAATGTGAGGATGAATGTGGACTAAATCTCATCTCCATGCATTTCTAAAGGTTCCTCCTTTTTCTCCAAGTGATTGTGCTTCCCTTTTTGCCCTTAATGAGGCCTCTAGATTTGAATTTGACATTTGCGCCAATTTTGCCTCATTTGGAAAGATGCTTCCCAAGTACCTTCAGGCTGCAGGGCTGACTTTGCCTTAAATTAACTCTGCACAAAAGACTTCTGAAAAGTAGCTGACATTTCTGAACATTGTGCAATCTGACTCTTGTACTCGCTGACGGATGGGCTCTAGCTTCCGGATGTAACTCTGCGTCCGCCAGCTCCAGAACGTTCACTTCCGGATGTACATCCACTTCCGGATGTAAGTCTTCATTCAACAAGCTCAAGGGCATTCACTTCCGACTGTGCATCCGCTTCCGGATGTGAGTTCCCTTCCTGAAATAACTCTGCTTCCGGATGTGAATCTGCATCCGGATGTGACTTTGAGCACTTGTCATCTAGCCTTCCTTCTTGCCAAGTTACCTCCACTGAAGCTTCACCAAAGGTATGTGGGGCCCACTTGGGACCCCCTACATGAAAAACACATCACATAGTCAAAATGACCAAAATACCCTTGATTTCATAAAATGCAAGTAATAAGGCTATTATTCTTCAAATATTTACACATAAGCAGCGCATGAAAATGTACCAATACTGATCAAATATAACAAATAAACCACACTAATTAAACTCAAATGCACATGCTTATAGGTATAAATTTTGGTCCAATCAAATCCCCCACACTTAATCTTTGCACTCCGGGCAAAGTCATATTAAAAGATTAACTCAATCATTAAGCATAATGAAGGCAATTGGAATTATCATTGTGTACAAGTTGATCTTCTTGAACCTTTCCCTAAAGCTTCGCATGGGCCAAATCTAAGAATACAAAGCGAATGCAAGTTTAACAATCAACTAAAATTAAGGAGGAGTGCCAATTGAGATTTTTCCTCACCGGATAAAGTGTTTACACTCATTCACTCAAGTTAGGAAAAATGCCTAACTAGGGACTTGTCATCACTCTTTGGCTCAATGCACTTGACCAACACCATAGGCTTGTAATAGCTCTAAGTTCTCCACCCATTAGTATGCATAGCACAATCAAATCTAGGGGACTTTGGGGTTAGATGGAAGACTAATAATGAATGATGAATGATGGATAGTAGTCAATGACCAATGACATGAACAAGTAATCACCACATATGCATGCAATACAATGAATACAAGTCCAACAAACATGCTATATATCTTTTTTTTTTCAAGCACTTTGTGCTTCTCTCAATTTTTGTTTTTCAATCTTATGCCTTTGGCATACTTAAACACTTTGTGCTTTCTTTCTTTTTCTCTTTTGATAGGCCTTTGGCCTTATTATTTTTTTCTTTTCTTTTCTTTGGCCTTTGGCCATTTTCTCTTTTCTTTTCCTCTCTTGTGGCTCTCGACCATCTTTTGTTTTTCACTCATATAGCTTGCTTTTCACAAGATACAACAATACAATACTAATATGAATGCAAGCATATGCTATAATCACTTATTCACACTTTGGTCAAGGTGGTAGAAAAGAAAAGTGAATGGCCCAAGGATAATATTTGGTTGGCTTAGTGTTTGGGTCATAAGGGTTTAGAAAGAAACGCCCCTTTCATTTTCAATCATGCCATGCATTGTGATCTTGAACAAGAGCTAGGACAAGTTCTAGGAGGTCAAGTAACTATTGGCCCACTCGATTCGGTTGGAGGCTTCTCACTTTTATGGCTTACTCTAATTAGTCACTTCCTCCTTAAGAAAAGTTAAATGAGAAACTAACACCCTCTTTATACCTTAAAAGTGCCCCATGCACTACCCTAAGTAATCATTCCAAAAATTCTACTTACACACTAGAGGACAATTCCATTTGCTTTCAAGAGCCATAATCAAGTCAAACTTTCTTAGAAAATTATGCCAATGAAGTCCAAAAATTAAGTGTGTGAGCTTTGAAATAAACCACTTTTAAGCACATAATACACCTCCCCCACACTTAGAGCATACATTGTCCTCAATGGACCAATCAATTCGAGTAGGAAGATGTATTTTAAAGGCAAAGCAGCAACATAAAAGGCCGGGCAGTCCAAGCATACAAATGGCCTATGCATGTATTATTTACAAACAAACACATACTAAGCACAACCTATTATACACATGTATAGTATGATAATTTTTTTTTTCTCACTTACGCTCAGGAAACCTAACTGGATTTAGACTCAAGTCACTAGGCTTCCGGAAGCAAAAATGCTACCGGAAGCAAAATGGCTATCAGATGCAAAAGTGGAATTAGATTTCTTACTCTAAGTTAAGTCCCTTCCGGAAGCAAAAGTGCTTCCGGAAGCTCAACCATACTCGGATGTTCTAGTAATCTCCCTTCCGGAAGCAAAAGTGCTTCCGAAAGCTCCTCAAGCTTCAGATTTCTAAGTTAAGGCTCTATCGGATGTACAAATGCTATCAAAGCCAAACTAAACTTAGACTCAAGTGAACTCGCTACCGGAAGCAAAAATGCTACCGGAAGCTCAACTAGACTCTGCTGGCGGAAGCAAATTTACTTCCCTTAGCACTGACGCTGGCGGATGCAGAACTCATCCGGTAGCGGGAGTCAATTCAACACTAATCCGATCCTAGTTGACATAATCTAAGTGAAACACTTCCGATAGCCAAAACACTTCCGGATGCTAAATCCTATTTCCACAGCAACACTTCCGGAAGCAAATAGGCATCCCCGAGCACTAGTGAATTTATTTATTTATTTTTTTTCTAACCTAAAACAATACACTCAAATATAAACCTAAACACATTTCTAATTTTTCTAAACAAATATCTTCCCCCACACTCAAGATGTTAACTAAGCAAAATAAGTGAGGAAAGGATAGAAACGACCTTAGGGAGGCTTGAAATTCTCCTTATACAATTTTAGCAAATGGCCATTGACTTTGTAGATTCGGCCATCTTTACTATGCTTGATCTCTATCATGCCAAAATCATGAGATTTGGTCACCACGTAAGGGCCTTCCCACTTGTCTTTTAGTTTGCCCCCTCCACTGAACTTGAATTTAGCACGGTAGTAAAGCACAAGATCACCTTCCTTGAATTCTTTCCTCAGGATGCCATTATCATGAATAGCCTTTGTTCTTTCCTTAAAGATTTTGGAGTTCTCAAATGCCTCATTCCTCAACTCCTCAAGCTCACTTAAAGTCAATTGTCTCTCTTGCGCCGCGGCATCCATGTCATCGATACAAGATTTGACCGCCCAATAAGACTTATGTTGGAGCTCAACTGGAAGATGACAAGCTTTGCCATAGATCAACCTATAAGGGGACATGCCAATTGGAGTCTTAAATGAAGTCATATAAGCCCAGAGAGCTTCCTCAAGCCTCAAGCTCCAATCTTTCCTGCTTGGCTTCACAATCCTCTCAAGGATGTTTTTGATTTGTCTATTAGACACCTCGGCCTCCCCATTGGTTTGAGGATGGTAAGGTGTTGAAATTTTGTGATTGACTCCAAATTGGTTAAGCAAAGAAGTCATGAGCTTGTTGCAAAAATGAGAGCCCTGGTCACTCACAAGTGCCTTGGGAACTCTAAACCGGCAAAAGATGTTAGATTTCAAGAACTACAACACAGTCCTAGCATCATTTTCCCTAGTAGGCACGGCTTCTACCCACCTTGAAAAGTAATCCACAGCCAAAAGTATATAGACATAGCCGGAGGAAGGTGGAAAGGGTCCCATGAAATCAATGCCCCAAACATAAAAAACATCACAAAAGATCACAGGAATTTGGCGCATTTCATGCCGCTGAGCCAATCCTCCAAACCTTTGACAACGATCACAAGACTTACAATAATCATAGGCATCTTTGAACAAAGTAGGCCAATAGAAACCAGCCTCCAGAATTTTCCTTGAAGTTTTCCTTGCACCGAAGTGCCCTCCACAAGCAAGAGAATGACAGAACTCCAAAATTGAAGAGATCTCATCATCATGCACACACTTCCTGATGATTTGATCATTGCACAACCTCCACAAGTGTGGCTCATCCCAAACATAATAGTTTGCATCTCTCTTCAACTTTTGAGCTTGGTGCTTGTTTAATGAAGGAGAAATCATCTCGGCCACCATATAATTCACCAGATGAGCATACCACGGATCCTTCTTAGCATTCAAAGCACACAATAAAGCATCTGGGAAAGTATCACAAACAAGAGAAGAGTCATCAATACCTTCCACATCCACTGGCAAACGGCTTAAATGATCAGCCACTAGGTTCTCTCTTCCAGCCCTGTCCTTAATCTCCACCTCAAACTCTTGTAGAAGCAAGACCCATCTCAAGAGCCTAGGCTTTGTTTGTGGCTTAGATAACAGATAATGGACGGCTGCATGATCCGTGAATATGATTACCTTAGAATGTAGTAAGTATTGCCGAAACTTGTCCAGACCAAAGACTATGGCGAAAAGTTCCTTCTCGGTTGTTGTATAGTTCCTTTGAGCTCTATCCAACGTCTTAGATGCGTAAGCAATAACTCTAGGCAAAGACTCTTGCCTTTGGCCAAGCATAACTCCCAGAGCCTCATTAGAAGCATCACAAGACAACTCAAAAGGTAATTCCTAATTAGGTGCAACCAAGATAGGGGGAGTAGTAAGCCGTGTCTTCAACTCAACAAAGACCTCCTTACACTCATAAGAGAAATCAAATTCGGTTTCCTTTTGTAGTAGATGAGACAGTGGGGAAGCAATTTGGCTAAAACCCTTGATGAACCTCCTATAGAAACCCACATGTCCAAGAAAAGACCTCAACTCCTTCAAGCAAGTAGGGAAGGGTAGAGAGGAGATTACCTCAACCTTGGCTTTGTGAACTTGAATGCCCTCCTTTGAGACTAAGTGTCCCAAAACTATGCCCTTGTCCACCATGAAATGACACTTCTCAAAGTTGAGTACCAAACCCTTCTCCACACATCTAACCAAAGCCTTCTCAAGATTTACCAAGCAAGCATCAAAACTATCTCCATAGAGGGAGAAATCATCCATAAACACCTCTATGCCATCCTCCAGCAAGTCATTGAAAATGCTCATCATGCAACGTTGAAAAGTTCCTGGAGCATTGCACAGACCAAAAGGCATTCTCCTGTATGCGAAGGTTCCAAATGGACAAGTAAAGGTTGTTTTCTCTTGGTCCTAAGGTGCTATTGGAACTTGGAAGTACCCTGAGAAACCATCCAGAAAACAATAGTGTGACTTGCCAGCTAGTCTTTCCAACATCTGATCGATAAATGGCAACGGGAAGTGGTCTTTCCTTGTAGAATCATTTAACTTTCGGTAATCAATGCAGACCCTCCAAGAGTTATGAACCCGTGTAGGTACTAGCTCATCTTTGTCATTTTTCACCACGGTCAACCCACTCTTCTTCGGCACCACATGAATGGGACTCACCCATTCACTGTCGCTAATCGGATAGATGATTCCGGCACTCAAGAGCTTCTCAACCTCCTTCTTCACAACATCTAGTATCAAAGGGTTGAGCCTCCTTTGTGGTTGTCTCACAGGCTTAGCATCATCAGTAAGCAAGATCCGGTGCATGCAGGTGGTAGGACTCATGCCGGGAAGATCGGCTAAAGTCCACCCAATGGCCCCCTTATATCTTCTCAGCACATCAAGTAATTTCCCTTCCTCAAGAGAAGAAAGAGCACTTGAAACAATCACCGGAAGCTTCTCATCCGCAAGCAAATAAGCATATTTGAGATTAGGTGGTAAGGGTTTCAATTCCAAAGTAGGTGGCTCTACAATGGAAGGAACCAAGGTGTGCATCTCAACTTGAAGAACCTGAGGCTCATCATAGTCATCAACATCATCCGGCAACTCACCAAGATCCTCAAGACAATTCGGCCTCTTAGAGTCGGAGACCTCAGAACTCCTATACACATTCGCGTCACCACTATCACACCGGGTTGAAACATGTGGATCATCAGCAAGCACGTGCTCTTTCAGATGGAGCTTCTCCCTCAACTTATGAATTCGGCCATTTTTCAAGATCTCCTGCTCCGCAACATCAAACTTTTGTGAACTAGACTTCTCAATTTCCTTTGTGAATTCACAACCTCCATCCTTCGTTCGTCCTACAAAAGTGAGCAAACTTCCCTCTTCCCAGGGGTTGTAGCTTGACATAGAAGAAATAGAAGTGCAATCATCATCAAAATCATAGTTCAAATGCAAAGAATCTCTCATGACCTCAGTTACTCGACTTCCTATGCTAGATAAATCATCAAGCAAATCATGCAAACATGTATTTACAATTAAATTAGCACAAGAGTCATGATAACACATATGAGCATCTTCATTATCAATTAGGTTCAACTTGAAGGTATTTGCATGCTCATCACAAACTATATGCATCAAAGAATCAATCACACTTAATCCAAGGAGAGAATAATCCTCATGAGGATGTTTAATTGCTTTCCCCACATCAAACTTTATTAATTGATTTCCTACTTGCATTGTAACATAACCCTCTTCTAAGCTTATAATCATCTTGGCTGTTTTCATAAATGGCCTTCCCAAAATCAAGGAGTCATCCATCCTAGTTTCGCTAGTCATGTCTAGCACATAAAAGTCCACCAGAAATACTAGTTCCCTAACCTTCACAAGAATGTCCTCAATAAATCCATAGGGTTTCTTAATGGACCTATCTGCCAATTGAACCACAACACTAGTTTCACTCAAGTTCTTCAACCCTAGTGCAAAGTAGGTGGCCTTAGGCATGACGTTAATGACGGCCCCTAAATCAAGAAGTGCTTTCCCAAAGCTAAGTTTCCCTATTTGACAAGGAATAGTGAAAGATCCCGGATCTCCACACTTTTGGGGCAAGTGCCCCTTCAAGAGAGATGAAACATGAGTCCCAAGTTGGACTTTGTTACTTGAACTAGTAGCTCTCTTGTTAGTGCAAAGATCTTTAAGGAACTTAGCATACTTAGGCATTTGTTTCACAAGCACAAGCATAGGCACATTAATTTCTAGCTTAGAAAATAAGTCAAGCATCTCCTTTTCCAATTCATCATCATGTTTCTTCTTAGCTAAAGCATATGAATTAGGAAATGGTAAATGCTTAGGATCAAGAGACTTACCTTTGGGGGATTCATCCCCTTGTTGAGTAGGTTGTTCTTGCGAAGGAGATTCTCCAACTTTCCGCTTTCCCTTTGCAATCTCCTTCTTCTTTTCTTCCTGTGAGGTCTCGGCTACATCACTTTTCATAGGAAAGCTCTCGGTCTCATCAAGTAAACCATCAATAGGAGGATTCAGTTCGGCCTCACACGGTAGTTGTGTCTCCTCCTCTTCCTCCTCATATTCATAAGCATCGCCATATTACCTTCCACTTCTTAATTGCATAGAATGCATGTTTTGTGGATTAACAACCACATCAGAAGGCAATCCTCCCTTCTTCGCGTCTTGCTCCGCTTTGTTATTCATCATTTGAGACACTGCATTTTCCTGCTTCTGTAATCTCTCTTCAATCTTCTCCATGAAACTTGACATCATTTGGTAAATCATGTCTTGTTGAGATGTCGCAGAGCTAGATGGAGGAACACAGGCTTGAGATCCCTCCATATTGTTTCGCAAAGCATGAGCTGGATTATCATTCTTCATAAATTGATGAGGAACATTGGCTTGTTGATTCGGCTTGTACCTTTGATCATTAGAGTTAGGCCTCCCTTGGTATGAACCATAGCCTTGTTGTGAGGGATAGGCATTAGAAGCTTGAAAATTGCCTCCCCCCCACTTAGGCTGTTGTTGTGGTTGGAAGGAGCTAGAATTTGTGGCTTGATTTGCACCTCCCCCCCACTTAAAGTTCGGGTGGTCCCTCCATCCCGGATTGTACGTGGAAGAGTAAGGATCGTACTTGGCTTGAGGCCTAGCATTGTTATACATGGCCGCCACTTCCGCTTGGGATGGACAGTCTGAGGATAGGTGCATCGGCGAGCCACAGTGATCACAAGAGGTAGGAACCAAAGCCATAGAGTCATCGACACAAGGAGTAGGCTGTACAAAGCGTCCGTCCATCCGACTTAGGCTCTCAGTCAGCCTCTCAATAGAGTTGTACAGCTTGTCATCACTACTCACGGAGGCAACCTTTGGCGCAGCACCATACAGAGCATCACGTCCATAAAAATTCTGGTGATTAGAGGCCATGGTTGAAAAGAGGCTCCAGCCTTCATTAACAGATAAATTGAACAAAGATCCATTAGAAGCAGCATCCACACTCATCTTGAGCTGCGGTACCAGGCCATCATAAAAGTATTGTGCCAAGTTTCCCTTGGATATGTTGTGATTGGGGCAGGAGTTCACCAAGGTGTTGAACCGACTCCAATATTCATAAAAAGACTCCTGAGGAAACTGTTGAACACCAGTTATGTCCTTCCTAAGCTTGGATATCTTAGAGATGGGAAAATAGCGGTCCAAGAACACCTTCTTCAGTTGCTCCCAAGAAAGAGTGGCATAATGAGTAGGAAGGTTCAAAAGCCAACTCCTTGGCCTTGCCTTCTAAGGAGAATTGGAACACTCTCAATAGAACGTCATCCAGGTCTGCGTTGGGAGGCTTCATGGAGGAGCAGGTGTGGTAGAGGCCGAGCAAGTGTGTATGAGCATCTTCATGCGGAAAACCTGTAAACTTAGGCAGATGAGCAAGAAGAGATCCTTTGATCTCGAAGTTAGCAGGGTTAGCATAAAAACCTTGAGGTGCAAACGATGCATATGACTGTGTGAACTCACGCATAGGTCTATCATCATCATGTAATTGCCTACCCCCCTCAAAATGATGTTCATCCTCTTGCTCTCGCCTTTCACGTCTCTCACGCTCATGTTCATGCTCTCTCGCCTCTCTCTCACGTTCTCTATGGTCCTCTTGCCTTTCTGCCATAATGAAATGCTGGTCTAGGAGTGTGTTATTAGACGCTATAGATGAATTGATGTGGATTTGATGTGGATCCTACAGGTTGCTTACGAGCTTGCTTCTCGTGCTTGTTCTTTTTCTTAAGTTCTCTCAGAGTCTTATTAATCTCTCTATCCAATGGCACTAGTGATGTGATAGGGTTCATACAAAGTTACTCAGTGCAGCTATATGCAGTAAAATCCAACAAAATCCAGCAGAATCACAGACAAAAACACCAGCAGAAATCAGTGCAAAGTCCAGCAAAGTGTACACAATTTCTATCAACACAGTACAGCAATAAGAGGCTAACGAGAGCAGCCGAACACTTCCAAAGCACTTCTAAAACAGGCTTAACTATACAGAAAGCAATTCAACCTAAAACTTAAAACTAAAACTAACTAAAATATCACACAAGTTACACAAGTTAAGATTGTGACTATTAACACCTAAAACTAGCAAGAACTGGCCTAAACCGGCAACGGCGCCACTTGATTTATCCTTTTTGTCGCCTCTAAAGATCAATCAAAACAATCCAATACTCTATTCCACTAGGTAGTAGTGGTGAGTACGAGTTGATTCCACGATCTAGGTTTAATCTTGCTAATTGAAAGTATATAAGTCACGCAAATTAACAATGATTCAAGATTTGGTGTTCGATTAACAACTAAAATATAAAATGTACCGAAAGTATGAGTGTTAAGAATCAAGAAGTAGAATCTCCTCCTTCAAACCTCGATTTGTGCATCTCAATTGATAGGCCTCATGTGACAATTTCCTCTTAATTAACTAGCTTAAATCGGCCAAGACCTCTTAAAACTAAGAAGCGTTAGCTAGTTTAAACTGATTAATCAAGATAGTCTAGCCTTGAACTTGATGCATATCCTTAGGTGAGATAGAAATCAAAACTAACTTCTATGAAACATTCACTTCAAGAATCAAACAAAATGTACGCACATATGCTTAATCTCATGAAGCTACACAATGAATACACCTAACATACATAAAAGTTCAAGATCTAGAAGTTAGATTTACAAGCTTGAAAGAATAAATGAACTCTACATAGAAATCTCTATGCAGAATCCTAGATCTAACATACCTAAAAATCTCCAGACATGAAAGATCTAAGTGATTACAAGCTTGAAAACCTAGAAAAGGAAAATTCTCACATAAGGCCGATTACATTGAAGCTCGAACACAAATCTGAACTTGAAGGAAGGAGAAGGACGCTTAGCCACGCATGGAGACGGAAGAAATGGAGGATTTGCGAGGTGAAATGGCCATGGAGGTGGTTTGCGAAGTGGAGAAGGTGAAGAAGACGAAGATGGAGTTGAGAGAGTTTGTTAGAGGAGAGAGAAAGTGAAAATGGAAAAATGGTTAAAAGTTAGTTAGAGTTTGTGACATTTGAGCTTTTATAGTGGTGAGTAACTTTGGGATTATCGCCCAAAGGGTATTTTTGGTATTTGGTGAAATGTGAGGATGAATGTGGACTAAATCTCATCTCCATGCATTTCTAAAGGTTCCTCCTTTTTCTCCAAGTGATTGTGCTTCCCTTTTTGCCCTTAATGAGGCCTCCAGATTTGAATTTGACATTGACGCCAATTTTGCCTCATTTGGAAAGATGCTTCCCAAGTACCTTCAGGCTGCAGGGCTGACTTTGCCTTAAATTAACTCTACACAAAAGACTTCTGAAAAGTAGCTGACATTTCTGAACATTGTGCAATCTGACTCTTGTACTCGCTGACGGATGGGCTCTAGCTTCCGGATGTAACTCTGCGTCCGCCAACTCCAGAACGTTCACTTCCGGATGTACATCCACTTTCGGATGTAAGTCTTCATTCAACAAGCTCAAGGGCATTCACTTCCGACTGTGCATCCGCTTCCGGATGTGAGTTCCCTTCCTGAAATAACTCTGCTTCCGGATGTGAATCTGCATCCGGATGTGACTTTGAGCACTTGTCATCTAGCCTTTCTTCTTGCCAAGTTACCTCCACTGAAGCTCCACCAAAGGTATGTGAGGCCCACTTGGGACCCCCCTACATGAAAAACACATCACATAGTCAAAATGACCAAAATACCCTTGATTTCATAAAATGCAAGTAATAAGGCTATTATTCTTCAAATATTTACACATAAGCATGCGCATGAAAATGTACCAATAATGATCAAATATAACAAATAAACCACACTAATTAAACTCAAATGCACATGCTTATAGGTATAAATTTTGGTCCAATCATATCCGTTCTGGAAGTTCAAGATGGAAACCTTCATCAAGGCTAGTGGTCTTCGTATCTGGGATGCAATAGAGCTTGGTAACAATGTTCCTCTAGATGATGAGGGTTTTGCAAAGCCACGATCCAGATTCACCAATGAAGATTATGCTCTAGTAGAACTGAACCACAAGACCATCCACTATATTCAATGTGCCCTTAGCCCGAAGGAGTTTCATAGGATAAGCCACCACAAAACAGCAAAAGATATGTGGGAGGCTCTTGAGGTAGCTCATTCCGGAACCAAGGGAGTGAAGGCAAGACGTGTTGAGATGCTGGTTGAGGAGTTTCACAAGTTCACAATGCTTCCAAATGAGCCAATCAAAGATTTGGAGCTCAGATTCACCCACCTCATAAACAACCTAGCCTCTCTGGGAAAGAACATTCCTGAGGAGGAACAGGTGAGCAAAATCCTAAAGGTGTTAAAGGGTGACTGGATTACCAAAGCGACTATTCTGCAAGAAGTTCAGGGAGAGTCAACCAGTTCCGTCACTGCCTTATTTGGTTCTCTGGCTGAGTATGAACCAACTTTGTTGGCCCAAAGAGCTCCTCAAGCTGCAACTAAAGCCAAGAACCTTGCTCTTGTTGCTCCCAGCAAGGAAAGGGATGAGGATGATGATGAGAATGATGAGGAAGATATAGACGATGAAGAAATGACTATGATGGTAAGAAAGTTCAAAAAGTTCTTCAGAAAGAAGGGAGACTTTCAGAAAGGAGAATCTAGCCATAAGAAGGATTATAAGAAGGAAAGGGCTCCTGTGTGCTTTGAATGTAAAAAGTCTGGTCATTTCAAGGCTGAGTGCCCGAGCCTTCAGAGAGTCAAAGGGAAGGACAAGAGGAAAGCCTTCGTGTCCTCAATCTGGGTAAATAGTTCTGATGAAGAAGCTAGTGATGAGGAAGAGGTTGCAAACCTTTGCCTTGATGCTAGGGAAGATAGAGAAGAGACATCTTCAGACTTCGACTCCATCCATGGTGATGAGGTAACCCTTACTGAACTCCAAGAAGCTTATAACGATATACATAGAGAGTTCTTTCGTTTATGTAAGGCTTACAAGGTGTTGAGAATGAAAAATGAATCACTTGAGTTCTCGGTGAACTCACTAAGTGAAGAGCTAGCGGAAGCCAAAAAGCTTCCGGTAGCAGATGGCAAGGGAGATCCCCTAGCGGAACCCAAGGCCTCAACATTAGAGAGCTGCATCAACTGCAGCAAAATCTCTGCTGAAAAGGATAGATTACAAAATGCCCTACAAAAATTTACAAATGGTTCTGAAATGCTGAATGTTATTTTGATGAATCAGAGGGCATATAGAGATAAAACTGGATTAGGGTACAAGCATAAAGATAAAAAGTGGGTGGAACCTAAAGTGAAACCATACTTAAAGTTTTTCCACAAAGCCACTAGTCACAGCTCCACACCCTTTACCTTCTGCAACTATTGCAACAGGAAGGGACACTCCACGTCCACTTGCAATGCAAAGAAGCATGAAGCTAACAGATCCTATAAGTGGGTTCCAAAAGGAACCAGGGTAAATGAGGATCCTCCAAGGAAAGAAACTAAGGGAGGACAAGGACCTAGAACTTGGAAACATATTCCAAGGGAAGTCCGTCAGCCTAGAGCCCACACAAGGCCAGAGGCACAACACTATCACAAACCCAAGGTCAACACTGGACCGAGGGTTATGGGAACTAATGATAAAGGACCCAATAAAGGTTGGGTACCTAAGCTTGTCTAATCCTTGCAGGTCTGTCTCAAAGCATCCAAGAACAGAAAGTGGTACATTGACAGCGGATGCTCGAGACATATGACTGGTGACAGAGACAAGTTCAAATCCTTGGTGATCAAAGATGGAGCCAAAGTGAATTTTGGAGGGAATCAAAGCGGAAAGATCATTGGGGTTGGAGAAGTTGGACCTGTCAAAGATCATTGAGCGTGAGCCAGAGCACTGACAAAGGAAACTAGGTAATTTTTGATTCACATGAGTGCATGATAGTAGATAAGCATGATCTAGATATAGACAAGGCCAATCTAAAATGCAAACTTAAGGCAAGTAGGAATAGAAATCTATACACCCTAAATTTATGTCAACAACTAGCTGAAAAATGTTTAATAACTAGTGATGAAAATAGTTGGCTTTGGCATAAACGGCTAGCGCATGTAAACTTTACACAGCTTGATATGCTTATTAAAAAGGAGCTTGCAATAGGGATTCCATCCTTCAAAGTTAAGCATGATTTTATCTGTGAATCCTGCCAACGAGGAAAGCAAACAAAGTCCTCGTTTAAGACCAAGAAGAAAGTCTCCACCAGCAGGCCCTTAGAACTGATCCACATGGATTTAGTTGGGCCAGCGAGAGTGAAGAGCTTAGGTGGAAACCTATATGCTCAAGTGGTGGTGGATGACTATTCAAGGTTCACTTGGACTATATTTCTTCCCTCGAAGCAAGATGTTTTTGATGCTTTTGTTGTCCTGGCTAATAAAGTGCAGAATGAGAGAGACCTCAAAATAGCAGCCATAAGGACAGATCATGGAGGAGAGTTTGAGAATCACAACTTCTCGGAGCTGTGTGAGGAGAATGGAATTGATCACAACTTCTCAGCTCCCAGAACCCCTCAACAGAATGGCGTGGTTGAAAGGAAGAACAGGGTTCTGACAGAGATGGCCAGAAGCATGCTCAATGAGAAAGAGGTTTCTCAAGTGTTCTGGGCGGACGCTATGAGCACTGCTTGCTACATCTCCAACAGAGCCTATGTTCGCAAGGGCTTAAACAAGACTCCCTATAAGCTGTACAAGGTAGAAAGCCCAACATCAGCCACCTCAGAATCTTTGGATCAAAATGTTAGGTTCATAACAATGGAAAGGTAAACCTGGGTAAGTTTGATCCAAAAGCTGATATAGGTGTTTTCATAGGATATTCTCTTAGGAGTAAGACTTATAGAGTATACAACATGAGAACTAGAACTGTAGAAGAATCGATGCATGTTGTATTCGATGAGAATCCTACATGGGAACAATCCACAGAAGATGATGGGATATTAAATTTTTCAAAACCACCATCATCTTCACCACCAAAAGAAACACCAGCAAGTGATCCCAAGGAAGAAAATGAACCCAGTGATGAACCTAGAGTGCAGACGGTGCCTGATGAGGTACAGTTGCCAACAGCTAGGAGACATCACAGGGATCATCCTCTTGACCAAGTGCTTGGTGATGTTTCTTCTGGTGTCAGAACCAGAAGGCAGGTTCAAAATGAAGTTGAGTTTGGAGCCTTCCTGTCTCAGATCGAACCAACTTCAGTTGAACAAGCTCTTAAGGACTGTGATTGGATTATTGCCATGCAGGAAGAGCTTAATCAGTTTGAAAGAAGCCAAGTTTGGAAGCTAGTCCCTAGATCGTCTCACCAATCCATTGTTGGGACCAAATGGGTCTTTAAGAACAAACTGGATGAGACTGGTCAGATCACTAGGAACAAAGCCAGACCAGTAGCAAAAGGGTATAACCAAGAAGAAGACATAGACTATGAAGAAACATTTGCTCAAGTTGCAAGACTTGAAGCAATAAGGATTCTTCTAGCCTTTGCATCCATGAAAGGTTTTAAATTATATCAGATGGATGTGAAGAGTGCTTTTCTTAATGGTTATATTAAGGAAGAGGTTTATGTTGAACAACCTCCTGGCTTTGAGGATCATAAGCACCCTAAGCATGTGTATAGACTAAAGAAAGCATTGTATGGCCTGAAACAAGCTCCACGAGCTTGGTATGAGAGACTCAGCAGCTTTTTGCTAGGAAAGGGTTTCTCTAGAGGCAAATTAGATAATACACTGTTTATTTTGCATAAGGATAGAAACATGTTAGTTATCCAGATATACGTTGATGATATTATTTTTGGAGCAACTAACGAGAAACTCTGTGAAGAGTTTTCTAAGACTATGCAGGGATAATTTGAGATGTCAATGATGGGAGAACTAACGTTCTTCCTAGGCCTGCAGATCAAGCCGAAGAAAGAAGACATCTTCATCTCCCAAACTAAGTATTGCAGAGAACTTCTTAAGAAGTTTGGGATGGATGAATGCAAGGAGTATGACACTCCTATGAGCACCACTGCCGCTCTCGATGCTGATGTAAAGGGAAGTTCGGTCAGCCTGCCAATGTATAGGGGTATCATAGATTCCCTGCTATACTTAACGGCTAGCAGACCTGATATCCAATTTAGTGTAAGGATGTGTGCTAGGTTTCAAGCCAACCCCAAGGAATCTCACTTAACTTGTGTTAAACGTATTTTAAGATACCTTGAGGGAACTCAAAAACTTGGTCTCTGGTATCCCAGAGGTAACCAAGAGTTCTTATGGGCTTATTCTGACGCTGACCATGCAGGTTATAAGACAGACAAAAAGAGCACCAGCGGACAATGTGCCTTCCTAGGAGGTTGTCTGGTGTCTTGGGCAAGCAAGAAGCAAACCTGTGTGTCGCTGTCATCCACAGAGGCAGAGTATATTGCTGCTGTAAGCTGTTGTGCACAAGTGCTGTGGCTGAAAAATCAACTGAGGGATCTTGGCTTAGAGTTCCCTGAGGCTCCCATTCTTTGTGACAACACCAGCACCATCAGCCTCGCCAAGAATCCAGTCCAGCACACAAGAACAAAGCACATTGACGTCAGACATCACTTCATCAGAGATCATGTTCAGAAGAAGGATGTCAAGGTGCAATTTGTTCCCACCCAGCATCAGCTTGCAGATATCTTCACCAAGCCTCTGGGGGTAGATCAATTTACTTTTATTAGAGGAAATTTGGGAATGGTAAACCCAAATGAAGTTTAAATCTTCAAAATAAACCTGTGCTTAATTGATTAAAACCTGCAAACTGTACTAACTTAGGCATCGGAGTGCCAATCTTTAGTTTTGCAGGTCCCCCAATGTTAAATCTTAAGTAAGTCCTTCCGGAAGCAAATCCTCTTCCGGAAGCTCATTTGCTGCCGCTTGGTCATGACTCTACGCAATCGGAAGCGCCAGTGTTTTGGGAAAGAAGGACACGTCACTTGAGAAAACGTTTCATCTTCTCTCACCAAAAACTGTGCCCTTTTTGACAGACTGAAGAGACACGTGGCATAAAGGTGCGCCGTTTCAATTTAAATGCTTACGTTTTCCCATAAAAGGTGCATATTTTCAATGAAGAGTCATTATGAACCATCACATCGAATGTCACATTGCATAGCACAACTATTCATTCATCACTTCTCACACAAATCGCCACTCAGAAATCCTCTGAAATCCCTTCATCTTCATCTTCATCTTCTTCTTCTTCTTCATCTCTGCATTTCTGGGCATTTCACCATACATATCATTCATTCCATTACCCTTCCACACAAAATGGCCGGCTCTCATGAATCAAACCCCAACATTCAGAAAGCCTCCTCCTCCAAGAAATCCAAACACTCTGAGAAATCTGGGCAATCTGGGCATTCTGGGAAATCTGGGAAGTCTGGAAAACATAAGAAGAGGGTTCGGTTTGATGAAGAACAACCTTCAAAGCGCCAGAGGGTTGAAGATGATTTCTCCGAGTATCGCTCTGGGCCCTTGGAGGCAGTCTCTCTTGCATTTGAGAACAAAAATCCCTATCTTACCAATGGGATTTTTGTTGATCTAAAGAAGCTTGAAGATCTGGGTTTTGCTCATCTGAATGATCATCTCCAGAAGTATATGGGTTGGCTGGGGATTAGCAATGAGTACAAAGTACAAGTCCTCCGGGTGTTCTACCAGTCTCTCACTGCCAAGCCCAAGTACAACAAAGTAACTGAGCAAGTATCTGCCATTGGCCGGATTGACTTCAAGGCCACAGTGAGAGGAAGAAAGATCAAATTCACTTGGAGAGACATAAATCGTTTCCTCGGGGTCACTGACGAGGAAATGAACTAGTGGATCTTCCCTGAGAAGCTGGATCAGAAGGCACTGGAGAAGGCTTATGAGACTAAGGGCAAGAAGGTGTCTGGTATGCCCGACCCAAAGCGGGTGCTCCAGTACATCTACTCACGGTTGATGGCCAACAAAGGGGGCAACTTCAATGAGTTCACCGGGCTGGACAACCCCTGGCTCGCCAAGTTCCTCACCCAGCAGCCTATCAACCCCGGGCAACTGATCAGTATGGAGTTAAACAGATGGGTTGAAGACAAAGACAGGGGGAAGCCATCATCTTTTACCTACCCTCAGTTCATCGCCTTCCTCCTAGAGCAGTTCAACATTAAATCCACTGAGGAAGTCGATAACATCAAGTGCCTGCCCATGGGGTCGATGAATTTGGGCAAGATGGGAGTCAAGTATCTCAAGCCAGCGAAGCCCACTCGGTCTGGCTCTCAGGCTGGGAGTGCTTCACACACAACAGTTCCCTTTGTGTCTGGAGCAGGGGATCAAGAAGTTGATTCTCATGCTGGCCCTAGCCGTGCTCCGAGGGTGTCTGCTGCTCAGAAGACGCTGGTTTCTGAGCTCAGAGATGGGATCCTATTCAAGCTGCCTGATCCTTTGATGGCTCCTCTCAGAGCAGAATGTGATGCACCCTTCCACCAGCAAGAGCAGAGGATCCAGGGTTTGAAGGATCGCTTAGGGAGAGTAGAAGCCAAACTTGACCTACTCCTCAACCACTTCCAGATCCCTTAGCCTCACCCCAATCAACCACCACCTCCTCATCCCAATCCATCTCCACCTCCCCCACAGAATAACCAAATCATCCCTCACCAATCACCCCCACCAAGCCCTCAGAATGACTCTGACCCTCACCTCGACTCCCCTCACCACTCACCCACTCCTCACAACTCTCCTAGCCACTCTAACACATCCAACCACCAAAACTCCCCCAACCACTCACAATCACCCAACCAAACCCTTCACAACCTTAGCTCCTTCAGTTCCATACACAATCAGAAGTCCCTTGCGAGAGATATACCTTCACCACCCAGCTCATATCCCCTCATCTATACAGGTATATTTACAGACTCACCTTCCTTCTTCTTTCCAAGCCCCACTCCTTCACCTCCTCACTCACCACCCAAATATGGCCCTGAACCTCCACCATCCACTTCCTCCTCTCCCTCCTCCCTGGCCCTCGCCCTTATTGATGATGCTAAAAGGAGGAGAGATATTCTCACTCAACCCTCCCTATGGCTAGATGAGGACATTGCTGCCGCCCTCCGCCGTGCCATGGATCTGAGAAGAATGGGTAGAGCTGAAAGTTTAATCCGTGGGGAAGCCATCAGATTCATGCAACAACGCTCAGCCAGCAAAAGGTCTAATCTGGAAATAGTGTTGGTTGATCAGCCTGCTGAGGCTCCACCATCTGAGCCTGAGCCTTCATCTGCTGAGGTTCCTTCCTCTGAGCCGTCACCATCTGCTGAGCCTCCTCCGTCTGTGCCTGCCCGGAATGTGTTTGAAGAGATTTTGACTAAGTATGGGTATAAGAGGCCAGACCCGCCAGTTATAGTGATTGCCAAGCCAATCCCTCCTTCTGAACCAGTTTCTGCCCCTCCTCCTCCAGTGGTCAGATACAGCAATTCAAGGAAAAAGTCTGTTGCCAGAAAAGGGGTGACTGTCTCTGAGTCTTCTGAGAGTGAAGAAGAGGAATCACGTGGTCGCTCTGAGGATCATGAGTTAGAAAGGGTATCTCAAGCAGGGGAAGCATCTGAGCCCCAGTCCTCCACCCAAGCGCCTCCAGAAGAAATTCCACCACTAGTGGAAGTTAAGTTAGAGGTGGAAGACATGACTCCAGAGGAATTTGAGCGGTATGGCTGGACTGATCGGATCACCTTTGAACAGTTTGTTTGCCTTGATGTAGAAAGGGAAAATGCTAAGCCTCCACAAGAGAAAAGGAAAGGGAAAGGTAAGGGAAAGGGGAAAGGAAAGTCAAGTCAGGATGATGACCCCAACTTTCCTGTGTGGAATGTAAAGGTCAAGACTCTCCATTATCCCTTTGGATCCATTCCCATCTCAGAGTCACCATTTGGAGAGTTTGCTGGGCTTACTGAGGTCAATGAACTGAAAAGGGCTATTGAGGAATCTCTGGAGCTTGAAAGGCAAAGAAAGGCCAGAGAAGAGAAAGAGCTCCAAGATATTCTTGCTCAGATTGATCAACAAACGAAGGAAGAGAAGTGGGCTTGGATGCAAGAGGAGCATAAGCAGAAACAGTTAGAAAGGAACAAGAGGCACCCGCTCTAGAACCCCAACCTCTCATGCATTTAGCTTAGGAATCTTCATTCGCATATTTTTCATACATAAGTTATCTGCCTTATCTGTAAATCTGTTCATTAACTTTACTTATGCTTTTCTTATCATATTTGTAATTGATTTACTAATGAAGTTCATTTTTGAGTTCATCTGTGTGTTATTTAATTATTTACTTAGTATGAACTTATTAGATAACTTAGTTTGTCATCATCAAAAAGGGGGAGAATGTTAGAATCTTAAGTTTTGATGAAGACTAAAATATGAAAGAACCAGATAAATACTTAGAAAGAATTAGGTTAATATAGAACCCCATGTAAGATACAACCAGATGTGGATTTACTTCCGGATGGATTAGGACTAGCGCTCGCGGATGAAAGGCTCATCCAACAGCTGAAGCTTGTAAGTCACTAAGTCAGAACTAAGTCTAAGAGTGTTAGAGTACCAAATCCTTGAGACTAAGTTAGGACACAACCGGATGCAGAATTGCTTCCGGAAGTCTTAGAGTAAATTGAGTGACTAGCGCTGTCTATTGGATTAGACAACACCGAGCGTCAGTGGATATAACTCTAAGTCATAACATAGTTTCTAGTAGGAGTGCTTCCGGATGTGGAATTGCTTCCGGAAGTAAGAGAGCTTCCCATAGGCAATTGAACTCCCATTGCATGTGACTATGTGTTAATATTGTTGGACTAACGTTCTAGTGCAGAACTGAGTGTTGTTGCTTCCGGATGTGGACTTGCTTCCGGTAGCAATCAGAATGTCAGAACGTACAACAATCAGAATGTCAGAATTGCTTTTTGGCAGAGCAGAGTTGTCAGATTTGCTTTTCAGAGATAAAGCAAGTCAACCCTGCTGTGCATTAATGGAGCATTAATTGGTTCAACGGTAACAAGGGAATAACGGCTAATTTCAAACGGCATGGTTACCTACCAAAAAAGAGAATCCTTGAAGATGCTATATAAAGAAGTTCATCTTCATTTATGAAGATCATCGAAGAAACTAGAGAGAGAAACCGAGCATACTCTTCAAGCATTCAAAGCTGCCCAAAAAAGCAAGAGAGCACTTAATACATTGAGAGTTTTATTTATTATCCATCTTGTACTCTTTGTAGTTAAGTCTCTTCATTTATTGAGAGCATTCATTGTACTTAAGTGAGTAACATCATTTGTTCTTAGAGAGAACTAAGTTAGAAAATCCTTTGTTTGAAAGGTTGAACCCTTACAGGTAGAAAGGGGGAGCGAGTCTGTAAGGTTGCAAGTGAGCCCGTGTAAAACTTGTGGTTGTAAGGTTGCAAGTGATCCCGTGGTAAAACTTGCGGTTGTAAAGGTTCCAGGTGAGCCCGTTGTAAAACCTGGGGTTTTAGTGGAACTCAATCTGGGTGATTGAGAACTGGACGTAGGTCAAGAGTTGGACCGAACCAGTATAAAAATCTTGTGTGTTTTAGTTGTCTGTTTTATTTGGTAGCACAATTCACCCCCCCTCTTGTGCATCCTCACTTTCAATCTCTTCATGGCCTTCAAACTGAGAAGACAGAAAGGAATAATCCTCAACCCATTCAGCAAGAAGAGATGATTGTAGCCTTATAGTCTCTAATCTGAATTTTATAAAGCAAGGACTTTGCTCATCCATGTCTCCATTCTCAGTCCTACCTCTTTTCAAAGATGATCTCCCACAAGGAAATTCGAAATCCATGTAAATTTGTTCAGAAGTACTAAAGACATGGTTGGGTTTTCCCTGAAATTTTCTCTGATTTACCTTCTTTAATTTCTTAGCCTTCTTTTTCAGTAGATCCGCAGTTGTTCTTTCCACCGGCCTTGGTTGTTTTCTTCGCGTGATGCACTCTTTTGAGTAGATTCTCTGCTTCTTCTTCTTCAAGATTTCTTTCTCCAGACCTTCTACTCTTTCTCTCTTTTTGTTGGAGTTTAAAAAGAGGAACTCTTCATTTGGGGCTATGGTTGATTTTAACTTTGATGAGGGCGACTGAAATTTCCTTTTTAGAAATTTGAAACGAAGGGTCATCGGGTTCTTCAAATCTCAGATGGTAGAACACAGATCAACAACATGCATCACCAGAGGACGGGTTAGGCGGACATGCAGAGGCCGATGACTCTGATCAGAGTTGATTTTGGACTGGGGAAAGGCATATTCTTGATTCATGGATAGAAAAGGAAGCTTTTTTTATTTTTTGGTGATGGGGGATGAGAAGATGATAAAAAAACCTTACTGATTTAGAGTGGAGAGGAGGACGATTTTGGTAAGAAATTGAGGGATTAGAATAAAGGAGATGATGGGTTTGGTAGAGCCTCGCCAAAAGCTACCCACTCATATGAAGCATTACATATATTATTGACGTGATTGCTACAACATGAGATTTCTTCCTTTCTCACTATTTGTGATAGAATTCATGGGGAAATGGTTGAAATAGTTTTAATTACTTTCAAGTTCATAAATGCAATGTTTGATTTTAATGGTGTGTTTATATTTGAATGATTCCTTTGGATTGAAATTGATGATTGCTAAATTCATGTGATTTATGATTTGAATCAGTTAGAGTATTTGAATAAAATAAAAAAGGGGAAAAAGGGTAGTGGTATAACATATTAGGATTCTAGAGAAACATTATTTAATCTATAACTTAGAATGATTATTAACTTACTACTATTACATGGTGTAATAATATGGTAAAGAAAAGGGAAACAACAGAGTGCTAAGTGTCATAGGTAATTATTCTTACCTTATTATAACACAAAGAGTAATGTTAGTTGAAGATTTGTAAATTCTTTCTATATATATATAATGCTTTCAAAGTTAGTTTTATATAAAATAGGTTATCGAGTCTTTCCCTATATGTTTATATAAACAATTAATGACCCTGCTCAGAAATATTTATATAGCGTCTCTCTCGAATCCTTATTAATCTAATACTACCCAAATCCTTTTTCTTAATCATGCTTCCTTAACTTTCAAATAGTCAATGTTGAGTTCAATCCAGGTATCACATAGAAACAGATAATTTCATCCACAACAAAACAAGTACATATAAAGAACCTCAAGTTCTGCTTTACTTTAATCAATTTAGGGTTTCTATATTGCCCCTTCCAGCTAAATGAGGAAGAGAAAACAGTAAAATCAAAAGTCACCATGCAAACACCCAAAATAATTCATTCTACTTCGCATGTCACTAACAAAACATAATAGTATTCCCCTTCTTCTTCATAGCTCAAAGCATTTGGCATATAAAACTAAAGAAAACTCAATTAACCACAACTTTAACCTTAAATCAGAACCACCATTCTTTCTTACTGCTACAAACTGAACTTAATCTAGATAGAGCATGTTTATTTTAATTCACAAAAGCAAGTCTCAATTCATCAATTTATTGCCTTGTTTCTTCAATAGACTTTCAATTAGTAAATTTAAACAAAGAATTTACTAAACACTGTCAAAACAGAACATCTAATTAGTAGTTGATAATCAAATGTGAAATCAACAAATTCCATAACTTTAATTAGTTTCTTTAGCACCTCAAGCCCCCATAACACTTCAGCTTCTCAAAGAAAATAAAAGAAGATTTTGCGCACATATGCATCATAATTAATCATTATTATTCGCACATACATGATATTGATATTAACCAAGTCAATATGAAAATACATCAGTGCTTCCCCAAATTCATTTTAGCTTCCACTTTGTATTACCCAATTATTATAAAATTCTTCATTGAAAAGCATGGATTGTCTAGACCAAGATCATATTTTAGTCTTCTCACATACACATGTATAATACTAAATACTTCAAGCCATAACATATACAATGCCACACATACAATTGATTCATACTATTCAAATTTATTGTAGAGCTTTCCAAGATATTCAATAACTAACTCTAAAACAACTCCCTTACCTTTCCTTTTCTGCACATGATCAGACCAAACATTTAACCTAACAATGTGCAACTTGAAATTATACTTCCAAGCTTAAAAAAACTCTAATCATGTATTCAAGTTTTTAAATCATAAAATAAGACACCATTCCCCATCACCAATTCAATAGAGATGGAGAGAAAGAAAACAAAATTTGTCAAACCACAATTAAACTTCTGATTCTTAAGTTCAAAAATGGAGCCTTTGCAAAGTGACCCGTCAAATTCCTAGACCATTTTGCTAGCATAGAAAATAAAAGCGCAGAAGCTATGCATACAACACAAAATAGCTCACTTATAAATTACTTTAACTCCCACAAGACAAACATAATAGGACCAAAGAATAATTAAATTAACACTTTACATTCCGAAATTGTCAACATCCTACTTCGCCAAAAGGAAAATATAACTTCACAATTTCTGAAAATCATTAACCTCCATATTTAAATTAGATTTCTATGAGAAAACTTCATTTTAAGCTGAATCTGGACTTAATTGAATAAGATTTATTTGGGAGTCCATCTCAAGCCAAATAGGGCAAAGGTAAGAAAGGAAAAGAACAAACACAATTTATACACATCATCACTATTTATTTTCTTGCACAGATACAAACAGAATAAAGCCATCAATGAATAAACAAAATGCAAGCTTATTCAATCAAATTACATCATTTACTCATAATTATCAAACCCTACACATAGTTGAATCGGTCAATGGAAGGGAGAAATGATTGATAATTCGGGAAACTAATAAGACTCCACAAATCAACATACAAGTTTGAAACATAAATAGGAAACGAAAGTAAGAAAATGCTAAACGACAGAAATTCAAAAACTTGAAATTCAACTAGACTTAAGCATACTTCAATCAACAATCAATTCCTCATTTAAAGCAACAAGAATAGAAGTTTAAGCTATCCCTTTGACCAATTTAACAACCCACCTTTAATCTGCCAAACTTCTCCAACCCAAAATATAGGGTTTTCAAAAATCTAAACAAAACTCTTATTAACCTTCAAATAATTGTTCAAACATAAAGAATTGAAGTTTTGCTTTGATTTTGATTGCTTATTACAACAGAACTCAATCGGACCTCACTCTCACTGTCGGCTCAATCGCAAGAAAAGAAGGAGAAATAGAGAAATGAGCTTCACCTAAATTCCAATCTAATGTTGCATATCAGATTTAACTGTTGTACGCCGGAAATTGCCATTGAACTTCATCGAGAACCAAGGACAATGAGTAGAGAATTCAAGAGACAATGAAATGGAAGAGATTGAGAGAGAGATAGAGAGTGTGCAAAGTGAGAATGAGATAGAGTGAAAGTGAAATGGGAATGTGAGGATATGTGTGTGTTTAAGGAGAGAAGGAGAGGATAAGCATGATAAGGATGAGTGGATATTTTAAATAGTGAGTAGTGTGGTTTAATTTGGGATGAGGACAGAAATAAAATGATGAATATGAAGTAAGGAAGATATTTTGAATCCCAGTATAAATTCTCTAGATATGTTTTAAATCTCAAATTTATTCCTAAATTTTTTTAAATACTAAACAATACCCCAAGATTCTAAATATTGTCTTACTTATTCTTATATAAAATTTGGGTTGTTACAACTCTCTCCCACTAAAATAATTTTGTCCTTGAAATTGAAGGAAAAATACTTCCATAAGTATAAAAGGATTCACATCTTTAAATTAATTACATAGTAAGAAGAAGATAATTTTGATATCTTAGGGAAGATTAAACTGACACTTTATATTATTCTGAAGGAGAATGTTGTAAAACAAAGTAGTGAAGTATTGAGTATTAATGACACAAGGATACTTTTGATGATCTTAAAACTTGAAAGAGGAGAAATTAAATCAGACTGATTTGAATATCTACAACTCTTTAAATGGAAAGAAATACTATGCAAAAAGGATAGCAATGATGTAACTGTTGTTGCAGGTCATTGTAAGAACTTTAGTGTTCAAGAGAAGGCATAAACCTAGCAAAGAAGAAAATGTAGAAGGAAAAGATGATAAGTCTACTACTTTATTGTTTTATTTAGGACCATGAGATAAGATTCATTTGAAGTTACTTTCACACTAAGAACTAATTCAATTAATTCTTCAATCAATCAATACAATTAATAAAATCAGAAATAAACACAATGATTACAATAAAGTTATCATGCACACACAGACTTATCCTATTGAATGAATTCCATCAAACAATAACTCATTCATACTCAACATGTGCACCTCAAATCAACTACATCAAACATCTCCTGTACACTTAAAACATTATAAATAGTAGAAGCAAAAGGATTTAAACTATGCAATTTCTTAATTTCATCAAGCCAATGTAAGACAAAAATTGTCAATCATACATCACAAAAATCCTGCATCCAATCAACTAATAAAAAGCCTTCTTCTCTTATCAAAAATAAATAAATAAATAAACAGTCTTCTTCCACGTGTCAACATTACATTCCCCAGAGGGTAAAATTAGACCACTTTGGTTACTTCAAGGGTAAAATTGTATACGTTGTTAGTTTAGGGTGCCCATTGGTCCAAGGTAGTTACTTGAAGGGCCAAATTGAGCCATTGCCCCTAATTAATTTACTAAGTATATGAAATAGAAACAAAGCACTTCAATAGAACTTCAAATAATCATTATAACATTATCCTGAATACAAATTTACTAATCATATGCAGTTTACAATTAATAACCTTTATTTAGTTACATTTTTATTTATTTTATACTATTATTATATTCATTTACTAACACATTCTTCCTTATGTATAATACATTCTTCCTTATATTCATTTTATACTCATTTCATATCAAGGAAACTCAATCAATTTCTCTTCTTTTCTTTTATCACCCTTGAAATATAGATTTATGTATAATACAATGTAAGGTAAACATCAACAAAAAGTTCCCAAACATCCATGAGCGGTATGCAAAACAGGAAAAAGTAAAGGAATCTTCATAATTTCAAAGTTTCAGAATTTCAGTTCAAGAGCTCAATTCATACTCATCAAGCCAAATGATCTAGAATATTACTTACAGAATAAGGAGAATAATAAGTTTGTAACAAAATGTAATTGATAATTAATTTTAATCAGATTTGTTTAATGTCATTGTTCTTTAATTTTCCAAATTTAGAACTGCAAATTATCATTCAATGAAGATTTAAAATTCTTACTTATGTATTTAGTCCTTAAGATTTGAATATCAAACATAAAGCACCATATGTGTATTTAACCAAGCAAATCAAAAATTAAAACCAATCACAGTTAAGTATATATATATATATATATATATATATATATATATATATATATATATATATATATATATAAACCATAAACAATAATTGAATGCAACCTTTCATTCTCTCTACGATACCGAACCAATCATGACAAGGAAGAGTCCTAGAAAGCAAAAATTCATCCACATACCAACACATTTACCTATCCCAATGTATTCTTAGTATAATTAAATCTTTGTTAGATTTGCGTTTTTTTTTTCAGAGTTGCATAACAAAATAGAACTATATTTCAAGAATTTCTAAATACCAATAAAAATCTAAATTTAACATATTTATATCTTACTTTAGTTCATAGGCACTGCCAATAATTATATAGACCCCGACACCCTATGTTTTGCATTAAGGGATGCAAAATCCCCTTTTTGGGTTAACATACCATTTGAATAACAATCACCAATTTAAACATCAATAAATCCCTTACACAGTAATATATATCACAACAAAAATTTTCATCTTGCAATTTTAAGCTTCAATTACAACTTTTCAAAGAATTTGAACCAACAATCTCCATGTCAAAACAACTACTTTTTATTCCATTTTTTACTAAAATTTGTTCTTACCAATTCATTTCATATTTAGAACTGAATCTTGCAAAATCTTTTTATACTCAAGAAACTACAAATTGTACATCCACATATACAAGGGTGAAGGTGCAAAAATGATACTAAACTTTACCCAAAATTGCATTTCTAATACTAAAGTTTCGCGAGGTGCAAACAGATTACCCAACTTGGGGTTCAGGTGCAAATATAGTATTTTCACTTGAGGGAAATAAAATTTAGATATGAAAAGACTGTTATGCCCCTCATTCCTCCCTCATTAAATAAAATTTAATGAGGGATATAAGCGTCTTTTCATATCTAAATTTTATTTCTCTCAAGTGAAAATACTATATGCACCTGAACCCCAAGTTGGGTATTGTTTTTGCTCATCGCGAAACTTTAGTATTAGAAACGCAATTTTGAGTAATGTTTAGTATCATTTTTGCACCTTCGCCCCATATACAAACACTTATGAATTTGACTTTGAATACTGAAACCTTATCGAACAAACAATCACAAGCAACTTAATATCTACATTTTTAATAACACTCTTTACTTCATATAAGATAAGTATCGATAATATGTATCATAAAGTATAGACAACAAACCTCCCAATCAGATTAATTCTACACATAAAAGTAGAGACAACAAACCTCCCAATAAGATTAATTCCACATTCAGACCGAAAATTATCAATTAAACTACACAATCTGCTATTGTGAACAATTATCGTCAAACTCAAAAATGGTAGATTCAAAATCAATTAACCATTTGTACAATAATTTCTTTTTCAATCATCCTTCAAATAAGAAATCTATTTCAAGCTTAATCACAAATCCACTAACATCGTTAAATAAAATTTATTAATTCACCACTTCCAACAATTTCAAAGAAACCAACAACTATAGAGCAACCATTCATTTATCAAACTTGAAACATAACATATGACGTCTCAATCTATAAAAATTAATTCAGCTAAACCCCAAGAAAGAATTTTGAAAAACTTAAAAACATCAATTAACCCTAAAAGATATCAATCTTGCCAACAATTATCAATCAGAACATTTTTATAACATAATATTATCTTGCAAAACTTTTCGATTACATTACAATTAACTACATGAAATTTAAACAATAATCATTTTTGAACAAACAACTTACCATCCATATTTTAGTAATAGTGGGAAACATTCACTCAATAAATAATGAGGTACTATCAACAACTAACATTAGCAGGGTAACCTTCAATCACTAAATACAATGAGAAAACCTCTTGTCACTAATATTAATGGGCAACTTCCTTTCACTACTCATAGTGATATATAACCTTCAACCATTACTAATTGTGGGATAATTATTTCACCATTGAAATCAACAAACCATTTAAGAATCACAACACAATTTTATAACAGCAAAAGCAAATTTAATATTTCCTACCTCAATCTACATTAACTATCTCTTATCACTTTCAAAGTTTCTCTAAACCCTTTTTTTTATCAATCTCTAAACCCCTTGACTTATAAGGTTTTCAATTGCCTCGACTATGATTATGCCATGGTTAATAATTATATTCGAGACCCCAAAGAAAATCCCCATTCCGTCAATCTTCTCCTAAAATCCCTATACATCTCTCAATATCTACTTATTGTCCTTTGACTAAATCATATCTCTATTTTGTCATTTATCTAATAATTTTACTAGTAAATATTCTTTAATTACACTTATTGTAAAGTCAAAATATTTCACAAGATTATCTATAGGTCAAAATTCAAAATTTCCTTTGCTAATAACCCTATAAAAATACTCCTAGGCCCTTGCAACCTTATAATCCTATAATTCACACTTTCTCTTTGAATTCCACATCTCCAAAATGTGTATTCAAAATCCCCCTCATCAACAATTACTGAAGCCACAAGTCTAAACTCAATAATCTTGCAGTTCCTAAATTGTTTACCTTCATTCACTCTCATTTTACTACTACATTTGCTACTATCCTATATCTCAATCTATTCCTCTTTCCTACTACATTTGCTCAAACATCCCTCTTTCAACCTCATCTGCTACTATATACTCAAAATTCTATATCCTATTATTTATATATACATCTATTTATCTACCTACCTATTACTTTAATAATTGTTCCTACTTTTTCCTATGGTGTTCTCGATGGTATCTATAAATATCTAATCACAGAGCAAAGTATTCTAACTAAACTATTCCAAAAACTTTGTTCTGTACCAAAATGTAACACCTAATCTTTTTGCTATTATACTGTATCATTTTAATCGATTTTCAAATAGTTTTCCTATTATGGAGAGCTAAAAATACCAATAATTTAAAACTTTCCTTTTCAAAATATTTTCCTAGCATTTCATTTCTCAAAATAGGATTAATTACTTTTATGCTTTCAAACCTACACCATATTCTCCTCTTATCTACCCCTATTATTATCTATCTTATTATTATGCTTATTATTTACTACTTCTATGCTTTAATCAAACAATAGATCATCCCGGTTGGCAAACCCCAGGGTCTATGTCACGGATCTATCCCTAGACTTAAATATTTACATAATAAACTACTACTATGCAAGATCATGCTTACTTTAGTTTGTTTATATACATCACAAGTATTTCTAAGTAATATACCAATAACAAAAATTTCTACAAAGGGTTCAAGTCCCGTCATCCCCTCCTAATGCACTCCAAAAACTTCCTACCTTATTCCCTCCTCATCTGCTCCTTGAGCCTTCGAAAAACAGTAGTTAATGCAATTTACTTTGTACACAAGCATAATAATATAAAAATATGAATATACCTTCTTTATGATGATGATGATGATGATAATCCCTCCAACCTTGCAATAGTTCTCAATGACCTACCACTAATAATGATATATTCGCCAAATAGTGGAGGTAGCTTTACCTGCAGGATTTAATCTGAACTATAGTATAGAGGGAGCGACCCACCTATACCTTGGAGTACTCCCCTGAATAATTTCTCAATGTTTCTCAAATATTCCTCAAAAGAATTAAATATTATCATGATTATCAAAATATAACTTTCATGCGGATCTACGATATTCATTATCATATATAAAGTAAACTGCTACTTGGTTGTGGTTCTTACTCTGGAACTGTCTCCTTCCCTTTTCTATACCTCGATGATACAACTCCACTATATTTACCTATATGTTTATATAAACAATTAATGAACCTACTCAGAAGTTGTGGTTTTTAATGATGTTCACTTACATTCCCAGTTTGAGAATGTTGTGTGCCAGTGACATCTTGGGTAGGTGCACTCCCTTTGTGTTGTCTCTTGTGACCTTTAGTTTGATTGAATTCGTTCGATATTAGTTGCTACATGTAACAACAAATTAAGCCCACAAACTTGGTTTATTGTGAATTACTTAATACAAAAAACATACACTCACCTCTTTGCAAGTGGACCTATATGACCTTCTTCCCGACAAATAAAGCATCTAGGGATACATCCTCGCCTAGAAAACTTTTGTGGTAAGGGTTGGGGCAAGTCAATGGTGGAATCAGTTTGAGAAGTCTGAGTTTGTTGAGTAGTAACCTTCGTTTTCTTTCGCGGCCTCCCCTCCCCCTTCAAACTCTTCTCCTTCGTTTCCCTCGGTTTCCTCTTCGTTTCTCTTTACGTTTCTTTTCAAAATACGGCGAGTAGGCGGATTCCGGCAATGGCAGGTTCGCATTCGACGTGGAACTCCGAATGCAAGCTTCGGTGAGTCTCTGCTATCTGTTCCCACTTCTTTTTCTTTCGCTTTGTACTGTTTCATTTGAGAGGCCGAGTTTGGGTTAAGGATTTGGGATCAATAATCCACTTAAAATGATGTGAGGCTGATTGAACCTCTTTTGTCGCCTAAATAGGTCTAGTCAAAACAATTCAATACTCAATGCTCACTAATGTATAGTGATGAGTATAGGTCTTTTCCACAATCTAAGCAAAATCTTGCAAGTTCAAGGTTCAAATGTCACGCAAGTTAAGGATGTTTAAGAGAATGATTTTTGATTTAACAAACTACAAATTAAACCTAACAAACAACTACTAGCCGAATATAAAAGTGAAGAAATGAGTTAAGAAGTCACCTCCCTCTCCAAGTACTTTGTGCTTTTGATGAATTAGACTTCAATACACTTATTTCACTTAATATAAACTAGTTAAATCCTTGAGACCTCTTTAATCAAAGAAATCTACAAACATTTAACTAATTTAATCAAGCCTAAAGCTCTTTCAAGCCAAGAACATACCTAAAGCAACATTAAGCACTAGATCTAGTATTTAAGAAACACATTCATTCCATAAATGCAAGAGGAGCAAATCGCACACACATACATGTATGAAACTACAAAAACTAAGCTTAGGTTTTCATGTTCTCAACACAAAAGAGAGATTCCAAGCCACAATGAAGTAAAACACCTAAAATGAAGGTGTTCTAACCTATACAAGCCTAGATCTAGGACATACATAGGCAAAAATATACATCTAGCTTGAAACCTAAAAGAGCAAATTACAAGCACATGAAGCCAAATGTGAGTTCTTCAAGCACTTTTCCTTGGAGAGGAAGGAGAGAAAGCTTAGTTACACATCATGGAGGTAGAAGGATGAAGGTTTGCGATGAGCTCCATGGATCTCATGGAGATGGCCGAGAGGTTTGAAGGTGAAATTGTGAAGAAAATGAAGATGGAGTTGAGAGAAAATGAGAGAAGAGAGAGAAAGTGAAAAATGGAAAGATGTGTCAAATGAGGTGAGAGAGAGATTAAATGAAGTGGTAGTTAGGTTAATGAGAGTGATTAGGAGTTGATGAGTTGGCAAATGAGGGTGGTGAGTTGTCAAAAAGATATTTTGATGGTAGTGAAGGGAGGTTTGGCCGTGGGTTAGGTTAGTGAAGGGGGAAGGGTATTTTTGGTATTTGGTGAAAAGTGAGGATGAATGTGGTCTTGATCTTGGCTCCATGCATTTCTAAAGATCTCTCCTTTTTCTCCAAGTGATTGTGCTTCCAAAATTGCCCTTAATGAGGCCTCTAAATTTGAATTTGAATGTGGAGTCAATTTTTCCTCTTTTAGAAAGATGCTCCAAAAATGCCTTTTACTCCTTTTTTGCCAAAAGGAGCAAACTTTGCTTTATGTCATTTTCCTTGCCAACTAGCCTCCTCCTTGCCACATAAGCTCCACCTAAGCTCCACCAAGGGTGTGTGGGGCCCACGTGGGACCCCCCTACAACAAAATATCATCAAATAGTCAAAATGACCAAAATACCCTTGATTTCTTAAAATGCAAGTAATGAGACTAATATTCTCCAATTAATTCCAATAAACATGTGCCATCAAATATACCAATAATGATCAAATATATCAATTAAATCACACTAATTAAGCTCAATTGCACATGCTTAAACATATAAAATTAGGTTTAATCAGAGGCTTATATTTTGGAGTCATGGGTTCATTTCTTGGTGTATTTTGGAGGATTAAAGCTGTCAATTGAAGATTATGATGTTTGTATAAAACCCTAGCTTTTGGGGATGTTAAATCCGACGGGTTCAAGGGGAATTGAATTCAAAAATTTCTAATTTTCTCAGGTAGAAGTGTTATGGAATTAAGATGGTGTTGTACATTTGGTCTTTTTAAAGTTTTAGCGATTTACCAAAATTTTTAATCCTCCCCTTTTTGCTGTTCGTGTGAATTACTGTTTGGCAGGGGCTTAAAGCTTTAAATTTGATGATATATGCCTAGGTTTTCTATTTTTGATGTTTTGATGATAATGAATATAATCCATTTTGCTTCTTTGTCAAATTTCTATACTTGGGTGATTGAAAGTGATGATCATAACAAGATGATTCTTGAAGTTTTGTATGTGATTGTCGCCTTGCTTGGATATTTGATCTTGATTTGCTGTTCAAATTGGATTCTAAATTGGAGATTTAAATCATTAAAACTAATGACTTGCATTGGTGGCGTGTAGATTTATAAGTTGTGCTGTTAACATTGTGAACTTTTGCATTTGTCTTTTAATGACATTAATTACAATCAGATTTAACTCAAGATTTACCTTGAATCAGTTTTCAGAACTTGTTGCCTCATACGGGGAAATAAGTGTTTGTTTGATTGGTGTGTTGCTAAGCTTATATAATACTAAGCATCATAACAGAAAGGAGAGAGACAGCAGGGGGACCCATCATGGTTTACTTGGTGAAGGGGTTGACATTTGACTATATTGGTAAGTGTTTGACTCAATTGCGGCACTTGAGGAGACATCTCCATAGCTAAGTGAAGTTGGGTGAAACCTACCGGTGTATGTATAAATAAATGACTTGTTTGTCATACTCCAGAGCCCACAAAATTCGGCTTGCCCTTAGATAGTGGTTGAGCTAAATTCCTTTAATAAATTTTGTATAGAAAACAGAGAGAGAGAGTAGGGGAAAATTCTTTCATCATTCTCGCATGCCTTATCACGTCATCAGATCAGCCCTTCATACAGCTTCACTCAGATTGCGCACCCTTCTTCCACGCCTTGGGCTTCCAGTGTTGTTGGGCCTTTCCTTGGTTGTCCTCATTTGCAATTGCCCCTTTAGTACCCATCATGTCCACAATACCTGTGGCAATACCCCATCAAAATTGACCTTGTATATGCCTGTTTAAAAGTCTGAAATAGTTCCCAAGATGATGGAACATCACCCTCCCATTGTTCTAACTTGGACTGTACAAAGACCAGGGGAGACCGGGCTTACCCTTAGCCCGAGGTCTGGTCCAGTAACCACCTCGGGCTGGATTTTGTAGCCCGAAGCCCGGTCCATTCCTCTTTCAATAGCTTGGGAATAATTTTCAATGAACCTGCACTTTAGAAATACCAAAAACTAACAAACCAAACCAAACCAAACAAAATAGATTCCTTATGTCCAGAAGACCCGAACCAAACCAAACAAAGCACAAAGTTTCAGAAACCCCAAAAACTAACATGATTCAACATACCACATTAAGCACTTTTAATAAAAAATAACCCCACTTTTCACTAACATCTTGACGAAAAAAGACTTTGCTCCTTTACTATAGAAAAGGTGTCAAAAAAATTCAAGCTTGACGAAAAAAAACTCAAACTTTTATTAATATCTTGAAGAAAAAAGGCTCCGAGATTTTTTTATCTAACATCTTGATGAAAAAGATTCAAACTTTTACCAACATCTTGAAGAAAATTGACATCTTGATGAAAAAGACTCGAACTTTTAGTAACATCTTGAAGAAAAAAAAGCTAAAAGATCTTTTATACTAACCTTTTGATAAAAATGATTCAAACTTTTACTAACATCTTGAAGAAAAATCGGCTTAAGATTTTTTCCTAACACTTCATAAAAAAACACTTGAACTTTTATTAACATCTTTAAGTAAAAAAGACTCCAACTTTACATACCAGAGATTGAGAGAGTAAATCAGAGTTCTACAAACAGCAAGTGGAGCAAACGATAGAGAAATGATGGTGAGTGAAAGTGAGGATGCACAAGAGGGGGGGTGAATTGTGCTACCAAATAAATATTAGAAAATTAAATCGTACAAAACTTTTATACTGGTTCGGTCCAACTCTTGACCTACGTCCAGTTCTCAATCACCCAGATTGAGTTCCACTAAACCACAGGTTTTACAACGGGTTCACCTGCAACCTTTTACAACCACAAGTTTTACGGGCTCACTTACAACCTTACAACCTGGCTCGCTCCCCCTTACTACTTGTAAGGGTTCAACCTTTTAATCAAAGGATTTTCTACTTAGTTCTCTCAAAGAACAAATAATGTTACTCACTTAAGTACAATGAATGCTCTCAACAACTAAAGAGACTTAAATACAAAGAGTACAAGATGGATAATAAATAACTCTCAATGCAATAAGTGCTCTCTTGCTTTCTGGATAGTATGAGCTTTGAATGCTTGAATGATTTTTGCAGAATTATGTTCGGTGCAATTCTTCGATGCTTCATAAATGTTGAAGTAATTCCTTATATAGCATCTTCTCATACTCCACATGTTTGGTAGGTGGGAAAGCCGTTAGAATATGTCCGTTTATCCCTTGTTACCGTTGGCTCCATAAATGCTTCATTAATGCTCAGCAGGGTTGACTTGCTTTATCTCTGAAAAGCAACTCTGACAACTCTGCTCTGACAAAAAGCATTCTGACTTCTGGGCATATGTACGTTCTGTCTCTTGTACTCCTGCTGACGAATGATCATCGTTCATCCGAAAGCGTCAATCTTGCTCTGCAAGTATTAGACTCAGAATCCCAGTGCCAAGAGTATTTGCATCCGGAAGTAAAACTAAGTTCTGCACATAAATGTTAGTCCAACATAGTAATAAATATAATCAAGTGCAATAAGAACCATTCATGCTGTGGGAAGCGTGTTTGCTATGGGAAGCAATCTTACTTAGACTAGGTTATGACTTAGCATGTTATTGACTTCCGCTGTGGGATGTATCCTTCATCCGTGAGCGTTAGTCACGTTATTTTACTCTAAGTCTTCCGAAAGCGATTTTGCATCTGGTTGTGTCCTAACTTAGTCTTCATCAAGATTCAATACTCTAACAGCCTAGACTAGGTTCTGACTCAGTGTCTCACTTGCTTCCGCTACGGGGTGTGTATTCCATCCGCCAGCGCTAGTTCTAATGCATTCGGAAGTAACTCTGCATCAGGTTGTGACTTATCTTAGGATTCACTTTTAACCTAATTCTTCCTATGTGATCAACTAGTTCTTTCATATTTTAGTCTTCATCAAAACTTAAGATTCTAACATTCTCCCCCTTTTGATGATGACAAACTAAGCTAACTTATGAATTCATACTTAAAGGCAGATAATTAAATAACACAGATATGAATTCAAAAGCGAACTTCGTTAATATGTAAATCAACTACATGTATAATCAACAAAAACAGTAAGCAGATTTACAGGTATGACAGATAACTCTATGTATGAAAGAAGAAAATGTTGTGCTATGCATGAGTGGCTGGGTTTTAAAGTTTGTGTCTTTTGTTCCTCTCTTTCTCTCTCTGGTTTTCTTCAAGCTCGTCATTTGCCTTGGCCCACATCTCATTCATCTGCTGTTGGTCAATCTGGGCAAGAATTGCTTGAAACTCCCTCTCCTCATTGGCTTTTCTGAGTCTTTCCGTTTCAAGGGATTCAGCAATGGCTTTCTTCAGATCACTGAGCTCATCTAATCCAAAAGCCCTTCCATCCTCTGAATCTCCGATGGGGATGGTTGCGTGAGGGAGATGGACAGCTTTAACCTTGACATTCCAGGCAGGGTAATCAGGGTCTTGAGGTAGGCTTGACTTTGCTTTCCCTTTTCCCTTCCCTTTCCTTTTCTCTTGAAGATTCTTAGCCTGAGTCCTCTCAGCATCCAGAACGAAGAGTTGCTCATATGTGAGTCTATCTGTGTTACCATAGCGCTCAAACTCTTCTGGTGTCATGTCTTCCATGAAAGTGAGGATGCACTGTTAGAATCTTAAGTTTTGATGAAGACTAAAATATAAAGGATTAGACCAAGTGCCTAGGAAGCAATAGTATACTTAGGATCCCAAGTAAGAGTGCTTCCGGATGAAGATTTACTTCCGGTTAGATTAGGACTTGCGCATGCGGATGAATGCTTTCATCCCCCAGCGTCAGCAAGTAAATAACTAGGGATTTAACTTAGTCCATGAACTTTAGGTGCACAAACCCTAAGACTAAGCTATGGTTCAATCGGAAGCGAAGTTGCTTCCTGTTAGACTTAGACTGGCGCAGAGCGATAGAATAGATATTACTCCAAGCGACAGTGAGTCTACTTCCCCAAGTGAAAGCGCTTCCTGTTAGAATTAGACTGGCGCAGAGCGACAGAATAGATATTACCCCAAGCGTCAGTAAGTCTACTTCCCCAAGTGAAAGCGCTTCCTGTTAGACTCAGACTGGCGCAGAGCAATAGAATAGTTATTACCCCAAGCGTCAGTAAGTCTACTTCGCCAAGTGAAAGCACTTCCTATTAGATTTAGACTGGCGCAGATTGATAGAATAGATTTCACCCTAAGCGTCAGTGAGTTCACTACGTCAAGTAAAAGTGCTTCCGATAGCTTAGTGACTAGCGCTGAGTGTTGGGATGAAATACACTAAGTGAGAGTGAGTTATAGTGAACCAAGATCCTTCATCTAGTAGTTTTACTTCCGGATGTAAAAATGCTTCCAGATACATCATAGACCAAATCAGAACACAGTCTAAGTAAACTACTCCCCATAGCAAACAAACTTCCCACAGCATGTATAATTCTTATATATATATTGCTATGTTGGACTAACCAGTATGTGCAGAACATGGTCACGCTTCCGGATGCAAATGAGCTTCCGGATGGAAAGACTCTTGACATTGGGACTCAGAGCTTAACACTTGCAGAGCAAGATTACCACTTGCGGATGAAAGATGATCATCCGTCAGCAAGAGTGCAAGAGTAAAAATCACATACTCAGAAGTCAGAATGCTTATATCAGAGCAGAGGTGTCAGGACTACTTTTCAGAGATAAAGCAAGTCAACCCTGCTATGCATTAATGGAGCATTTATTGGGCAAACGGTAACTTGGGATAAACGGCCAAATTCAAACGGGACTCCCACCTACCAAGAGTTCAAATGCTTGAAGACTATATAAAGGGAGCTCAACTTCATTTATTAAAAAAACAATTATCCTTGAATACTCTAGAGAGAAGTTAGAGCGAGGAACACAAGAAATCTTCAAAGCATTCAAGGCTGCCCAGAAATAGAAAAGAGCATTTAACACTTTGAGTGATTCTTCACGTACTTATTCTGTACTCATTGTAGTTAAGTCTCTTCTTGTTAAAAGAGCATTTATTGAACTTAAGTGTGTAACATCATTTGTTCTGTAAGAGAACTTAGTCAGAAAAGCCTTTAAGTGTAAACTTCAAACCCTTGCTTGGTGTGAGGGGGAGACAGTTAGATAGGTTACAAGTGAGCCAGTGTAAAACTTGTTGTAAGGTTGCAAGTGAGCCCGTAAAACTTGCGGTTGTAAGGTTTCAGGTGAACCCGATTTAAAACCTGAGTTATAGTGGAACTCTCAGCCTGGGTGGTTGAGGACTGGACGTAGGTCAGGTAGACCGAACCAGTATAAATCCTGTGTTGTTTATTTCGAGTATTTATTTTGAAGCACAATTCACCCCCCCCCCCCCCTCTTGTGCATCCATTACGTTCATTTGGTATCAGAGCAGGTCTTTCTCACCCGATTCCAACGAATCAGAAAGCAAAGATCAAGTAATGGATCCAGATTATGGCCTACCAGATGTCGCCGTTCAACCCAATAAGCCCCCAGGCTTCGATGGGTACAACTATACGTTCTGGAAGTACAGAATGGAGACATATATCAAGTCAAGCGACTTGAGACTCTGGGATGTCATAGAACGAGGGGATAATGTTCCACTGGACGAAGATGGATTTGCAAAAGTGCGAGCCAGATACACTGCTGAGGACTATGCTCTAGTCCAACTAAACCATCGGGCCATGCACTACATCCAGTGTGCTCTCACCCACAAAGAATTTCACAGAATCAGCCACCACAAAACTGCTAAGGATATGTGGGAGGCTCTTGAGGCTGCACACTCTGGAACCAGGGGAGTAAAGGCGAGACGTATTGAAATGCTGGTTGAAGAATTCCATAAATTCGCCATGCTGAGCCCTACCGAGCCTATCAGAGAGCTGGAATTCAGGTTCACTCATCTCATCAATAATTTGGCCTCGCTGGGTAAGGATATCCCTGAAAGAGAGCAAGTGAGCAAGATCCTAAAGATCTTGAAGGGTGACTGGATCACCAAAGTAACTATTTTGCAAGAAGTGCAAGGTGAATCAACCAGCTCCATCACCGCACTATTTGGCTCACTTGCTGAATATGAGCCAACCTTGCTGGCTATGAGAGCTCCTCAAACCTCATCCAAGAGTAAGAACCTTGCTCTCATTGCTCCCAGCAAAGAGATCAAGGACAATGATGAGGATGACGACGATGAGGAGATGGCCCTGATGGTGAGGAAGTTCAGGAAATTCCTCAGGAAGAAGGAAGGCTATCAGAAAGGTGACACCAGCCAGAAGAGGGGATACAAGAAAGAGAAGGTCCCTGTGTGCTTTGAATGCAATAAGCCTGGTCACTTCAAGGCTGAGTGTCCCAGCCTGCAGAGGTCCAAAGGCAAGGATAAAAGAAAGGCACTCGTTTCCTCCATTTGGGTAAACAGCTCAGATGAGGAAGCAAGTGATGATGAAGAAGTTGCCAACCTCTGCCTGGTAGCTAGAGAAGAGGATGAGGAAGCATCTTCAGATCCTGACCTCACCAATGAAGAACATGAGGTAACTCTTCCTGAACTACAAGAGGCTTACAATGAGATTCATGAAGAATTCTCTAAACTATGTAAAGCCTATAAATTCTTGAAAACCAAAAAGGAGTCACTTGAGTCCAAGGTGGACTCACTCAGTGAGGAACTAGCGGAAGCTAGAAGATCTCCAATGGTGGATGGACAGGGTTCTCCTCAAGCAGAACCCAACATCTCAACACCTGAGAGCTGTCCAAATTGCAGCAAAATCTCAGAAGAAAATAATAAGCTGCAAAATGCCCTGCAGAAATTCACCAATGGTTCAGAAATGCTGAATATACTTTTAATAAACCAAAGGGCATATAGGGATAGGACTGGCTTGGGATATACCCCCAGGAAGAAAACGTGGGAAGAACCAAAAGTAAAGCCTTACTTAAAGTTCTTCCATAAAGCCACCAGTCATAGCTCCTCACCTTTCAACTTCTGTAATTACTGCAACAGGAAAGGACACTCAATGTCCACCTGTAATGCTAAAAAGCATGGAGCTAACAGCTCATACAAGTGGGTCCCTAAAGGAACCAGAGCTACGAAGGATCCTCCACCTGTAAAGGAAATCAAGAGAGGACAAGGATCCCAAGCCTGGAATCATCCCACTGGGAGAACCCAAGAGTCTAGAGCCAACACTAGGCCAAAGGCTCCAAATGTGTATAGGCACAAGGATAAGCCCAAAGCTAGGCCAAGGGTCCTAGACACTAACGACAAAGGACCCAAGAGAGGTTGGGTACCTAAAATTGCTTGATTGTTTCAGGTGTGTCTCAAGGCATCCAAGAACAAAAATTGGTACATCGATAGCGGATGCTCGAGACATATGACTGGAGACAGAGACAAGTTCAAGTCTCTGGTGATCAAAGATGGAGCCACAGTGACCTTTGGAGGAAATCAAAGTGGCAAGATCACTGGAGTTGGAGAAGTCGGACCAGTCAAAGATGTATATCTAGTGGACGGTCTCTGTCACAATCTGCTAAGTGTAAGTCAAAGCACGGACAAAGGTAACTGGGTAATATTTGATTCAAATGAGTGCTTAATAGTTGATAAGCAGGATCTGAATATAGATAAGGCCAACCTAAAATGCAAAATTAAGGCAATTAGAAATGGGAATCTATATACCTTAGATTTATGTCAACAGCTAGAAGAAAAATGTCTAATATCTAGTGACGAGAATAGCTGGCTTTGGCATAAGAGACTAGCTCATGTAAACTTTACTCAATTGGACATGCTAATTAAAAAGGAGCTAGCTGTAGGTATTCCCCCTTTTAAGGTTAAGCATGATTTTATCTGTGAATCCTGCCAACGGGGAAAGCAAACAAAATCCTCGTTTAAAACCAAGAAGAGAGTCTCCACCAGCAGGCCCTTGGAACTAATCCACATGGATTTGGTTGGGCCAGCAAGAGTAAAAAGCTTGGGAAGAAACCTATATGCTTTAGTGGTGGTGGATGACTATTCAAGGTTTACGTGGACTTTGTTTCTTGCCTCTAAGCAAGATGCTTTTGATGCTTTCGTTGTCCTGGCTAAGAAAGTGCAGAATGAGAAGGATCTCAAAATCACAGCCATAAGGACAGACCATGGAGGAGAGTTTGAGAACCATAGCTTCTCTGAGCTATGTGAGCAAAATGGAATTGAACATAACTTCTCAGCTCCGAGGACTCCTCAACAAAATGGAGTAGTTGAAAGAAAGAACAGGGTTCTGACGGAGATGGCTAGAAGCATGCTCAACGAGAAAGAGGTTTCTCAAGTGTTCTGGGCGGACGCTATGAGCACTGCTTGCTATATCTCCAACAGAGCTTATGTTCGTAAAGGCTTGGATAAGACTCCATACGAGCTATACAAAGGAAGGAAGCCAAACATCAGCCACCTCAGAATATTTGGATCAAAATGCTACGTGCATAATAATGGAAAGGTAAACTTGGGTAAGTTTGATCCAAAGGCTGATATAGGTATATTCATAGGATATTCCCTTAGGAGTAAAGCTTATAGGATATACAACATGAGAACTAAAACTGTAGAGGAATCCATGCATGTTGTATTTGATGAAATTCCTACATGGGGACAATCCAGAGAAGATGATGAATTACTTAACCTCCCAAAATTACCATCATCTTCTTCACCACCAAAAGAAACACCAGCAAACAATCCTAAGGAAGAAGATGAACTCTGCGATGAACCTAGAGTGCAGACTGTGCATGATGAGGCACAGTTGCCAACAGCTAGGAGGCATCACAGAGATCATCCTCTTGATCAAGTGCTTGGTGATGTTTCTTCTGGTGTGAGAACCAGAAGGCAGGTTCAAAATGAAGTTGAGTTTGGTGCATTTCTATCTCAAATAGAACCAACTTCAGTTGAACAAGCTCTTGAGGACTGCGACTGGATTATTGCCATGCAGGAAGAGCTAAACCAATTTGAAAGAAGTCAAGTCTGGGAACTAGTCCCTAGGCCATCTCATCAATCTATAGTAGGGACCAAATGGGTCTTTAAAAACAAACTGGATGAGACAGGTCAAATTACAAGAAACAAAGCCAGACTAGTTGCCAAAGGATATAACCAAGAAGAAGGCATTGACTATGAAGAAACATTTGCTCCAGTCGCGAGACTTGAAGCAATAAGGATTCTTCTAGCCTTTGCATCCATGAAGGGCTTCAGGCTATATCAAATGGATGTAAAGAGTGCATTTCTTAATGGTTATATTAAAGAAGAGGTATATGTAGAACAACCTCCTGGCTTTGAGGATCATAAGCACCCCAAACATGTGTATAGATTAAAGAAAGCTTTATATGGCCTAAAACAAGCTCCTAGAGCTTGGTATGAGAGACTTAGCAGCTTTCTGCTAGGCAAAGGTTTCTCAAGAGGCAAACTTGATAATACACTGTTTATCCTTCACAAAGATAGAGACATGCTAATTGTTCAAATTTATGTTGATGATATTATCTTTGGAGCAACTAACGAAAAGCTTTGTGAGGATTTTTCTAAGACCATGCAGGGTGAGTTTGAAATGTCAATGATGGGAGAACTAACGTTCTTCCTAGGCCTGCAAATTAAGCAGAAGAAGAATGGAATATTCATCTCCCAAGCCAAATACTGCAGAGAGCTACTCAAAAAGTTTGGGATGGATGAATGCAAGGAGTATGACACTCCCATGAGCACCACTGCCGCACTTGATGCTGACGCAAAGGGTAAATCTGTTAGCCTGCCCATGTATAGAGGAATGATAGGTTCTCTCCTATACTTAACAGCCAGCAGACCTGACATTCAATTTAGTGTAGGCATGTGTGCTAGATTTCAAGCCAACCCCAAGGAGTCACATCTAACATGTGTTAAACGTATCTTAAGATACCTTGAGGGGACACAAGAACTTGGTCTTTGGTATCCCAGAGGTAACCAAGAGTTCTTGTGGGCTTATTCTGACTCTGATCATGCAGGTTATAAAACTGATAGGAAAAGCACCAGTGGACAATGCGCCTTCCTTGGTGGTTGTCTGGTGTCTTGGGCGAGCAAAAAGCAGACCTGCGTGTCCTTGTCATCCACTGAGGCAGAATACATTGCAGCAGCCAGTTGTTGTGCCCAAGTGTTGTGGCTGAAGAACCAGTTGAGAGATCTTGGCTTGGAATTTCCTGAGGCACCCATCCTCTGTGACAACACAAGCACAATCAGCCTAGCCAAGAATCCGGTTCAGCACACTAGGACAAAGCACATTGATGTCAGACATCATTTCATCAGAGACCATGTTCAAAAGAAAGATGTCAAAGTACAGTTTGTCCCCACACAACAACAGCTTGCTGATATCTTCACCAAGCCTCTGGGGGTTGACCAATTTACTTTTATTAGAGGTGATTTGGGAATGGTAAACCCAAATGAAGTGTAAATTCCATGTACTTAATTGTTTTTCAAAATACTTCAAACAATACTAACTTAGGCATCGGAGTGCCAATATATGTCCTTGCAGGTATTCAATGTTGAATCTTAAGTAAGTACAACCGGAAGCAAAACCACTTCCGAATGATTACACACTGACGCTGGATGATCAAACCAAGAGAGCGCCAGCACAAGTCCAAGAAGACACGTCACTTCAGAAAACGCTTCAACTTCCAAATGAGACGTTTCGACTTCTCTGACAATATGAAGCGACACGTGTCATCAGGTATATCGATCCAACTTAAGGCGTTTACGCTACCCAATGTGTGATAATGTGAAGGAGCATGACCTTTTTGCCCTTAGTGACTTTACCTATAAAAGGGACATCTCATTTCACACATTCTTCATTTTCATCTATGTTCTTCATATAAACATTTCATCAACCCCACAAAAAATGGCCGAACCCTCTGAAGCAAACCCAGTTTCGAGGAAACCCTCCTCATCTAAGAAACACAAGTCCAAATCTGGGAAATCAAGCCATCAACATTCTGGAAAATCTGGGCATCGTGAAAGACATCAAGAACATCATGAAGTTTCTCGGCAAATTGCCCTAGGGCAGGATGAAAATATTCAAGGTCAGCCTGAAACTTCTGGTAGAATGGCAGAACTGTTAGTGGGTTCTAAGAAGAGGAAGTCCATCCCTAAGGAGGAGGCTGCGGCGATCAAATATGGAAAACACTCTTTGATGATGCCAAAAGGGGGAGAAATGCATTGACCACTAGCCTTGCTACCCTGGGAGTTCCTTGATGAAGAAGAGCTTCAGCGAGAGGGAGAGAAAGAAGAAACAAAGAAACAACCCCCAGCCCAAATTTTTTTTACTTAGAAATGTTCATCTTTTCATGCATGTTCTCATATCTGCCTACTATATGCTCGCTGCTTGTAAATGTTATCTAATTATATGCTCTGACCTGTAACCTATGCTTATCAATAATATTTGTCTAAGTTACTTATTCTGAACTATTGCTTTTATTCTTCAGCTAATCCTTTCATATGAACTTAATCGATAAAGCTAAGTTTGTCATCATCAAAAAGGGGGAGAATGTTAGAATCTTAAGTTTTGATGAAGACTAAAATATAAAGGATTAGACCAAGTGCCTAGGAAGCAATAGTATACTTAGGATCCCAAGTAAGAGTGCTTCCGGATGAAGATTTACTTCCGGTTAGATTAGGACTTGCGCATGCGGATGAATGCTTTCATCCCCCAGCGTCAGCAAGTAAATAACTAGGGATTTAACTTAGTCCATGAACTTTAGGTGCACAAACCCTAAGACTAAGCTATGGTTCAATCGGAAGCGAAGTTGCTTCCTGTTAGACTTAGACTGGCGCAGAGCGATAGAATAGATATTACTCCAAGCGACAGTGAGTCTACTTCCCCAAGTGAAAGCGCTTCCTGTTAGAATTAGACTGGCGCAGAGCGACAGAATAGATATTACCCCAAGCGTCAGTAAGTCTACTTCCCCAAGTGAAAGCGCTTCCTGTTAGACTCAGACTGGCGCAGAGCAATAGAATAGTTATTACCCCAAGCGTCAGTAAGTCTACTTCGCCAAGTGAAAGCACTTCCTATTAGATTTAGACTGGCGCAGATTGATAGAATAGATTTCACCCTAAGCGTCAGTGAGTTCACTACGTCAAGTAAAAGTGCTTCCGATAGCTTAGTGACTAGCGCTGAGTGTTGGGATGAAATACACTAAGTGAGAGTGAGTTATAGTGAACCAAGATCCTTCATCTAGTAGTTTTACTTCCGGATGTAAAAATGCTTCCAGATACATCATAGACCAAATCAGAACACAGTCTAAGTAAACTACTCCCCATAGCAAACAAACTTCCCACAGCATGTATAATTCTTATATATATATTGCTATGTTGGACTAACCAGTATGTGCAGAACATGGTCACGCTTCCGGATGCAAATGAGCTTCCGGATGGAAAGACTCTTGACATTGGGACTCAGAGCTTAACACTTGCAGAGCAAGATTACCACTTGCGGATGAAAGATGATCATCCGTCAGCAAGAGTGCAAGAGTAAAAATCACATACTCAGAAGTCAGAATGCTTATATCAGAGCAGAGGTGTCAGGACTACTTTTCAGAGATAAAGCAAGTCAACCCTGCTATGCATTAATGGAGCATTTATTGGGCAAACGGTAACTTGGGATAAACGGCCAAATTCAAACGGGACTCCCACCTACCAAGAGTTCAAATGCTTGAAGACTATATAAAGGGAGCTCAACTTCATTTATTAAAAAAACAATTATCCTTGAATACTCTAGAGAGAAGTTAGAGCGAGGAACACAAGAAATCTTCAAAGCATTCAAGGCTGCCCAGAAATAGAAAAGAGCATTTAACACTTTGAGTGATTCTTCACGTACTTATTCTGTACTCATTGTAGTTAAGTCTCTTCTTGTTAAAAGAGCATTTATTGAACTTAAGTGTGTAACATCATTTGTTCTGTAAGAGAACTTAGTCAGAAAAGCCTTTAAGTGTAAACTTCAAACCCTTGCTTGGTGTGAGGGGGAGACAGTTAGATAGGTTACAAGTGAGCCAGTGTAAAACTTGTTGTAAGGTTGCAAGTGAGCCCGTAAAACTTGCGGTTGTAAGGTTTCAGGTGAACCCGATTTAAAACCTGAGTTATAGTGGAACTCTCAGCCTGGGTGGTTGAGGACTGGACGTAGGTCAGGTAGACCGAACCAGTATAAATCCTGTGTTGTTTATTTCGAGTATTTATTTTGAAGCACAATTCACCCCCCCCCCCCCCCTCAACCAAATAAATAGTAGAAAATTAAATTGCACAAAACTTTTATACTGGTTCGGTCCAACGCTTGACCTACGTCCAGTTCTCAATCACCCAGATTGAGTTCCACTAAACCACAGGTTTTACAACAGGTTCACCTGCAACCTTTTACAACCACAAGTTTTACGGGCTCATTTGCAACCTTACAAACAGACTCGCTCCCCCTTACTACTTGTAAGGGTTCAACCTTTAAACAAAGGATTTTCTACTTAGTTCTCTCAAAGAACAAATAATGTTACTCACTTAAGTACAATGAATGCTCTTCAACAACTAAAGAGACTTGATTACAAAGAGTACAGGATGGATAATAAATAAACTCTCAATGCAATAAGTGCTCTCTTGCTTTCTGGGTAGTATGAGCTTTGAATGCTTGAATGATTTTGCAGATTATGTTCGGTGCTTCATAAATGATGAAGTGATTCCTTATATATCATCTTCTCATACTCCAATGTTTGGTAGGTAGGAAAGCCGTTTGAATATGTCCGTTTTTCCCTTGTTACCGTTGGCTCCATAAATGCCCCATTAATGCTCAGCAGGGTTGACTTGCTTTATCTCTGAAAAGCAACTCTGATAACTCTACTCTGACAAAAAGCATTCTGACTTCTGGGCATATGTACGTTCTGTCTCTTGTACTCCTGCTGACGGATGAGCATCGTTCATCCGGAAGCGGCAATCTTGCTCTGCAAGTGTTAGACTCAGAATCCCAGTGCCAAGAGTATTTGCATCCGGAAGCTCATTTGCATCCGGAAGTAAAACTAAGTTCTGCACATAAATGTTAGTCCAACATAGTAATAAATATAATCAAGTGCAATAAGAACCATTCATGCTGTGGGAAGCGTGTTTGCTATGGGAAGCAATCTTACTTAGACTAGGTTATGACTTAGCATGTTATTCACTTCCGCTGTGGGATGTATCCTTCATCCGTGAGCGTTAGTCACGTTATTTTACTCTAAGTCTTCCGGAAGCGATTTTGCATCCGGTTGTGTCCTAACTTAGTCTTCATCAAGATTCAATACTCTAACAGCCTAGACTAGGTTCTGACTCAGTGTCTCACTTGCTTCCGCTACGGGGTGTGTATTCCATCCGCAAGCGCTAGTTCAAATGCATTCGGAAGTAACTCTACATCCGGTTGTGACTTATCTTAGGATTCACTTTTAACCTAATTCTTCCTATGTGATCAACTAGTTCTTTCATATTTTAGTCTTCATCAAAACTTAAGTTTCTAACATTCTCCCCCTTTTTGATGATGACAAACTAAGCTAACTTATGAATTCATACTTAAAGGCAGATAATTAAATAACACAGATATGAATTCAAAAGCAAACTTCGTTAATATGTAAATCAACTACATGTATAAGCAACAAAAACAGTAAGCAGATTTACAGGTATGACAGATAACTCTATGTATGAAAGAACAAAATGTTGTGCTATGCATGAGTGGCTGGGTTTTAAAGTTTGTGTCTTTTGTTCCTCTCTTTCTCTCTCTGGTTTTCTTCAAGCTCGTCATTTGCCTTGGCCCACATCTCATTCATCTGATGTTGGTCGATCTGGGCAAGAATTGCTTGAAACTCCCTCTCCTCATTGGCTTTTCTGAGTCTTTCCGTTTCAAGGGATTCAGCAATGGCTTTCTTCAGATCACTGAGCTCATCTAATCCAAAAGCCCTTCCATCCTCTGAATCTCCGATGGGGATGGTTGCGTGAGGGAGATAGACAGCTTTAACCTTGACATTCCAGGCAGGGTAATCAGGGTCTTGAGGTAGGCTTGACTTTGCTTTCCCTTTTCCCTTCCCTTTCCTTTTCTCTTGAAGCTTCTTAGCCTGAGTCCTCTCAGCATCCAGAACGAAGAGTTGCTCATATGTGAGTCTATCTGTGTTACCATAGCGCTCAAACTCTTCTGGTGTCATGTCTTCCATGAAAGTGAGGATTCACAAGAGAGGGGGTGAATTGTGCTACCAAATAAAATCAGAAAATTAAAACACACAAGATTTTTATACTGGTTCGGTCCAACTCTTGACCTACGTCCAGTTCTCAATCACCCAGATTTAGTTCCACTAAACCACAGGTTTTACAACGGGTTCACCTGCAACCTTTTACAACCACAAGTTTTACGGGCTCACTTGCAACCTTACAAACAGACTTGCTCCCCCTTACTACCTCTAAGCAAGGTTGTCAAAATCGCGAGTTTAAGTAAACTCGTGAGAGGGATGTAAAATCGGAAACGTAGAATCGTATCGTAGACTCGTAAGAGTCTACCTATTTTTAATAATTAATTTAAATAATTAAAATTAAAAATGATAAAAAATGATAACAATTTATTTTATGCAAATTTAAATTCTAAAACTGAAATTGAATCCATAAAAATTCAAATAATTGAAATTAAATCCATCAATTTCCAAAAATTATCATGGTTAACATAAAAAACTAAGCAAACAAATATAAACTTGAGAAAGATTATCAAATGATAATTTGATATGTTAAATACATAATAAAATAATCAAAAGAATTTTTATTTTAGTATGTTTTCTTTTGTGTTGGAAGACATCTTCTTTATTTTAATATGTTAACTAAATAATAAAATAATCAAAAGAAATTTAATTTTAACAAAAATAAAAAAATTAATTGTTAACTAAAAATATAATTGTTGGAAGACAACCTTAGCTAGTTACACGCAGACGCAGTAGTTTGAGTTTTATATATTAGTTTTTTTTTATAAAATTATATATATTAGTTGTCATCAACTATACTATATAGTAGTATTTTTAATAAACAAATACAATACTCTCTTTGCAGTGAAGTGGTTAGTGAAAAGAAGAGTAACGTGTGAGAAGGAGAAATGTCACTATCAAATCTTAAAACCCATTGGTTATTACCCAATATTTACCTTTTTCAACTTGCTTTACGGGTCTTCAACTCACTCACATATGCTTCTCTCTTTCTTCTTCGTTTTCCTTTCTTTCTTAAGTCTCAGACCTTGGAACAACAATGGCGGACTTTGGGACAACAAGAGTAGTGCAACTCTATCCAGGTATGCAACGACGAGCGAATAAAGAACGCGAAGGTCGGCCTAAGCTTTTAGGTCGTCTCTCAAATTAGTAACATTGTATTTTAAAACCTTTTTATTTTTTCTTTTTCGTTTTTCTTAAGATAAATTTAAACTTCTTCTTCTCAGACCTTCAACTCGGTAGACACGGTCTAAAACGTCGAGTTTAACGATTTTAGCCGAGTCAAAAACGAGTTTGACAGATTCTATCCACAGAACGATTCTGGAGCCGAGTTAACTCGATTTCTATAGCTAATAACACGAACTCGGTAAACTCGCCGAGTTGACTCGCGAGTTTAACAACCATGCCTGTAAGGGTTCAACCTTTTAAACAAAGGATTTTCTACTTAGTTCTCTCAAAGAACAAATAATGTTACTCACTTAAGTACAATGAATGCTCTTCAACAACTAAAGAGACTTGATTACAAAGAGTACATGATGGATAATAAATAAACTCTCAATGCAATAAGTGCTCTCTTGCTTTCTGGGTAGTATGAGCTTTGAATGCTTAAATGATTTTGCAGATTATGTTCGGTGCTTCATAAATGATGAAGTGATTCCTTATATATCATCTTCTCATACTCCAATGTTTGGTAGGTAGGAAAGCCGTTTGAATATGTCCGTTTTTCCCTTGTTACCGTTGGCTCCATAAATGCCCCATTAATGCTCAGCAGGGTTGACTTGTTTTATCTCTGAAAAGCAACTCTGACAACTCTGCTCTGACAAAAAGCATTCTGACTTCTGGGCATATGTACGTTCTGTCTCTTGTATACTCTTGCTGACGGATGACCTTCGTGCATCCGGAAGCGGCAATCTTGCTCTGCAAGTGTTAGTCTCAGAATCCCAGTGCCAAGAGTATTTGCATCCGGAAGCTCTTTTGCATCCGGAAGTAAAACTAAGTTCTGCACACAAATGTTAGTCCAACACAGTAATAGATATAATCAAGTGCGGTAAGAACCATACATGCTGTGGGAAGCGTGTTTGCTATGGGAAGCAATCTAACTTAGACTAGGTTTTGACTTAGTATGTTATTCACTTCCTCTGAGGGATGTATTCTTCATCCGTGAGCGTTAGTCACGTTATTTTACTCTAAGTCTTCCGGAAGCGATTTCGCATCCGGTTGTGTCCTAACTTAGTCTTCATCAAAGTTCAATACTCTAACAGCCTAGACTAGGTTCTGACTTAGTGTCTCACTTCCTTCCGCTGTGGGATGTATATTCCATCCGCGAGCGCTAGTTCTAATCAATCCGGAAGTAATTCTGCATCCGGTTGTGACTTGACTTAGGATTCATTTTTAGCCTAATTCTTCCTATTTGATCAACTAGTTCTTTCATATTTTAGTTTTCATCAAAACTTAAGATTCTAACATTCCACCTCTAGCTTGACCACCACTTCTGGTGGGACTTCACTATCTACAGTCTGAGCTTGTTCTTGGGTGGATGATTGAGGCTCAGAAGCTTCCCCTTGCAGTGGCACCCTTTCAGTCTCAATATCCTCAGGAGCAATAATGGACTCCTCTTCACTATCTGAGGATGCTCTAGGGGAGGAAGCGGCCTTCTTTCTAGCCACAGTCTTAACTCTTGACTTACTGAAGCTGATTGGACGAGAAACAAGAGCTGGCACAGAGGGAGGAATTGGCTTGGCTATAACCCTCACTAGCGGCTCTGGCCTCTTAAAACCATACTTCATGCGTAGCTCTTTAAACAGGTTGGCAACAGGTACAGAGGCTGGGACAGGCTCAGTAGTAGGTGGCACTTCAGGTTGATCAGCCAGCACCATCTCAAGGTTGGCAGACTGACGTTGGCTCATGAAACGAATGGCTTCATCACGGATTAGCCTTTCTGCTTGGCACATATGCTTCATATCCATGGCCCTTCGGAGAGCAGCAGCAACTACCTCATCCAGCCAAAGGGACGGCTGAGTCAGCATTTCTCTCCCCCTTTTGGCATCATCAAAGATGGTGAGTGCCAGGGAGAAGGATGAGGAGGGAATGGTGGGAGGAGGCTCAGGGCCATATCTGGGTGGTGAAGGTGGAGGTGAGGAGGTATGATCGTCAAAGTTTAAGGGAGAGGAGTGAGTGGGGGAAGGTGAGGGGCTGGGTGAATGTGAGTGGCTAGGGGATGGAGAGTTGTGGGGTGAGGGAGAGTGGTGAGGGGAGTCGAGGTGAGGGTCAGAGGCATTTTGTGGGCTTGATGGAGGTGGAGGAGGAGGAGGAGGAGGATGATGACGTGGTTCAAGGAAATGGTGAAGTAGAAGGTCTAGCTTGGCTTCAATCCTCGCAAGACGAGTCTCCAATTCCAGGATCCTCTCATTCTGAGTGTTAAAGGCTGCATCACATTCCTCTCTGATGGGAGCCATCAATGGATCCGGCAGGCGAAAGAGAAGCTCATCTTTCAATTCTTCAACAAGAGCCTTTTGAGCAGCAGTCACTCTTGGAGCGCGAGTGCTGCTGGGGCCAGCCTGGTGGGAGTCTGCTTCTTGATCCCCTGCTCCAGATGCAGAGGGTACTGACGTGTGAGAAGCACTCCCAGCCTGAGAGCCAGACTGAGTAGCCTTCACCGGCTTGATGTACCGGACTCCCATCTTGCCCAAATTCATCGATCCCATTGGCAGGCACTTCTTGTTATCGGCTTCCTCAGTGGATTTGATGTTGAACTTCTCTAGGAGGAAGGCGATGAACTGCAGATAGGGAAGAGATGCGTTCCCCTTGTTCTTATTCTCTACCCATCTGTGCAGCTCCAGGGAGATCAGTTGGCCAGGATTGATAGGCTGCTGGGTGAGGAATCTTGCAAGCCAAGGGTTGTCTAACTGGGTGAACTCGTTGAAGTTTCCACCCTTGTTCGTCATGACTCTGGAATAGATGTACTGGAGCACCCTCTGTGTGTCGGGCATACCAGACACCTTCTTCCCCCAAGTGCCATAAACTTGCTCCAGCTCTGCTTGATCCAACCGCTCAGGGAAGAGCCACTGGTTCATCTCCTCATCAGTGACCCCCAGAAAGCGGTTGATTGTTCTCCAGTGGAACTTAATTGTTCTTCCTCTGATGGTGGCCTTGAAGTCGACCCGGCCAATCGCAGTCGTGTTCTTGCTGATCTCCTTGTACTTGGCCTTGGCAGTCAGAGACTCACAGAATACCCTTAGCACTTGAACACTGTAGACATTTTGAATCCCCAGCCATGTCATGTACTTCTGGAGATGTGCAGAAAGATCATAACCCAGAGCTTCAAGCTTCTCTAGATCCACGAAGATGCCATGGGAGAGATAGGGGTTTCTGTTTTCAAATGCCGGAGAGACAGCTTCCAACGGCCCAGATCTGTATTCTGAGTAGTCCTCTTCAATCCTCTGGCGTTTTGAAGAGTGTTCTTCAGCAAACTGAACCCTCTTCTTCCCTTTTCCAGATTTCCCAGAATGCTTCGACTTTTTGGAGGAAGAGACCTTCTGGAGATTAGGGTTTGTTTCATTGGAACCGGCCATTTTTGTGTGATGGTTGTGGATGAAGTGAAATGCACATAGAATGCGAAGAAGAAGATGAAGAAGAAAATGAAGATGAAGATGAAGATGAAGATGATGTTCAGAGAATTTGTGGTTTCGTTTTGTGTGAGAAGTGATGAATGAATGTTTTAACCCTATTTATGCAATGTGATGTTCAATGTGATGGGTCATAATGGCAACTTATTGAAAATATGCACCTTTTATGGGAAAACGTAAAAACATTTAAATTGAAACGGCGTACCTTATGGCACGTGTCGCTTCTGACTGTCAGAAAAGGCACAATTTTTGTGGGAGAAGATGAAACGTTTCTGAGGTGACATGTTCTTTTCCCAAACACTGGTGCTTCCGGTTGCTTAGTGTCATGCCCAAGCGGCAGCAACCATGCTGAATAGAGTAATGAGCTTCCGGAAGGAAAATTGCTTCCGGAAGTGATACACTTAAGATTTAACATTGACATGCTAGGGGACCTGCAAAACTAAAGATTGGCACTCTGATGCCTAAGTTAGTACAGTTTGCAGGTTTTAACAATTAAGCACAGGTGTATTCTGAAGATTAAACTTCATTTAGGTTTACCATTCCCAAATTTCCTCTTATAAAAGTAAATTGATCAACCCCCAGAGGTTTGGTGAAGACATCTGCAAGCTGATGCTGAGTAGGAACAAATTGCATTTTGACATCCTTCTTCTGAACATGGTCTCTGATGAAGTGATGTCTGACGTCAATGTGCTTTGTTCTTGTGTGCTACACTGGATTCTTGGCAAGGCTGATGGTGCTTGTGTTGTCACATAGAATGGGAGCCTCAGGAAACTCCAGGCCAAGATCCCTTAGTTGATTTTTCAGCCACAGCACTTGAGCACAACAGCTTGCAGCAGCAATATACTCTGCCTCTGTGGATGATAGTGACACACAGGTTTGCTTCTTGCTTGCCCAGGACACCAGACAGCCGCCTAGGAAGGCACATTGGCCGCTGGTGCTCTTTCTATCTGTCTTATAACCTGCATGGTCAGCGTCAGAATAAGCCCACAAGAACTCTTGGTTACCTCTGGGATACCAGAGACCAAGTTCTTGAGTTCCCTCAAGGTATCTTAAAATACGTTTAACACATGTTAGATGAGATTCCTTGAGATTGGCTTGAAATCTAGCACACATGCCAACACTAAATTGAATATCAGGTCTGCTAGCCGTTAAGTATAACAGGGAGCCTATCATGCCCCTATACATTGGCTGGCTGACCGAACTTCCCTTAACATCAGCATCGAGAGCGGCAGTGGTGCTCATAGGAGTATCATAGTCCTTGCATTCATCCATCCCAAACTTCTTGAGAAGTTCTCTACAGTACTTGGTTTGGGATATGAAGATGTTTTCTTTCTTTTGTTTGATCTGCAGGCCTAGGAAGAAGGTTAGCTCTCCCATCATTGACATCTCAAATTCACCCTGCATTGTCTTTGAGAACTCTTCACAGAGTTTCTCGTTAGTTGCTCCAAAGATGATATCATCAACATATATCTGGATAACTAACATATTCCTATCTTTATGCAAGATAAACAGTGTATTATCTAATTTGCCTCTAGAGAAACCTTTTCCTAGCAGAAAGCTGCTAAGTCTCTCATACCAAGCTCGTGGAGCTTGTTTCAGGCCATACAATGCTTTCTTTAGTCTATACACATGCTTCGGGTGCTTATGATCCTCAAAGCCAGGAGGTTGCTCAACATACACCTCTTCCTTAATATATCCATTAAGAAAAGCACTCTTTACATCCATTTGATATAATTTAAAGCCTTTCATGGATGCAAAAGGCTAGAAGAATCCTTATTGCCTCAAGTCTTGCAACTGGAGCAAAGGTTTCTTCATAGTCTATGCCTTCTTCTTGGTTATACCCTCTTGCTACTAATCTGGCTTTGTTCCTAGTGATCTGTCTGGTCTCATCCAGTTTGTTTTTAAAGACCCATTTGGTCCCAACTATGGATTGGTGAGACGGTCTAGGGACTAGCTCCCAAACTTGACTTCTCTCAAACTGATTGAGCTCTTCCTGCATGGCAATGATCCAATCACAGTCCTCCAGGGCCTGTTCAACTGAAGTTGGTTCATTTGAGACAAAAAGGCTCCAAACTCAACTTCATTTTGAACCTGCCTTCTAGTTCTAACACCAGAAGAAACATCACCAAGCACTTGGTCAAGTGGATGATCCTGTGATGTCTCCTAGCGGTTGGCAATTGTATCTCATCAGGCACCGTCTGCATTCTAGGTTCATCACTGGGTTCATCCTCCTTCTTAGGATCACTTGCTGGTGTTTCTTTGGGTGGTGAAGATGATGGTGGTTTTGAAAAATTTAATATCCCATCATCTTCTATGGATCCTTCACATGTAGGGTTTTCATCAAATACAACATGCATAGATTCTTCAACTGTTCTAGTTCTTAAGTTGTATACTCTATATGCCTTGCTCCTAAGAGAATATCCTATGAAAACTCCTACATCTGCTTTTGGATCAAACTTACCCAGGTTTACCTTCCCGTTGTTGTGGACGTAACATTTTGATCCAAAGATTCTGAGGTGGCTGATGTTGGGCTTTCTACCTTTGTATAGCTCATATGGGGTTTTGTCTAGGCCCTTGCGAACATAGGCTCTGTTGGAGATGTAACAAGCCGTGCTCATAGCGTCTGCCCAGAACACTTGAGAAACCTCCTTCTCATTGAGCATGCTTCTGGCCATCTCCGTAGCACCCTGTTCTTCCTTTCAACCACGCCATTTTGTTGAGGAGTTCTCGGAGCTGAGAAGTTGTGATCAATTCCATTTTCTTCACACAGCTCTGAGAAGTTGTGATTCTCGAACTCACCTCCATGATCTGTCCTTATGGCGACTATTTTGAGATTTCTCTCATTCTGCACTTTCTTAGCAAGGACAACAAAAGCATCAAAAGCATCATGCTTAGAGGGAAGGAACATTGTCCAGGTAAACCTTGAATAGTCATCCACCACCACTAGAGCATAAAGGTTTCCACCTAAGCTCTTCACTCTTGCTGGCACAACTAAATCCATGTGGATTAGTTCTAAGGGCCTGCTGGTGGAGACTTTCTTCTTGGATTTGAACGAGGACTTTGTTTGCTTTCCTCGTTGGCAGGATTCACAGATAAAATCATGCTTAACTTTAAAGGATGGAATTCCTATCGCTAGTTCCTTTTTAATAAGCATATCAAGCTGTGTAAAGTTTACATGCGCTAGCCGTTTATGCCATAGCCAACTATTTTCATCACTAGTGATTAGGCACTTTTCAGTTAGTTGTTGGCATAAATCCAGGGTGTATAGATTTCCATTCCTATTAGCCTTAAGCTTGCATTTCAGATTGGTTTTATCTATGTCTAGATCATGCTTATCTACTATAATGCATTCATGAGAGTCAAAGATTACCCAATTTCCCTTGTCGGTGCTTTGACTCACACTCAGCAGGTTATGACAGAGACCATCAACTAAGTAGACATCTTGGATAGGTCCAACTTCACCAACCTCAGTGATCTTTCCACTTTGATTTCCTCCAAAGTTCACTTTGGCTCCATCCTTGATCACCAGAGATTTGAACTTGTCTCTGTCTCCTGTCATGTGTCTTGAGCATCCGCTGTCGATATACCACTTTCGGTTCTTGGATGCCTTGAGACAGACCTCATCACCATGAACGGATTCAAAGTCAGAGAGTGCTTCTTCTCCATCCTCCCTAGCAACGAGACAAAGGTTTGCGACCTCTTCCTCATCGCTAGCTTCTTCGTCTGAACTATTTACCCAGATTGAGGACATGAAGGCTTTCCTTTTGTCCTTCCCTTTAAATCTCTGAAGACTTGGGCACTCAGCCTTGAAATGACCAGGCTTCTTGCACTCGAAACAAACAGGGGCCCTTTCCTTCTTATGGCTTGACTCTCTTTTCTGGAAACCCCCTTTCTTCCTGAAGAACTTCTTGAATTTTCTCACCATCATAGCAATTTCTTCATCATCGAGATCTTCCTCATCATCATCATCATATCTTTCCTTGCTAGGAGCAACTAGGGCAAGGTTCTTGGTTTTAGCTGCTGCTTGTGGAGCCCTTTGTGCTAACAGGGTTGGTTCATACTCAGCCAGAGAACCAAATAAGGCAATGACAGAACTAGTTGACTCTCCCAGTACTTCCTGCAAAATAGTTACCTTTGTAAGCCAGTCACCCTTTAATACTTTTAGAATTTTACTTACCTGTTCCCTCTCAGGGATGTTCTTTCCCAGTGAAGCCAGGTTGTTTATGAGATGGGTGAATCTGAGCTCCAAATCTCTGATTGGCTCATCAGGAAGCATTGTGAACTTGTGAAATTCCTCCACCAGCATTTCAACACGTCTGGCCTTCACTCCTTTGGTTCCGGAATGAGCTGCCTCAAGAGCCTCCCACACTTCCTTTGCTGTTTTGTAGTGGCTTATCCTGTGGAACTCCTTCTGGCTCAGGGCGCATTGAATATAGTGGATGGCCTTGTAATTCAGTTCCACCTTGAAGTAATCATCATTGGTGAAGCTGGATCGAGGCTTCTCAAAACCTTCATCATCAAGTGGAATATTGTCACCATGCTCTATAACATCCCAGATTCGAAAGCCACTGGCCTTGATAAAGTTCTCCATCTTGAATTTCCAGAAGGGATAGTTATACCCATCAAAGCCTGGAGGCTTGTTTGGCTGGATAGCTACATCAGGGAGACAATGTTGATCTGCATCCATCACTGGATCTTCTCTTTCTAGATTCGTTGGAATCAAGTCAGAAAGACCTTGCTCTGATACCAAATGAAAGTGAGGATGCACAAGAGTGGGGGTGAATTGTGCTACCAAATAAATAGTAGAAAATTAAATTGCACAAAACTTTTATACTGGTTCGGTCCAACTCTTGACCTACGTCCAGTTCTCAATCACCTAGATTGAGTTCCACTAAACCACAGGCTTTACAACGAGTTCACCTGCAACCTTTTACAACCACAAGTTTTACGGGCTCACTTGCAACCACCTTACAACCTGACTCGCTCCCCCTTACTACTTGTAAGGGTTCAACCTTTTAATCAAAGGATTTTCTACTCAGTTCTCTCAAAGAACAAATAATTTTACTCACTTAAGTACAATGAATGCTCTCAACAACTAAAGAGACTTAAATACAAAGAGTACAAGATGGATAATAAATAACTCTCAATGCCATAAGTGCTCTCTTGCTTTCTGGGTAGTATGAGCTTTGAATGCTTGAATGATTTTTGCAGAATTATGTTCGGTGCAATTCTTCGGTGCTTCATAAATGTTGAAGTAATTCCTTATATAGCATCTTCTCATACTCCACATGTTTGGTAGGTGGGAAAGCCGTTTGAATATGTCTGTTTATCCCTTGTTACCGTTGGCTCCATAAATGCTTCATTAATGCTCAGCAGGGTTGACTTGCTTTATCTCTGAAAAGCAACTCTGACAACTCTGCTCTGACAAAAAGCATTCTGACTTCTGGGCATATGTACGTTCTGTCTCTTGTACTCCTGCTGACGGATGATCATCGTTCATCCGGAAGCGGCAATCTTGCTCTGCAAGTGTTAGACTCAGAATCCCAGTGCCAAGAGTATTTGCATCCGGAAGTAAAACTAAGTTCTGCACATAAATGTTAGTCCAACATAGTAATAAATATAATCAAGTGCAATAAGAACCATTCATGCTGTGGGAAGCGTGTTTGCTATGGGAAGCAATCTTACTTAGACTAGGTTCTGACTTAGCATGTTATTGACTTCCGCTGTGGGATGTATCCTTCATCCGTGAGCGTTAGTCACGTTATTTTACTCTAAGTCTTCCGGAAGCGATTTTGCATCTGGTTGTGTCCTAACTTAGTCTTCATCAAGATTCAATACTCTAACAGCCTAGACTAGGTTCTGACTCAGTGTCTCACTTGCTTCCGCTACGGGATGTGTATTCCATCCGCGAGCGCTAGTTCTAATGCATCCGGAAGTAACTCTGCATCCGGTTGTGACTTATCTTAGGATTCACTTTTAACCTAATTCTTCCTTTGTGATCAACTAGTTCTTTCATATTTTAGTCTTTATCAAAACTTAAGATTCTAACAGTGAGAAGATGTAACATATTGTTACTAATTCCCTAATTAACCTAATATATCCCTTTTAATTCAATTAACTCTTTACTAACTATGATAGAATAAGGATTTTCCATAATATTAATATACCTATCATAGTTAGAAAAGAATATTCTAGTGAATAAAACATTATCCATGATAGAAAAGGATTTCCTGATACAATATAGATGCTATCATGGATAATTAAAAAGCTAACCATGTTAGAAAGGATTTGCCTAACATGGTTAATAAATAAAACTAATTGATATTATACAATAAGTATATATACACATGCGGAAACGAATGCAGGCCTAAACAAATTGGCAATATACAATTCCAAATAAATTATATAACCTCTACTACCTAATTCCCTTTCCTGATGCTCGCGCCTATGCATGAATACCTGCAAAAATGTGAGTAATCGTGGAATGAGACAATTTGTCCCAGTAATCACCGCTTAACTCACTATAACAGTGAGATGTGCGGTAGCGAGGGCGTCTAAAGGGTACCACATTTTAAAACCAATAATATGTATATAACCAAATCTTCTTTCATTCATCACTCAAGCCCTTCATTCATAACCAAATCAAAGTCAACATCATCATCTCTATTACCATATCCCACTCAAAATCCCTCAATCGATCCCATTCCAACAAAACCTCATGTCACCATCTCCAATCTGAGTACTTTCACTATAACTCTCACACTCACCTATAGATACATTGTGCCATCAAGGGGGCATCCCAGCATCTAATCTTCACTATATGAATTTGACACTGTGTCCCTCTCCATAATGAGGGGACAATTTCCTTCTCTGGCAATCTCCAGAGAGGGAACCCCAATTATGTTTCCATTACAGAACGGGAACGGTTGGGCTCTCCAATGCCAAACAACCGTAGGTCACTTTCTCTCAATAAGTTGGCCTATGATCCCCGGTCTAATCAATCCGAAAAGGATCATCAGTACAAATAATTGTCGATTGGCCAATCGACAGTTATCATCGCGCGATGGTACATATAAAAATCAGTGTCATGCAAATGCTCACAATAACCTTTTCAATACCTCGTCACAATATTCAACATCACAATCACCCCTTTCCTTTCAATATCCCATTCTCATTCACAACCATTCAATTCCTTTCCCCAATCTAACTATCATTATCTTGAACTAAGTACTACGCAAATCTCTCACAAATCTCAAACTCAACCATTCACGTCCTTTCAAGCCTCAATCCTCTTTGTTCAGAATATGGTACCTGTATGTCATATTATTCAAGGACTACCACCACCACCAGGATAATATATATATATATAATGTAAATCAATCCTTTATATAAAAATAATTGTGTTTGAAAGGCACCCGATAGCCTGTTTTATATAAAAATAACTTTTTAAAGATAATATATAAAGAGGGTGAGAATGGATTTTAAAAATCGTAACTAACATCACCCTCAATGTTATGGTAAGGTTAAGAGTGATTACCTGTCGCCCATAGCACTTTGATGTTCTTCCTTACCCGTCTTTACTAGATTCACCTATTATTACATCAAAGTAATAATAGAGGTAAACAACTATGCTTATATATGAATAATAAGCAACACGTCTCTCTCAGCCCTAATATACTACCCATCCCCTTTTATTAATTCAAATACTATAACTGGTTCACATCACAAGTCACACAAGTTTCACAACAATCGATTTCAATCTAAAGAAATCACATCAATAATCATATATTATGTTTTAGATCTTCAATTCACAATCAACAAGTTACTAGCTTCATATGGAATTAATTAGATCAATGCAAGGAGAAACCAAACTTCTCATGCTCCCTATTTAAGGCCAACAAGACCTGCGATAACAAATCCACTCACACATCAAATCCACTTCATTTTATCCAAGCTGTCAACATTAATTAAGCCACATTCAGATTTCATTTATTATTGTATTAGCATACCAAGAATAGAAAATTTGTTTAACGACTATATGGATCAATGCCATTTGTTTTCATCATTGTTATAACTTTAAAATCTTCTCCCAATTCTCTCACCTATTCAGCCATTAGTAATAAAATGCAGAACAGATCGGCCAGTTAAAGAATGATTGTCATTTCACTTTGATTTATATGCAAAAACATCAAAAGTTTGTTTTTATTTTGCTGCACTTAAAAAATCAGCTCTATAGAACATAATTTCCACAAAAAAATCAGCTTTGTAACATCTAGCAGCATATTGTAAGCACCATTTGTGACATTCCCCTTTTACATTAGCATTACACATACATCTCAAAATGGAATAGCATCTAGACATTTAAATAAGGGTAATGGGCCTAATCTACCCTCCAAGTAACCACCTAGGAGCACTGGGCACCCTGAACTAACAACCGGCCGTTATTTGTACTCGAAGTAACCAAAGTGGTTAAAAAATACCCCGAATGGACGGTCAATCACGTTTGACCGTTAATCTGCCCATGTGGCCGCCACGAGGGTTAAATTTTTGCCACATAGTATAAGGGTAATGAACCTAATCTACCCTTTAAGTAACCACTCAGGAGCATTGGGTACCCTGAACTAACAACAGACTCATATTTATACTCAAAGTAACCAAAGTGTTTAAAAAATAACCGAGTGGACGGTCAATCAGGTTTGACCGTTAATCTTTCCATGTTGCCGCCACGTGGGTTAAATTTTTTCCATGTAAGATTTGTCATGTGGGGCACACATATAATAAAAATACAATTCCCCCTCTCTCTCTTCATCACTTCCAAACAGCCCCATCCACTCCCCTCAACACAACCACCGCCCCACCCCCAGAGGGAATTGTTTTTCATATATGTGGGCCCCACATGATATATCCTACGTGGCAAAAATTTAACCCACGTGGCGGGCACATGAGCAAATTAATGGTCAAACGTGATTGACCGTCCACTGAGGGTATTTTTTTAATCACTTTGGTTACTTCGAATGCAAATATGGGCCTGTTGTTAGTTTAGAGTGCCAAGTGCTCTTGGGTGGTTACTTGGAGTCTAGATTAAGTGCATTACCCTTATACTACGTGGCAAAAATTTAACCCACGTGACGGCCATATGGGCAGATTAACGGTCAAACATGATTGACAATCCACTCGGGGTATTTTTTAACCACTTTGGTTACTTCGATTACAAATAAGGGTCTGTTGTTAGTTCAGGGTGCCCAGTGCTCCTGGGTGGTTACTTGGATGGTAGATTAGGTCCATTACCCTTTAAATAATATCAACAATGATTTTATCCTTAGTGATATTAATTTACAAGTCTTTTCTTGAAAGTCTATAACTAATTTCCCTTACCAATCATAACACAATTCACACTTCAAACTAATTAGTTAAGAAGATAAATCAATCTCTAAATAAAATGAAATGAAGACACTAGAAATCAACCCTACACAACCAAAAACTAATTCCATCTTTCATGCCAACCATAGTATAAACATAGGCAAATTTCTTTAGAAGGACTAAATTAAAATAGGTTCCTAAACTCCCATTTAACTCACTCAAACACCCTTGAAAAGAGAACTAACTACAATTCACAAAATACTTTAAGGTCTAAATAATAAGCCAAAAATACCCAAAGGCAACTTAGAATATCAAAACCTCTTAAATGCTTACAAACCTACACTTTGCCACTTCCATAATTTAGTTCCGCCATTATTTCTAATCATTTATCACTTTAACAATCAATCATCCCTATACAAAATCAGCTAACAAATCTTCACATCATTCCGATTAACATTACAGTAATCATCATTCAATCCAACTCTGGGACTTACTTCCAATAATTAGACTCAATCCCACAATTTTAAATAAACTAAATAATCATGTCCTAATAAGATTTTCACTAACCTTTTTCCCCATATCATCTCCTAGTATAATATCCATTAACCACCAACCAAACGCTCCCACATAATTAAATCAACTAGTATAACTATATGACTAAAGAACCATTTCTATCAATCCAAACCCAAGTCACATGTTCCTTCCCTCGACTACAACCAAAATGTCATCTACTAACATTATTAAATTCATTAGCGACATTAAACATCACACCAATCCTTAAAATTTTTGTATTCCATATATGCCTTAAAGCTTGAAGCTTTATGTCCATCTTCCAGGAACCTAAATCATTAGGGATGTTATATATAGCCAGCAACAACTAATTTCTTCTTAAATCCCAAATTCAACAAACCTTAGAAATTATTCCTTGAAAATTAGATTAAGCATAAACATCTATCTTCTCAATTTGAAATTGGGATTTAACAACCACAAAACAGAAAATGAAGCACTTTATCCATCAACAACATACCACCTACAACCTTCCAAATATAATATCACAGAGAATAGTTTATTCCAACCAGCCATAACAACTTAATAGCATAATATGAATATAAATAAATAAAAATAGAACTCCATACATTTATTTACCCATATCAAACACACATGCCAACATTCCATTTGATCAATAGAAAAGACATAGACATCAAAATGTATACATCCATAACATGCTGTTATATGGACTGTAGTATGCAAATCCAAAATAATACAATCATTTATACAAATCACATAATCAAAGTTAAAACTCTAAAAATGTTCAATGAGTCATTGGGTTTGAAAACCTAACATTTAGGTTTGTTGCTATCTTTTGAAAATAATCAAAGTAAGACTCTAATCTTGTTCAATAAATCAAAGTATTGAATTTGTGACTTCAATTTAAATAATTTATAACTCAAAACCCTAACCCCCAAATTCGAAGTCTCTCAGCTTTACACAAAACCAGAGGAAAATAGCTATGAAAGGGTATACCTAAGCTTGAATCCCAACTTCCATGCTCCACTGTAACCCGCCGTCGCCGTCGTCCGCCTCGAGTTCGCCGGAAAACGAAGGAGCAGATAGGGAAACAAGAAACGAAGAGAAAAGAATGAGAAATCAGAGTTTAAGTATAGAAATATGGATGAATCTATGGGTAAGAACTCACCCAAGGCTGAAAACGAGCTCTTGTTCATCACCGGCGGAATTCTCAGCCGAAATCGGTGTTGTCTCCACCTTGGAAGCTTGCTGCGAGTTCGCCGGAACGGAGGGAATGAACGGCAGAGGAAGGAAAGGCCGGAGTTCAAGAGGATAGAGGTGACGATTTGGTTGAGGCAGGAAGAGGAAGAAGAGAGGTGGTGGATGACGGCTAGGTTTCAGTTTGGGAGGAAGAAGGAGATGATGAGAATATATATATATACTTTTAGGGAAAATTACAACTAAGTACCTCATTATTTATCCATAATTATATTTCTAACCCAAAAGTTTGTATATATTACTATAGCTCTTTCTTTTCATCGTAATATGATCTAGATTCTAATTTACCTTTCATGAAAGTTTATATCCCAATTAATTCTTTTAACTGTATTTGTTTAAATTCTAAGGTAGATAAGATAAAGTATTCATAATTTGTTCTAAATATCCTAAAATCTCTCCCTAACACGTTTAAATTTCCTAAATGATACCTCAATAATTCCTCATTATCCTTAATCAAAATTTTGGGATGTTACAGAAGAAGTGAAGATTTTGAGACTTGAGGTTAGGGTTCTATCATTCTCATTCTGCGTGAAAAATGTGAGAAAGGAGCATACAAGAGTGAAACTCTATAGATAAGAGAAGGTGAGATATTGAGAAATCAAAGAGCTTTCTTGTATGTGATGTGAGAATGAAGCATATACAAGAGCTCTCTTTTCTGTGTCACGTGAATGTGATGCTTTGAGAAGAGGAAAGGGTTTTCTCTTTTTTGTCTACATTTACTATGAAGAAAGAAAACATATGACTCTCATTCAGCCACGTCTTTTTGCTTGCAAAGTTTAAAAATGAATAACTTTCAATAAAAAATATATAGCATACTCTCTAAATGGTCTGGCTGGACTAGGCTATCTAGTCTGATATGCTGGACCGAAGCCCGGTCTCACCCAGACTTCGGGCTAGACCCCTGGTCTGGCCAGAAAGTGATCGGGCCTATGTTTGAACTCTTTGGACTGGACCGGACAAGACCGGTCGGGCTGACCGGGTTTCGGGTTTCTTTAACAGCCCTAGTTCTAACACTTGGTCTATCTTATCTTGAGGGATACCCCTGGTGATAGTTTGCGAGTCTTCGAAAACGCTTTGCACTATTATATTTTAAGGAAAAAACGGTCACCATGTACTACTAAATTTAATGAAAAGTGGACTTTTATTTAACATTTTAAATAATTAAATCCCCAAAGAAAAGCCTAATTAGCACACATAAACATAATATAAATGATATATATGAGTCAAAGATTTAAATGCTCTAAATTAAAAATTAGCATAAAAGGATACAAAAGCAATTAATATACTAATATTTTGTGAGTATTTTATATAAATTCAATTTTAAATATTATGCAATGCATGTTCACGAAATTGAACAAGCAAATGACACTTTCGATCAATGCAATCCATACAAATTATATGCTCATCACAAGAACATAACACTTGATTAGTTTTTCAATATCTTCAACATTGCTATCAATAGGAAGATAAGCATGATCATCACAAGAAGAATCAATATTACAATTGGTAGGCGCAAGTATGGTTGTACTATTAATGGCATCATGGTGAGCATGTTCAATTGTAGGTATATGGGGAGATTCAACAATAATTTTCTATTCTATCTCATTATCATTTTCACTAGCCAAAACAGTTGTAAGAGGTGGATAAACCTCTTCTAGAATAAGAAGGGTATTACTTATGCTTGAAAGTGCATTCTCTTACACTTGAGATACCACTTGCTCAATCTATTCACTCTTAGGATCATAGGACCCTCTTCTCCTTTAGTTCTTTTCCAAAGCACATGCATGTACAATGCATTTAGGTATTCCCCTTGCTTTTCAACTCCTCTTCCAATTGCTTGAAGAGTTCAAATGCAGTTTTCTTCCTTATAGTTCTAGGGATCGGGTTTTATTAAATGCATGCATCCTCTTAAGCTCTTTTGTATGGTCATCCATGTTAGGGTAGTCAAATAAAGCATCAAGGGGAGTTTGTTTACGAGTGATGGGTTTAGGTGGAGGTGAAGAGGGTTCACATGATGCTGGTTGGTATGTAGTTTGACATGAATGGTGATATGGTGATTGGCAAGGTAGAGATAAAGAGTATGGTTTTGTTTATGGTCTATGTGGTGGAGGTGAAGGCTCATATGATGATGTTCTATATAATGAAGGATATGGATGGTGATATGGCTCATGGTAGGTAGAGGGATATGGTGGAGAAGGATAATAACAGTATGTGTGATATTGTGGTGGGGGTAAAGGTGGATCCTTACATGGTGTGCTATTGGATTTGGAGGAGGATTCGAAAGCGGCCAACATTTTGCCCATTTCTTTGTATAATTCATCCATGATTGAAGAAGGTGTATCTTCCATCCTAGTGGTATTTCTCACAAAAGAATGAGAATTCTCAAGTGGCTCATGATTGTAACCAAAGTTTTTGCAATTCCAAGACATGAGAATTCAATGATTTAGTCTTGCACAATCACAAGCAAACAATGTATGTGCAAACAAAAACAAAAACTAAGAAGAAGAAGAAGTAAGAAAAGTGGAATGCATCTATCTTAATCCTAAATCATGAAATGATGCAATTATGACCTAAACCTAATCCTAATGACTCCTACCCCTTGTTAATGTTTCAATTGACATTTGGCTGCCTTATGAAGTCAAAAATGACTCCCCGGCAACAGCGCCATTGATTTGACTGTTCCTATTCCACTTGGGGGTTAAATACAAGTTTATTTATGAGCAAAGATTGCAACACAGTGGCGCAACCTCGGGTCGTCTCTCTTGAAGAGTCTTTAACTACATTAAGATGCACTAAATGTAATTGGAATGAGTAAAAGTGTAGGAGGTTTTTTGTTTGGTTTTAAAAATTATCTAACTTAACTAACAAGGAAATATAAGACGTTGTTTTTGGTGATTTTCATTTCAAAGTATGAGGGTTTAAAATAAATGCAATGAAAAGGGGCTTTGGTGATGATTCAATGGTTCAATTACTTCTTTAAAATCATGGGAGTTATATCATTCATCCAGTCTATTAGAAAAATCCCAAAACAACCACTAAGGTTCCTCTAACACTAATTAATAGCTAATCAATAATTGCTTGAAACTAGTCGTCACTTAGGGTAGAGTTAAGTACCACTTGATGTGTCTTGAAAATAAGTTTGAAAACCAATATCCTCTTAAATTGTGCAACCACAACACCTCAATTGAAACATTAACCACACAAACCGAGTAATCACAAAAGGAAGCATAGTGTTATGAATCAACATAGGAAATAAAACATGCATAAAATTTTAAAGCAGATTATAATTAGAATATAGGAATTTGGGAAAAAATTGGGTATATAAATTAATTATGGGGAATAAGAGTAGAGAAATAAATTAGAATTTTGAGGGTAATATTATTATTATTATTATTATTTAAGGTTGGAAGTGTAGAATGACACATATACCCCTCTCTGCATTAACCATGTATATACACACAGGGTAAAGGTGCAAATCCCCCCTGAAAGTATTATATAAGTTGCAAATACCCCTGTTTTATTTTAAGGCGCAATCATAACCCGGAAGTCGAATTTCTGTGCAATGTTCCCCCTTTGTTTACTCTTATGCTTAACTCTGTCTATTTGCTTCCACCTAACATATAAGCTTTGATTTTGTGCTGACTTGGCTTGACAAATGATTTTTTTAAAAAAAAAAAGAGACAAAAAAAGAAAATAAATAAAAAGGATAAAAACATGACAGAAAATAAGGAAAAGAAAATAAAGAGTTTTGTTTACCAAAAAAAGAAAATAAAGACCGTGAAGAATGAACAAACGGATTTACATTCGAGATGAGAAAATGAAAAACAAATGGGTAGACTTCAGTGACAAAATTGTTTAGTTTTGCATGATTAAGAAAAGAAAGCAAGGGTTTCTGATAAAACGAAAGAGAGCGACTGGGAAGCAGGCCCCAACCTGGGTTTCTAGTTTGAAGATGTGAAAATGAAAAGGTATCCTGATAAAGGAAGCAAGGTATCTAATCAAGGCAGCAAGAAATATTTTCTTTTGTTGAAAAGAGATAGCAAGGTAAGGAATCTCCGCTTGATTGGGAAGTGTGTGTTGTTTTATATGTTTATTTGCACAGTAAATGAGACCTCTAGTTGTTCAAAGGCAAATGGATTTGTCTGTGCACACATGGGTTTTTTTATATCATTGTTTATTCACAAATAAATGGATCAATGGATCATCTAGTTGTTTATTCATACATCTATTATGCTCATTGTTTATTCAAACATTTATTATGCTCACAAGCCTTTTCTTAACTTTTACCTTTTTTTCCTTCTAGATGGCATCATGTGGTAGTGGAGGTTCTAAGGGTGGTCTTGAAAGTGATACCCTTGGTGGGAACTTTTTTTTAGAGTGGAAAGTGCTTCGAAAAAGTAAAACTAGTGTTGTCACAAACAAGGGAACTGTGTATAATGGGAAAAAGTGGAGTGACAAGTTAGCAAGGTTGGATGGACTCTTAATTCACATCAGACAGATTAATAAGAACCTTGATGAAGACATTGGTGGCTCTAGTACTAATACAAGTACTTTAGATGCATTGGTGAAACTTGATTCGGGTAGGAGAAAATTTATTAAGGAAGCTGGGTTTGAGGTAGTTGAAGATGTTGATGATATTAATTATGAGTAAGGTGAAGATAGGGTCATCATTAATGCTACTATTGATGAAGAGAATGATGAGAGTGATTATGAGGATGAAGAGTTTATGCCCGATGTAGTAGACGATGGTGAAGATAGATCTGACTATTAGAGGAAGAGGATGGACCTGAAATAATCGAAGATAAGGGAGACCATTATATATTGGGCCGGATGGAAAGCTGGTTTTTAAGTTGGTGACTGTTTTGATGACAAGAAAGAGTTTCTTGTTGCATTGACTAACTATGAAATAGTTGTTGGGAAGAAGATGAACCAAATAAAGAATGAGCCTTCTCGAGTAAGGGCTATTTGTGTTGAAGGGTGCCCTTTTGTAATTTTTGTCTCAAAGGATCAGTGGAACTCAAGGCTAGTTGTGAAGAATCTGCAATTGGAGCACAGTTGTAGTAGGGCCTTCAACTATCCACTAGCAATTGCAAAGTGGGTAGCTGCATACTTCAAGAAGAAGGTGTGTAACATCCCAAAATTTGAATTAGAGATAATAGGGAATTAATTAAGGTATTAGGATATCAGTGTTAAATTAAATTGCATTGTAAATAAGTAAATGAAAATAAATTTATTTTTAAGAAAATAATATACCTATTTTCTTTGGAAATTAAAGAAAAATAGTTAGAGGTTGAAATTTAAATTCAAAATTTGAGGAAAAATACTTTAGGACATAGATAACATCATGGAGGGAGAAAATATGTAAGATGGATTACAAATTTGTTTCACAATTTAGCTTTAAAGTAGGGATTTAAATGGAAAAGTAAATAAATAAGGATAGAGGGGTATTTTTGTAATTTTTCCTTAAAAACCCTAAACATATACTCCTCCCTCCTTGCTTATGGGCCTGTTTGGTTTGAGGGAGAGGAGGGGAAGGGGAAGGGAAGGGAAGGGGAGAGTTTAATAGTACTTTGTTTTGTTTGGTTTGATAAGAAGGGGAAAGGGAAGGGAAGGGAGGGGGAAAATTTAATGATTATATGTTTGGTTCAAGGAGGAGAGGGGAAGGGAGGTTGATAATGATGAATTTACCACTTTATTCTTATATGTTAATTAATTATTGTCTATCATATAAAATAACTTACATTTTGATTCAAATTAAGTTGCTTATTAAAAAGATATAAAATTGATATAATAGTACATAAAATCTTATTTAATTTATAAAAACTATATTTAACAAATTATTAAAATTATTTCCGTTCTAAATATGAAACTACCATTCTCCTCCTTTGAACTAAATTTTTCAACAACTAACATGGGAAAAAGCAAATTTTTTAACATGGGAAAAAGAAAATTTTTGAAAATGGTGGAGACCCATCTTCTCCATATATATATACAACCCGAAAATGGTGGAGCGAAAATAAGAGTTCTCTCAAAAAAATAAAAGAAAGAGTTGGAGACCCATCTTCAATGCCAACATAACTGGAAAATCAAGAGAACAAAAACCATACCTGGATTTCTATTAAACCCTTAAAAAAGAAAATGAGCTATAAAAAGCTACCCAGTATAAAAACAACTACATAGGAAGAGGTAGAAGTTTTTTTAATTATTATGGGAAGGGGGTATATGTGAAGTTTTATAGTTATTCTCACATATACATGTGTAGAAATATAATAAAATAAGTGGGGCAATTTAGTCAAAAGTTTTGGCTCCCTTCCAAATCCCCCCAACTTGGAGGGATCCAAAATAGAGGGTTTGAAGGGAAGGGGAGAGAATATTTTAGGTCCCCTCCCCTCCAATTTTTCAAACCAAACAAAGGAAGGGTCTCCCCTCCCTTTCCCTTCCCTCCCCTTCCCTCAAACCAAACAGGCCCTATGTGTTTAGCCGCCTCCCTTCACCAAAAACACCACCATCATTCCTCATCTTCAATCCCACTTCATCTTAATCCACCAAGTCTCTCTTTCTTTCCCTTCATCTTTCACTCTCAAAATCCGACCTCTCCCTCTTCTTCCACTCTCTTTTCGTTTTCTCTACTTCCAACGAGCTTCCTTGTTCGTTTCCTTCATCTCTTTCGTTTCCGGCGAAGCAGCGGCGAGTTCGCCGGCATATGACGGCGAGAAGGAGGTAAAGCTTCGGCTTTTCTAGTATTTCTAGGGCTGTACGTCCATTCTAGAGTTATTTCTCTTGATTTCCTTTCTTTTTTCGAGTTCTTTTCGCTCTACCTTCGGTGGTAGCTGTCTTCCGGCGACGAGGACAAATTTCCGGTGACGGCGAGCTCATACCAGACCAGCGGGAATGTACAGCGAACTTGGGTGAGCTTTTCTTTTGACTTCCCATTCATTTTCCTTTGATTTTGGGCGAGTTAAGAGAGGATTCGATTTTAGTTTTGGGGTTTGGTTGGTTAATCGGTAAAAGTTAAAGCTTTAGCTTCTATTCTTGTTGTATTGAATGAGAAATTGAACTTTAATTTGAAGTTTGGAGCAATTTATGAAAACCCTAGGTTTTTGGTACTTTAGGGCTGACGAGTTTTATAGGTTTTAGGGGTGAAAATTTCTAATTTAATATATGTAAGAGTGTAATAAGGTCGATTTCTTGCTAATTCTTGTGATTTCAAATATTGATCTTCATTGCTCTGCTTTTGTTTGTTATTGTCCAGGTTTCCTTTTCTTTAATTATTAACTGAGATTGAATTTTTCTTCCATAATGTGCTGTGTTAAATGTGTTCACATGTAAGGGAGATTTTTGTTATAATGTTAGTTGTATTATTGTTGCTTTGGGTATGATTTGGTTGAGTTATAAGATGCCTTTATATGTTCGATTGTGCTTGGAATAATGGTTTTCTAGGTCTCTCTTTCTTCTTGGTTGTGGCTGAATTGTTAAGCTTGTGTGTGTGTTTGCTTCTCTTGTGCAATTATTAGAATTTAAGATGAGGAATGAATTGGAATCATAGCTTCTCAATGTTTTCGGTTGTCTCTAGGAGTATGTGGGTGTGTGTGCTGATTTTTCTCATTGTGAGCTAGTTTTGGATGAAAGGTTATACATGTTTCTTCAAGCTTATATGGTTAATTAGCATTTTGAAAGTACAGCTAGCCATTCAAAGGTAACAGGGAAGGTTTTTGCTGTTAAGTTGGAGATTTAGTGTGTCTCTTTGCTGCATTAATTGGATGAGTTTAAAAAGAAATATATAATAATTTAAAGCTGCAAATAAAATATGGAATATGATTATCTATGGTCAGTTGTGGTTTGATGTTGGTGTGAAATGAAAAATGTCATTTCCTTTGAAAAAAGGGTTAAGGTGCATTTTTAGTACTCTAGAATATAGCAAAGTGCACTTAACATAATACACAATATTGTGGTCCATTTGTGGTAACCAACAATTATTTTCGTGGCTTATTTAGTAACGACGTTAAATAAGTTAAGTTTGACCGTCATGTGTCAAATATTGACCGTTAAATTGTGGGGTAAAGGAGCATTTTCAGTACTCTAGAATATAGAAGGAGCACTAAACATAATATACAATATTTTAGTCCTTTTGTGATAACTAAAAATTATTTTCATTGCTTATCTAGTAATTCGTTAGCTAAAACTCACTTTTGTAAGATAAAATCTAATGTGACATAATGATGTAATATATGTATATTGAAATGACAATGTAACGAACATTATTTTGAGTTTATAACTATGTAATTAGATAGAAGTAACTCTTCTTCTATTACATCATAGGGTCATTAATTTGAGTCAAGCCAGTATGACCAACCCGTTTTAATTTGTGTCGAGCCAGTATGACCAACCCATTTTAACTCAGTAAGGCCAACCTGTTTAGTTTATGATTTTTTGCTTACACTTTTTATATATGTAAAATACTAATGACTTATTAGTTTATACATGCATGATATTAGGGTAGTCTATGGATCTTTATAACTTTGTAGTTTATACATGCATTATATTATCGTTACTAAATAAGCCACGAAAATAATTCTTGGTTACCACAAATTGACCACAATATTCTGTATTATGTTAAGTGCACTTTGCTATATTCTAAAGTACTAAAAATGCACCTTAACCCTTGAAAAAATGGTAGGATAAAGTGTGAAATATGGATGATTTGCATGGGTTAAATAATGGACAAGAATGACTTGTGATGAAGTGTTAAGGTTCAGAACTTGTTCTAGTTGTTCTCTTAATTTTTGGAAGGTGTTGGCCTGGTCTTGTTGTTAATAGATTTGTGGGTAAATCGGGTAAATTGGAGGAACAATTTGGATTGAACATTTCTTTTCTTTGGCAATGTTGTGGCTGAACTTAAGTGAGAATTCGTTATTTAAATTATTTTGGTTGTTGCTAAATGATATAGGAGTAAGACTTATTAGAATGTGAGGTTTAGATATCTATGAACTTGGAATTGAAATATTCTTTTTGCTTCATACATATATTATTTTAAAAGATGTTTAAAAAGGTGTTTGTTATGTTGTGGAATTTGAGAAGGGTTGTGCTTCTGTATTGATCAATTAATTGGTTACTAATATGTGAAGGATGAAGCATGTGTATACCTTACTTGTTTATTTGTTTGTTATTAAGTTTTTTCATGATTTTGTTGGATTTTGAGTTCCAGTCTTGCTGAGTTGATAATGGTAAAATGGATATGAGTGGTTATAAACTCCTTGACTTGAATAATGTGATTTCTTTGGAATGAAGTTGATGATTGTGAAATTCAGGTGACTTGTGATTTAAATTGGGTTAATGTATTTGAATTAAGAAAAGGGAAAAATGGGTAGTAATACAAACGAGGGAGACGTTAGCTAATCTATGACTTAGAATGATTATTAACCTACTATTATTACATGGTGTAATAATAGGAAAGGATGTGACTTACATATATTCCTCGAGGCACGATAAAGCGTAAGGAAGAGTAGCAAAGTGCTAAATGGCGACAGGTAATCACTCTTAACCTTGCTATAACATTGAGGGTGACGTTACTTGGGGATTTTTAAAATCCTTTCTCACCCTTTATATATATATATATATATATATATATATATATACACACACATATATATATAGATATATATATACATATATTTATCTTCAAAAATTATTTTTATACAAAACAGGCTATCAGGTGCCTTTCAAACACGAATATTTTTGTATAAAAGATTTTGATACATTATATATACTATATATTCTAGTTGGGGGTGCTTGTTATGGGTAGGATATGAGAGACAGGTAGTATTGAATGTGTGTTGAAGGTTGTTCTGGGTATTCTGACAGGGATGTTGAGAGTGGTGTGGAAGGAAAGGATTAAATATTGGAATTGAGATTTTGGAAAGTTAAATTGAGGATTAGAGATGTGAATTAAAAGATTGCATATTGTGATTGCGGAAAAATTGGAAAGATGTGTTGGAGGGAAATATCATAGGTGTTGGTTGATATATTGAAAGGCATGGTGAGTTTTGCATGACACTGTTATATATTTATGTACCATCGCGCGATGATAACTATCAATAGGCCAATCGACAGTTATTTTGTACTGATCCTTTCTGAGTAGAGACAGGGGGAACATAGGTCGACTGAGTAGAGACAGTGACCATCGGTCAACTGAATTGGAATAGTGACCGACGACCTTTCTGAGTAGAGACAGGGGGTCGTTCCCTTTCCGATTAGAGACGGACTGGGGTTCTCTCTAGGGGGTTCCCAGAGAGAGAAATTGCTTTCTGAGTAGAGACAGGGGCACAATAGAAAATGCCTTCTGAGTAGAGACAGGGGCACAGTGTCAAATCATATAGTGAAGATGGATGCTGGAATAATTGCCTCCATGATGGCACGATGTATCAATAGGTGAGTGTGAGATTTGTGGTGGTAGTATTGTTGTATTGGAGACAGAGATGGTGAAGTGTGTAACATCCCTCATTTTATAATAGATTTAGTTATTTATTTTATTTTATTTGTGTATGGCTTTACAATTATAAAAAAATGAAATCAATTAATTAATAAAATTTATAAAAAAAATACAAATATAATGATTATTAATATTCAAAAGATTTTCATAATTGGAGAGAAACTATAATGTGAGATAAAAAAAATTATTACCAACATATAGAATGAGGTGTAAGCCCATCTAATATTTCAAATGTGCAAGGCCCAATTACAACAAAAACGCTAGGAAGTCTCTCTCCTATATACACAATGACACACATTCCCTTCATTCTTTCCTTGTTCCTAGCGCCGAATAAGCTTCAACACTGTCAAAGGTATCCCTTTTCATCTTCTTCAAGTTTTTGTTTCATTATCTCTCACGTGTAGTCTTATCAACACTTTTACTTCCCTTTCCAATTGTTTTATATTAGTTGTCTCATCTTGTTAGTTTCCCTCACATGCTATTACTTGAATGGCAACACCTACTTCTCATTTAGTCATCTCTTGCCACATGTTTATTTTTCCCTTGCCCTCACTTGTTCTTTTTCTTCTTCCACTGCATCTTGTACGTGTATGGCAGTAGATATATATTCATTATCCTAAAAGGACTCACATGCCCCAAGTTTTCTTTTGGCCATTATATTCCTATTGCAAATCACTGTTTTCGAAAGCATCACACACAAGAAAAACCCATAGTCATTATGTTTTGGGATGCATCACACACAAGAAAAACCCATAGTCCTCTTTCTTCTCCCTTCTCTAATGTAATTTGCCATTACCACCTACTTCACAAAAACCAATGTGATTCCTTCTTTTCATTTTGTGCAAATCCCTCACGCAATCACACGTGCTTTTCCTTGTTGCGAAAAAAAAAAAGTGACACCCTTTATTATTTTTCCTTTATTTTTATTTGGTTTTAGTGAATATATATATATATATATATATATATATATATATATATATATATATATATATATAACACATTCTGTAATGCCTTGTGATTCTTTTCGGTGTCGTTAATACAAGAGTAATATTTTTATGTGACTATTATAATATAAATATGTTGTTGGCCGATTGAACAAATCCCTCAATTAATTTTAAATAAAAAAATATATTTCCAAGAATTATAATAATACTCCAGTATAAACAAAAAATTACATTATAAAGTAAGTTGTAGCATGTGAGTATAGGCTATTGTTAGAAAACTTAAGATAGTATTGTGTAGTGTATTAATAGGTATATATGTGTTTATGATTTTGTAGATACGCAGTGAGAGATTTGAAGTGACCTTGTGAGTTCACCGTTGCGCTGAGGAGCGATATGTAACTCCGGAAAATTCTTCCGTATACCTGTGATTTGTGTATAACTGTATTATAAATAATTAGGACTTGATTGGAATATGTAAGATAAACTATAGTGCTATATATTGAGGAATTTGTTAAATTATTTGTATGAATATTACGTTAGTCTTTTTAAGCATGCTTGCTTTCCATGTATATTATGTGAAATGTGTTATAGTTTGTTCCTTTTCAAGCATGCTTATGTGTATTGTTATAATTGAATATTACTTTAGTTTTTTTAAGCATGCTTGTCTTCTATCTATGTGAAATGTGTTGTAGTCTGTTCTTTTTCAAGCATGCTTATGTGTTAATACCGTTTAATTGGTAGTTAGAGCTTTTGCAAGTATGCCTATATATGTTGAAGAAATGTTATGATATTATGAACTAGAATTGTATATGTTGTTTCTCTGAGATTGGTAAAATTGTCATAGCATTTGCATTCATGGTGATGGGTAGGATTAGAGAAGATTTGTATGGAGAATTGCATTGTGATATCACGTGGTAAGCCATCACTCGGTGCACAGTGGGTGGTACTTTGTCAGGGCCCTCTCTTCTATGATTTCCTTTGCCAGGGATTTCAAGAAGTTATGGGACATGTGACACCTCCTTACATTCGTTCTTTAAGGAGGGGAGCCATAGTCCATGCTTGAGCTCTGTACCTTTGGCAGGGTACATCTCAAGTAATGGTGAGCTTGAAACAATCCAGTCAACTGGATGTGTTTCTGTTTGGACTATGTGTATGGGTTAGCCTATGGCTCCTGTCAGCGGAATAAGGGTGGAGGCGGTATAAGGGAGGCATGCATGATACATTCTTTAATTTCATGAGTTAATGATCATTATTTTTGTCCATGTTTATGCAATGTAATATGTGTGTAATTAGAGATTTTAAATTATTTCGTTGAGTATAATTATTTGTAATATATTTGTATATGAGTTGCTGGTGTATGTTAGGATATTTCGGTAGTTAATGAGATGTCGATCTCACCTCATTATTAACATTTTTAGGTGAAGGATCAAATAGCAGGCAAGGGAAGACACTTGAGGAGTAAGTCTTAAAGGGTCTATTGTACTACTCAAGCACTGTTATGATATTTATTTTGCCAAGAACCAAAGATTTTTGTTTTTGTGATTTAACTACCAATAAATTTTGAAATTTATTACTTGGTTTGAATTTTATTAAATATGATGTTTTGCTGGATTTTTATATTGAATATCCATTTTGCCACTTGGTGAACATTTTTTGTCTATGTATGTTCGAAATTTTATTGAGGCGTTACAAAGTGTACTGATTTGGAAATGACAGAGACTTGAGTGATACATGGGAAAAAGGTTTGAAAAAGGTTTGAATTATCTATATGTATTACTAATTGCACCATATATTTGCATATCTTTTCATGGCCAAATCCATTGAATTAATGCATGTTTTGATGATAAGTGCACCTAATTAGCATAGATTCTAGCTATTGCTTAAGTTGTTGGAATTTGTTCTAGTTAAGGGCAATTTTGTCATATTTAACTAGATTTATTGTCATTCATCTTTTTGAGAACTTTGTGATGCTACTTCAAGTATTAATCTCTTGTAGGTTAATGGAAGAAAACACTCAAAGAGATCATGGAAGCAAAGCACAAGAATGAGGAAGCAAGGAAAGCAAAAAAAGGGCAAAAAATGGGGAAATTGTCAGTTTGGCGCCCCCGGGCGCCATCTGGGCGCCATTACAGGGAGGCGGCGCCCAAGGCATGCCCGTGGGCGCCATCTGGGCGCCATCGGTGCCCAAACGGTGCCCGTGGGCGCCAGTTAGGCGCCACTCTACAGCCAAAAATCAGCTTTCGCGAAATTAGGGTTTTTACACCCTATATAAGCTTCCTAACACCCCCCAAGCCTCTCTCCAAGCACCTATGGGCCGAAAATAAGCCCCCTAACCTAGGGTTCTTGAATTTTCTCCATTCCCCACTCATTCCAACTCATTTCTATGCATTCCAACTTCATTCCTATCATATTCTCTACCATTTCTTCACTTTTCCACCATCCTTCTACCTTGAATTGGGCATTGGAGCTTCTCTTGGTGGCTTCACCTTCTTCCATGTGTAACTAGGCTTCCTCAAGCTCTCTTGGTGATGGGTTAAAGTGGCTCAAGCAAGGGTTCTACAATAGGGGAGTTGTTCTTGTTTCAATCTTGTATTTATGACTTCCAACATATTGTATTTGGTATTTCTCTTCGAATTTCCAGATCTTACGTGTTGTTGAGACTATGAATATGTAATTGTTTATGAGATACTTGTGTTGATAGATTGGGTCTTGTGTTGAGAACTTCATCTTCTTAGTGTTAATTTCAATTGGAGTTTTTGTGGTTTTATTGTCTTGCATGATATCATGTGTGATGATTTAACCAACTAGCTTATTGATGTTGATGCTTATGCTAGTTAATATGGTTGAGCTCATTTAGGTTGAATTGTCAAGTTCACTAGTGCTTAGATAATTTAATTAATTGAACTCCCATTAAAGTATTCAATGTAATTCCCCAATCTAATCCACAAGAGTAATTGGGACAAGATCTTAACTAGTTGCTACTTGATTTGATCTATTGCTAATTGGTCATTGAGACTAACAATGTTGAGTAACTAGGGAGAAATCTTAAGTAATTCCATTCATTATCCTAGTATTCAATTGGCATAGGATTAAGTTAAGTCAATTAATTTCTTAACTAATGTTGAGTGGTGTTACAAGACATAGTTGACCCATTCCTTTGGTTTGTAATTAACCAAGCCTAGTTGGATGATATTGGTCTAATTACTCCTCACACCCCTAATGTATGAACCCAAGTTTGCCACTAAGACCCTAACCAAGAGAGCCCTCATCTTATTGATTGTCATCTATCATTCCATTTCACCCCAAAAATCCAAAAATATGTATTTATATTTAGTAGTTTAATTAGATGATCTTCTAAACCAAACCCCCATATTAATTCTTTTGTTTGTTTCAATTGCATTTAGTAGCTTAGGTAGATCATTAGACTCCTTGCGAACGATCCGGGGTTGTACCACTTGTTACAATCCTTGGTTTTATAAATAACTTGCATTTAACCCCAAGGCGAATACGAATCGGTTAAATCAATGGCGCCGTTGCCGGGGAGTCATTTTTTACTCCCTTAGGTTGCTAAATGTCAATTGAAACATTGACAAGGGGCAGGAGTACTAGGGTTAGGTTTTATGTAGTTTGCATACTTAGGATAACTTGCATTTTCTTATTTGTTAAAACTTTGAAAATACCAAAAAGATTGTTTGCCTTTTTGCGTGTGTTACTTGTTGATATTTTGTTAGTCGGTTGCTTAATAGTGGTTGACATTAGCACATACTTGTTTTTGACATTGCACCCATTCTGCATCCACGACAACTCTCAACTTGCTCATTTTTGCACAGTTTTCCCACCATACTTTCACACTCACACATACTCATACACACACACACACCTACATTTCACAATATACTCACTTGCACCCATTCATCGATTTTACATTGGATTGTGCAAGTTCTTTTTGCTCTGTTAAAGTCTTGGTAACTCTGCTAGTCCACTTGCTGTCTGTTCCTTGTGTGACTTTACCTTGACTTATTCTCTTGCTTTCTCATTTTCACCATGGAACAAACTAGAAAAACAATTAGGGATGCTACTCGTGTAGAAATTAATCATAATCCTTTTGTCCATGCATTGCCTTCTTTCCATGATGATTTTGAGATTAAAAGTTCATTGATTCGATCTTTGCCCAAGTTTTATGGCATGCAGGAGGATGAACCTTACAACCACTTGGATGAGATTTTCATAAAATGTCATACATTGAAGCCAAAAGGGGCTCAAGTTGAAGATGTTATGAGGCGTGTGTTCCACCTTACATTGGAGGGAAAAGCTAAGACATGGTTTATGAGCCTTCATAGGCTTGATCCGGATGCATGCACCTCTTGGGTGAATCTCAGACATGCATTTTTGGACAAGTTCTATCCTGCCATAAAAACTTCAATGAGGCGCAAAGAGATCAACTCTGTCCTCCAAGACCATGATGAGTCCCTTTATGACTATTGGACCTGATTCCAAGACCTTCTTGCTCGTTGCCCACATCACCAAATTCCAGAAGAGCAACTTGTACATACCTTCTATGATGGTCTATTGGAAAAGGATCAAGACTTGTTAGAGTCAGTCACTCAGGGATCTTTTCTAGATTGCACTCCTGATGATGCATGGCGAATAATCCGGAAATTTGCCCTTTCTAAGCAAAAGTACCACACCTCTAGTCGGTCCACCAATGCTGTAGACAAGGTTGAGCCCACTCCCTTTCATATAGCGAAGCTAGATGGTCTTATGGAGGAAGTCAAGTTACTTTATACTAGACTCGACAGATTTACACCTCCTTCACTTATGAACCCATCCAGTAGAGAGTTGATAGCACCATGTTGTGATTTCTGTGGATCTCAATTGCATATATCAAGTGGGTGCTCTAACCGCTATGAAAAGGTATTTACCATGCCCCATGTTAGTCCCAATCATGAGTCAAGGAGCGATGAGATTTCTAAACTCCATGAGATCATTCAAGGTGAGAAAGAAGCCAACAATGAAAAATTCTCTCAACTTGCTTCTTTTGTCAACAAGTTCATTGATACCTTCACTCTCTTGACAAACCAAAAACAAGAGCCTTCTTGTCCTCAAGTTGTGACTAATAGTCATGATACCCAATCCCTCAATGTTATATCCTTAAGAAGTGGGAAACATGTTCGGTTCAAGGACCTTGTTGAGGAGCATGAAGAGTCAGTTGATGAAGAGATTGAGTGTGAAAGCATCAACAAAGCTAATGTTGATAGACGGTCAAAGAAACCTCATGGGAATAGTAAAGTTGCAATTGAACTCCTCAAGCGCAATGAAGGAAAGCCTTGTATTTCAAAGTCTCGACATGGAATATCTCACATCCCACCTGGCCCAACCAGATTTCACCAAGAGAGTCTTAATGCTAAGGGGAGGCAATTTCAAGATATAAATCATAAAAAATCAACTCAAAATGGAGCCATAGCTACTGATGAGCCTTTATCTCAAGTGGAGACACCACCACTTCTGAAGGAGATTGTTGCCAAAGGCTCAAATTCGCCATCATCAACCGAACAAGGAAACAACAATGTGCATGGAGCCTCATTGCAAAAAGGTAGAGAGGTATATCTTCGTGATCTCCCTTTTCCTAAAGCTTTTATTAAAAGTAGAAAGCATGATAAGCTTGAGGATGATCAAGCTGTTGTTGACTTGTTTAGTAAGATTGAGGTGAATATTCCTTTGATTAAACTTGTTAAACAAATGCCTGCTTATTCTAAGTTTTTGAAAAAACTTTGCACCTCAAAAAGAAAATTCAAACTTGATGAGAGAGTCCAATTAGGGTCTAGTGTATCTGCACTTTTCACTGATAACATGCTACATAAGAGTCAGGATCCTGGATCATACACTATTCCATGTACTATTGGTAGAGACCATATTTCTGATGCATTGTTAGACCTAGGTGCAGCCATTAACATGATGCCTAAATCATTGTATGACACCTTAGGATTCAAAGATATGAAACCGACCAGGACCATTTTGCAATTAGCTGACAAGACCATTAGATATCCATGTGGTGTTGTAGAGGATGTGCTTGTACAAGTTAGGGACTTAGTCTTTCCTGCTGACCTTGTCATTTTAGACACCTCTACTGATTCTAGTGGTCAAAGTAGTCTCATCTTAGGTAGACCTTTTCTTGACACTGCAAATACAATCATTAACATGAAAGAAAGGTTTATAACTATGTCTGTTGGGGAGCATGAGATTAAATATATGCTTGATAATTCTTCAAAGCATATGCATGAAGTTTCATCTATGATGGTGCTCAAATTGATGACTGTATGCATAATTGTGAAAATGTTGTTTCATCTATGCATGATCATATTGATGATACCATGACTCACCCACCATCCAATACTCCTCATAAATCTCCTATTGATGTGGAGCCATGTGCTCTTCATTTTTCATCTAACCCTATTATGCTTGGCAAAGATTCTGCTTTATGTGATGTTGTAGGTGTTAGAAAGGAGATCCAACTTCCTACAATGAAGACAAAGAAGAAGAGAAAGTGGAAGCGGTCCCAAAAGAAGTATTTGAAGACAAACACAGTTGATGCCGCACTCTTAGAGCTACAAAAGGAAGTCACAATGTCAGTCTACTCCAAGCTATTACCTCTCCTTTCTCCCATCTTCACTCGATTGGATGTCTTGGACTCTCCGAATTTCGAAGACCCTTTTCTTCCAGATCCCATGGAAGAAGCCCCACTTAAGGTCTCTGATTTTGTTTGGGTTCAAATTGCTCAATCTAGAGATCCAGATTTTGGCGAGAGAGCTCGATGGGTTGGACCGTTAGAGATCAAGTCCATAGACCCTTGCACCAATCAAGCTTCGCTCCAACTCTATGAGGACCACATTATTTGTTGCAAGCTTGATAGGCTTCGCCTTTACCATTCGAGTTATAAACCTCCATAACAGTCTCAGGTTGTCTCTTTCTTCTCTTGTCTTATTATTATACATGTTCTGGCTAGCTGGTGGTATATTGTGATGCATGTTAGGATAAGTGTGGGGGAGAGACACTTCTAGTAGGAAAAGGTAGTTTAGTGTTAGTTGAGTCAATAAGAACCCCTTATGATGTCATTTTCTTGTTGCACCACATTGCATTGAGGACAATGCAAGATTTAAGTGTGAGGGAGGGACTTGTGGTAGTCATGCTTGATTCATTGAATTTGTGTCATTTCCACATTAGTGTCAATTTTTAATTTTTTTTTTCTTTTTCAAACCTAATGTGGCAAAACTTTTGAAAACCTATGGGGCAAGATTAGAACCTACCAAATTTTCAACAAGTTAGTATTGAATCAATACCAAGCATATGCATTTTGTCAATTGGCCTTGCAATTAGACTTATCTTTGGCATGAGAGTATCCCTTCTTGTGAGGATTTTTGAGCGTTTAATTCATTTCAAGAGTGACTTGCTCAATTATTCAATTTCTAGAACTTGTTTCTACTCTAAGTTAAAGCTTATGCATTCATGTTTGGATATGATTGGGGCATTCATTTCTAAACCCTATGACCCAAACACTTAACCAAAAAATATATCCTTTGTTTCACCCCTTTGGGCCATCACTTTCTTTTCTTCCACCTTGACCAATTTGGAAACATGCATCCAATAGCATATACTTGCATTTCCATTGTTCTTGTATTGTTGTATGATTTGAAAAAGCATGATACATAGTAAAAAAAGAGGTCGAAGGCCTAAAGAGAGAAAGAAAGCACAAAGTGCTAATGTATGCCAAAGGCATAGTGTGAAAAGAAAAGAGAGGAAGCACAAAGTGCTTGAAAAAAAAAAGAAAAAAAAGAGTGACATGTAACATGCTAGTATGGAATTGTTATGACTTGAGTTAGCATTTTTTTGTATTGCATTCATATGTGGTGGATAATTGTTTACATAATTGGTCATTGACTTTATTCCATTATTCATCATTCATTATTAGCCTTCTCCATCATTTCAACCCCACAAAAGTCCTCTTGTTCTAGTCATAAGTGCATGCACAGTGGAGATATTAGAGTAGTCACAAGCCTATGGTTAAATTGTTTATTGAGCAAGTAGAGTGACAAATTCCACATTAGGTGAGGAGAGTGAAACACTATTATCTTGAGAGTTCTTATCGCCATAATTCATGTCCAGTTGCATTGCCAATTCTCACTATGCATAGTCTTGCTTATTGATTCATACTAAATTGATGACTATTGATTTGTTAAAATCTTGTATTCTTTGCAATGTACCCTTTGTCCAGGAGTACAAAGGTCTAAGTATGGGGGAAATGATTGCACCATATATTTGCATATCTTTTAATGGCTAAATCCATTGAATTAATGCATGTTTTGATGATAAGTGCACCTAATTAGCCTAGATTCTAGTTATTGCTTAAGTTGTTGGAATTTGTTCTAGTTAAGGGCAATTTTGTCATATTTAACTTGATTTATTGTCATTCATCTTTTTGAGAACTTTGTGATGCTACTTCAAGTATTAATCTCTTGTAGGTTAATGGAAGAAAACACTCAAAGAGATCATGGAAGCAAAGCACAAGAATGAGGAAGCAAGGAAAGCAAAAAAAGGGCAAAAAAATGGGGGAATTGTCAGTTTGGCGCCCACGGGCGCCATCTGGGCGCCATTTGGGCGCCATTACAGGGAGGCGGCGCCCAAGGCATGCCCGTGGGCGCCATCTGGGCGCCATCGGTGTTCAAACGGTGCCCGTGGGCGCCACTTGGGCGCCACTCTGCAGCCAAAAATCAGCTTTCGCGAAATTAGGGTTTTTACACCCTATATAAGCTTCCTAACACCCCCCAAGCCTCTCTCCAAGCACCTATGGGCCGAAAATAAGCCCCCTAACCTAGGGTTCTTGAATTTTCTCCATTCCCCACTCATTCCAACTCATTTCTATGCATTCCAACTTCATTCCTATCATATTCTCTACCATGTCTTCACTTTTCCACCATCCTTCTACCATGAATTGGGCATTGGAGCTTCTCTTGGTGGCTTCACCTTCTTCCATGTGTAGCTAGGCTTCCTCAAGCTCTCTTGGTGATGGGTTAAAGTGGCTCAAGCAAGGGTTCTACAATAGGGGAGTTGTTCTTGTTTCAATCTTGTATTTATGACTTCCAACATATTGTATTTGGTATTTCTCTTGGAATTTCCAGATCTTATGTGTTGTTGAGACTATGAATATGTAATTGTTTATGAGATACTTGTGTTGATGGATTGGGTCTTGTGTTGAGAACTTCATCTTCTTAGTGTTAATTTCAATTGGAGTTTTTGTGGTTTTATTGTCTTGCATGATATCATGTGTGATGATTTAATCAACTAGCTTATTGATGTTGATGCTTATGCTAGTTAATAAGGTTGAGTTCATTTAGGTTGAATTGTCAAGTTCACTAGTGCTTAGATAATTTAATTAATTGAACTCCCATTAAAGTATTCAATGTAATTCCCCAATCTAATCCACAAGAGTAATTGGGACAAGATCTTAACTAGTTGCTACTTGATTTGATCTATTGCTAATTGGTCATTGAGACTAACAATGTTGAGTAACTAGGGAGAAATCTTAAGTAATTCCATTCATTATCCTAGTATTCAATTGGCATAGGATTAAGTTAAGTCAATTAATTTCTTAACTAATGTTGAGTGGTGTTACAAGACATAGTTAACCCATTCCTTTGGTTTGTAATTAACCAAGCCTAGTTGGATGATATTGGTCTAATTACTCCTCACACCCCTAATGTATGAACCCAAGTTTGCCACTAAGACCCTAACCAAGAGAGCCCTCATCTTATTGATTGTCATCTATCATTCCATTTCACCCCAAAAATCCAAAAATATGTATTTATATTTAGTAGTTTAATTAGATGATCTTTTAAACCAAACCCCCATATTAATTCTTTTGTTTGTTTCAATTGCATTTAGTAGCTTAGGTAGATCATTAGACTCCTTGCGAACGATCCGGGGTTGTACCACTTGTTACAATCCTTGGTTTTATAAATAACTTGCATTTAACCCCAAGGCGAATAGGAATCGGTTAAATCAATTACTTATTTGAAAACTGTGGTACCCTTTAGACGCCCTCGCTACCGCACATCTCACTGTTATAGTGAGTTAAGCGGTGATTACTGGGACAAGTTGTCTCATCCCATGATTACTCACATTTTTGCAGGTATTCATGCACAGGCGCAAGCATCAGGAAAGGGAATTAGGTAGTAGAAATTGTATAGTTATTTAGAATTGTATATTGCCAATTTGTATAGGTCTGCATTCACTTCCGCATATTTTTTTAGAAATTGATAAATAGATTCAGGATTGTTATGAAGGATTGTAATATAAGCAAAGTACTTTTCTAACTATGATAGGTTAGTAATAATATGAAAAGTCTTTTCTATCATAGTTAGATAATTAATAATAATTGATATTAGTTTGCTTCTTTTTCTAACCATGTTAGGTGAATCTTTTCTAACATGGTAGCTATTAATTATCCATGATAGTCTTCAGGTTGTATTAGGAAATTCTTTGCTATCATGGATAGTATTTAACCATTAGTAAATTCTTTTCCTAACTATGATAGGACATTGTTATTATGGAAATCCTTTTTCTATCATAGTTAGTAAAGAGATAATTGAATTAAAAATTGATATATTAGGTTAATTAGGGAATTAGTAACAGTATGTTACAAGGTGCAAGAGAGACCACATTACAAAGTTAAGGGTATGAAAAAAGATGTAGAGGATGCGGTTAAACTTCACATTAGCCATGACAAATGCAAACGTTCAAAGAGTATGCTAATGCTCGAAATGGAAGGATGTTTTATGGATGAGTTCAACAAGCTTGAGGCACATTCCCATGAGTTAAGGGAAAAAATTATGGATCTGATATATCTATAGAAATAAGTAAGGACACACTTGAAGAGAATGGAAGAAGGGTATTTAGTCGTATGTATGTTTGCTTAAATGCTTGCAAGGTTGGTTTACTTTATTTACTGTCTCTGAAAAAGTCTAGGTTGAGTTTAATTATTCCATTTCTTTTAACTACATCTTTTTATAGGTTGACTGGAAAACAGGATGTAGGCCGCTAATTGGTGTTGACGGTACATTCCTAAAGGGCAAGGCTAGAGGAATACTTCTCGCAGCTACTGGTATTTATGTCGACGATGCTATTCACCCAATTGAATTTGCAGTTTGTCAGAAAGAGAACACACACACTTGGAAGTGGTTCTTCGAATGATTAAAGAGATCACTAGAACTTGATAATGGATAAAATGTTTATCATCTCCGATATGTAAAAGGTTGTTTATGATCTACAAGATAGAATACACCCAGCAAAACTACTCTTAGGGAATCAAACTTTCAAATAAAAATTTTCATTAAAAACTAATTGATGACAAAGGACACAAACATTCAATCTCATAAATTTCCATAAACATATAAATATAAATGAGAGGATATATATACATCTTATTAATTGGGTTGTGATTGATTGTTTGGATCTTAATTTCCATGTTAGAATAATGATTTTATTGGCTAGTATGTTGTGTTTATTTAATTGGGTGTGTATCATCCAATCAAAATAATTTAAAGTGGTAGTTAAGAGGACATGAGGACCAATAGTTTGAGGATAAAGGGTTAGAGATATATATTGGATGGATATTTTGATTAATTAACACAATTATCAAACCATTTGATAATTGATTGATTACTTATTTCATTTAAAAATAGTTAATTACAATTTTTTATTTTCCCACATAATACATCAATTTATTTAATGGTTGAAAAGTGGAAGTTTTTTATTTTATTGTACAAAAAACAATTGGGACCAACATGATCCGACATGTGGCCCGGTGGTCATGTCCGGCCCGATCTTGGTGTCTAGCCAAACAGGACATGACTAGGTCTCGAGTCAAAAATTCTAACCCGATAATTAATTAGGACAGGACCAGGGCATATAGGTGGCCCATTCATGTCCATCATTTGTGCACACCTACTCCCTTCAGTCCTAATTATAAGACCATTTTCACTTAAAGTTGAAGAAAACAACTAGAAGACATAGTTGATTGAATAAATGCTCGAGATTATATCATAGTGGAGGGTTGAAATGCAATTTAAAACTCCACATTATGTGTTTCATTTTTAAGCCTTGATCTGGATGACTAATATGTTGTGTGCCGCAGAGAATCCCTACCCTCCATGCATCCTTCCCCATGTATCTGTGCACTTCACTTCACCTCACCTCACCTCTCCCCAGAGAGAGCGAAGCAGAGCAAGAGTGAAGCAGAGGGAGAGAGACCAAGTGAAGGAGCAAGATTAGAGCGAGGGAAGCTGAGGAAGATCGAGCGAGGGAGCTAGCTAGCGAACCAGAGGTTTCATCTTTTTTTTTATCAGTCCTAAATCTTCTCTCTTTAAATCTCTTTGCAGACATGAGTGATTCCTCAAATATATCTGCAATTTACCCCCGGGGTGGAGACCAGAACCCAATCCAGAAAATTGGGCCAGAAAGGAGTGGAAATACCGTTCACTACCTCATTCGGACTATGCCCAGTACGAGCGTGTACAAGGCACATATGACAACATCTATCACTTCCACGGAAACAACAGAGATCATCTGTTGGCTTTCATGGAGTGGTTTAGGGATGAAGATCGTCCAGGAGAAGTGACCAAGAGGACATGGATGAGCACGGCCCTGTGTGTTTTTCCAACACATGGTGCTGAATATAGGGAGTTGAGGAAGAGAGTCAAGAAAATGAGGAAGAAAGTGACAAGAGGCGAGGTGGGAGACTTTGATTACTTTGTTTATAAAATGACTAATTATATTAATAGATATTGTTAATGATATGTATGACTATTTTTCCCAGTTTTTTTTTGTGTTTTCTTACTTTTGTTTTGTCGGAATATTATTCATAACAATTGGGAAAGTTTTGGCCTTCCTTTTGTTTTTTCCGAGTATTAATTCCTTTTGTTTTGGCCTTCTTGTTGTGGTGATGAAAGGTATGCTTTGGTGGTGGAGATGAGGAAGAAGAAGATGGAGGAAAGAGGGAGGTAGGGACTGTGTGGAAGGATAGTTAGAGGGAGAAGTTATGAATACTTTTGATGTGAGACAATGGGGGAGGTGGTGGTGGCTGTGATATGGTGGCGGCGGCTGGGCTGCTGCCGAGGGAGATGGAAAATGGAAGGAGGAAGAAAGAGAGAGGGTGAGATGAAGGGGAGGGGTAAATGGGTAATTTGCTTTTAGACATAATTAAAGTTAAGTCCGTTAGGACCCTACTTTAATTTAATTTGGTGAATTTGTGGGACTTCTTTTGTATTATGTCTGTTGGGTGGGACCTCACATTAATTTCCGCAAAAAAAAATTTTGCTTTCCAACATTATTAAATTGAAGTCATTTGGACCCTACTTTAATTTTTAAGTTTGTGAGACCCTAACTTAATTATCTCCCTACCTAGAGATCTATATTCTATACAATTTTTGTCCTCTACATGTCTTATTAGCTGGATTGATTATGTGCAATCCTATTATTTTAGTGATTTGTAGTATAGTTTTACTTGGCTGATTAATGCATATGCGATGGGAATTTGAAACAAAGTAAGATTTATTTCTCAAGTGCTTGTTTCTCCCACACCGCATCCCTTCCCTCATCTCACCCCCCTGACCGTCGGCTGAAAACGATGAATAAAAACACAACACAATGGAAAATATATATGACACCCACATGAGTACTTTTTTATACAATTAATAAGATGTACTAAACTACAAACCTCTGAATACGGCTTTATTACGAGTCTAGAATATATATCCCTTACTGTATATATATATCAGAACATAAAAGACAATTTATATAAATAGAGATAAAATGATACATATATGATCTCACACTACTCTTAGGAAAAAGTAGTTTATGATCTACAAGATAGAATACACCCAATAAAAGTACTCTTAGGGAATCAAACTTTCAAATAAAAATTTCCATAAAAAACTAATTGATGAGAAAGGACACAAACTTTCAATCTCATAAATTTCCAAAAACAAATAAATATAAATGAGAGGATATATATACATCTTATTAATTGGGTTGTGATTAATTGTTTGGATCTTAATAATTCAAAGTGGTAGTTAAGAGGACATGTGGACCAATAGTTTGAGGTTAAAGGATTAGAGATATATATTGGATGGATATTTTGATTAATTAACACAATTATCAAACCATTTGATAATTGATTGATTAGTTATTTCTTTTAAAAATAAATTACAATTTTTTATTTTTCCCACATAATACATCAATTTATTTAATGGTTGAAAAGTGGAAGTTTTTTATTTTATTGTACAAAAAACAATTGGGACCAACATTGTCCGTCATGTGGCCCAGTGGTCATGTCCAGCTCGATCTTGGTGTCGGGCCAAACAGGACATGACCGGGTGTCGGGTCAAAAATTCTAACCCGACAATTAATTAGGACAGGACCAGGGCATATAGGTGGTCCGGTCATGTCCATCATTTGTGCGCCCCTACTCCCTCCAGTCCTAATTATAAGACTACTTTCATTTAAAGTTGAAGAAAACAACATGGAGACATAGTTGATTGAATAAACGCTCGAGATTATATCACATTGGAGGGTTGAGATGCAATTTAAAACTCCACATTATGCGTTTCATTTTTATGCCTTGATCTGGATGACTAATATGTTGTGTGTCGCAGAGAATCCCTACCCTCCATGCATCCTTCCCCATGTACATGTGCACTTCACTTCATGTCACCTCACCTCACCCCACCCCACCCAAGAGAGAGCGAGAGTGAAGCAGAGCGAGAGAGAGCAAGCGAAGGAGGAAGATCAGAGCGAGGGAAGCTGAGGAAGATCTAGCTAGGGAAGCTGAGGAAGATCGAGCGAGGGAGCTAGCTAGCAAACCAGAGGTTACATCTTTTGTTTTTATCAGTCCCAAATCTTCTCTCTTTTAATCTCTTTGCAGATATGAGTGATTCCTCAGATATATCTGCAATTTACCCCCGGGGTGGAGACCAGAAACCCAATCCAGAAAATTGGGCCAGAAAGGAGTGGAAATATTGTTCCCTGCCTCATTCGGACTATGCCCAGTACGAGCATGTACAAGGCACATATGACAACATCTATCACTTCCACGGAAACAACAGAGATCGTCTGTTGGCTTTCATGGAGTGGGCATAGGAGGTGGCCGGAGGGTTAGGGTTTTAGGTAAAGTGTGTCGGGTTTGTGGGGTGGAGTCGTGGAGAGGGCGCACGAAAAATAGAGAAAGGAGGGAGGTGTTTACCTATAAGCATATGTAATTATGCTTTTTCCATTTTCAGTCCCCTTTTTTTGTCAGTATTATATATATATATATATATATATATATATATATATATATATATATATATATATATATATATATATATATATATATATATATATATATATAAGAGAGAGAACTATAAACCAAAAACTTAAATGAATATATATATATATATATATATATATATATATATATATATATATATATATATATATATATATATTCATTTAAGTTTTTGGTTTATAGTTCTCTCTCTTTTATTCTTTTTTCCTTCTTTTATTCTTTTTTTATGATTATTTTAACATTTAAAATTCCTTTTTTTCCTTACTACTCGGTTTTTAAAATTTATTTTAAACTGTTTACCTCTATAATCGTGTCATCCTAATTTGACTAGTAACTGTCCCTCCCAACCACACACACACACAAATATATATATATATATATATATATATATATATATATATATATATATATATATATTGCATTTGTTTTGTTTTTATTTCTATTATTTTATTTTATTATTTATTAATTTATTTATTTGCTCACTCCCCATATATTTGCTTTTTTTTAACAGTTACTTCTTTTATTTATTTATTTTTACTATTTATTTATTTATTATTATTATTATTATTATTATTATTATTATTTTCAACAGTTGTTTCTTATACAACAGTTTATTTATTTATTTTTTATATATATAACGGTTTATTAAACTTTTTCATTATTATATAACGCTTGTTTTCGTGATTTTGTGTCACGTTTGGTTATTTACCCTCGTATGACTGTTGTCCACGCTTGTTTCGTGACTTCGTGCCACGCTTAGTTATTTACCCTCGTGTGACTGTGTGTCCGCGGAATAATTCGCCTATATTTATATCTGGTCCCAAACTCGGATAAAAGAGTAGGGTTGTGTTAGGTTTCGGCAGCCAACGTAAAAATATGTCGAATCTATTGAGCATGGACACACTCATTGTTCATAACAATAGGTCATTGCTTGGTACTTCACAAGGGCTATCACACTATCATGGGAGAAGGCATATAAAGAAACAAAAAGGTTCAAAGAAGAGAAATGGATGAGTAGTAAGAATAATTGATCAAATGGTATGGAAACACTACGGAAGAAGGAGAGGAAGGTCGAATAGAACTCTTAATGAAGCATTCAACGAAATCTTTTGATGAAAGGTTTATCTTCAAGCATGACTATTGATAAAGCACAATGACGATGTGTGATCCATGTAGATGACCTCATTTAATTGGGATAAGGTTTTGTTGTTGTTGTTGTATATGTAATTACTTTTAGAGAAAATTGCAATTATTTACCCATTTATTTATTCTTAATTATATTTCTCATCCCAAAACTTTTGCATATATTACTATATCTCTTTCTTTTCATCATAATATGATCTAGATTCCAATTTACCTTTCATGGAAGTTTCTACATATTTATTTAAATTCCAAACTAAATAAGATTTAATATTCATAAATTGCCCAAAAATCATAACATTCTTCCCTGAACCCTTAAATTTCCTTAATAATCTCGTATTATTTTTAATTTGAAAATTGGATGTTACATATCAAAATTAGAAATTTTTATGATATCTCAAACAAAATCCCAAATTAACCTTCAAATCTGTTTTCAAACATAAAAAATTAAAGTTTAGGTTTTATTTTAGGTGATTATTAAACCCAAGAACACAGAAACATGGATCGATTCTTTCTTAGAACTCGAAGAAATCTGAAAAAACGGGTAGAAATAAGATAAGAAGTCTCACCTGAGTTTGAATCCACCGTTGCATGTGCAGGCAGCGGCTTGCTCCGCCGTAATTCCACGGGATTCGTCGCTGTAGCATGAGTGGACAAAGAGAAATTGAGAGTGTGTGTGTGTTTTCAGTGAGAGAGAGTGTATTTTGAACGAAGTAACATGTGAGGGAAAGATAATGAGAGGAAAAGAGAAAACGTGGTTATATTAGGGCTTATAGTTAGTGAAGTATTTTTTTAGTTTTTTTTTTAAATTGGCATTTTAACTTTTAAGTATTCACGTCTCTTTTTTTTTTTATCAGATTTTTTTACCAGTTTATTCACATCTCTTTTATTAATATGAGATGTGGAAAATAGTTTCCCCTTATTATCTATATCTAATAAAATAAATGAGACGTAAAAAGTATTATTCTTCATTATTCACGTCTAACTTTTAAATAAGAACCTGACGGGTTGACGTGAGTGGTAAGTACTCTCGTCCCTTAAGCAAGTGGTTGGGGGTTCGATCCCTAGCTCTTGCGAATGGAGCAAATTCACAGGCCAGCTGTTTACCCCCTATATGGGACTTCAGAACAGCGAAAGATTAGTCTCACTTGACACGCGGGTGGGATACCCTTGGTAAATCAAAAAAAAAACTTTTAAATAAGAGACGTGAAAACTACCACATTTTCTTTTTACATCTAACTTTAGGAAAGTAGACGTGAAATGGGGATATAAATTCTTTTTTTTCTAGTGCCCAAATGTATAAGTTTATAAGTCAAATCACAGTCATCGAAATAAAAAAAATGTTTCACCGAGTTTATAAGTTCTCATTTTGTATCAAGACCCAGAACATTGATGATAATTAATTAATAACAGTACAACAATAGAACCCAAGAAAGAATAAAAAGAAAAGTAGACTTCTTTTTGATGATGAGTTTAAATGTAGAAACTTATTCAAATTGTAAAAAACCTCCTAAGACAGAATATAAAATAATTTCACATCACATCAAATTTCTCAAACAAAAACCAAAAAGCCAAGTGCGGTTGCAGTGGATAGCGATGTGCCCTGTGAACTACTTGGGATGAGTAGGATTAGCAAGTACGACCACCTCTGAGAGAGTAGGCTCCACTTGCCCTTTGGCGGCTAATTTCCTTTCTGCAATTTGCCTCTTCGTTGACTTGTAATAGGTGGCGTACAGTATCAGTTGAGCCACCGATAGCACCAATCCTATCCCATTCGGTATCTGCCTCATATACACAACACATCATTGTATTGTTTTTAATTTATTTTAGTTAACTATATCCAACTGGGTTAAGAGTAGATCTATATATCATGGTACTGAATAGGGTTTTAAAAGTTAAAGTATAAAGTTAGAGCACCATAAATAATGATTTCGAGATAATGGAGCTTGGTCATGCATGCAAAGATTGAATTTAGTTAACCATACATTCAAAAAATTTCCGTTAGATATAAGTTAACACTATTATGCATCAATGCATGTATGTATCGTACTCATCCAATATTATGCAATAATTTTGTTTTGGCCAGAGCACTCGTATATATGTACTTACAGCTATGAAAGGGTCAAAACGGATGAGAGCATATGTTGTCCATGCCACGCCATTGCCAAAAGTGCCTAAAGACACAAAGAAAGGCATGTACTCCACGCTTTTGGTACTGATCACCATTTTCTGCATCGCACATATCATGTCTGAATTAAATCCACATTTAATTTTATATGATGTGTAAAACATATACATTATATTTCTCTTATCGTAACCACGTTGTATATGTATTATTAATTGATGTCCTTAATATGTATAGGTGTGTGACTATATATATATATATATATATATATATATATATATAATTTAAATTTCCTGGTTTGATTTTTAAATATAATATCTGTTTATCTAATTTGATGAAATTATTTTGATAAAAAAAATAATTTGTTGAAATTAATTATGCTAATTAAACTACATAATCATATTCGTTTCCTCCTCCCCTTTTTTAGTTCTGTATTATGTAAAGAGAACTATAGAAGTAATTCATGTAATAGTTCAAAAGTTTAAAATCGTTCATATAAATTAAATCAACTTCTCAAATATAAATATTGAAGAACGAACGGAGTACAACTAAAATAAAATGAAAAGACATAGGGAATAAAATTATATATAAATTTTAATAAAAGAGCTAATTAATAAATGTAGGTAAACTAAAACAATAAAAAATATTTATGTATTAGTTTACGAGTTAGATAAAAAACTTTTGAAGAGAAAATGATAAATATAAGAATGAAATAAAAATCTTCTTTTTTAAATCAAGGGAGAAGGCCCAAAAATGATACATAACTATTGGCCAAGGAAAACAAATAGTACATAACTATTCCAAGGTACAAAAATGATACCCAACTTTTACTATGTGATCAAAAATGATATTTTCACTAATATGACAATAATATTAGACATGAAATGTCCAAAATGCCCTTATATTTAAATTAACTTTTACCGTACGGCGATTAATTTATAAGGGCATTTTGGGCTTTTCATGTCTAATATTATTGTCATATTAGTGAAAATATCATTTTTGATCACATGGTAAAAGTTGAGTATCATTTTTGTACCTTAGAATAGTTATGTACTATTTTTGTTCCTTGACGAATAGTTATGTATCATTTTTGGGCCTTTGCCCTTAAATTAAAGCAACTACAATAATTTTACCGAATTTCACATATTAGAAATAAAAAGAGAAATAAGATAGGGGAAGTTCTATATACGAACCATGACTGTCAAAGGAGAAGCATACATCATAAGGTTGAAGAGGGCACAAATAGTTCCAACAACAGCTGAACGTTTCTTTGTAGTGTGAAGGAGCGTCAAGGACAGAATGGTAAGAGAGGAGATGAAAATTATCTCCACAAGAAGGAACAAAAACACTTTGAGCCTCTTGGTGCGTTGAGAGTATACGAGGAAAATGATCACATAAGTAAGCTCTACCACACAACCTGCCCCGTTGATGGTTACAACCAACAGGCTATTCGGGTGAACCATTGGCATCCCATACAACGTCCAAACTAAACAGTTCACCAGAGTCGCCAAATACGGCATCGCTGAGTACTGCTCTACTGAGCCTTTCCTCCATATGTCCAAAAATGTTGGCCTGCACTCACACGTATGTTCAACACAGATATTCAATTACACACATTCTAGTCATAAATATAAAAGGTAAAAAAATAGTTACATAACTACTTTTTATATGCCCAAAATAATTGATTTAGTTAGTTGTGTATTGATTTTCCAAAAATATGCTATTATTAATATGCACTAAACTATCCATTGGTTGACCTTGCTGCTTCATATAATTGCAATCTATAAAAAATTATAACAGAAAATATAAGTTATAAAGATGGCGATCAGCGGAGGTCTTAGATTCTGGACCAAAGTCCACTCTTCAGTATCTTTAATATATAGGAAGGGAATAAATAGTAATATATATTTTCTTAATTTCATATATGTGCTATATAATTTTATTAGCTCTTTATTAAAAAATGAAAATTTTAAACTACGTGTATTTCTTAATATTGCATGACCAAAATTTTGCTTTTTGTTGTTGATTAGTGTATGTGCATGTCTACACACACATTCATGCACACATAAACATATTTACATATGTACTCCATATATTTTTAAAGCAGCACTTAATGAGAATGATTAATAGTGTATACTATTCTAAATAAAGCTTTTGTTCATAGTATTTGATGGATGCTTACAGTGGAGCCAAGAACATAAAGCCCGAGATGATGTTTCCTGCAGTTTGAATTCAAATACCAAGTTATAAAAAAATCAAAATACAAAAAAAAACAAAGATAAGCTATTAGCATATCATTCGTATAGAGACGATAACACAGAAATGAGGTGTGTAAGTCCCTATTCATTTATTAAATTTTATTTTTTACTTGCAATATCAGCAAATAATTATTTATTCAGTAGATTAAATGAAATGGAAACTAAACTCGTAGTACCTGACAGTATTCCCAATGTTGATCTTTAGCAGAAATGAGAGCACCACAGAAATTGGATTATGTTGGTCAATTAATTAGAATATGCTTATACATTGAAAATCACCAATAATACATGTTAAAATAGCATAGAAATAATAAGTTTGCACTATTCACAATAGTGAATGATATATTAAACATATTATTCGTTTCTCATGCTTATAATAATGTAATAAAAAATTTTAAAATAATAAAACAATGCAGTAGTGACCACAAATTATGCCTGAAAAACGGTAAGTACTCAAATTTGAGATATTCTATTGGTATGAAAAAAACAATTACTACAGAAAATAATTAATTAACTACGGGATTGAGTGTTCAAAATGTTAATATTCTTACGCAGATTTAGACATTAAATAATATGAAATAGAATTCTTTCACTAAATTTATTAAGAACGAAAAATTCATAATTAACTAATTCACATTTAAAAAAATATGAAAAATCTGATTTATAAGTAGAGGAAGAAATTTAGCCCACCTAGGATGCCGACAACCATTCGAGCAATATCTGCGGGATTCATGGTTAAGTGTTGGTTTGGGCAAGCTCAAATTTAACTTCAAATGAAAGGAAGCTAGCTTGCCAAATGCAAGAGGCTGTGGTGGATAATTGGAGTGATGATATGTGCTTATATATATAGATGTTGGTATATGTAAGGCTTTATTAAAATAGAGGAGATATGGTCACAAAAATTAAAATATATGGAAGATCTTCTCTTCGGCACTGTGTTTGAGATGCTAATAATGGCATTACAGAGAGATGAGGGAGAGAAAGCGACTATGCAATATCACTCCATGCATTCTGCAATTCTACTAAGAAGCGGCCACCATTATTTATGACTCAATATTTTTGACTTATCACATATGCTGTGCCAAAAACTAGCTACATATATCTCTGGAGATAAATTAAATCATGATCAAGGCTTTAGTTTATCACTTACAAATTGAACATTTGTTGCTTTATTTAATTATTACTTAACCTATATGGCAACTTTATACTACATTAATTGAGTCCTTTGTTTACATATATTCTAAAAATTATTAATAATAATGTGAAAGATATAAATTTTATGTACTCTCGAATTTTTGATAAATTTGATAATGTTGTTAAACCAATAATTATTAAAAGTAATAAGGTTAAGAAAACATATATGGAATTCTTTATTTCTCAAGTCTGTTATGAATTAATTTGAAAAGCTCAAGATAAATAAGCTGAGAAATATATTATGATAAATTTCTTCCTAGTATTTATGTTAGTTAGAGTGTCATTTTTGCATGGCCCATGCTTTATGTGTTGGAGGGATTTGAAAAGCATAAGCAGCACTCTATGTCATTTAGAAGCGGTTAAAGGTCTTCAGCCAAAATAATCATATTTCAACAAAAAAACAAGGTTAAAATTCAATTTTACCCTGAAAGTTTTCATTCATTATTGAATTAGCCTTGGAAGTGTTTTTATAGATCAAAATTACCCTAGGAGTTTCAAATTGTAGTAAATTCTCCCTATTCCTTAAAAAGTTCATATTGATCTTCAAAAAGTTAGCATTGATTAATGATTACTATTAATAGTTTAACTATATAGGGCGAAATTGCTCCATTTTAAGACTTGTAGGAAAAAGGTATAATAAAAAAATTCTTCCACATCAAAATTGATCCGATCCTAAGTTAAACAAGTATTTTTTTTATTTTTAATTAGATAAAATGATAGCGTGGCTACAATTATCATTGCCAAAGTTATGAATTAACTCTCCAATTTTTATTGATTTTGCATTTCTACATACCAAAAACATATCATTTGTCACTAAAATCTACACCAAGTATAACTGAGTAAAACACACAAATTTACACACCGTGTTTACCTTAGTGCTATCAGTTGGGCCACCCCAACGAACAGTTACTATAACTCTTCCAATCTACATTTCTATGTTGTTGTTTTATTAAATAGACTTATTAATTTTCCCTAAATCTCGTGCTAATTAATTAATTTGACCATATTTAATGAATTTATATATAAAATTTATATAAATTCTCTTTTTGAGTTTAGTAAAGTATGAATATTGTTATATTTTATATCAACTATTCTTATGTTAAATATATATATTTAAGTGAAATTATTTTATTTTACTATTTCTTATTTAATTATATAATTTAAACAACTCTAACGAATTTTAAAATTCGAGTGTACAATCCAGTTTTATATTCTTAATATGATTTTACTTAAGTAACATGTGATCACAACCTTGATAACAACATTTAATCCAAGTTTTAAATTCAAGTGGGCTGGAATAATTGCAAAAAAAAAAGATTTGTTTAACTAGATTGATTTCACTATAGTAAGTTGACATATGTGTGTGGTACTTAAATTTATATATTTATGTGTTTTTTTAATTAAAATTTTCATATTTGTATTCATTATTTATCTTATAACTAACTTTTAAAACACGTATGAAGTCTGCGTTGAAATTTCATCATACAATTAGGCATTTTAGAACTAATTCATGATTTGTCTGTGTTGGGATTTTTGGACCCATAGTTGCCACAAATTGTTTGGGAGTAACCGAGAGAATGATGTTTATAACCCAAACTTTAGTCTCTTCAGAGTCTGTGCAGATCAAGATGCAATCATAAGTTTGCTCCCCAAATCCAGATGAATCGACTAGGAATAATGGGGATCGGATTGCATTGAACTAGTTGTTGACAGATCGGTACTAGAAGATGGTAGAAGTGGGTTTGAAGAAGTCATTATACAAACAAGAATGGAAACTAGATATCGGATTTCAATTGTAATTAAATTGATCAAAGCCCCTCCAACAATTGCTGAAGTACTTGTGTTTACTCATGGATTACATCAATGTTGGATTAGAGGTTTTAGGAACATAGTTTTATTCTCGAATTGTACATAGAAGCAATTAATCTCTTGTTGAGAGGATGCGAGGTTATCAATCCCTTCTCTAATATCACCAATGATGTTAGGTTTTTCATGTATAGGGAATGGTCAATAAAGGTCTCTCATGTGCAGAGAGAACATACTCATATAGCGGATCATCTTACAAAGCGATCACATGTTTAGATGTTAATTTTGCTATCTTTAATTATCAACCACATGATTCACATTAGGTGGAGTTTGACGATAAAGAATAGCTGCCACCGTTCAGGCCTTAAAAGGGTCTGCGCACACGCACACGCACACGCACATACGAAATTGATACTCCGATGGACCAAAACAACAATTTTAATTTAGTATTTCATGCGAATGAAATGTATAATCAACCTAGTACAGTAGCGGCCGACCATATAATCCCTTTGAATATAGTTGGTATGACCATATATATTCAGTGTTTTACCTTGCTTTGAACAATCACCTCAAATTTAGTCTAAAAAAAAATCAGTCCAAAAAAATAATCACCTGAAATGTGAGAATACATGTTCCTTGATAAAAATAAATAACGAGATATTTTTTTGTTCCCTTTCATATGGCTAATTTATCATTTTGGTCTCTCAAACTTCTTTTTTAACAATTAATTTGTTTAAGTATTAATTTAGTTGTTTGAGCCTCATGTAATAGATGTTTAATAGAAGGTGTACATTTCTTCGTTTTATAATATTAGTCTTTATATAATGTATCAAAAAAAATATTAGTCTGTATATATGAGAAATGGTCTTGTGCCACTCACTGCACCTTAAAATATGTTTGCTAATAAAATTGAATTTGACGATTTTTTTTCACAAGCAATTTAACAATTTCTTTCAGCAACAATTTAACGATTTAATGCATGAAAAAATGTTAACTAATAAAATGAGATATTCCTCCAGTCGTATATACAAGATTTAGTTGACTTTTTTTATAAAGATTAAGGAAGCAAAATATGTTATTTAAATATGACGTATTTAATATATTTTTATATTACCTGTTAGTTTATAGGTCATATAAACTAGTTTGAGGGGAAAATAGGCAAATCAATTTTGTAAGTAACTTATTTTGGTTTTTTAAGATTTTATAAAACGTCAACTAGCTCTTATATTTATAATTGGAGGAAGTATTAAATAGGGAAAATATATAGTTATCTAACTTACATCAAAGGCATGCAAAGTTATTATTGATTACTATTATTTTAAATGTATACACCTATAATGTTAATATCTATATATTGTAAACATTATTTGTTTGAATAAATCATAATAACGTGAAAATATCTTCTTCATGTGAAATCGTAACGTCTGAATCCTTAAAAGTATGAAATTTATTTTTGGCGCACTATCTCGAAGGAATTGGCAGCCACTAAATGCTTGCCATTTGGCAACAAGGTTGTCAAGGTGGCATATCATGTTGCATTTCTATTAATGGAACTAACACAATTTCTATGAAGTAAAAACTAGATATCTTCTGATAAAAAAAAAAACTAGATATCACCATTGAGACCGAGTGCTTAAATCAACTAAATGAGGTTGTTCAAGTTTAATCATTGGTATATCACAATGTAGCAAAACCCTCCACTGTAGGTCTATTCCCGCGAATTGGAATAGTTGGTCATTAATAGCGCTGAATTCTGATGTGTGAATAAAAAAACAAATAGGATGAGCGATATCCACTGGATAGTGAATTTATGCCTTTGCTATCGTAACAGTTGCTCCTACGTTAGTATTTTGTGTGTGAGTGTGTGTATTGTATTGGGATGATCGTTGGCCCATGCCTGTCCATTTAATGAGAAGGAATTCCCATTTTCAAAAATGTTCAATTTGTTCGATTTATTAATAAAAAAAAATTCAAGTGCACCTGCTCCAGCATACTTACATAAGAAGTTTTATTTCCGTTGAAATGCTTATGTATATGTAAATAATGTACTAAAATAAAATTTATAAATATAGATAGCAAAGTTAGTTGGTAAAGGAAAAATACTCCCTTCTCCTTTCATTTTATTAGCTAGTGTTATGGATTTTGACCATAGTGTTTGATTAATTTCAAGAGTTTTGAGGCTTCATATATAGTTGATTACTTTGATATTGATTGAACTCATTATATTCTCTAAATTTATTGCTTGTATAATCACAGTCTTTTAATGGACGTTTTTATTAATTTTACAGGATATCTGAAGCCATGTTTGCTGATTTAGGCCACTAATGAGGTGTCTTCTTAATTAGCTTCTCTTATCAGGCTCCATGAAGGATTAGAGATTTCGATTTCATTCCCTTTGGCCTTAGGTTCGATCATACATATTTTCCTTAAGACTTGTCTTGTGTAAACAATATCATGAAATTCGTTGTCTACTTTTCGTGATCTATTTGGTGATGTGTGTGTGTGTGTGTGTATATATATATATATAGGAATAGAACTAATTATTGTTATTATTTTGATTCTATAATATAATTCATTTTTGAAGATGTAAAATATTTGACTTTTGGTTACATTTGGTTCTATGTACTATTTTTTTTAGCCCTAAGGTTCTGTGTACTATTGCTATATAGTGCTAGTGATCATATTTGGTGATAATGTAAATTTATATCATTTTTTTTTAAAAAAAATACTATACACCTATACATGCGCTTTTGGATAATAAGCGCATGTATAGGGATCTATACATACGCTTTTAAAGCGCATGTATAGTCTTTACGTGCACTTTCAAAACGCGCAAATAAGCGCATTTATAGGGGTTACTTTGTGGTAGTATACCATCTTGGTAAGGGTAGACATGATGACACAAATTTTGCACCCTTACGACCTATTTGGTTGAAGGGAAGGGAAGGAAAGGGGAGGGGAGGGAAATGACCCTCTCCCCTCTCATGGTTAAAAAAATTGAGGGGATGGAGCTTAAAATATTCACTCCAAATTGGGGGGTTTCAGAGGGAGGCCAAAATATGTTACTAAATCACCCCTATCAATTTTATAATATCTCTTATATGCCTCTTCCTAAGGAAATGAAAGAAGTTTCTTCCTCTTCACTTATTTTTGTTAGACGTCTTCTCTCCTTTGATCTTTTTTTTTATCCATGATCAAGGTATCCCCTCACTCGACAAGTGAGAGACTAATCCCCCGCTGATTTGTAGGCACCTCAAAGGGTGGGACAGCTGGCCTGGGAGATTTAATGTTTCTCCATACCCAACGCCAGGGATCGAACCCCAGACAATTGGTTAAGGGTGAATGAGTCCTTGCCACTCAACCACACACCCCAGGTTCCCTTTCCTTCGATCTTTACACTTACTTAGTGTTTAGTAAGTCATTCCATTTTCTTCTTCCCCATTATATTACTCATATCTTTGCTACTTATTTCATTTTTTATCAAGTGAATATATCTTGTTGAGCTTCCTTATGTTGAGCTTCGTGAAAATGGGAGGAAGTTTATATATTTCTGCACTTTTTGCCCACTGCGAAGGTTACCCTTTATTTTTTTGGCAATTTTTGTATACTGTGAGGGCTTTTGAATGTTTTGTCACTATTGTATATTTTGGTAGTTGCTCAAAAATGGCTTTTTGAGCTAAGGTGGTGGTTTTTGAGCTAAGTTAGTAATTTTTTGTATATGAAACAGTGTCTTGGTGAGCTTTCAGATAACCTTTGTACAAATGGAAAGAACATGTTTCTTCATATTCTGCACATGTCATCCTTGAGATTTGATGTTCAATTCTAAACTTTGATTTTTAGTCTCAAAATGCTTGAGCTTTAAAATTTTATACTTTGTCGTAGCTTTTATTAAAATTTTCCCTTGATACATCAAAAATTGAAGGGTTACTTGAATACAAAACAAGTAATATAATAAATAAGCAACTTTGCAATAGAGCGTTCTTATATAAAATTTTTAAATAAGTATTTTGACTTTACAAGATTGAAGGACCAATTCACATCAGTATTGGTATTTCGTCCAAAAATTGTTATATTGTTTTCAAAATTATCAAAACGAAACATTTTTAGAATATTATTATATCAATTTTTATGTGATTTTAAATAGGACTAAAGAGCAAAAATGACCATGTAATTGTCACGAAGTGCAAAAATGACTATGTAAAAATGACCTTCACAGTTAATTTTTTAACTTTTTTACTCTTCATCAATCCAAGTTAGGACGAAGGCCCAAAATGATACATAACTATTGGCCAAGGAACAGAAATAGTACATAACTATTTCGAGGTACAAAAATGATACCCAACTTTTCCATGTGATCAAAAATGATATTTTCACTAATATGACAACAATATTAAACATGAAATGTCCAAAATGCCCTTATAATTAAATAGACTTTTACCGACCGGCGATTAATTTAGGGCGAAGGCCCAAAAATGATACATAACTATTGGTCAAGGAACAAAAATGATACATAACTATTGCAAGGTACACTAATGGTATCCAACTTTTAACATGAGATCAAAAATGATATTTTCACTAATAATTAAATAAATTTTTTTCCTCACCCTCTTCTTCCTTAGCTTCTTTCTTCTACCAACACTTCCTTCAATAAATAACTCGTCCACCGGCGGCTTCAACTCTCAGCAACTCGTTAGGGCGATCAGACTGCAAAAACATGAAAACTGAGAAGTTAAATGAGAGCAAAATAGCGGTGCGTGTAGCAAAATGAAATGAAATGATGTGCTTTAAGATGTGTAAGTGTGGGTGATTAACTTACACATCTTAAAGAACCGCTCTTTTGCTACACGCACCGCTCTTTTGCTCTCATTTAACTTCTCTGTTTTCATGTTTTTGCAGTCTGATCGCCCTAACGAGTTGCGGAGAGTTGAAGCCGCCGGTGGACGAGTTATTTATTGAATGAAGTGTTGGTAGAAGAAAGAAGCTAAGGAAGGAGAGGGTGAGGAAGAAAATTTATTTAATTTATAAGCGCATTTTGGACTTTTCATGTGTAATCTAAATGTCATATTAGTGAAAATATCATTTTTGATCCCATATTAAAAGTTGGGTACCATTGGTGTACCTTGCAATAGTTATGTATCATTTTTGTTCCTTGGCCAATAGTTATGTATCATTTTTGGGCCTTCGCCCTAAATTAATCGCCGACTGGTAAAAGTTTATTTAATTATAAGGGCATTTTGGACATGGGCAAATGTGCAAAAATAGCCACGGTAAATTTAAAAATGGGCAACTATAACTCTGGTAAATTGAAGGGGGCAAAACTGTACATTGTAAACTAAAATGGGGCAAAACCATACATTGTAAACCAAAATGAGGCAAAAGTAACATCTCTGTTAGGCCGAGTTAAACATACATTTTCCAGACTTAGGCTCCACCATCAGTAAATGACATGTTAATTCCAAAATCTAACGTGAAAGTTAAAATGCATCCAGTTGAACCCTAAATCACTAAAAATGAACTATAAACCCCCAAATCATTTCGATAAGAAACCAAATAGAACCCCAAATCATGTAAAATTCACCTTATTACTTCTACGTAATCATCTGAAAAAATAAAGTCTCATCAAAAAATTAAAGTCTCATCAACATATTGCACCCTTAAATGTATGACACATCATTTACTGATGGTGGGGCCATGTCTGGAAAACGTACGTTTAAATTTACGATGGTTATTTTTGCACATTTGACCAATTTCGCCCCATTTTGATTTACATTGTACATTTTTGCCCCATTCAATTTACTAGAGTTATAGTTGCACATTTTTAAATTTACGATGACTATTTTTGCACCTTTGGCCTTTTGGACATTTCATATCTAATATTATTGTTATATTAGTGAAAATATCATTTTTGATCACATGGAAAAGTTGGGTATCATTTTTGTACCTCAAAATAGTTATGTACTATTTCTGTTCCTTGACCAATAGTTATGTATCATTTTTGGGCCTTCGCCCTACAAGTTAAATAAACTCAATTACTATACACAATGATAGGCAATAAAATCAACAAGTACTTATAAAGATAATGTCAAATGAAAAGATCGATGAAACTAAAAAAGATCCAATCCAAATACAAAGATGAAATTCAACAATTACTAGTTTATAGTCTCAAATACAAATAAAGTCCGAATATAAGAACAAATAATTAAAATACAAATATGTAAACGTATACTCTCGTCTCTTAAACAAGTAGTTGGGGGATCCCTCGCCCTTGTTAATGGAGCGAATTCACAGGCCAGTTGTCTACCCCCTATATGGGACTTTAGAACAACTTGAGATTAGTCTCATTTGACACGCCAGTGAGGATACCCTTGTAAATAAAAAAAATATGGAAACTTATGGCTAAAAAATTGGAACTAGAAAAACTCTCATAATGAAGTGAAAAAGTTGGTTGCTTCATGTCATCTCATTGTCCAACCGAGCATATAACTGAGTCAGTTCTTCTAAATGGAGGAAATATTGCTCAAGAGGATCTACAACTCAAATCCAGTGTAAAACAATGACGAATTATGGGATGAATGAGAGCATGAGTGGAATTTCAGCTGAGAGAGAATAAAGGAGAGGAGGAGAGAACCAAAAATTGTGAGTGTTAAGAAGTTCATTGGCGGCCTTATTATAATATAAGAGACAACTTAAAACCTTTCAAATTTGCTGATCAAACTTGCCCTTAATGGCTTAAGGTTAAGTGCAAGTAATCTATAAAACCAAGAATTGCAACCTAGTGGTGTTACCCTGAGTCATTTGCAAGGAGACTAATGATCTAACTAGTTTAATTAAATGCAATTAAAACAAGTAAAATAATGGGGATTTTAGGTTGATAAATCATTTAAATAACTAGTGAAAATGTAAGAATTTGTTTTTGGGAATTTTGAATTGAAGGATTGAAGATTGTATGGATTAAGGAAATTTGATAACAATGGGTTTTGGTAGTGCATCGGTGACCAATTGCTTCCTTAAATATGATCGATGAGAGTTTAATATACCAAATCTCTTAGTTAAAAAGCCTCTAGCAACCACTAGAGTTCACTAGACCTAATGAATGACTAATCTATCAACCACTTTTCATAGCCATTATTCAGAGTTAGTGTTGAAAATGATTTCGTAATGCTTTGAAACAAATGCAATAACTCATGAAATGTAAACACAACAATCATGAATGATAGAGTTTTAATATAACCACTAGTAACCACTACAATCATATCCAACACCCACCATATATCTTCATCTGCCACTTAGTCCAAATTCCATTTTTAATCCTCAATAACTACAAAATTAAATCCAGTCAAAAAGTTTCAATAGCTCACTAAACGAACAATGAAAATCAATCGTCATCATATTGACATGGCGTATGTTATACTCCCTCCGGTCCTAAATATAAGACCTAATTGACTTTTTTAAAAAACCCTATAAAAAAGCAAAATAAGTTAATTATAGATTATTGATTTACCTAATTTTTTCTCTTAAACTAGTTTATTTGACCTATAAACTAATGTTTAATCTAAAAATATATCAAATATGTCATGATTTAATAGCTTATTTCGCAACCTTAACCTCTCCAAAAAAATCCAATTAGGTCTTATATTTAGGACCGGAGGTAGTATAACATATGCCTTTTCAATTAACAATTCTTTCTATTTCCATTCAAAATTGGAAAAGCATACGTTAAGAAATTATTCACAAGTTCAACACAAAAATTTTGAGCGTTATTATAACAACAATTTTGAGGCTCATATTAACAGTTCACGACTCCAACTATCAAGAAACATAATTTGTGGTTTTTTGTAACATATGAAAATCCATTATTCTTCCCTCTTTTTTTTATTACATTTATTCTTCCCTCTATCTAGTCTGATTTGGAATTTCCAAAATTTAAGGGACTCATTTGTCCATTTTTTATTTTGATTGTTTTCAATAGCTTCTCAAAAGAATAAGAAATGTGCATATTTCATATTCTGAATATTTCCAAATAGAATGAGACAAAAGAGAAGGATTTATAAAAAAATATTCCTTATTTTATTTAATTTAATTCACATTTACAGCATACAACTATCTCAAAATAACCTAAATTTGAACAAGGAAAAACAAAACCCATCCATCCATGGAGGAGTCACAAGCAGAGAGCAAGGAAGACGCCATATCCACCATCAAAACCCTCCGCCAAAACCTGGAATCCCGCATCGAATCCCAACACAAAACCCACCTCCACCTCCTCTCCTCTCTCCAGTCCTCCCTCCCCAACCTCGTCTCCTCCCTCGACCTCTCTCTCCACCTCCTCTCCTCCTTCTCCCACCGCCCCTTCTCCCCCACACCACCCCTCCCTCCTCCCCACCCCACCTCCCCAAAGCCCCTCCACATCCCTCCCCCCAAGCCACAACTGGAAGTGGACCCCACAATTTCCACACCATGTACGGACGCTGCCCCCGCTGGTGAAACTGGGAATCTCTTGGGTGTGGTGAGGTCCATGGTGGCTGTGTGTTTACTAGGGAGGGTGCCCTTCTCGCCCATTGACTCCTCCACTGTGTTGAGGAAGGTGGAGAATGATAAAACTGTGGCCCCACTTGTAGAGCTTGGTGGGGATTGTGGGCCCATTCTGGCTGTGGAGTTGGCCTTGAAAGCGATGGCTGAGGATAATGGTGGGGTTGAGTTGGAGGAGTTTGTGGTGAGTGGCAAGTCTAGGATCATGGTTTTGAACATTGATAGGACTCGTTTGGTCCGCGAATTGCCCGAGAGCGCACAATATCAGCAATTAGAGTTGCAAAATCAAGGACAACAAAATGTTGTTGTTCCTTCTAGTGGGTGTGATGTGAATAATAATGGCATGTTTGGGATTGGAGGGCAAATGGGGAGGCCAATGATGAATAATGATATGTGGATGCCTCCTATGATTCCTAGGGGGGCGCCTAGAGTGATGGGAATGATGGGTATGGGTAGAGGGATGGGTATGCATAGGCCGCCGCCGATGGGGGCGAATTCTCCGGGGGGTGGACCGAATGCGATGATGGCGCATAAGGTGAGGACTGAGGAGGATGATTTGAAGGACCTTGAGGCTTTGTTGAATAAGAAATCGTTTAGAGAGATGCAGAAATCTAAAACTGGTGAGGAGCTTTTGGACCTCATTCACCGGCCTACTGCTAAGGAAACTGCTGTTGCTGCTAAGGTTGGTGATGTTGCTTCCTAGTTTGATAGCATGGTTTCATTGACATTTATATTGTAATAAGAGCATTGAACTGCTTTAGTTAGTGCTATCTTCACCTATAACTTAGTTACATAAGTTACATTTTCTTGAATACCATGTTTAGGTGCCTTAGTCTTGATATGTATACATAATGAAATGAGTTAAAAATAATTGAAGAGTGAGTGAATAACAGGGCGTAATGAATTCATAAATGTATATCTTAAGTTGTTATGGATAATTTGGTACACAGAGTGCCATGGAATGGAAGAAAAAGAACATTAAGTTTCATCTGTACTTTTGAGAATTAAAAGAATACTGTAATGTTGAGGAATTATAGTAAGAGAACATAATAGCGAGAGGATGAAAAGGAACTTTCTTCCTATCTGGGCGGGTTACTGGACTTAAGGCTATGGTTAAGTTTTAGTGTTTTTTTGGGGGACATTAATCTTATATATTGTTGTTGTGACTTCCTTTGAATTGGCTTCTTGTAAAATGGAATGATTCTAGCTTTGAGGATTTAAGAATTAATCAAAGAAGGGGATTTGATGCATGTTATCTAACAAGGTATGATTGGGACATGATAATATCTTCTTTCTCAGGGAATTGGGACAATAGTACTATACCCTTGATCGTTTCTATCCATAACTATTTGACCATTTATCATGAAGAGCATACAACATGATTTAAAATTTCCCAAACCAGAGATGTGCTTATAACCTGGTTATGATAACTTTCATATCTATAAATGACCTACATCTATTCCAGCCTTTCTTAACCTACCAAGTGATGTAGCTTATGACTTTATATTAAAATGTCAGGACTTATAACAGTTCAATCTATGGCCATTACTTTCTTTACACCAAAATGTATATCCCATGCTTTGTCTTCCTCACTCTTGCCTTGTGCTTATAATTCACTCCATATTGTCAATAGCTAATTTGTTCTCCTCATCTTGCTTGTTGCAGTTCAAAACTAAAGGTGGTTCTCAATTAAAGGTTTATTGTTCATCTTTGACAAAAGAGGACTGCCGACGGCAGTCAGGATCTTTTATAGCATGTGAAAAGGTCAGTGACAATGAATGTATTTTACAATGGAAAAAATTCTATTTTATGAAATTTATTTTTATTTCTGAAGTTCTATGCAACTTCTGCATGGCACCATGTAAAGATTTGAATCAATTGTACTTGTCAAATGTCTTATGGGAGCATGCTTAATCTCATAGTATAATACTATTGAAAGTTGAATGGATGATTAAAAGAAAGAGTTGAAACGAGGAGAAGGGTATCGTTAAGGCTGAAGTTAATTGCTCTAAATAAATTTTATTCATTGCTTAATTTTAAGGAATTTGGTGCTAATCGTACATGCCTCCTCCTACACTTGTAGACTGAGTGTCATCATACATATTTTTCTGCAGGTGATATTAATTATTTTTTACAACACAAATCGATAAACCCTATAGGTTTTAAATTCAGCTAATCTGTGTTGCATGAGCTAGACCAATATTTTGTAAAATGATGCTTAAGAGCAGTACATGGCAGACTACTTTTAATTTAGGGTTCACTTGTAATTTCTTATGGGAAGTTTGAAAGTGTATCGCTGGAAATTCCTAATAGTGGACTAAGTGTCTGGTCATTGGTGTTCTTCATGATGTGAGTGATTTATTCCAGCTTCACAATTTGCAGTTAGAAGGTCTCTAATGATTTGAATATTCTCATCCCAAGGTTGGTATTGGATATCTGATCTGAAAATTAAGATAATTGCTCCTATGAAATCTGAGTGGAGTTGAATCTTCTTGTATCCTGGTTCAAAAGAGATTCAGAGACCTTATTTAATGGCTGCAACCTTGGTTTCCATTGAATTCATGAGGTGTCCCTTACAATTTCCATAAATATATTTAACACCCTTCTCTTGAGAGCCCTTTAGGCTTAAGGTGTAGTTAAGACACTGACATCAAGTCAAATCTCTACATGATCTCATCATAGGGTAGATAATGGATGCCGTGATTCTAATGCACTAGCAGTTGATAGACACTGAAAATGTATGATATGCATTGATCTCTTTCAACTATGTCCTAAGTTCGGACTTCTAATTCTGCTTTCACATGCCATTAAGTTCTTTCATACCAAAAGTCAAAGAAGTGTTTTATGCACTTTCACTGTTTGCAAATCCAAAATAGCTATATCTAATTTGAGTGTAATTCCTTGACATTGTGCAATGTTAATGCACTTATATAAAAAGAAAAAATATATGCTTATTTAACACTAAACAATAACAACTTAGTCTGTGGTTATCTAATGAACAGAAGGACTCTTCAATAAAAGGAGAATATCAGTTTCTAAAACAAATCAGATACTCATATTGCGCATAGTATGATAATTATGGACACATGAAGCTGTAATAAAATTTTTAGCGCTCATGGTTCTGGTTGACTGTTTTGTTGCAGTCATTTTCCTCTGACAGTAGAATCCTCTTATCCTTCTGTATTTGTGTTTGAACGTAAATGGAGTAAGACATGCATGTTTTCAAAGATTTTGTTGACAACTGGACCCAAAACCATTTTTTCTTGAATGCTGATTTTTGCTATAGCACTTTATATTCAAGCAATTCTTAACCACAAAATTTTTTTGTAAGCTAAAATGGGCACTATGTTTCTATGGGTGGTTCTTTCATACATTCATGTCGATTCCATATAAACCTAACGAAGTTAGCATGGATCACTCTTGTTTTTTGATTGATATTGCTCATATTTATAACCAAAAATAATCTTGTAAATTCATGTGAATAATACTCAATTGGATTTCATTGTGATTGTTAGAGAGTAATTAGGAAGTTTTAAGATCTAGAAAATATTTTGTTTTCAATAAAATCAAGTCTATAAATTAGGGTAATTAGTAGAGGGATATCAGGATATTGTTTGAGATATTATTCTTTTAGTAATTAGTCTAGAATAGTCTATTTTCATGTATGAATATATGGTTAAGCATATGAATAAGATTGAACCCTTTTGAGATAATTCTTCCAATGTTTCTAACAGTGGGAAACTAAATTCTGATGATAATTGATTGTTCTAGTAAACCGAATCATAAATATGGATTCTATTTCTAAATTGTCGTTCTGTGCTGCGAAAAGGATATAAAATAAAATTTGTCGGCGATAGGTCTCAATCATGTAATGTTTAACCCAAGCTTATATACACTTATTGTTCCTGGTACTTTTGTGTGAAGCAGTACCCTGTGTCATTGTAAAATGCCATTTGGGATATGAAGCTTGATGGTGTGATCAATGGATGATTTTGGTGGTCCTAACATGTCTTTACGTGCAGTGTTAATGACTTGTATGAAACTATGAGTTGAGCAAACGTGTGTCCAATTTATCTCTTGCTTTTATTTGTTGCTTCAGGATTCATATTTTTTTGCATACTAAGGAGAAAATTCTTGAACTCAATTTCCCCTTTTACTGCAATGTTTGCTCTGAAGTTGTATGTAAATAAATGAGTACAAATCATGACCCCAGGAAAATTGAAAAATATGGCCATCTATAAGAAACATGTTTTATTAGCCACGTAGAGCTTTTTGACTGAATTCCTTCATGAATAAGAGGAGGTTATCTTGTCTGGTCTAGTGCTTTTAATATATTTTATATTTCTTAACTCTACATTTGTTCATCTTATATCAACAGGTTCATTTCAGGCGGATCATTGCTCCTCATACTGACATTAATTTAGGTGATTGTTCCTTTCTTGATACTTGCCGACACATGAAGGTATGCCTTCAATTTCTGATAAAATCATCCTTTTAGTGGGCCTTCATTTGAGTTATATCCATTATTAACCAAACTAATACTGTTTATTGCTTTATCTCTTTATAGACATGCAAGTATGTTCATTATGAGTATGATCCTACGCCAGATGTGCCTCCAATGATGATGGGTGCGCCTCCTCCTCACAAGCCATTGAAACCTCAGCGGGCTGAATATTGTTCTGAAGTGGAACTTGGTGAGCCACAGTGGATCAACTGTGATATACGCAATTTCAGAATGGACATATTAGGGCAATTCGGAGTGATTATGGCTGATCCTCCATGGGACATTCACATGGAACTTCCATATGGAACAATGGCTGACGATGAGATGCGTAATCTTAATGTTCCTGCTCTTCAAACTGATGGTCTGATTTTTCTATGGGTCACTGGTCGGGCCATGGAGCTTGGACGTGAATGGTAAATGCCTGACACTAGTCCCATGTATTGTTACTTTAATCACAAACTCTAACGCCCTGTATTTGGTTTGGTTTGCATTTCATATTTTGCGGAAATGCCTATGCAGTTTAGATCTCTGGGGGTACAAACGTGTTGAGGAGATCATTTGGGTGAAAACAAATCAACTTCAACGAATAATTAGAACTGGGCGCACAGGCCATTGGCTTAATCACAGTAAGGAGCATTGCCTTGTTGGAATAAAGGGAGATCCAGAAGTAAACAGGAATATTGACACTGATGTCATTGTTGCTGAGGTCCGGGAAACAAGTCGCAAGCCAGATGAGGTTTGTATAACTTGTGTTCTTTACTGCTGAATCCAATCCCTTGACTTACTTTGCCTCTAAGGGTGGTTAAGGTCTAGGCCATTGATATATATTGTTGCCACAGCCAAGTCAAAAAAAAAAAAAAAACAGGATTAATAGATATTAATGAGATCCTTTTTCTTTAAGTGCTCTTCAACTGTGCAGAAAACCTGAAATCTCTTCAATGCAAGAAAAAGAAACCCTCTCTCTATGATCCCCCTCTTACTCACTGATTCCCAACTATATGTATAGCTATTGTATTTGAAATTTGATGCCTAGCAATTTTGAAGTTGTCAATATGTTCTTACAGATGTACCCCATGCTGGAGAGGATAAGTCCGAGAACAAGAAAGCTGGAATTGTTTGCTCGCATGCACAACACTCATGCAGGGTTTGTTGTCTAGATTGGTGTTTGTTTCACTTTTTTTTTTTAAAAAAAGCCTAACCCAGTTCTAGTCCTCACTTGGTGAGGGTATTAGGAAATGGAATCTATTAGACAACAACCTTACCCTCTCTTTATGCAGAGAGGATGATTCGAAATCACAACCTTAGACTTCATGGCAAGCGAGCACACCGTTGAGCCAAGCCGGCCCTTCGTTTTACTACTATTTTTAATGATTTAACAAAATTCTTTTGAATAAATGAATGGTTCATTGAATATGAATTTTGTTTGTTGGACCAGACTTCCTGGTTGTATGTGTAATGGTCTCAAATGAATGTAAGATTTTCTGGATATGAAATTTTGTGGGTTTTGGCGAAGATAGCTATATATGTGGAACACAGACCTCATGCCAATTGTGGAAGTATTCATTATTGACTGCCTTTCCCATTTTTCTTTCAGATGGATGTCACTTGGAAATCAATTAAGTGGAGTGAGGTTAGTTGATGAAGGGCTGCGGGCACGATTCAAGGCTGCTTACCCAGATGTGGAAGTGCAGCCGCCATCGCCTCCGAGAGCTTCTGTCATGGAAGTAGACTCTGTTGCTACTCCTCAATTGAGAAGTCCTTTTGCAGCTACAGAACCTAAATCCACTAATACACAATTTGGAGAGCATGTGGCCCCAGAAACTTCATATCCTTCTGAAGAGAAGCCAATGCCCGTGGATGTTGAAATCAGCTAACTTTTTGTTGACTCAATCATGAATGGTGAGGTTACTAGGTAATTCTAATAGGAAATTCTTTTTATTCTTTCTTTTTGGATTCTAAAATCAGATTTAGAATTCAGTCTCTATCTATTTCTTCCTTGTGGAGACTGCAAGTTTAGTTTAGTAAAGTGGTTACTTGTAAAATATATGTTGATTGTTCCACCATGTAGCTATTGATGTTTATGAAAAGTGTCAAGAGGATTTTGTCATTTGTGGATGTTGTAGGTGAGTTAGTATATGTTATGGTTTTTGAATAAGAAAAGGGAAATGGAAAAGGGAGTGAGAAACAGAAGAGATTCAGAGAAGAGATAGAGATGAGGGGGGAAATTCTATTCCACCACTTGTACAATTCACAAGGCTGCTACCCAAATCACAGTTATTTATAGGCTGAAGGAGTTGTTCACTACTTCTACCTCTCTCCTTTTTATTAAAAATTTCCATATCAATGTAGCATTTTAATTTCTTTTCTCCCAACTTTGGCTCTTCATTTTCGTTAAGGAAGTAAAAATATGATTTAATAGTCACTGTTTTGTGTTTCTGTTAGGATAGTTTGTTATTTTTTTAATTACCCTTGATATTCCTAATTTTCACATATCAAAATGACCGTTGGAGATCAATGCAAATGCTGAAAGTAAAAGTAATTCTTTAATTTAAAGGGGAAAAACGATTTGAAGACAACATTATTGGAAATAAAAAATCCCAAAATTGCTGTACACTCTATGTAGCCCCCTAGATATTCTGCACCGTTGACACTACCCAAGGCTTGCAAAAAGTTGTAGAGCCGAAGCAGAGGATCTTTAGCGATGCCTTCTGGTGAAATGTAACTTAAGATGGCTTCCATTACATACTTCATTTTCGCTAAGCTCTACAACGAAGTCGTGGCATAACTCATGCAAACAAAAGACTACATCAAATGCACACAATCCAAGCCTTGATAAGATTGTTTTTTTTTTATAAACTAGGAAATCAAAAAACGACAATCAAAAAGTAAAAAAGATCTTAAAAGGACTAAGTAACTCCTGTAATGCCCAAAAGGTGTTGAATGATGAAGCTGCTCCTAAAGCATGTCAAGCAAGAAAATCTGCTTCCAAGTTCTGCACGATGCACCCACAAGAGAGAAACTTCCCATTCATGATTAAGAAGTGATCTCAGAATATATATTGCCTCCTTGTCCTCACGATTTTCGATCTCTGAAGAACTGAAGAATTTACTAAGGATAAGACCTCAATGGAGTCACAAAATAATTTAATATCTCAGTCCCAAATCCCAAGCTCTTCGAAACCCCAGATATATCCCCATATCTCTGCATTAAGTGCTGCCGAATCATTTAATTGACAAGAAAAGGCTTCAACAATATCATTCTCTGCACTTCTAATCACCCCTCCACAACTAGTCGCATGAGACAAATTAGAGTATGCACCATCAACAAAGATTCGAAAAGAAGTACTCTCTGCAGCTAAAGAGCTACCACTACTCTGCCCCCCTCATATCAATCTCCTTTCTCTGCTATTAATACAAGACATGCAGTGGCTAATTCCCTTTATTTCTAAAATCTCATACACCGGAGTAAGAGCATTCTGATGAACCAATTCGTTCCTCCTCCTACAAATGATCCAACAAGAAATAACAAAGATAACATTCCAATTCCCAAAACCTGTATACCTTAAATCATTGAGATTACTCCTCAACCAGATATTCCATTCGCTTTCCCATAAAATGAAATAGACAGACACTTACTAGCTGAGATTACAAACGTGATTACACGTGACATCTCATTTGTAGGGGGAGTTTTAATGTCATTAAAAGTTATCAATCTTAAAGCCCTTTATGTGCAATTTGGTTGAAGTTGATGTTGGAACTCGGGCAATCAAACTCCTCGATCTGGGTTCATGATTTGCAATATGTTAAACAAAGAACAAAGTGATAATATTATCGAAGCCAAGAATCAAATGATTCTCAAGGTTCACGCACATTTTCGTTATGAGAACCTAGATGGGATTCACAAATCAAATCACTCAAACAAAGCAAGAGACTTCTCATGGCTAGGGGCTCAGGAAAACAATAGGGCAGCTCCTTTTATATAGAGTTCAGAATGAACGCAAGGAAGAAAACCACTTGCATTAATGTTTTTCAACCATTGAAAACTTATCAAATTCGAAAGTTGCAACGGAATACAGAAAAATTAAAATCATGATGGGCCTAGTCGCGATATAAACAATTCAAATTGGATCCAGTTGTAAGTTGTAAAAAATTGTAAGTATAGTAGATGTACCCAGAAAAAAACCGTAAATAAGCTCTAAGTTTGCAATTCATAGCCCTAAGTTTGCAATTTAATTTTCTGGTCATTTGTTTCTTTTAATATTTGTTATTTTTTAAGATTTGAATTTATTTCATCCACAATGAAAGTGTTAAATAAGCTCGACCTGACTATTTTGTTTGTCATTACTCAGCTTGATTGTTCAATCTTGAACACATTTTTTATACATAATCTTGATCATGTAAGTTATTAAATGATGGGCTTAGTTTTCACACCAACCATATAATGACAGAATTAGTTTTTACACCTACGAACTATGTCACTAATTTAAATATATTACAAAAACCAAATAAACTAGTTAATATCATGTAAGTTATTAATAGCTTAGCTTTCTATACCATGTACAACCGATCAAATTGTATTGCTAGGTCCAATTAGAATAGCTATATCATTTTCCATTTTCACATACATAAAAAAAACTCATTTGAAACCTCCAATTCAGTGATCCAAAAACTTTGCAGGCTATGCAATAATCAAAATGGTCATATAAAATTTCGAATCCTTGTATGTGCAAATCTTCATAGAGGTTTGTGACCAATTAAAAAAAAATTCTTTACAGATCAATTTGAGCTACGAAGCAGAGTATATATGAACTTGTCTTTGTCAAAATGAAAATTACTCTAAATATTCAAAAAAGGACGACGAAACTTTCGTGCAGAAGCTTTAGAAACCACATACCCAACCCCAGCAACACCCAAACACAAAATCCAAATCCCATAATCAACAGTCCTCCTAACTCCTTCCAAGTCCAAAACTTCATCACAACCCTCAAAACAATCCTCCACTTCCTCAGGAATCTTCTCTAATTTGTATTCACCAACACAATAACTCTCAACTCTCTCCTTTATATTCACAACCCTCACCCAATTTGTAACAGCTAAGTTCCCATCATCAAAAGCAAAACAAATCTGAACCTCTGATATTGGGTGATGAGAAGAACAAGACTGAATAACATGATGTTGTGGTTCAGTACTATCCAACATCCACATATTTTTATCTTGTCCTTTGACTAATTCACCCTTTAACAACATAACTTCACCTAGAAAAAGCTGAAACGTAAGTGGCTGCCTAAGGATGCCAAGCTTGTTAGCAAATATGGCATGAGGGAGTGGATTATTGTGAAGGCGGTGAAGTGAGAGAGAATGATGGTTAGGAGGATTATTATTGAAGAGTATAGTTAGGAATTGTGGCAAGGAATTGTTGAAATATGATGATGTACGTACATGGACGAAGAGAGCTTTTATGTTGATGGTGGTGCCGTTGGGTGTATGTGACGGAGGATGAAGAAGACTGGTTGATCTACACATTGTGTTGTGAGGAAATATGAGAGATGGGTTTGATATTGAGAGTATTAAAGGAGTCAGGCACCCAAGACAAATGAAATGGTTTCTTTAAATACTATTGCTACTCCCAATTATGAGATTAATTGATTGATTTTTTTTTTTTTGAAATTATGGAAGATAAATTAAAATTAGAGAAATCCGAACTCGGTGTACTATGTCATTTGTGATATGACCAATAACAATTAAAGACATAAGGCCTTGTGAGTACTTTTTAATTTAACATGACACTCTAAAAAAGTGAGTAATTGATATCAATATTTTTTCAACTTGTAAAATACGAAAACATTGAAAACATGAAATTAATTTTTTTTTTTAATTTAGGGTATTAAGACGAATTGAATATTTCAAGTAAGGCCTCAAGTGTTTAGTTCTTATTGATCAGATCATAAATGACGTGGGCACCAGGTTCACACAAGAATTTCTAGCTTATTGGGTAAATAAATTACTCCCTCTGTTCCTAAATATAAGAGCACTTTGACTTTTTTGGAGAATTCTAAGAAAGCAAAATATGATAATTAAAAATTGATTTTCCCAAATTTTTTCACTAAACTAGTTTATTTGACTTATGAACTTACATATGATCTAATAATATTTAAAACATGTTATGATTAAATTGTTCATTTTGCTTTTTTAGGATTCTCCAAAAAAGTCAAAGTGCTCTTTTATTTAGGAACGGAGGGAGTATTTAATAGAAAAATTTAGAAAAATAGGTTTACAAAAAATGTAATTCTTTTTTAGAATTCGAAAAAAACAAATATTTATCTCATGGCCTCGATAATGTGTGCCTGCGAGTGCGATATTAAAAGGTCGGCAATCGTGATAGCAAATCCACCACGCAAAAAATTAAATTTAAAATAAATAAGTACATAAAATGATAAAAGTACGCAGGGAGAGTGTAGCGAGCGACCATGGTTTTGGTTTAATTCTGCGGTTGTCGTTAGTGTGGGAAGCACACAGATTTTGCGCCGAACCAAATTAAATGGTTTCCTTCAATAACAACGAGATAAAACTCCCGCGCGATGCGTAGGTGATTTGACTTGCCAAGAATTCAATGAGGAAAATAATTGTACTACAATGTTATTGGATTGGTCAGTACAAAACTTAACTAACCCAATTAGTGAATTAAATATTTAGCAAATGAAGAAATGGGAGTGAAATTAGAAAAGAATACCCTCTGCCTCTCTATTATATGAAGATAATTATTTTTTTTTTAAAAAAATCATACTCCAAAGTCATAAAAGATAAACTCCACAGTACAATAAAATATTGAATCTTCACCTAGTTAACCAAAAATTAATTCAAATTGAACCAACCTTTATTACTTCAGAAGATTCCCCAGTCAGTGTACTTCATACTTCCATTCTTTTGGAATTGGGCTGAACCCATTAAGGCTCAATTAATTAGAAATATTCAGCAATAAATCAGAAATGATTGGGTTCAATCATTGAATGATTGAGTTCAATCATTGAGTGATTTAGGGGATTATACAATTAATATATTTCTATTATGTTTAGTCAATTCTTTCCTTTTTGCTGTTATTCTACAATTATGGAGAGATATTTTGTATTATGGAGAGATATTATGTATGATTTGATATAATCTCTACTCCTCTATATATGTTTCATGTCTTATAATGAATAAAAAAGATTTTTCAGTGCATGTCTTTTACACATTCTATCTCAGTTGTCGTTAGTGTGGGAAGCACACAGATTTTGCGCCGAACCAAATTAAATGGTTTCCTTCAATAACAATGCCACTGACCAAGCACTCGGTTTTCTAGCCGTCGTGAATCATGATAGCAAATGCAATGCGCAAAAAGTTCAAAACTTTTAAAGTTATTAAAGGGAATTTAAAACTTTCAAGTTTTCATATAGGCTTAGAGTACCTTTTTGGGATAAATATGTCCTACAAATTCAAAATCCTCAATTAATTAACTTAAATGTCAATTGTTGATCCACAAATGGAGTTAGCTCTGCCACGTGTCATCCTGTCATGCCACATCATATTTTTGTATCCTTTTTATTTCCAAAAAAAAAGATACAATATTGCAAATTACCTTCATAAATCTCTCAACATCTCTCCCAACGTATTGTTTAATGGAAGTTGAAATATTATACAGATTTGTTCCCCATATCATTCCTCTGCACATATTACATATATAAACATAATATTATACACATAGTTAATATTTCATTTTGAAGTCAGCAAATCCTTTGAAGATTGTGTAATGTCCTTAAGATTTACCATTCGAAGATGACGTGTCACGCCACATGCATATGTACCAACTTTCGTTTATGAGTAACTAACATATTTGGCATATTTACACAAAAAATAGTGTCCATTGGCAAATTTGCACAAAAATATTGTCCATTGATAAGTCTGTACAAAAAATATTGTCCCTTGTTAAAATTGCACTTCAAAATTAGTTGTTGTGTCAACTGCACTTTCATGTAATTGTCCTGGGAGAAAGGAGTGTTATCCATATTTGAACCTTCGCCCAAAAAAGAATGGGGAGCTATTTCTTGGGAGAATTAATTAATTAATTAGACACCACAAAAGTTGGGCTGTTTTGCGGCATTTTTTCACGACATAGCGGCTTTTTCAACCGCGGGTAAGACATTACCTTGTTTTTGCAAAACACCGGAAATATGTAGGTGGGAAAGTGATATACCAACATTTCTAGAAACGCGGTAGAGTGCAATAAAGGTGGTAACATTGGCCGAGAGAAGTATTAATATAATATTCACACATACCGGCGTTTTGAAAACGTCATTATGTGTTTATATTAAAATAGTACAACCGGAGTTTGTTAAAACACATATTTGTATTTTTTAAAAAAAAAACCTACTTTATAATAATTATAAAAAAAATAAGGCGGAAAATAGAAGGAAAAAAATAAAACTAAAACTAAACAATATTAACAATAATCAATATCATCAACTAATCATAAAATATATGTAAATAAGCAAACGAAGTAAATGATAATAAAATAATTACATATAAATTCAATAAGGGTTAATATGCAAATTTCCCCTCAAAGTATACCAAAAGATGTAGATCTCCCCCTGATATATTTTTAGGTGCAATTTTACCCTTGAAGTTAAAATCTATTGCAATTTAACCCTTCCGTTAGGTAAGAAATTTAACACCGTCTATTTTAATACACGTGGCAAATGAGCTGCCACTCTGGTGCTGACATGGATGCCACGTATGAAAAGAAATTTTTTCATGTAAAAATGAAATAAGATGTAAAAATAATAGTAGAAAAAAAGAAAAGGAAAACAAATTAAAAAATGTAAATCACACCCACCCCCACCACACTCCCTCCCCCCTAAACAGATCCATTGACGCCTGCCACCACCCCGCCGCCCGCCGTCGTTGCCGCCCCACCCCCCTGCGCCGCCGCATCACCTAAAAATATATCAGGGGGAGATCTGCATCTTTTGGTATACTTGGAGGGGGAATTTGCATATTAATCCATTAAACAAAATTGTTATAATATAAACAGATAAACAAAATATGACCCCAAAACATGTAGAGGTTGATATTCAGAGAATGCAAGAAGAGAGAGAAGGGAAGAAGAGAGATGAAGGAAAAAAGGAGTTGGGGCGGGTTTGAATGGGGAGGGAAGAGATATCTATAACGTCAGTAAGTTTTTTAAACAGAAATTAGCATATCGGCGTTTTCAAAATGCGGCTAAAAGCTAGAGAATTAAAAAAATAAATTCCCCACATAGCGGCGGCGCTTTTAAAAGCGCCGCTATGTCATTTTTACTTTTAAAAAAATATTCAAAACATTGTGCCGCTTATAAAAGCACTGCAATGTTAAGAGTAAAAAAAAAATTAAAATTCCCAATCCAAAGCGCCGCTATGTGGATTTATATTTAAAAAAAATATTGTCAACATTGCGGCGCTTCTAAAAGTGTCAGAATAACATTGCGGCGCTTCTGAAAGCACCGGAAAAACATTGTGGCGCTTCTAGAAGCACCGCAATGTTGGGGAATTTAAAAAATATTAAATCCCCCCTCATGGCAGCGCATTATGTGGGGAATTTAATATTTTTTCAATTCTCCAACATTGCGACGCTTTTAAAAGAGCCGTAATTTTGGGAATTTTTTAATAAAAAATTAGTTTTTGTAAAAAAATAATTTTTAAATGAAAATACACAGCAGTTTTCTACATAGAGAAACGCCGATAATAAAACACAGGTATATTAGCGGGAATTGAGTGTCATTTTTTCCCACATTTTGAGCATCTACTTTCCTTCGTTTGTTCCAAAAATGCCGGTATGCTAGTAATTACCCACGTTTTTTCATAAAACGTCTAAAAGTATGCACCGGTAAGCAGCGAATTTTTTGTAGTGAGAGGTCCCTAGTAAAAAACATAATTAAGATAAGGTCTCACGATTTATAATCACCACGTCAAAAGTTGTTATTGTAAAACTAAGAAGTTGTAATTCACAACTCGTGAAACCTCATCTTATTTATGTTTCATCCATAGAACGTGTAATTAATTTTGACTATATATTATTACCATTAAATCAAATGTTGATGATGCCTCTTCTCATGCTTTGAATAGCGCAGCTTGTGTGGGTTTTCTGAGAAATAAGAATATGGTGATTTTCTTGGTGTTTTTGTGGCTAAATTTGAGGAAGGTGATGAACTTTTTGTAGAACTTTGGGCATCCATGCTTGGGCTGGAACTCGCGTGGGACTTGGGATACCATGAGTTCAGTTGGATTCTGACTCTAAGGTTGTAGTGGGAGTGTGGGCCTTCTGGGGAATGCAATCCATGAGTCTCGTGATTTTGAGTTTGTTATAGCAACTAAATGATTGATGGATAAGGACTGGGGAGTTGTGTATTACTCATGTCAACCACGAGCACAATAACGCTGCTGATTTTCTTGCTAAAAGTGGTCTAGCTGCTCGTATTGAATACCAAACGGATTTTTCAAGTTTCCCCAAGACTGATGCAGTTTTATGTTTGGATTGTAGTAGTTGTTCTAACCAAGGTTCGAAAAATCGGACCGGGCGTTCAACCGGGCAAACTACTGGTTCAAGGGTTATTGGTTCAACCGGGGTTCAACCGGGTCAACTCGGAAATAATAAAATGATACTATTTAATCAAATATTAAAGTATTCAAAAACTAAAAATGTAAAATACATCCAGAGCCAATATAAAATACATCCAACCGTGGTTCAAAGCTGTTGTTTCTTCATCCGCTACTTTGTTGTGACTAAGACTGGGAGAGGTTCTGCCGTTCTGCGTTTTGGATTTGGGTGAGCAAGTGAGTTTTTTTTTAAAGGTTAGGGTGCATCGAACCGGGTCAACCGGTTCAGCGGTTTATGCCCGGTTTTGACGAGTCAGCCCGGGCTAATGCCGGGCCAATGTAAAGGGCGAGTTAATGACCAGAGCGAACCGGTCTGGCCACCGGTTCACGGTTCAACCGGTCAAACCACCCGGTCCGATCCGGTTTTTGAAACATTGGTTCTAACTCACTAGGAGTTTGCTGGGGTGGTTTCTTACTATTAAAAAAGGTATTTCTCTTGATGCATTCATTTGATGATTTCCATATAACAGAAAAGTGGGACGGTTTCAAAATTGGGAATGGTTAGGAGGAATCGATAATATTGGCTCTACATATGTGTGCTTCCCATTGTAACATCCGCACAATTGAACCAAAACCACATACGCTACACTATCCTATGCTTAAATTATTTATTTGAAATTGGGTTGAAAAATATTTTTCCCTGGGAATTTTCACCTATTGGCTCCAAAACGTCTAATAAAAAATGGGGCACGAAAAGACTTGACTGCTGAGCCGTATGAGACATTTGATTTGGCTATGTCACATGTAATCAGTCCCACATCGCCTTATTAATCTATGCCAGATTACTCTTTTTACAACACATCATATATTTTAAAAGAAAATTAAAGAAATAAGGGAGAATTAATTAGAGGTCATGAGGAAGAAAAATAATCAAAATGAGGTCTCACGAATATATATATATATATATATATATATATATATATATATATATATATATATATATATATATATATATCACCAATCTTACCAAATAAATTTGAAAATATTTTAATTTGATACGAACACTTTTGTATGAATTTGGTCTACCTCATCACAAGTGTCACATGTGGTACGACCCATCACAATTGAATATATATCTCATAAAGTTTTTATTTCATATTGTAGAATTTTAAGATATGACACTTGAGCAGGGCAAAAAAATACACGCTCCATTTACTTGCTCTTTTTATTAGGGCTGCATAAAAGCCCGGCGGCCCGGTTGGCCCGTCATGACCCGATCCGGTCCTATGCCAAAAATGGTCTGTCACGAAGTGGCCCGAGACCAGCCCGATTAGGACATGACCGACCCGGCTATCGGGTAGGACAGGACCAGGGCATATGCTCCATGACCAACAGGACGGCCCGGCCCGATAATTTTATTATTTTTAGTAAAAATATTTTAATTAATTAACACAATTATCAAACTATTTCATAATTAATTAATTACTTATTTAATTTAAAAATAGTTGATTACAATTCTTTATTTTTCCTACATAATACATCAATTTATTTAATGGTTGAAAAGTGGAAGTTTTTTATTTAATTGTAAAAAAAAAAAATTTGGGACCAACATGGTCCGTCATGTGACCCGGTGGTCATGTCCGGCCCGATCTCGGTGTCGGGCCAAACAGGACATGACCGGGTCTCGGGCCAAAAATTCTGGCCCGACAATTATTTAGGACATGACCAGGGCATATAGGTGGCCCGGTCATGTCTGTCATTTGTGCAACCCTACTTTTTATATCAAGTTTTTTTGATCCATAATCAAGGTATCCCTTCACTCGACAAGTGAGAAACTGATCCCCCGCTGATTTGTAGGCACCTCAAAGGGTGGGACAGCTGGCCTGAGAGATTTAATGTTTCTCCATACCCAACACCAGGAATCGAACCTCAAACAATTGGTTAAGGGTGAATGAGTCATTGTCACTCAACCACACACCCCAGGTTTTTTATATCAAGTTTTGATAATGTGGCATGTTAATCTCAAAATCGCATTAAAATTTTTTTGAAGTGCATATTTGTTGTTGGTTAATTGACTTAATTCATGTGCAATGTAAGATTCATAAAAATTTATCATTTAATTTGCAGAATTTTAATCCAATAATATGACATTATAAAACCTTATTAATTTCTCTAACACATGCAAAATAAAAGGTAAATTTTTATTTCTATTTATTTGCACCCATAAATTTCTTAAAAAATTCGAAAAATCCAATTGCACAAAATGTGCGGAATTCAATGTACGTACTTGCATCAAATCTCAATCAAATTTCCCCATGCATATTAATTCAGCAGTTAGCACAATAGAATTCTAAGTTACTGCAACTAAATCTATTTTTCAAACAATTAACCTTAATTTAGAAAGTTAGTGTATTTGAAATTCTATTGTCTTAATTAAATCACATTTAATTGCGTTAATCAATTTTAGTTTGCATCCACAATTATAAAAATTCGAAATCCAGTTGCTCAAAATGTGGGATTTCAATTAATGTGTAGTCATTAAATGTCAATCAATTGTCAACACGCTTGTACCTTAATTTCATCATTTAGTTAGTTCCAATCGGCTACACAAATGAAATCAGTTGAGTTCGATTTGTCAAACCATTATTATTAACCGTTCATGTATTTGAAATTCTATTGTCCTCATTAAATTGCATTTAATCACATTAACGAATTTTATTTTGCAAACACAAGTAGAAAAATTTGAAATTCAATTGCTTATAATGTGGGATTTCAATTGATGTATAACCGTTAAATCTCAATTAATTGTCAACAATAAGAACATTAATTTCGTAATTTGGTTAGTTTTCGATTGCTTACACATAAAAATGTGTTGACTTTGATTTGCGTCAATTGTGTGTGATGTAAATGATTTAATTTGAAATTAATTCAAACCATTAACCTAATTCACATCTTTGCACCCACAAATGTTTTTAGAAAATTGAAGGGCGAAGAAGACCAAAAAATGATACATAACTATTAACTATTGATCAAGAAACAAAAATAGTATATACTAGTATAACTATTCTAAGGTAAAAAAATGATACCCAACTTTTACCATGTGATCAAAAATGTTATTTTAACTAATATGACAATAATATTGGACATGAAATGTCCAAAATGTCCTTATAATTAAATAAACTTTTACCTTGTGGCGATTAATTTATAAGGGCATTTTGGACTTTTCATATCTAATATTATTGTCATATTAGTGAAAATATCATTTTTGATCACGGGGTAAAAGATGAGTATCATTTTTGTACCTTGAAATAGTTATGTACTATTTTTGTTCCTTGACGAATAGTTATGTACTATTTTTGGTCCATCGCCCAAAATTGAAATCCAATTGGAAGAAGAGCCATGGACTGATTTGGCAGAAGATGTTAGAGGCAGAGGACAAAAATGAGAGGAGGAAGAGGGAGGGGGGGGGGAGGGAGGAAGGGATGGTGGGTGGGTGAGGGGAAGGAGGGAGGAGAGAGGAGGTGAGGTTGATTGAGTAATTTTTTTATTTTAAAAGTAGGACCACATTTTCAAAAATTATATTAATTAAGTCATAAAAGGGTATTTTTAGTATTTTCTAATAGTTCAGTGGTCAAAATGAATCATTTTTATTATTCATAGGCCAAAATGAGATCATTTATTGTTTGTAGGCCAAATTGATACTTTAGAAATAGTTCATAGGCCAGAATGATCTTTAACCCCATTTAATCTACATTAGTTTCTTGCTTTCATGAAGCTTAGCTTTCTTTCTTTTTTTTTCTTTTTTTTAAATAAATGAAGCTTAGCTTTCTATAACATGTACAACCGATAAAATTGTATTGCTAGGTACAATCAGAATAGCTCTATCAATTACCCATCGTCCGTGGGTTAAATGGCGAGGGAATTGAACAATTAGTGATGGGTTGCCACCACGTCACAAGTTTGATTCTTGGGAGTGACACTTAGTTGTTAATAGTTGGCTCTATTCTCACTCGATCCGTGTAGCCTTGGCTAGGTGCTCTGCCCTTGAATTGGATTGAGCTCATCAATTTCCGATTTCACATGCATAAAATAAGACTTATTTGAGACCTCCAATTCAGTGAGCCAAAATCGTTGCATGCTATGCAATAATCAAAGCGGTCATAAATTTTGTAATCCTTGTATGTGAAAATCTTGATACAGGTTTCTGCCCAAAAAAAAACAAAAATTCTTTACAAGTCTATTTGAGCTACAATGCAGAGTATGAACTTGTCTTTGTCAAAAAGAAAATTACTCTAAATATTAAAAAAAGGAAAATGACAAATAAATACTACCTCCGGTCCTAAATATAGGACCTAATTGACTTTTTTGGAGAGATTAAGGTTGCGAAATATACTATTAAATGATGATATATTTGATATATTTTTAGATTATCCATTAGTTTAGAGGTAAAATAAACTAGTTTAAGGGAAAAAAATTAGGTAAATCAATTTATAATTAACTTATTTTGTTTTTTTAAGGATTTTCTAGAAAAAGTCAATTAGGTCTTATATTTAGTATCGGAGGGAGTACCTTCGAATATCCAAAAGGACAAGTATAGAACTCAAACTTCCAAAATGACAAATAAGGAACTCCGAATTCCAAAAGAACAATTAAGGAATCAGACAATTGTTAATTGCTATGTTCCAAATGTTATTAACTATGTTCTAATTGTTAATTTTTATTGAAGTTATTTACTTGTCCTTTTGAAGTTTGAGTTCCTTACTTGTCATTTTAGACATTCGGAGGTATATATTTGTCATTTTCCCTTCAAAAATGGACGACGAAACTTTCTTACAGAAGCTTTAGAAACCACCTACCCAATCCAGCAACACCCAAACACAAAATCCAAATCCCCAAATCAACGGTCCTCCTACTCTTTCCAAGTCCAAAACTTCATCAGAACCCTCTAAAGAATATTGATAGTATTAGAGGAGTCAGGCACCCAATACAAATGAAATGGTTTCTTTAAATAGCATTGCTTCTTCCCAATTATAAGACTAATTGGATTTTTTGGAATTTATGGAAGAAAAATTAAAGGGCGAAGACCCAAAAATGATACATAATTATTGACCAAGGAAAAAAATAGTACATAACTATTCCAAGGTACAAAAATGATACCCAACTTTTACCATGTGATAAAAGATGATATTTTAACTAATATGACAATAATATTAGATATGAAATGTTCAAAATGCCCTTATAATTAAATAAACTTTTACTAGGTGGCGATTAATTTATAAGGGCATTTTGGACATTTCATGTCTAATATTATTGTCATATTAGTGAAAATATCACTTTTGATCATATGGTAAAAGATGAGTATCATTTTTGTACCTTGGAATAGTTATGTACTATTTTTGTTCCTTGGCCAATAGTTATGTGTCATTTTTGGGTTTTCGCCCAAAATTAAAATTAGAGAATACTTGTGTGAACTTGGTGCAACACGTCATTGGTGATCTGACCTATAACAACTAAACACATAAAACCATGTATGTAATTTTTAATAGTAAAATAAAAATCATTGAAAATATGAGATTAAATTTTTTTAATGTAGTTTTTTTAGGGTATTAAGTCACATTGGATATTTCACATGAGATCTTATGTGTTCATTTGTTTTTAGTCGGATCATAAATGACATGGACATTGCTGGGTTGACATAAGAATTTATAGCTAATTGGGTTAAATAAATAGTTAATAGAAAAATTTAGAAAAATAGATTTACAATAAAATTAATTCTTTTTTAGAATTCCCAAAGAAAAATAATTATGTGTGTGCTTGCGAGTGCGATATTAAAAGGTCGACAATCGTGATAGCAAATCCACCACGCAAAAAATTAAATTTAAAATAAATAAGTACACAAAAGTACGCAAGGAGAGTGTAGGGAGCGACCATCGTTTTGGTTTAAGAGCCTGCTTGGTTGTTGGAAAGTTTGACAAAGAATTAGAAATAGATAGTGAGTGAGCCTCATTCTGTAAAAACTTGTGTGATGTGACACATTTCTGACACAGGACAATTACACCACTACCCTTGTCTAAAATAGATTTTGCTAGATTAAAATCGATTCTAAACTGAAATTTAACTTAAAATCGATTTTGAGCCAGCAAAATCGATTTTAGACAAGGGTAGTGGTGTAATTGTCCTCTGTCAGAAATGTGTCACATCAGACAACTTTTTACAGAATGAGGCCCACTCACTTTCCATTTCTAATTCTTTGCAAAACTTTCCAACAACCAAACCAGCCCTAATTTTGCTATTGTTGTTAGTGGGGAAGCACACAGATTTTGTGCCGAACCAAATGAAATGGTTTCCTTCAATAACAATGCAACCAAACCAAGCACTCAGTTTTTCTAGCCGTCGTGAATTGTAACACCCCAAAATTTAAATTAGGGATAATAAAAAATTAATCAAGGTCTTGAGTGTCATTTAGGAATTAGAAAGCCTTAAAAAATAAATGAAGAAGAATAATTATATTTTTTTTTAGAAATTAAATAACTAAATTTATGAGGATATAAATAATCATAAGAATTTTAGGACCTATTCCTTTAGAAACTAAAGACAATTCCTAGTTTGAGGTGAGAAATAACCATAGGAATTATGTTATGAAGGAGGGATTAGAGTGAAAATAAAAAGTTCATTAAAAGGGGTTTAAGTGAAAAACAAGAAATTATGAGGGGCAAAACTAATATTTTCCTCAAACCCTTTATGAAACAAATTCTCCATCTCTTTTGCTTATCATCATCGTCATTTTCACTCCTCACTTCTCTCAAAACACAAGCTCCTCCTTGCCCCCACTTTCTCTTCCATTTCTCTCCATCCCCAGCCACGTTTTCCGGCGATTCACGGCGGCCCGGCGCCGGAAACTCACATGCAATGATGGATTTAGCTTCAGGTGATCCTCCTCTTCATTTCTATACCCACTTTTCCTTCGTTTTGGTGAGATTGAGAAGGGGTCCGAATTGGGATTCTTAGGTTAGGCTTTCACAATCCTTAAAATATAATTTAAGCTTCGATTCTTCAAGCTTGTGGGTGGATTTGAAGGTTACTTTGAGTTTTAGTTGAGTTTGTGAAAATCCCCAATTTGGGTGCTCAAATCGGACGGCCATCTTAGGGATTTTAGGGCTGAAAACTTTAATTAACCTAAGTAGGTGTAAAGTAGAGATAATAAATTGTATTGCATGTTTAAATTTGTTCAAGTTCAAGTTGCAATATAGTTTGAATTTCTTTCTTTATGTTTCCTTTGTCCATTTGGTTTATGTTTCTATAAGATCATCCTTGTGATTTCATGTTTTCTAAATGCAAATATATTGATAGTTTATTCCATGCATGGAGGCCTTGAGGATTCTCTGTTTTCTTTGCTTACATGGCTGAAATTTTGATTTATGCTTAGAGTATTATGGAGATTTGTTGTTTGAATATCATTACACTCAAGGTGTTTGTTAAAATGCCTAGAAGAAAATTTTGGTTGCATTGAGATTTTTTTGAAAGCTTAGAGAGGCATATTGGAAGGAAAAATGAAAGTTTTGTTTTATGATTAATTGAAATAGTAAAATATCACTTATTGGTTAAGATTTAGTTGAGTTAAGTTACTTTGTGTTTAATATTTTGCTTGTCTCTTTATTTCTTTTTCTCTGTTAAGTTTTGGTTAATGATGTGTTAAAGATTCAGTTTTGAGATTGAAGAGTGTAGATGTTTATTTGATTAAAGCACGATTATAGATCTTAAACTAGACTACTAGAGTCCAAGTCCTATGATTTAATGATGTTAATTGTTTGCATGTTAAGTTTGAGAATTTTGTCCTTAATTCTGCAGTGGACATTGATATGTGAATTTAAAAGTTGAATAATCTCTTTTAGTAATTTAAATGGACTTTATAGAATCAAACAAAAGTGTTGAGAATTTAAGATTCAAAGTTCTGATTTTATTTATTTCAATGCTAAGTATATGCTACAAAAGATAATGAATGGGGATTTAACTTCTTTTAACTATCTTTGTTGCTTTGTTGAAATATTGTTGTTGTATTTAGGATTAATAAAGTTTCTGCATTTTTAATATCTTTGCTGAATAGAGTTTAGGAAGAAATTGAAATTCCTACTTTGTTTGGGTATGATCTAATAGACTTATAATTAGTGAAGTAAAGTCATGCATAACTTGAATGGTTTGATTGTAATGAATATAGTGATTTCTGAACTTGCTTTGTTTGATTGCATTAATTAATTGTTGAGGAATTTGATTAGGTTTGAAAATAGATTTTTATGATAGGAAACATAAACAAGGGATTGGGTAGTAATATAGATTTGAGAGAGACGTTGCTTATTATATAGAATAGTTATTTATAGTCATTATTATTATGTAATGATAGGAAAAGGTAGAAGGCAAGTGTTTGAGAAGCAGCAAGAAGGAAAGGAGAAGTATTAGTAAAGTGAAAGGACAGGTAACAGTTTAATTCAATAGCAATAAGCGCGCATGAATATTTTATTTAAAGCATGATAATGTTGATCCTAAGAGGAAAGAGGTATATTTATCTCAGATAGATAAATAAGAAAGTAGAGTACTCTAGGCATCAGGTGGGTCGCTCCCCCTATGCCAAACATTTTCAGAAACCCTGCAGGTAAAGAATACCTCCATTAATTAACGAACATATCGTTAAAAATGATTGGTATAAAGAGGCAGGTTCCAATAAGAGATTGGAAAGAGGCAGGTTCCAATAAGAGATTGGAAAGAGGAGAATATTATCATGATTTAAAGGTAAACTATTGAAATAAACTGTTATTGGGATTCTTTGAATCTCACTGTTGTTTTAAAATGTTTTTACAGATAAGCCGGGAGAAGTTAATTCCGAGGGAAGCTCTAGGAAGGTAGGAAGGATGCTTGTTAGGCCCGTAGGTGCTTAGAAGTTACCGGAGTTCAGGTTTAGATATTTTTAGATCAAAATACTGTAACAGGCAATTTGCTTGTGTTGTACACAGTTAGTGAAGCTATCACCTGAGATAGACAATTGTGTTTATATAATTGTATAAGATAGAACTATTCATGATAGTTTGATTTCTTGGTAGTTATATTAAGTTGTTCAGGTGTAGAGGATTACAAATTAAAAATTAGTTTCTGTTAGAGTTGTGTAATGAATTAATGAACCACTTGAGATTGTAATTGACAAATAATTTTTACAAGGTGTTTAGAAGCTCAATTTACGGAGAAAGATGTTTTACCTAATCTTCTAAAAAAAAATTTAATTCATTCGTATTTTGGGCTTCCAACACTAGAAAAGTGGTTATTAATTGATTATATTGCTACAAATATGGTTGAAAAAGCTAGGATGTTACATTTGGTATCAGAGCAAGGATTCTGGCATAGATTAGCTAAGTATACCTTGCTCGTACATTATATATTTATGGATACCACGAGCACACCATTAGAAAATTTAGGTATCACCACAATAGTAATAGATAGAGTGGAATTAGAAGTGTATTTGTGAGGAACCTGATAAACGTGGCTGTCACCCAAGAGGGGGGGGTGAATTGGGTGAGAGAATAAATTAAATCTTTTGATTCTTCTTTTCGAAAGACTGCTTGTGCTTGGTGATAATATTTACGAAGTAGTGATATGCACAAGTCAGTATGCTATGTGATGCTAAATAGAATGTTTGAATGTAAATTTATGCACACATAAATTTATCCTGGTTCGGTCACCCAGACCTACATCCAGTCCCCAGGCTCCACCTGAGATTTTCAATCCACTATTCTTGTTTAAACCGGGCACAAGAGAAGCCTTTACACTTTAGGTTTTACGAGCACGGGTTCACCTAACAACCCACAGGTTTTACACCGGGTTCACCTGCAAACCTTACAAATGCAAGTTTTACGGGCTAACTTGCAACCTATGGAGATTTAGACAACCTCTAAATGCTCCCCCTTACAAATTGTAAGTTTACACTATGTTCACTCTATGAACTGATTGTGCTAAACACTTAAGCTCAAAGCTAACTCTCTCTAAGAGTGGATGATGTTACTCACTTAAGTACAATAAAGTTACTCTCTGAAAATATCACAAATCTGGATCTGAGAGTAGTAGAAGATGTGTAGTATGATATTTCAGATACTTTGTTCTGTTCTCTCTTTTTCTTCCATATCTTCTCTTCTGAATGAATGTCTCTTTTATACTTGGCTTCATAGGCTTCGGTGGCAAGTTGAATATGAACGTTTGAATAGTGCCGTTAATCCTATGTTACCGTTGAGAAGTACATCTTCATTAATGCTTAGCAGGGTAGACTTGCTTTATCTCTGAAAAGTAGTCCTGACACCTCTGCTCTGACAAAAGCATTCTGACTTCTGAGTATGTGATTTTTACTCTTGCACTCTTGCTGACGGATGATCATCTTTCATCCGCAAGTGGTAATCTTGCTCTGCAAGTGTTAAGCTCTGAGTCCCAATGTCAAGAGTCTTTCCATCTGGAAGCTCATTTGCATCCGGAAGCGTGACCATGTTCTGCACATACTGGTTAGTCCAACATAGCAATATATATATAAGAATTATACATGCTGTGGGAAGTTTGTTTGCTATGGGGAGTAGTTTACTTAGACTGTGTTCTGATTTGGTCTATGATGTATCTGGAAGCATTTTTACATCCGGAAGTAAAACTACTAGATGAAGGATCTTGGTTCACTATAACTCACTCTCACTTAGTGTATTTCATCCCAACACTCAGCGCTAGTCACTAAGCTATCGGAAGCACTTTTACTTGACGTAGTGAACTCACTGACGCTTAGGGTGAAATCTATTCTATCAGTCTGCGCCAGTCAAGATCTAATAGGAAGCAACTTCACTTGATGTTGCATTTCTGCTGACGCTCGGGGTTATATCTAGTCTATCAACCTGCGCCAGTCTAAATCTAATAGGAAGTGCTTTCACTTGGCGAAGTAGACTTACTGACGCTTGGGGTAATAACTATTCTATTGCTCTGCGCCAGTCTGAGTCTAACAGGAAGCGCTTTCACTTGGGGAAGTAGACTTACTGACGCTTGGGGTAATATCTATTCTGTCGCTCTGCGCCAGTCTAATTCTAACAGGAAGCGCTTTCACTTGGGGAAGTAGACTCACTGTCGCTTGGAGTAATATCTATTCTATCGCTCTGTGCCAGTCTAAGTCTAACAGGAAGCAAACTCACTTCCGATTGAAACATAGCTTAGTCTTAAGGTTTTGTGTACCTAATTCTCATGGACTAAGTTATTTCCCAGTGATTTTACTTGCTGATGCTGGGGGATGAAAACATTCATCCGCATGCGCAAGTCCTAATCTATCCGGAAGTAGATCTTCACCCGGAAGCACTCTTACTTGGGATCCTATGTTATCCTATTGCTTCCTAGGCACTTGGTCTAATCCTCTACATTTTAGTCTTCATCAAAACTTAAGATTCTAACATTCTCCCCCTTTTTGATGATGACAAACCTAGTTCTATTAATTAAGTTCATATGGAAGGATTAGCAATAGTTAAGAGCAGGTAACTCAGACAAATATTATTGACAAGCAGAAGTTACAAGTCAGAGTTATACAATCAAATAACATATACAAGTAAAGAATGTATACAAATAAATTTCACTAAGTATGAATGAAGATATGCATGAAAACAAAATCAACAAAAATATTTGGATTGGGGGTTAGAGTCTGTGTCTCTTTTTCTTTTCCCTCTCTTTCTGTCTCTCTTCATTTTCCTCACGCTCACTCTGGTTTATCTGGGCAATGATCTCTTGAAGCTCTTTTTCCTCTTTTTCCCTTCTGAGCCTTTCTGATTCAATGGACTCCTCGTATGCCCTTTTCATGTTCTCCACTTCTTCATACCCAGGGAAACCTGTAGCATCGTCGAAGTAGCAGACTTCTCCATTGGGATAGTGTACAGCCCGGATTCTTACATTCCATGCAGAGAAGTTGGAATCCTCTTCAACTTCTTGGGCTTTCCTTTTCCCTTTCCCTTTGCTCTTCCCTTTGCTTTTGCTAATTGGAGGAGTGGGCATGGCACTTGCTCTTTCAGCATCGAGGCAAGCCATCTGACCAAAGGATAGCTTGTCAGTGAATCCATACTTCTCAAATTCTTCAGGAGTCATGTCTTCAATTTCCAATTTGACTTCCTTCAGAATTGGAACCGCTTGGACCACTGGATTTTCTTGCACAACCTGAGCAGATGAAGTTCCTTGCTCAGGTAGGTCAGATGAAGTCTCTTCCTCAGACTCATCAGATTCAGTGGTGGCAACGAACTTTCTGGCACGTTTCCTAGCAACGGCCTTCTTTCTGGGTACACTGAATCCGGCTGCTGGTTCAGATGAGGGAGGAGGATCGGAAGATTGCTCAGATGAAGGGACCTCAGACTCTTGCTCAGATAGTGTAGGAACAGGCTTGGCTATCACAATGGGAGGATGGTTGGGTCTCTTCAGTCCCCACTTCATTATGATCTCCTCAACCATCTCTCTACTTGTTTTATTTGGAGGAGGCTCTGATGATGACTCAGATTGTGAGGATTGTTCATTCTGTCCAAACACAATCATCTCCAAATGTGATCCTTGCTCAGCTGTTCTCTTCTGCTCCATGAGACGGAGGGCCTCTCCTCTTATAAGGCTCTCTGCACCACTCAGCCTCTGAGACTCATATGCACGACGCAGGGCGGCCGTGATATCTTCATCAATCCAGAGTGATGGCTGGCTGAGGACATCCCTTGTGGCCATACTTAGGCGAAGAGTAGACATAACATTTCTCCCCCTTTTGTCATCATCAACAGGGGTGAGTGCCAGGGATGGAGTGGATGTGGAGGAGGATGGAGGTGGTTCAGGACCAAATTTCTTGGGAGGGGAGGGTGAGAGGGTAGAGGTGGAGGATGTGGGAGAAGATATGTGTTCAGGAGTTTGAGGAGGGTCGGGGAAGCAGCTGGTGGTGACAAAGATATCCCCATAAGGATGAGTGGAGGAGTATTCTTTGTAGTTAGCGGAGTCAGGGGTAAAGGGTAAATGGTCATCGGAGAGTGGTTGAAGGCGGGGATACTCGCCGTATGGTTGGCTGAGGGGGTGAATGGCTGTTTCAGATCCTATGGGTCTAGGGCTTGGATGGGTAGGGTTGGAGAAGCGGAGTGGAGAGCGTGTAGGGGCACCTGGTCGTGTGGGAATGGGTGAGGATGAGGATGAGGAAGGTGAGGATGAGAAGGTTCTAGGAGAATGGCGTGGAGAGTTATGAGTCGAGTCTTGGGTTTGGTGGTCATGGGTAGGTGAGGGTTGGGATTGTTGGTCATTGTTGGGTGATGGTGGAGCTTGTTGGTCATTTTGTGGTGGAGGCTGAGGTTGTTGAGTGTTGGGCGGAGGAGGTGGTAGTTGAGGGTGATTAGGAGGAGGAGGAGGGTTTTGAGGAGGAGGAGGAGGAGGTGGTAAGTTACCTTGTGATGAGGGTTGGGGAATTTGTAGGTGCTGGAGGATGAGGTCTAATTTTGCATTCACCCTGGCAAGGTGATTCTCGAGTTGTCCTACTCTGTCCTCAAGTCGTTGGATTCGCTCCCCTTGGTGGTGGAAGCCAGCTTCACATTCAACACGGAGAGGACCCACCAAGGAATCAGTCAGTCTAAACAGAAGCTCTTCCTTTATGTCCTCTGCAAAGGCCCTAACAGAAGCTGGAACCCTTGCACTACGGCTTGGCCCAGCATGAGAGTCAACTTCCTGATCGCCTGCTCCAGATGCAGAGGGAGCTGAAGTACCAGAAGCACTACTGGCTTGTGAGCGTGAGCGAGTGGGCTTAGGAGGCTTGAAATACTTGATCCCCATCCTTGCCACATTGGTTGCTCCCACAGGCCTACATTTGACATTCTCTTCTTTCACAGCAGATGTAGCCTTGATCAGATGCTTCTCAAGAAGGAAGGCAATGATGGTGGGATAGGGAAGATACCCTGACTTGTCATTGCTTAACCAGCGCTGAAGCTCTAGGCATATCAACTGCCCAGGGTTGAAAGGCTTGAGCGAGAGGAGTCTAGGGAACCAAGGGTTGTCCAGCAGTGTGAATTCGTTGAAGTTGCCTCCCTTATGAGTCATTATCCGGGAGTAGACGTAGTACAAGAGCCTGTTAGAATCAGACATCTTGGACACCTTCTTGCTGTTGGTGCCATACAACTCCTCGAGTTCCTCCTTGCTGTACTTGTGAGACTCAGGGTAGATCCATTCATTCATATCCTCTTCTGTGATTCCCATCATCTCATTCAAGGTTCTCCAAGTGAACCTGAAGGTTCTTCCTCTTACAGTGGCAGTGAAGGAGAGTTTGTGGACTTGCTCTTTCCCATCCACCTTCCTGTACTTAGCTCTGCCTGAGAGGGATTGGCAAAAGACTCGCAGGACGTTGACGTTGTAGTCCTGGTTGATGCCCAGCCAAGGCATATACTTTTCCAAGTAAGGGCGCAGATGAGCAAACCCTAGTTCATCCAACTTGTCCAGATTGATGAACAGGCCATGGTTGAAGATGGGAATGGATGTCTCAAATTTGGCGGATACACTCTCCAAAGCCCCATCTCTATAAACTGTGGGATCATCTTCTTCCTCAACCCTCTGCCTCTTGGTGGAAGGCTCCTCAGAAAAATGAACCTTCTTCTTCTTTCCCTTTCCCTGAGCATCTCGCTCTTGTTCAGAACCCACTGTCTGTTCTATTCTACCAGAGGTTTCAGGCTGACCCTGAATGTCTTCACCCTGTCCTCGTGATTGCCCAGAACCTTCTTGGCGTTCATGAAGTTCTTCATGTTGTTCTTCATAGTGCCCAGATTTACCAGAATGCTTGTGAGTGGATTTCCCAGATTTCGATTTAAGTTTCTTGGAAGAAGAGGTTTTCTGGATGACTGGGTTGGATTCATTCGTACCGGCCATTTTTGTATGAATGTTGTGAAAATAAAGATGAAATGCGAGAAGTGTGTAAAAATGAAGAATGCAATGAAGAAGATGAAGCAAATTTTTCAGAGAAAAGATGCGTGTGAAAATAATGCAAGTAAAAAGTGAAGATGAAAAGTTACATCTATTTATAGGTAAAGCTTCTGAGGATAGAATGGGTATAGTCTTTCAAATTTTCACACATTTGGGTAACGTAAGTTTTTAAGTTGGAACGACACACCTGATGACACGTGTTGCTTCAGAGAAGGCACAGCGTTTCATAGAGGAAGTTGAAACGTTTTCTGAAGTGATGTGTCCCTTGATCTGACACTGGCGCTCTTGATCATATTGAATTATCATCCAGCGCTAGCCAAAGAGTATCCGGAAGTGATTTTGCTTCTGGTCGGACAGACGCTCCTGGTTGCCTTGAGTAGTCATTCAGCGTCAGCACGAGAGCATCCGGAAGTAGTTTTGCTTCCGATGGTACTTACTTAAGATTTAACATTGAGTAACTCGTTGATGTTCTCTCTTGTGCATCCACAGCGATCAAGCTTTCATAACTAAAGCCATATTTGCATCAAGTAGAGTTTGTTTGATCTTCTCAATTTCAGGAGCAGTAGCTCTCGGAGCCCAGTATGAACAACAACTCATTCAGATTTGATACATTTCTCTGATCAGGTATGATCATGAAAATTGTTGTTCCTTCGTACCTTCTTTCCTACAAAATAGCAAATGATTTCTCTTTCCCATTTTTCAGTCTCCAACCTTGGATCTGACTGGTCAGTTTGTAGGAAGTATGTGATTCTTATGCACTTAAGAATTATTCACTATGAATATAGCATTGCGAATCAACTATGACTATATGCACATGGCTTCTGATAATGATAGTCATAGATAGCATATAGAGTATGAACATTGTGTGAAATATCTTATAAGCCATATCATGTTCATGCTTATGATGCTTAACGTAAAATCTCAATAAGTCCATCTTACATTTGCATAGGAGATTTTACTGTTGCATGCTTCAACCTTAAATAATCCCTTGCTTACCCAAGGAGATCTTTTATACTTATCCTTGGCCTGAAGCACTTTCTTAGAAGAGACAGGATTCGCAGGTTTTCTCCATGTGAGTTGAGACATCCTCTCTCTTTTGTCCTTCTCAGGATAGTTGAATGGAACTCTGTGATAGCTTATCCCTGAGACAAGGTCTTTGTTCCTTGTGGTAGCGCACTGCTTCTTATGATTGAACCAGGTAGTTGCAGTAGTGACATCACCACGAGTTCTCTTCTTTGGGACAAGAGGAACTCTTGATCTTTCCTGCACAGGTAAGGCACTAGAAGAGAGTTTTGGTACCCATTTGTACTTGGGTCCTACATAGTTAGCGCTGGACCTTACTTGTCCTTTGGGGATCCATATATATTTATTTCTCACATTTAAATTTCTCTTAAAATTGCATGTGTGAGAAATATGACCAGTTCTACCACAATAATGACAGATAATGGGATGATGTTCAGAATCAGATTTCTTATCACTATTATGGTGGTCAGTTTTCTTTTCAAAGACTCTATGTTTATTAACTTTTGAAATCTCAGGGTCTTTCGAAAAGTCTTCTTTTATGATTGGGACTTTGGACTCCTTGGTTGTAGAAGAAGGAATAAGTTCCTCAAGTTCCCTATTCCTTTTTCTTAAGCCTAGAATTTCTTTTGCAAGTTTACAGAATTCAACATGTAGCTCATTATACATATCTTGCAATTCAGAAGTTTCAAGTTTAGGTACCTCATTTTCTTCAGCTTCTGAATCTACTAGGCGGAGATCCACTCTCTCTTTGCTGATACTAGCTTCTACTACATCACCATCCAGTAGCTCATCAACGGTGGATTCACAAGGAGCACATAGTGAGCTTTGGACAGCCTTATCATCAAGAAATTGGTTAGAAGCATACATAGTATCAAGAGTGTTCCAAATATCTATAGCCCTAGAGCAATATTTAATTTTCTGATAATCATTGTCAGATAAACTTTTGTGCAAAATTTGCATTGCTCTAAGGTTTAAGTAAAATAAGCTTTTGTCTTCTTCTGTCCAATTTACTTTTGGTTTGAAATCAGAGTCCTTTTCAAAAACATCCCACATTTTGAAATCAGTGGATAGTATAAAACTTTTCATCCTTCCCTTCCATAAGTAAAAATCAGCATTTTCTAACATGGGTGGGATTGTATGATCAAAACCTTCAAAACACATTTTGTAACCCAAATCAGCCTAGGTCTTTGCACTTGAGATCGTTGGATCCTTTAAACAAGTGACCTTGCTCTGATACCAAATGATAAACGTGGCTGTCACCCAAGAGGGGGGGGTGAATTGGGTGAGAGAATAAATTAAATCTTTTGATTCTTCTTTTCGAAAGACTGCTTGTGCTTGGTGATAATATTTACGAAGTAGTGATATGCACAAGTCAGTATGCTATGTGATGCTAAATAGAATGTTTGAATGTAAATTTATGCACACATAAATTTATCCTGGTTCGGTCACCCAGACCTACATCCAGTCCCCAGGCTCCACCTGAGATTTTCAATCCACTATTCTTGTTTAAACCGGGCACAAGAGAAGCCTTTACACTTTAGGTTTTACGAGCACGGGTTCACCTAACAACCCACAGGTTTTACACCGGGTTCACCTGCAAACCTTACAAATGCAAGTTTTACGGGCTAACTTGCAACCTATGGAGATTTAGACAACCTCTAAATGCTCCCCCTTACAAATTGTAAGTTTACACTATGTTCACTCTATGAACTGATTGTGCTAAACACTTAAGCTCAAAGCTAACTCTCTCTAAGAGTGGATGATGTTACTCACTTAAGTACAATAAAGTTACTCTCTGAAAATATCACAAATCTGGATCTGAGAGTAGTAGAAGATGTGTAGTATGATATTTCAGATACTTTGTTCTGTTCTCTCTTTTTCTTCCATATCTTCTCTTCTGAATGAATGTCTCTTTTATACTTGGCTTCATAGGCTTCGGTGGCAAGTTGAATATGAACGTTTGAATAGTGCCGTTAATCCTATGTTACCGTTGAGAAGTACATCTTCATTAATGCTTAGCAGGGTAGACTTGCTTTATCTCTGAAAAGTAGTCCTGACACCTCTGCTCTGACAAAAGCATTCTGACTTCTGAGTATGTGATTTTTACTCTTGCACTCTTGCTGACGGATGATCATCTTTCATCCGCAAGTGGTAATCTTGCTCTGCAAGTGTTAAGCTCTGAGTCCCAATGTCAAGAGTCTTTCCATCTGGAAGCTCATTTGCATCCGGAAGCGTGACCATGTTCTGCACATACTGGTTAGTCCAACATAGCAATATATATATAAGAATTATACATGCTGTGGGAAGTTTGTTTGCTATGGGGAGTAGTTTACTTAGACTGTGTTCTGATTTGGTCTATGATGTATCTGGAAGCATTTTTACATCCGGAAGTAAAACTACTAGATGAAGGATCTTGGTTCACTATAACTCACTCTCACTTAGTGTATTTCATCCCAACACTCAGCGCTAGTCACTAAGCTATCGGAAGCACTTTTACTTGACGTAGTGAACTCACTGACGCTTAGGGTGAAATCTATTCTATCAGTCTGCGCCAGTCAAGATCTAATAGGAAGCAACTTCACTTGATGTTGCATTTCTGCTGACGCTCGGGGTTATATCTAGTCTATCAACCTGCGCCAGTCTAAATCTAATAGGAAGTGCTTTCACTTGGCGAAGTAGACTTACTGACGCTTGGGGTAATAACTATTCTATTGCTCTGCGCCAGTCTGAGTCTAACAGGAAGCGCTTTCACTTGGGGAAGTAGACTTACTGACGCTTGGGGTAATATCTATTCTGTCGCTCTGCGCCAGTCTAATTCTAACAGGAAGCGCTTTCACTTGGGGAAGTAGACTCACTGTCGCTTGGAGTAATATCTATTCTATCGCTCTGTGCCAGTCTAAGTCTAACAGGAAGCAAACTCACTTCCGATTGAAACATAGCTTAGTCTTAAGGTTTTGTGTACCTAATTCTCATGGACTAAGTTATTTCCCAGTGATTTTACTTGCTGATGCTGGGGGATGAAAACATTCATCCGCATGCGCAAGTCCTAATCTATCCGGAAGTAGATCTTCACCCGGAAGCACTCTTACTTGGGATCCTATGTTATCCTATTGCTTCCTAGGCACTTGGTCTAATCCTCTACATTTTAGTCTTCATCAAAACTTAAGATTCTAACAGAACCCAATGACTAAGTGAGTGTTAAGTCAAGTTGACAAGATGTAGAATCTTATATTGTTGGAATTTGATAGACTATACCGATTGGTTAGACATTATAGAGTTTGGATGATAAAATAGTGATTTGATGATCATGTGAGTTTAGAAATTAGGAATTCCAAAAATCATTTAGTTGATAGAATAAATTTTGAATAGTTTCTTGTTCATTGATGTTGGAATAGATGATCGAGTGATTTTAGAAGAACTTATTTAAGCCTTTGAATGAAATTGAGAATAAGAGACGTAGTATTAGGAAATGAGGTTGAAATCATGGATTATTTGCTTATTTAGGGTAAAGATTTGAATCAACTTATTGGAATTGTGGAAGTCAAATTTTAAGGTTTATAATTATATAGTTGAGTGTGGTTTGATGGCAATGTACTATAGGATTATGAGGTTGCAAGGGCCTAGCAGAATTCTTATAGAATTATAGGAATGTGAAATTTTAATTTGTGGATAATATTGTAGAATACTTTAAAGATTAGAAGAAGTAGATGTTGAGGGGTGGATAAGAGTTTGGAAGAAGATTGACGGAATAAGGATTTTTCTTTGGGGTCTTGAGTATAATTATGATCCGGACATAATCATAATCAAGGCATCATTGAGAAACCTTATGAGTCAAAAGGGTTTAGAGAGATTTGAAAGCAATAAGAGATGGTTAATGTAGATTAAAGTAGGGAATATTAAAATTTATAGTAATGCTTTTGTCTATTGTTGTATGATTGTTTTTGAAATTTTCAACTTGATAGTCTAATTTGAATTGAGAACTTAGTTGAACAAAGAGTGGTATATTAGAAGGCTATGATGAAGTTTTGTTGTGACACTTGAATCCATGTTTTTTGTTCTATCTGGATGTTGATTTTGTGTATATGTGAAGTGTTAGCATGAGGTATTAGATGGTGATTCTGAATTCTGATTGGTGTGTGAGAAATTGTTTGTTGTTTTGTGTTTGAGCTGCTACAGTATTGTAAGAGTCCTAAAACAGTAGGGTCATTCCTTTAATTTCGAGGACGAAATTATTTAAGGGGGAGAGAATTGTAACACCCCAAAATTTAAATTAGGGATAATAAAAAATTAATCAAGGTCTTGAGTGTCATTTAGGAATTAGAAAGCCTTAAAAAATAAATGAAGAAGAATAATTATATTTTTTTTTAGAAATTAAATAACTAAATTTATGAGGATATAAATAATCATAAGAATTTTAGGACCTATTCCTTTAGAAACTAAAGACAATTCCTAGTTTGAGGTGAGAAATAACCATAGGAATTATGTTATGAAGGAGGGATTAGAGTGAAAATAAAAAGTTCATTAAAAGGGGTTTAAGTGAAAAACAAGAAATTATGAGGGGCAAAACTAATATTTTCCTCAAACCCTTTATGAAACAAATTCTCCATCTCTTTTGCTTATCATCATCGTCATTTTCACTCCTCACTTCTCTCAAAACACAAGCTCCTCCTTGCCCCCACTTTCTCTTCCATTTCTCTCCATCCCCAGCCACGTTTTCCGGCGATTCACGGCGGCCCGGCGCCGGAAACTCACATGCAATGATGGATTTAGCTTCAGGTGATCCTCCTCTTCATTTCTATACCCACTTTTCCTTCGTTTTGGTGAGATTGAGAAGGGGTCCGAATTGGGATTCTTAGGTTAGGCTTTCACAATCCTTAAAATATAATTTAAGCTTCGATTCTTCAAGCTTGTGGGTGGATTTGAAGGTTACTTTGAGTTTTAGTTGAGTTTGTGAAAATCCCCAATTTGGGTGCTCAAATCGGACGGCCATCTTAGGGATTTTAGGGCTGAAAACTTTAATTAACCTAAGTAGGTGTAAAGTAGAGATAATAAATTGTATTGCATGTTTAAATTTGTTCAAGTTCAAGTTGCAATATAGTTTGAATTTCTTTCTTTATGTTTCCTTTGTCCATTTGGTTTATGTTTCTATAAGATCATCCTTGTGATTTCATGTTTTCTAAATGCAAATATATTGATAGTTTATTCCATGCATGGAGGCCTTGAGGATTCTCTGTTTTCTTTGCTTACATGGCTGAAATTTTGATTTAAGCTTAGAGTATTATGGAGATTTGTTGTTTGAATATCATTACACTCAAGGTGTTTGTTAAAATGCCTAGAAGAAAATTTTGGTTGCATTGAGATTTTTTTGAAAGCTTAGAGAGGCATATTGGAAGGAAAAATGAAAGTTTTGTTTTATGATTAATTGAAATAGTAAAATATCACTTATTGGTTAAGATTTAGTTGAGTTAAGTTACTTTGTGTTTAATATTTTGCTTGTCTCTTTATTTCTTTTTCTCTGTTAAGTTTTGGTTAATGATGTGTTAAAGATTCAGTTTTGAGATTGAAGAGTGTAGATGTTTATTTGATTAAAGCACGATTATAGATCTTAAACTAGACTACTAGAGTCCAAGTCCTATGATTTAATGATGTTAATTGTTTGCATGTTAAGTTTGAGAATTTTGTCCTTAATTCTGCAGTGGACATTGATATGTGAATTTAAAAGTTGAATAATCTCTTTTAGTAATTTAAATGGACTTTATAGAATCAAACAAAAGTGTTGAGAATTTAAGATTCAAAGTTCTGATTTTATTTATTTCAATGCTAAGTATATGCTACAAAAGATAATGAATGGGGATTTAACTTCTTTTAACTATCTTTGTTGCTTTGTTGAAATATTGTTGTTGTATTTAGGATTAATAAAGTTTTTGCATTTTTAATATCTTTGCTGAATAGAGTTTAGGAAGAAATTGAAATTCCTACTTTGTTTGGGTATGATCTAATAGACTTATAATTAGTGAAGTAAAGTCATGCATAACTTGAATGGTTTGATTGTAATGAATATAGTGATTTCTGAACTTGCTTTGTTTGATTGCATTAATTAATTGTTGAGGAATTTGATTAGGTTTGAAAATAGATTTTTATGATAGGAAACATAAACAAGGGATTGGGTAGTAATATAGATTTGAGAGAGACGTTGCTTATTATATAGAATAGTTATTTATAGTCATTATTATTATGTAATGATAGGAAAAGGTAGAAGGCAAGTGTTTGAGAAGCAGCAAGAAGGAAAGGAGAAGTATTAGTAAAGTGAAAGGACAGGTAACAGTTTAATTCAATAGCAATAAGCGCGCATGAATATTTTATTTAAAGCATGATAATGTTGATCCTAAGAGGAAAGAGGTATATTTATCTCAGATAGATAAATAAGAAAGTAGAGTACTCTAGGCATCAGGTGGGTCGCTCCCCCTATGCCAAACATTTTCAGAAACCCTGCAGGTAAAGAATACCTCCATTAATTAACGAACATATCGTTAAAAATGATTGGTATAAAGAGGCAGGTTCCAATAAGAGATTGGAAAGAGGCAGGTTCCAATAAGAGATTGGAAAGAGGAGAATATTATCATGATTTAAAGGTAAACTATTGAAATAAACTGTTATTGGGATTCTTTGAATCTCACTGTTGTTTTAAAATGTTTTTACAGATAAGCCGGGAGAAGTTAATTCCGAGGGAAGCTCTAGGAAGGTAGGAAGGATGCTTGTTAGGCCCGTAGGTGCTTAGAAGTTACCGGAGTTCAGGTTTAGATATTTTTAGATCAAAATACTGTAACAGGCAATTTGCTTGTGTTGTACACAGTTAGTGAAGCTATCACCTGAGATAGACAATTGTGTTTATATAATTGTATAAGATAGAACTATTCATGATAGTTTGATTTCTTGGTAGTTATATTAAGTTGTTCAGGTGTAGAGGATTACAAATTAAAAATTAGTTTCTGTTAGAGTTGTGTAATGAATTAATGAACCACTTGAGATTGTAATTGACAAATAATTTTTACAAGGTGTTTAGAAGCTCAATTTACGGAGAAAGATGTTTTACCTAATCTTCTAAAAAAAAATTTAATTCATTCGTATTTTGGGCTTCCAACACTAGAAAAGTGGTTATTAATTGATTATATTGCTACAAATATGGTTGAAAAAGCTAGGATGTTACATGAATCATGATTAGCAAATGCATTGCTCAAACCATTTTGGGAAAATTAATATCAACATCTCACCAAAAACACATAATATCGGAAAAGTATTACCAATTGGCCAAATTAAAGTAGGGTTCTAATGAAATTTTCTCTAATTATGTTACAGCACAAAAATGCTCTTAATTTTCCCAAAACTTTAGTCACATTTCAGCGGGTATATCAATACACATTTCAGCGGTTTGGACCGCTGAAATGGTGCTATAGTGAATAAAAAACCGCTGAGATTCAGTGTGTGCCAAATAGCATCCCAGAGGGTACAAGCGTTTGCTGTAGAGCTGGTCAAACCCGCTGAAATGTGCAACAACGAAGCAATTTCAGCGGTTCCTTGACCCGCTGAAGTGCAATTACAATTTAATATAAAAAAAATATAATATTGCACTTCAGCAATTGCTAGACCCGCTGAAAGGCAATAATAATGTTCAAAAAGATTATATTGCAGCAATAATTTTTTTTAAAAAAATACACTTCAGCGGTCAAGTTGACCGGTGAAGTGCAATAAGAATTTTTCAAGGCTCTGTAATAAAAAAAAGAATTTTTCAAGGCTCATCCACACAGGGGCATCACCAGACAATGAGCCATACATTCTTGCTGACGGAACACAACAAGTTTTCTACGTTGCTGATCCTAAACACAAGGACTAGCACATGGTTATTCATATGAAGCCCCGGAACCTGTACAACATGGGCGAGAAATATGATGCAACAATAGAAACTACTCAACTTGATGCCCCGTAGAATCTGGAGAATTCCATCACGGAAGATGATGTGCACATACTTGCGATTAGGGAGGAGGAAGACAATGACAAATGATTTATTTCGCAATTATACATGTAACTATCCAAGATTTTTGATTTCATCTATTTTGCTTAATTTCATACACACACACATTTATAATTAATAGACAATACATAATATTCATTCCTGTATAAAAAAAGATTTTACAACATAAAAATAAGATAATCAACCTACATATACATAAAAAACCAAACGGACCATAATGATCGCCACCCTTGTCTCTTCTCGGGAGTCCACCTCCACTGCCCCTCTCCCGTCTTTCCTCACGCCTGCAGCATCGTCTATCGTCCAACTCTCGTCTCAACTCTGCCAGCTCCTACATCTGCTGCCTAAGCTCCTGCCTCTCTCGCCTCACCTCTTCCCTCTCCTGCCTCACCTTCTCCCTCTCCTGCTGACTCTCTTGTCTATATTCTTCCCTAAACTGTTATTCCCGCTCATCAAACTGCTTCTGTAGACGCTCCTCTAGCTGGCGATCCTCATAAGAATGGTTGTCACTCGTACTGTCATGCTCCAAATGCACATAACGGGTACCATATACTTGCACTCGCCTAGAATGTTCACGAGCACCTATGGCAGCCCAGAGTCTAGCTATGATCTCAAACGGGTCCGTACTCCTTGCATCCCTATCAAACTCGTCATTATCTAGCCCTTTCGCATATGCAAATTGCTTCGCAGCTCGATAAATTGCCGCTTGCAAAAATAAACAGCCTCAACAATTGAAATTAAAAATTATACAATTCATCTCTATAACGTAGAAATTAAAACTTACCAACTCATCCTCCGCATAAGGCACAAATGACCAGTCAGTGTGTTTGCGTATTTCGAATAAGAAATCTCTGACGATGTCCTCGGTGAAACTTCCTTGCTCATAACCCTCTCTAATTAAGTTGAAATTAACAAAAAATAAAATTACATAATTATAATAAACAAAATTAATCAAGTAATATTGAAACGAAACATATATAATTTATATATAACTCACATACTATATCGCCCAGAATAACTAAAGAGGATGGGAACTAGTCGTATGACGAATCACTTGATGACTGTGGGCCTCTTTACCTGTCCTAGACCTCTCCTGCCCTTCCAATCCAAAACGGAATCTCGCATATATGTCCCATTGTTTTGGATAGACTCCAGGGGAAATCCCTAACAATCTCCAATAGAGGTCGAGTTCCTATCGGATTCCTTTTCTTGTAGTAATCATTTCTCTTCGTCTTCCACCCGTCCCCAATCTTCTTGATGACATAATTCTTCACTGAATTATTATTTGAGATCTCGAACTTTTTCTGAAAAAGAAAATTAAAGATAACATTAATATACAAATAATTAAGGGCAAATGTGCAAAAATAGCCACAATAAATTTAAAAATGGACATCTATAACTCTGGAAAATTTAAGGGGGCAAAACTGTCCACTGTAAACCAAAATGGGGCAAAAATAACCTCTCTATTAGGTAGAGTTAAATGAACGTTTTTCAGACGTGGCCCCACTATCAGTAAATGACGTGTCATACATTGGAGGGTGTAATATGTTGATGGGGCTTTATTTTTTCAGATAATTACAAAGAAGTATGGTGGATTTCACATGATTTGGGGTTATATTTGGTTTCTTATCGAAATAATTTGAGTGTTTAGGGTTCGTTTCAGGTGATTTAGGGTTCAACTGGATGCATTTCAACTTCCATGATGGATTTTGGAATTGACACATCATTTACTGATGGTGGAGCCTACGTCTGGAAAACGTCTGTTTAACTTAGCCTAACAGAGAGGTTATTTTTGCCCCATTTTGGTTTATAATGTACGGTTTTACCCCATTTTGGTTTACAGTGTACGGTTTTGCCCTTTTAAATTTACCAGAGTTATAAGTGCCCATTTTTAAATTTACGGTGACTATTTTTGCACCTTTGCCCAATAATTAAATAGATTAAATGTTAAATTTATAAAAATAAAGTTTAATTAATCAACTACTATTATATAATTGGTTCTTAATTTGACAATATTCACCCACGCATGTTCACGTCGTTGATTCGACACCTTCCAATCCGCCAAATCAGTGCCGATAAGAAAGGTAAAATGCCAGAATGTTAAATAGTATAAAATCAGTTTCCACGGAACTCATTTTACGATTTTTAAAAAGTCAGAGGGTCCCACTACTACCAAATTCTGTGCATCTCCATTGTTACATATAGTTCCATCAGATATGTTGTGTTGTCCTAGTAAGGATCTGATTGATGAGGCAGAGCAGCAGCGCATACAAGAAGAAGAAGACGTCCAACGTGTAAAAGAGCATCGGAGATAATGAGAGGAGTAGTTCGTTCCACCAGAAGTACTCTAGTACGCAATATCGGTGGCAGACATGATAATGAGGTGGAGCACCTCAGACGACAGGACGTTGAGTCTTCAGAGAAGGAGGAGGTCCTCTTCTAGGAGTGGATTTGTAACATCCCAAATATTTAATTAAGGATTATTGGTAGTTTAAGATTTAATTTTTGGAAATTTATTATGATTTTAGGAAGCTTGCAAGTAAAATTCATGCAAATTTAAGTATTTTGGGAGAATAAATTCATTTTAAGGAAATTAAATCCTATTTGTATGTAGAAATCAAAAGAGCAATAATTAGAAATTTAAATTAGTAATAAATAACAACGTAAACCTTATCCCACTCAAGTGGGGTCGGCTACATGGATCACACGACGTCATTTTGCACGGTCACTAGTCATTCCTAGAGTTAAACCTTTCACTAAAAGATCTCTTTGAATAACCTCGTTAAGAGTTCTCTTTGGTCTCCCTCTATTTCTTATATATGGATCCCATACCATCTGATCAACTATTCTTATTGGCTCATCTAATTCTCTTCTTTGAACATGTTCATACCACCTTAAACGATATTCTCCCATTTTCTCTGATATTGGTGCTACCCCAACTCTTTCATGAATGTGATCATTACGAATCCTATCTTTTAGTGTATACTCACTCATCCATCTCAACATTTTCATCTCTGCCACATCCATCTTATATTCTTGTTGTTTTTTAATTGCCCAGCATTCACTACCATATGACATTGCCGGTCTAATAGCTGTTCGATAGAATTTTCCTTTTACTCTATCTTGAACCATACGATCACATATAACCCCAGAAGCTTTTCTCCATTTACACCAACCAGCCTGAAATCTATTATTGACATCTCCATCTACTTCACAATCTTCTTGTATAATTGATCCTAAATATTTAAACTTATCCACCTGTTGTATGACATGCTCTCCTAATGTAATTTCTATGTCCTCATGAGTTTGTCTATTGCCAAAACTGCAGTACATATATTCCGTCTTACTCCTACTTTATCTAAAACCTTTTGACTCTAGAGTCGTCCTCCATAGCTCTAATTTCCAATTAATTTCATCTTTTGAATCCCGTAAAATAACTATATCATCCGCGAAAAGCATGCACTTAGGAATTTCTTCTTGTATACTTTCAGTGAAGGCATCCATAACAAGGTTAAACAAATATGGACTCAATGCCGAACCTTGATGCAATCCAATTCTTATTGGAAAATCAATTGTTTCTCCTGCCGGTGTTCTGACTCTAGTCATAACTCCTTCATACATATCTTGAATAGCTCTAATATACTCAACTTGTACTTCTTTCTTTTCTAAAACTTTCCAAAGTAAATCTCTTGGCACCCTATCATATGCTTTTTCCAAATCAATAAAAATCATATGCAAATCCTTTCTTATACTCCTATATATTTCCATTAAGCCTCTAATTAGATATATTGCTTCTGTAGTTGATCTTCCCGCATGAAACCAAATTGATTTTTCGTTATGCTACTCTCAGTGCGTAACCTACGCTCAATTACTTTTTCCCACAATTTCATTGTATGACTCATAAGTTTTATTCCTCTATAATTTGCACAATTTTGAATATCTCCTTTATCTTTATAAATAGGTACTAATGTACTCTTCCTCCAATCATCTGACATTTTCTTAGACCTTAGAATTTCATTAAATAGTTTTGTTAGCCACAACACTCCATTTTCTTCCAAACATTACCATACTTCAATAGGAATACCATCTGGTCCAACAGTTTTTCCCTTAGTCATTTTCTTACGAGCATCCTCAACCTCACTCACTCTAATCTTAATATTACCTGTAAAAGTGATATTCCTATCACTAATCCCTAAATCATCTATATCATAATTCAAAGTTTCCACTCTATCATTAAACAACTTATAAAAGTAATTCTTCCATCTATCCCTAATATTATCATCTTTAACCAATACATTACTTTCTTCATCCTTAACACACCTTACTTGATCTAAATCTCTTGATTTCCGCTCCTTTATCTTTTCTACTCGATAAATTTTTTGTTATCCATTCTTTGTCCCTAATTCTTTATAAAACTCCTCAAAAGAAATAGCTCGAGCTACACTAACAGCTTTTTTCGCCTCTTTCTTTGCTAATCTATATTTGACCCAATTTTCCTCACTATCACATATATGTGAATCCTTAAAACATTGTTTCTTGAATTTAATTTTCTCTTGAATATAGTTATTCCACCACCAGGTCTCCTTTTACGCCTAATATAACCCTTTGATTCACCTAAAACTTCTTTGGCTACTTCTCGCACCATCATACTCAATTCTATCCACAAATCATTAGCACATCCTTGCTTATCCCATACACATTCATTTATCAACCTATTCTTAAAAATTCTCATTTTCCCTTCTTAATTGCCATCATCTAATTGTTGGTTGAAACATTTCTCGCTTCTTCACATGATTAAACTTCACACGAACATCTAAAACTAAAGGCATGTGTTGTGTTGTCACACCTTCACCTAGAATCACCTTGCAGTTTGTACAAATTCTTCTGTCTGAATTTCTTACTAAAAAGAAATCAATCTGTGATCTATTAACTCCACTCTTATATGTAATCAAATGTTCTTCCTGTTTCTCAAAACAAGTGTTAACAATTTTGAGATTGTTAGCCATACAGAATTCAATAATAGATTGTCCTTCATTATTAATCGTACCAAAACCAAAACCACCATGAACTTGTGTGTATTGTCCTGCATCTTTACCAACATGTCCATTAAGATCACCACCAATAAAAATCTTTTCAATGCTAGAAATTATTTTAATCATCTACTCCAATTCGTCCCAAAACTGTTCCTTAATGAACAATTCTGCCCCTATCTGAGGGGCATATGCACTGATTATATTAATTGTTTCCTCCTCAACTACCATTTTTATCGATAATAATCTGTCTCCAATTCTATAAACTTCAACCACCTTATTCTTCCATTCTTCATCCACAATTAACCGACACAATTCCTATGACTCACTTTTTCAGTGTACCAAAGTTTATAACCATTAATATCCTTAACCTTTTCACCGACGCATTTAGTTTCTTGTAGACATAAAATGTTTATCTTTCTATCCCTCATCACACCTATTACCTCCCAAGCTTTGCCTCTCAAGGTTCCAATATTCCACGTACTAAATCTAATCTTACTCTCATTCACTTGCTTCTTTATATATCCCTTCTCCTGTAAAATGTCAGGCGATGACATATTGCTAAAATGGTTATGTGTGTCCATGCTTGATAGATTCGACAAATTTTTACGTTGGCTGCCGAAGCCTAACACAACCTACTCTTTTTATCCGGGCTTAGGACCGGCTATGCTATAAGCAGAGTATTTCTTAGTCTTACAATAAAACAATAAAACAAAACAATAAAAATACAAATAGATCCAAACACTAATAAGAATGAAACTAGCACAAATAATAACAATAAATAAAGCAATAAAACAATAAAACAATAATCACAATACAATAAAATAATAAAACAATACAATAAAACCATAAAACAAAATAAGAATAATATATAAATAAATAAATAAATAAAATAAATAAATAACAATATACAATAAAATAAAAACAACCGCAATGCTCAACAATAAAAATAAAACAATAATTAATAAATATACTATGGAAAACAAAACAACAACAATGTTCAACAACAATATTCAAATGTTAAGAATATGTATGAGAAACAAAAGATTTAAGAAAACTATGAAATTTTAGTAAAAAGCCTTAAAAGAAAATCAAAATTTAAACCAGGGATTTTTGATGATGTTAATCGTGATTGTAGGAAAGTGGTTATGATGATTGACGTAATGAATTTCTCCCAAAGATTGAGGATGAGGAAGATTGTAAGAATGAAAGATTGAGGAGGAGGAATATTATAAGAATGAGAGGAAGAATAGAAAATAGTAGATCTGTATAAAAGAATAGAGATACTATTCATCGTCTTCTTCCCATCACCACCCCTGAATTTCTCTAACTATTTCATCATAATCACCACTAACTTGAAAATTCCACTAAGACTTCCTACAATCTTGCACTAATGCCAAACAAAACTCCCTAAAATCAGGAATGCAATAACTGTAACCCCAAAACTCACCCCCACCGTCGTCATCCTCCTTCACCGCATCACCACTACGGTGCCGCCAAATAAAACCACTGTCCTCCAATCCCTCGTCCACAAACACCACAACAACACTCATCCAAAAACCCACATACCCTACTAAAACTCAAAATCTTTCCCTCTCTCCTTCTTCCTCTCAAATCTCACCATCGCCGGTCACTTTTCTAACCACCCCACTTCCAACAACTCGCAAGCAACAACTACCCTCTCTGCTATAATACTACTAAAATCCTACTACTAAAATTATAGAAACTTAGAAAAATAAATAGAAAAAATAGATACAAATCTTTTATAAACCCATAAACTAGAAAAATCACACACACAAAATACACAACAGAGAAAGGAAGGAATAAAAAGGAGAATTGTACCTTAATGATCAGCAACCCTGCAAATAATTAAATGACAGAACTAAACTGACCTGCATGTTGATGTGGATGGAAAAGATAAAAGAACTATCAGCACTTGGAATTGTAACTGATGATGAAGCCTTATTAGCAAGGAATAAGGATGATGATGATGAAGAAGAAGGATTATGAGAATGGTGATGATGGAGCCTTATTAACTGATGAGAATTGTAATTGATGATGAAGCCTTATTAGCACTTGGAATTATTATACCGAGAAGGGCATGATTGTTTACCTTTATTATTACTGTTATGTAATAATAGGTGAATCTACAAGGAAAGGGTAAGAAGAGAAATTGAGTGCTAAAGGGCGACAGGTAATCATACTTAACCTTGCTATAACATTGAGAGTGATGTTAATTGGGATTTTCAAAATCCTTTCTCACCCTATATATATATATATATATATATATATATATATATATATATATATATATATTATCTTCGAAAACTTATTTTTATACAAAATAGGCTATCGGGTGTCTTTCAAACACGATTATTTTCATATAAAGAAATTTGAAACACTATATATCTATTATCCCGTCCGGTGGTGGTTATTGATCTGGAATGGTGTGAAAGGTATATAGGTATAGTGTTCTGGTAGTGGTTTGAGTAGTTATGAGGATAGAGAAGGGAACTTAGATGTGGAGTTAAGATTGTGGAGAGTTATGTTGTGGAAAACACTGATATTGATGTTGAGATTGATGGATATTGTGAGTGTTGCATGACACTGATTCATATATGTACCATCGCGCGATGATAACTGTCGATAGGCCAATCAACAGTTATTTTGTACTGATCATTTCTGAGTCGAGAAAGGGGGAATTATAGGTCGACTGGTTAGAGACAGTGGCCATCGGTCAATTGAATTGGAATAGTGACCGACGACCTTTCTGAGTAGAGACATGGGGTCGTTCCCTTTCCGATTAGAGACGGGTTGAGGTTCTCTCTCTAGGGGGTTCCTAGAGAGAGAAATTGTCTTCTGAGTAGAGACAGGGGCACAATGGAAAATGGCTTCTGAGTAGACACAGGGGCACAGTGTCAAATCATATAGTGAAGTTGAATGCTGGAATAAATGCCTCCGTGATGGCACGATGTATCTATAGGTGAGTTTGAGAGAGTTGTGGTGGTAGTACTGTTGTATTGGAGATAGAGATGGTGAAGTGCATTGATTTGGAAATGACAGAGAGACTGGAGTGATTTATGGGAAGAATGTTTGAATTATCTATATGTATTACTTACTCCCTCCATTCCTAAATATAAGATCACTTTGGGGAAGTGGATAAGTTCCTAAATATAAGATCACTTTCTGTTTTTTCTCAATTTTGGACCAAATTACCCCTGTACTTCTTAGCTCCCTCACTTCTCTCTCAAATCCCTATTTGTCTTTTAAATTTAAGTGAGGGGTATTTTGGGAAGATCATGTAATCCTAATTCATTGTAAATCCTTTCTTAATCTCTCCAAATTAGCCAAAGTGATCTTATATTTAGGAATGGAAGGAGTATTTGAAAACTCTGGTACCCTTTAGACGCCCTCGCTACCACACATCTCACTGTTATAGTGAGTTAAGCGGTGATTACTGAGACAAATTATCTCATCCCACGATTACACACATTTTTGCGGGTATTCATGCACAGGCGCTAGCATCAGGAAAGGGAATTAGGTTTTAAAGGTTGTATTGATTCTTTATAAATGTATATTGCCAAACTGTATATGTCTGCATTCGCTTTCCCATGTATATATATATATATATATATATATATATATATATATATATATATATTCATGCACATAAGGAAGGGAATACTAAAAATGTATATTGCCAATCTACATGCAATGCAACACAGTCCTAGGTTATCGTATACCAAATACTGATAACCAAGTTGTAACATACTGTTACTTAATCACTAATTAACTAATGATATTCATTTTACTTATATAATCTATTTACTAACTATGATAGGAAAATGATTTTTCATAATATCAATATACCTATCATAGTTAGAAAAAGAACATTCTAGTGAATAAAACATTATCCTTGATAGAAAAGGATTTCCTGATACAATATAGATGCTATAATGGATAATTAAAAGTTAACCATGTTAGAAAGGATTTGCCTAACATGGTTAATAAATAAAACTGATTGATATTAAACAATAAATATATATATACATGCGGAAGCGAATGTAGACCTATAAATTGGCAATATACAATTCTAAATAAACTACACAACCTCCACTACCTAATTCCCTTTCCTGATGCTTGCGCCTGTGCATGAATACCTGCAAAAATGTCAGTAATCGTGGGATGAGACAATTTGTCCCAGTAATCACCGCTTAACTCACTATCACAGTGAGATGTGCGGTAGCGAGGGCGTCTAAAGGGTACCACATTTTAAATTCAGTAATATATACATATATCTGTCAAGTCTCCTTCCATTCATCACTCAAGTCCCTCAGTCAATTTCACATTAACTAGATATCATCTCCCAGTCTCCAATCTAATGATGCTACCACAACTCTCACACTCACCTGTAGATGCATTGTGTCATCACGGGGCATTCAAGCATCTAATCTTCTCTATATGATTTGACACTGTGCCCCTCTCTATGATGAGGGGGCAAATTTCCCTCTCTGGCAATCCCCAGAGAGGGAACCTCAATTCTGTTTCCATTGCAGAATGGGAATGGTTGGGCTCTCAAATGCCTTAACAACCGTAGGAGAACAGTTGGGCTCTAAAATGCCAAAACAACCGTAGGTCACTTCTCTCAATAAGTCGACCTATGATCCCCGATCCAATCAACCCGAAAAGGATCAGTACAAATAATTGTCGATCGGCCAATCGACAGTTATCATCGCGCGATGGTACATAAATATCTCAGTGTCATGCAACGCTCACAATATCCATCCTCATCCATTCATTTCAATCTCATTCAGTATCTCAATTTCAATATCAATATCATACACTTTATCATTCCCTTTCATATCTCAATCTCACTATTCAACTCCTTCCCTTTCCTAACTATCACTATCCCTAACATGTACTATATAAATATCTCACACTTATCCTGCAACAATCCACCACCAACCAGAATACCATTTAAATATGAAGCAATTATAAAGCAAGTAACAATTTTCTTTATACCAAAATAATCGTGTTTGAAAGGCACCCAATAGCCTGTTTTGTATGAAAATAACTTTTCAAAGATAATATATATATATAGAGGGTGAGAAAGGATTTTAAGAAAATCTCAGCTAACGTCACCCTCATTGTTATAGCAAGGTTAAGTGTGATTACCTGTCGCCCTTAGCACTCAGCCGCCCCTTTTCCATTTACTTTACCATACCTCCAGGAATATATGCAAATCACATCCTTTCCTATTATTATATCATATAATAATAGTGGATTAATAATTATTCTAAGTTATAGATTACTAACGTCTCTCTCTCGTTCGTATTACTATCCAGCCCCTTATTTTATTCACTGTTATATAGGGAGTCATTTCACTAATAGAATATCACAGATCAATGCAATAATTCTCAACCATAATCAAGAAGAATTAACAAACCAAATTCCAACACCAACTTCACACTTCTATCACAATTTTACAATTTTATTAAAACATTATTCCTGATTGATATCAAACATCATACCTATTAACCAAGAATTGAACTACAATCACCTTTATAATGCATGTCATCTTTATATTAACTATTTCATAGCATTACATCACCAAGCAATATTCTTCATACTATGTAAAACTCCAAAACAATGAATCAGCCCCCTTAAAGTAGCATTTTAGATTCAAGGATCTCAAAATCAGCAAGAACATGTTAACCAACTAAAAGAACTCACATGTTGATCATGTTTCCTTCTTGAACTTCTTTAAAACAAAGCACAAAACGCAACCACACATAGCAGTAATATGTACAGATAAACAATCAATTTCCATTTTGCAACTATTACAAGCTTCAAAAATCAACATACCATGAGGAGTAACATTAGTAACATTTTGGCATTAATTCAACACACATACATGGTGAAAACAACCCAGTTATTACTGCATAAAATTCAGCAGTGTTGCTGCCAATATGCAACAAAATCAATAGCCAAAAACTTCAGCGGGATAATAAAAATGCAGCTGAAACAATTGAAGTAAACAAAGGAATATTCAGCAGTAAAAATTGGTGTCAATTGTAGGAAGAAAATAATGTTTTGCATTAGTGAAGAGGGCTGGTATGAGACAAAGAGCTAAACATTTTAAAGCGCACACACACAGCACCCATTTACCAACTTTGTTCACATCACCAACGTTGCACCTACATTAAATCAATTTGACCAAGTGCAAAGCTATGAACAAAAACCAGAAATTAACAAACTAACATCCAACATATCGCCGTTCTCTTTATCAATATCATTCATATAATTAAATCATAACAACCCAAATTAATCAATCAACTCATGCTTGAACATAATGAATCACTATGTACCTCAAAACTTTCCCAAAGATTTAGCCATGATTATTATTTAAACACATGCATTAATATTCATGTCATATAAACATACATCCCAGCCACAAATCATATCAGAGGGTACATGAACTTCTTATGAACCCCTAGCTTAGTTAAAACTCACATTTCTCTTTTGAATAATTATAAATTGAAGCCTACTTTATATATTGAAATATCATAGAACCCAAAATGGAAAATCAGCTTGAACCCATCCATAATCATGTATCATTCATGCCAAAATTGTAATATCATTCACCCTTTTTAAAGCAAATTTGAGTCACCCATTTAGACCCCAAAACACAAGTCATTTCAGCCAAAACAGGGCAGCAACAACAAAACCCTTTGCAAGAATACTAGAAATCACAGTTTAATCTCATCTCAAACAATTTATAGATTAAAATTCCAAACACCAGATTCAAAACCCCTCTCAAATCGCGCTAAAGATGGAGAATAGGATGGAATGAAAGAAGTGAACCCACCTAATGTTAAAGGCCGAGCTCGCCGGTCTGGACGGTGTAACATCCCAGCGCCTCGCTCTCGAAATTGTCCGCTTTGGGAAATACTCACCCCTTGGGGCCCAGCGCCCACGCTGGCACACCGACCCGAGCCTGGCTCTGATACCATCTTGTAACAACCACATTTATAAACCATTTTTACGCTATTTTTTTTTCTCAAACCCTTAATTAAAAATAGTTTGAAAACTAACTATGTTAGAAAAAGAATTTACTTATTAACACTAACATAGTTAGAAAAAAGAATTAACTTAATTCACTAAAATAATCATATTGCTAACTATGTTAGAAAAACAATTTTCCTATAAGGAAGCCTAACATAGTTAGAAAGGATTAATATTATATTCCAAAATGATTTCTGATGACTAACCATGATAGAAAAATTAAATGCCTAAATTATATATATAACTATCATGGTTAGAAAAAGAATACAACTAAATTTTAAAACAAAATTCAATATAACTAAATCCATTCAGTATATATTTCAAATATCAAAATTAAGTTCAAACTACTCAGCTAAAGATGAGTTCTGCTAAAATAGTCTACTAAAGTACTTTTTAAATAATAACAACACAAGACAAGCATTTATGAATCAAATTTAATATGTGGTTCCTAATGTGGCAATAACACGTGTCGGTATCTCACTTTAGTGAGTAGTCCCGTATCCTTCCCTTGATTTCCTACTTCACTTCCAGTACCTGAAATGACAACGATTGGGGTAGACCCAGAAATCGCAACTACTACCACTCGCTTACGTACATTTTTGCACTACGTGCATATGCATGTCGTAAGGTGGTGTGTGCTAAATGTGTATAGTGGTGTGTGCTACATATAGTGTTGCATGAACATGTTATTAACTTTTAACTTCATATATTTATTAACTACAACATATTAGAACAGAACAGATACATATTTGCAAACACATAAGATAATCGAATAAAACATTTCTCGAAAACACAACAGCCACATTCATTCCACGATTAAACATAATATCTCATCACATACTCAAACATTAATAATCATAATAAATCAAACACAACACACCGGAAATAAACAGTTCAATAGGGACTCACAACCCTCGCTTGAATCGGGGGCGCTCTCCCCAATAACGTTTTTCTTTATATTTATTTTAGTCCCTGCTGTACGGGCAAGGGAACCTCATTCCGGAATGGCATAATTATAATTAAATTAACCGGTGTGCACCAGACAAATCTTAAATTCCTACGAGGCATATATCATCAATACAATCATAAACTAACCTATATGCTTACCAACATACACACACACGCAAACAAGTTTAAGTAGTTACCTGTAGCGTTTAGCACTTGACTGTTTTCCCTTGTCCTTGTGAATTTCCTCTAAACACCTCTCTTACTAGTTTCTCCTATTATCGTATCATACCATAAGGAATGTAAATAACAATCTCTATGTATATTAATAAACGTCGCTCTTGGTTCCTAGTAATACTACCCAATACCCCCACATGCTTATGTTATTTCTAACTTAAGCATTTAATAAATAAGAACACATAATTGAATTCAACAATTTCCATTTAATTTCCAGCCACAACAAAATCAGAATTGAATAGCAAAGCAAAACAATTAATTATAAACTTAAAGAATCATCAAATACAATAAGATTCATATTCACACAACATCATCGTCAGCAATAGACCAAGTAAGATTTTCATAAATTAATATTTTACAATACCTTGAATAAAACAAATCTTAAATTCACAATCAATTATTTGTACTTATCATGCTTAAACAAGTAAAACAACAAGAGAAAGCAAAGAGAACTTTTCATGACTAAATCATAAATCTCAACTTTAGCTTAGGACCTTAGCATATAATAACCACAATTGGTTAACTCATGTATTTCACAAAATATACATACGATAAATTTTCTGTTATATACTCCCTCCACACACCTAGGGATGAAAGTAATTCCTTAAAGGGAATGAATTCAATATATATACTAAAGATCTAAAAGGGAATTTACACAATAAGACTTTTCCTATAGAGTAAACATAAATTGGGAAAGGATCGGGGAGTTTATTGCCACAACAATACTAATTAATGAATATGCAATGCAAGAAATAACACAATCACACTCAAGCAAGAATAACATCATCACTTTCACGAAGTATTCCCAATCCCATATTTACTACAAACACCTAGCTACTTTCTTTTTAAGCCACCTATTTAACTAAACCAAAATATTACATGAAGACTTGGTAATAGAAGCTTCCTGTTTATAATTCATGCTGGCCAGTCATGACTTACAAACACGAATCTACCTATTACCCAATCTCATGGCTAGTTTGGTGAATCGAAAACCTTTGCTCTGATACCATCTGTAACATCCCAGCGCCTCGCTCTCAAAATTGTCCGCTTTGGGGAATCCTCACCCCTCACGGCTTTAAAACGCGTCGAGAGGGGGAGGTATCCAGGCCTATATATAGCACCTTTCGTTCTCCTCCCCAGCCGATGTGGAACTTTACAGACGGCGGCCATCATCGCCGTATATCGCCGTCGAGTCTCATCGGAAACCCATTCAAATGTGAAAACCAAACAGAAAAATCAAAAGGGAAAGGAAGTGAGGAAATCGACTTTGAAAGGAATACCATAGATTGAGGAATGAAAGAAAAGGAAAAGACTTACCTTTTCCCACGTTGTCCGCCGCTGGGCTCATCGGAGGTGAGAGAGAACGCCGGAGAAGAACGTAGCCCGGCGAAGATGAAGAGAAACGTGAGGAATCGGACGATGGGGAAAGGTTTAACATTCCCAGAATTTGAGAGGAAGCAAAGAAGTGGAAGAGAGGAGAGAAAGGAGTGAAGAAAGAAGGTGAAGTGAGGAGGAAGATGAAGAAGCCGATGGAGAAGGAGGGAGGGCAGGTTTGGTGCGGCTGAAATGGAAGGAAAAGGGAAAGAGAGTGTAGATCTAGGATTTTAGTTCAAATTACCAAAAATACCCTCATATCCTTATTTATTTACTTTCCATTTTAAATCCCTACTTACAACTAATTGTAAAGCTAAACTATGCACCAACTTATATACTTTCTCCCACCATAGTATTATCTATGCCCGAAAGTAGTTCTCCTAAAAGTTTTAACTAAAAACTCAATCTCTAACTATTTTTCTTTAATTTCTAAAGAAAATAGGCATATTATTCTCTTAAAAATATATTTATCCTCATTTACTTATTTACAATGTCCTTTTAATTTAATAAAGATATCCTAATACCTTAATTAATTCCCTATTATCTCTAATTCAAATTTTTGGGATGTTACATTAGACAAATCCTTTCTAACTTGGTTAACAATTAATTATCCATGATAACATCTATATTGCATTCGTTTATTCTTTTCTATCATGGATAATATTTTAACCATTAAAATATTCTTTTTCTAACTATGATAGAGGTATTGATATTATGAAAATTCCTTTTTCTATCATAGTTAGTAAATAGATTATTGATTTAAAAGAGATATCCTAGGTTAATTAGGGTATAAGTAAAAGTATGTTACAGGATTTCTCGTGACCATCAGAAGTAAGTTTTATATTAATATTTATAAATTTAATTTTGGCTATTATGTAATATATTTAAATTAAATAATCAATAATTTTTCTTGTACGTACAGATACTAATGGCGTCGTTACCAAGAGGAGGCTGATGCCGAAGCTGACGCATATACTTCCGGCATACGAGAAGGTTGAGCTGCCCTATTTTGATGTAATAATACATTATTAGTTATATTTCATTTGTATGCTTGAGTAAATATTTTATTATTGGTCATTGACATTTTTCCATTTCATTCATCATTGAGACCATTCCATCTACACACTTGAAGTCTCCTTGATTTAGGTGTGTTGTGCATTAAGTAGTAGCGAATCTAGTGGGCTTACAAGCCTATGGAGAGGTATTTGAGAATTGAGCTAAGAGTGCATACACATGTCCCTATTTGAGTGATTGAGCAAATGATTTATATCCTGAGGAAATCTCATTTGACAATATTTTCTTCTAATCCTAGTTGTATGTTAAACTCTTCATTATTCTACTTGTTGAATTCGGATTGTATAATGTGTAGGAGAAAGGTTGAAGTCTTTAACTTGCAAATTAAGCCTATTTCAATGTGATTCACTATGTTATGTTCTAACCTAGTTTCTTACATGACTTTGCCTAGAGTGCAAAGATTAACTGTGGGGGACTTGATTAGACACATTTTTATATGCTTAGCATGTGAACTTGTGATTTAATTAGTGAGCTTAATTGGGTAATTGAAGTATTATTGATGATCTTTAACGCACATGTATTTATGTAATATGCTTGTAATTTGCTTGAGATGCAAGTAAATGGGTGCTTTTAAGCCATTTGTCTTTACTTTGACTTTGTTATATGCTTGTTTGGGCAAAGGAAAGCAAGCATGGAGTAAGAAAACAAAGAATTACCATTTCAGGAAACAAGGGATTTTGGAGGGATTTAAAGAATTTCAAAATACTTTCCCGAAATGGTAATTTGAGCTAAATTTGAAATCTATCACTCATGAAGGAACTTTAGAAAGAGGAAAATAAGCTTAAAGAGAGGAACAATTGGGGGAATTAACCTAGCCACATACTCATCCACATTCACACCATTTCACATTTGCATTTCATTTCACTTTTCATTTTTCATTTCCTACCCTATTATTTCGGCTATCTCACATCTCTCACTTCTCATTCTTTCATTCCACACTTCCATCTTCATCTTCTATTCTTTCCATTTCATTCCACAAGGCCAAACACATTCTCCATTTTCGAGCTACAATGCCGTCTAAAGCTTCTTTCCTCATCGTGTTCATCCTCCAAGGCATGAGAAGCTGAATCTATTCCTCTTCCTCTTCAAGATGAGCTTTACACAATGAAGATGAGCATCCATTTCGGCCAAGTTTGTTTGAAGATCAATTCGTGAGCTCTTTATACATTCAAACTCCTTTATGTGTCCTAGAGTTAGGTACATTTAGGATTTAGGTACATTGAAGTCAATTACCTAATTGCTATCTTGTAAGAGCTTGTGCATTTCATTTCTCTTCAATTACAATTGAAAGATTGATGTTGATACTTTGTAATTCTCTTCTCCTATGTGTTGAACGATTGTTTAGGAATTGGATTTGGGAATGAATGATTTATATGGTTCTTAGGAGTCTAAAACCATGTGCATCAATTAATTGTGATTTAGAGTTGATGTTACTAAATTAGTTAGCCTAGTTAAATGTTTTCTAATTAATCTTGGAGTCAACGAGCTGGATATCATTTAGCTAAGTTGAGTTAACTTGTTATGAACATCTTGACTAAATAATCACAATGTGTGAAGTTATTCTTGGAGAGGGAGGTGCAGTCATTCCATTTCTTCACATTTCTAGATTTAATTTTAGTTTTCTTTTGTTGTTGTGTTCAGTTAGTTGTTAGGTATAAATCAATCACTCAATCTTTGTTAATTTGTGTAGCAATTAAGTGAGATAAACAATTTGTGGGAAATCGATCCAGGACTCACTAGTAGCTATAGTAGTAATTTCTAGTTATTGATTGGCTCATACGACTAGGCTAAATCAGACTCCTGAACAAAATAAAAAGTAAAACTAGGAGCTTGGAAGAGTACAAATAGGATTAAACAACTAATGGCGGTGAAGCAATCGACAAGGTGATGCGAATAGAAATTAATGTACCTGAGCGGGATGAAAAGTGGTGAGTGATGGCAGTGGAGAGAAAAAATGGTGAAGAGCAAAAGAGACAAGGAAAATGGGGAAAAAATAGTGATGTTGGTAAAATTAAAACAGACCATGACGGTAGACTATTGCGACTATACTTCTTTTGCAGCTTATGGGCCCATTTTGGGCTTCTATTTTAATTAATTCAATTCTTTTAGTATTGTTCTCTGCTAAATATAGTATCCTGGGCTGTTGATTTCTGGACTCAATTTTTGTTTGGTAACTAGTAAATTCCAGATTTCTGAAATCTGATCAGTCTCATATGTGCTAAAACTTTTGGGCTTTAATGTGGGCCATTTACTTAATTGTCTTACATCTGGAAATTTGATTTCGGCGTTCTATTTTGCTTAGTTCTATTAGTTCTATTTTGGGAAAATTAATTAGAGGTCCTCCACAAGGGAGTTAATACTGGAAAAATCCCAAAAGTTGAAAATATTAATGTAGGGTCCCAAGGGACTTCACATTAATATATTTGAAAAGTGAAAAGACAGTTTTGCCCCTAGTCTTAAAAAAAATTTACCCCTCCTCCCCCTCACCCCCACCCTCCTCCCTCACCACCCTCCCCCTCCAGCACCCCCCCCACCCCCACCCCCACCCTCCCCCTCCAGCGCCCCTCCCCCACCCCCACCCCTCCAGCGCCCCTCCCCTCCAGCGCCCCCCCACCACCCCCACCCTCCCCGTCCGCCTCCCTCCCCCTCCAAAAGTTATGTTAACCCTCTTTTAAACTACATTATCTATTTTAGTAACCCGGGTGACTATTTACAAAAAGCGAACAACCACTCCCGTGTCGTTACTAACTACTACTTTTTCACTACTTAGAATAAGATTTATTTTCCTGAAACTATATTAACAGCTTTAGTAATGCAAGTAATTGCTCATGAAACACGAATAACTACGCTTGTAGCGCGTTTCTCCCAAATAAGGAACAATCTCTCTTTTGTCCTTTGACAAATTTTAACACCTTTTTGTCATTTTGAAATTTAATTATCATTTTATTGAGATTTTCTCTTTTGCTTTATTTCCAAAACAGTGTCTTGTGGCCACTGTTAATTTATAGTTCAACCGTCTGGTCCAATTCAGTCCGATTTTTACAACACTTTTTAAAACTATAAGAATCATTTGCTTTTGGAAGATACACTTTAGTGCGCCATTAACGTCATGCGTCAAAGAAGATGGCATAGTTATAAATTTAATCTCAAACGAATATTCATAATTAAACGACAATGACGCGAATGCCATAATCACAAGTTGCGAAAAGTCCACACACAGCTCAATTCGTTTGGGATTATCACTTTGAAAGATCCTCATCTTCTCTATGCTTTGGAAATGTTATCATTAATTAAATTTTCTTTTGGCCAACGAACATTAATTAAATTTAAAGATTCAAAATTCTATTTATCAAATATCCTTTACAAAATACTCCTTCCAGTCCTATTTATAGGTCACCAATCGCCTAAATTGTATATATCAAGGAATGGAGGTTAATGGAAGTTGTATCATTAAATTGATCTTATTTCTTTTGTCTTTTCCATTTTGCTCCTTCACCTTTATCACTATGGTCCGCTACCTTTTCTCTCTCTACATTAATCATTTATTTATAAAAGTGGTTTTTTCATCTTCTCTCTTTTCTCATCTTCCAATCTTCATTTTCCAATGTAAGATTTATAATGTACCATTTTGCACCATCCAATTTACGGGTGCCAGAGTTGTCCATTTGGAAAATTACGGTGGTTAGTTTTGCCCCTTCGCCATTAAAGAAATATTTATGTAAATAAAATTATATTTATTAGTTAGTTTCCTTAATACTTTTTAGAATAAAATTAAAATAGATCATATATTTTTTGGCAACTGATGAGGGACTACTTAGTTCACGTTAATTAGTAACAAGGATATCATCAAATTCTCCCAGCCGATGTGATGATGTGATTTATATTGATGATAGATGTAAAATAAGGGTAACACACACACACACAATTCAGAATTTGGATTTGAGAATTTAAAGCAACGACACATAATTTTCAGATAAAATAGGTAATGAATATGAATATACAAGTAAATTTTGATGGTAAAAATATGATTCGTTAGATATGCTGGATGAAAGAAAACCAATATTTTTTTGTGAAAATTACAAATTTGGGGGGGGGGGGGGCGCATTATTAATGAAATCCAATTTGGCATCTACAGATCAGCAACTAGCATAAGTCGAAATCACTAGTTGCAAAATGTCTAACGCAAAGTTGGATCAGATCAATCACCCGCTTCTTGCCTAACCTCTACAGGACCAGTTTGAGTGCAGTTAAGGGATACCCTCGCCTCTTCATATTTTAGCGGTTTTGATCTGATTTTAATAGGTGAGATTTAATCTTGTAGTCTTCAATCTTTACAAAGTTATCCTAACCGATATAGGACTTAAAATACTACGTTAGCTGTAAACAATAACACCATATATATAATCTTATCTCACTCGGTGGGTTGACTTTATAGATCATATGTTGCTATTATGCTCTATTTTTTTTTTATCACAAAGCATAAATGATTTTATTAAACTAGAAAATTGGAATACAAAATAGGACTACAAAAAAAATTCAAATGATAATACATAGAAACCCTAAAAAGGCAAATATGGGTAGGAGTGAGCCGCCACCGTCGCAAAAACCCTACCATCTTCTTCATCTATCCTTCATAAGAATTTGTGGGTAGAAAAGAACCGTCACCGGTAGAAAATTCATTTAGTAGTGGTTGTTCAAAAAACCATCACCAATGATCCACACCATCCCAAATGATCCACACCTCTTATCGTCAAAAAACCAAACAATTTGGTTTTCAAAGAAGCTCCGTGAGTAGATCTCACAGAAACAAATTAACCATATCCACAAAACTAATACATAAGATGAAGGTTTGGTAGAAGAAATTCCTATTGTCGTTGAAACTCATAGACCAATTTATTTTAGCATAGACATGCCACCAAATCATTTGAAAATGAAAGAAACATAAGACCATGCATAAAAGCAGACTAATGAAAGTGACAGACGTCTCCTTCCCTAGCATGAACCGGGGAAGGAGACTCCGATAAAAAAATTCTTACAACAACGAGAGAAAAGATTCCACCACCACAAAAAACGTTTTGGAGGAGAGGGAGAAAAGAAAGAGCCAACTATTTTTATGCTCTATCAACAACCAACTTTTTGGATATATTATTCATCTATAAATCTCGTTCTATAGGTTCGCAATGTATTCACTTAGTCTCCCTATTCCTTTTTTAATCAGATAGGGCGAAGGCCCAAAAATGATGCATAACTATTGGCCAAAGAACAAAAATAGTACATAACTATTTTTTTTATCGAGAAAATAGTACATAACTATTTCGTGGTACAAAAATGATACTCAAATATTGGGCAGGGGTCAAAAATGATATTTTCACTAATATGACAATAAGATTAGATATGAAAAGTCCAAAATGCCCTTGTAAATTAAATTAAACATTCTTTTCTTCCCTTTCTTCCTCACAACCATCATCAAACTTTCTCATCATCATCACCATCATACCCTCTCATCTTCCTCACCATCGGATTGAGTATGGGTATAAATGAAAAGTCCAAGACTAATTTTTACTGTGTTAAATGGGTTGAATTAGATGAGCTCACCTTCCCCACTTCCTCACCATCGGATTCCATCCCCCCTGAAACTCACCACCACCATCATCATCACCATACCCTCCCATCTTCCTCACTTCCTCACCTCACCTCACCGCTGAAACTACCTCCTCCTCTTCTTCGTTTTTTCCTCCTACATTACTCCCTCTGCTCGAGCGTTGGCGGTGGCCGGCGAGTATCGGCGGCGAACGGTGAACGACAGCGTGACCCATAACCATAGGCGAGTTCCCTCTGTTTTCTTCTCTTTTCTAGCCGATTCAATTGAGTTTAAGGAAGGGATTTGCTATTTCAAGTTTCCTCACACCTCATCGTATTTCTCATCTTCTTCAGAGCAACGACGACGACTAGCTCGAAACCAAACCGGCGAAATGGGATGTGAACTTAGGTGAGATTTTCTTTCGAGTTTTATCCCTTTTCTGCTATTTCTGGGCGACTTTGAGAGTGGAGGTCCGATTGGGTTGGTTTGTTGGGGTCTGTTTTCTGGTTAAAAATACAATGAAGATGCTTTATCAAATAATAAAGATGCTTTATCAAATTTCTGGTTTGAGTTTCTGGTTCAAATTTCTGGTTTGTTGGGGTCTGTTTTCATGGTGATGATGATGAGAGAGTTTGATGATGGTGCTGAGGAAGAAGGGGAAGTAAACAATGTTTAATTTAATTTTATAAGGGCATTTTGGACTTTTTCATCTCTAATCTTATTGTTATATTAGTGAAAATATCATTTTGACCTCTGCCCAATATTTGAGTATCATTTTTGTACCTTGAAATAGTTATGTACTACTTTTATTCCTTGGCCAATAGTTATGCATCATTTTTGGGCATTCACCCAATCAGATATATTGAAGACTTGTTCTTATCAATGGGAGAATTGAGATAATAAGAACATTTGTTCTCATATGGATATGATTGTATTTTGGCACAACCCAATAATAGGCAAAGAAAAAAAGTTGATTGTATTTTGGCTAAAGTTAGACAACTCAATCAATAAGTGGTTGAATAATTAGGGTTTTGAATAATTAAATTGGCGTCACCGATTATGAATAGTAACGTAGTTAATTAAAATATATAAAATGTTCATACACACACATATATGAATACATAGACACACACAACAATGTAATGAAAAGTGGAATACTTAAAGTTAACACCTCAAAAAATAATCTAAGTTTCATTTATCCTAAAGTATTTTTTGATACACTCGCCATAAAAATATTTCTCTTAACATTTACTATCATGAAGTAACTATTTTATGCAGTTTTGCCCTTAAAGCATGTTATAAATAGTAATGAACATGCTAACATATACTCCCACTAGTCATAAATCTAACTTTTAAGATTCAATTAAATTCTAGGGCATCGGTGCAAATATAATATTAAACTTTATCCAAAATTGCGTTTCTAATACTAAAGTTTCGCGAGGTGCAAAAAGAGTATCCAACTTGGGTTCAGGTGCAAATATAGTATTTTCACTTGGGAGAAATAAAATTTAGATTTGAAAAGACTACTCCCATGTCCTCATTCCTCCTAAATTTTATTTCCTTGAAGTGAAAATATTATATTTGCACCTAGACCCCTAGTTGGGTGCTATTTTTGGACTTCGCTAAACTTAGTATTAGAAACGCAATTTTGAGTAAAGTTTAATATCATTTTTGCACATTCTCTCCCTTAATTCTAATTATAAGACTTTTATCTACTTTGTCTTATACATTTGTCCATCTTTCCCAAAAATATCCACATATATACTTTTTTACAGAATTTATGCTCTTGTTTCTTATATATTTATGACTTAAATATACTTTTGGTCCCTTATGTTTACATTAAGTTTCAATTTAGTCCTTTATGTTTGGAACATACACTTTTAGTCCTTTTTTGTTAACACCGTTAGTTTAACTTAACGGAAAATGTTAACTTAACAATTTTAAATGATTATTTTATAATGAAATTGGAACAAAAATGATAAATTTTAAAAATATAAGAATATTTACACTAAAATATTTTATATGAACATTTTTTCAGTATTTAATAATCATTTAAAATTGTTAAGCTAGTATTTTCGGTTAAGTTAAACTAACGGTGTTAATAAAAAAGACTAAAAATGTACTTTCAAAACATAAAAGACTAAAATGCTACAAAAAAAAGCATAAAAGACTAAATTGAAACTTGATGCAAATATAAGGGACAAAAAATATACTTTAGCCTATATTTATTTTAAGGGTATTTTTTAATAGCATGTCATATTAACCAGGGTTAAGGTGAAAAAAATAGTCATGTGATTATGGTCAAAGTGCAAAAATACTCATGTGAAATTTTTGGAGCAAAAGCAACCATAACATTTCAAAAGTATGGCAAAAGTACTCCTCAATAATGGATTATTAATTTTGCCCTGTTTTGAAATGTTATGGGTTATTTTTGCCCCCTTTTCGAAATGTTATAGATACTTTTACCCTTGTTTTGAAATGTTATGGTTACTTTTGCTCCAAAGAATCACATGAGTATTTTTGTACCTTGGTCACAATTACATGGGTATTTTTACAGCTTAGCCCTATTAACTGTACTAATTCAACAAACATCCTTATTTTTCAAAAAAAAAATATTGAAAAGTGGACTAACATCATATACGGCGTTTAATCTATTGAAAAGTTTATATGTTTTGAAAAAGTAGATCTTTTCAGATAAACTATTGCATAAAACTAAATTAGACCGGCAATGAAACTGATCCACTCATTTAGTGGTCTAACATCCTATACGGCGTTTAATCTTATATTTTGTGCAGCGACCGTGCGTCTGTTATTATTTGAGCCACTCAAACAAAAAAAAAAAGAAGGAATGAAAAATCTCGGCAGTTATTACTTTCTCAAGAGTCAAGAATATACGCAGCCACAAATTGGTGCATTGATGCAAAGACAAATTCATTCATGGTGCACAATTAATGGCAGGGGATGCTGTCTGGTGGAGACAATGATTTTGGTCCGAATGAATGCGAAAGGCAAGAATCGGTATGAGAGTTGTCACATATATGCTTTTACCCTAGAATGTTAGAAATTGGTGAGTTTAACCTCCATACTGAAAACAAGGTGAGAATGGTCATTAATGATGGTGTGGTACCAAATCAACGCCTTTTAAAATCTGAAAAAAAGTGCTGTTAAAAAAAGTAGTTTTACTTTGAAATAAATAAAAAAAACTAAATAAGAGAACTATTATGAAATATAATATTATGTTGTAAATGTCCTTAAACTCTTCATCTTTCTATTTCTCTTAGGATTTTTTTCTCTAAATGTCATTAACTTTGTACCCCTACAATGAAATCCATGTAAGGAATTTCTAATGTCATAAACTTCATCATAATTCCCTTGTAACTCCATGTGTGGTCTTTAATGACTTATGGTCTATAAATAGAGATCATTAGGCATTCGGTAACATTAAATCACAAGTGAAAGTGATAGCTTCTTTCTTTCATATTTTCTCTTATACTCCCTCCGGTCCTTATTATAAATTACCTAACTAATTTTTTCATATTCCAATAAAATTGGTTAAGTTCATTTAATTTGTCTTACAATTTAAGTACTTTCCAATATTACCCCCAATAATTACACTTATTTCCTAAATTATTAACTATCACTCTCTCCTACTACCCTTAATAAATATGAGTATATGTGGAAAAAATAATTAGTGCACATTGAAAATCATGAAGTGTCTGGCAAAAAAAGAAAACCATGAAGTGACTTATAAAAAGGACCAAGAAAAATTGGTAGTTGGTGACTTATAATAAGGACCGTAGAAAGTATCTTCTTTCTTGTTCTTGTCTTCTTTATTCTCTATCTATCTCTTTTTCTTTATTTTTATAATAAAAACAACTTTTTCCTTTTTCATTAAATTATTAGGTATAACCGGGAAAAAAAATCAGGTTCTAACCTAATTAAACTTTTAACAAGTTTTTTCATAAAAAAATCTCAGTTATTTCATAGACATGTTACAATATATCCCTTTTTATAAAAACACACACACACACACTGACTGGTGCTAGTCAAATGTTCATGTAATCTATTAATGGTAACTTAAGTTAATTTCATATCCAAGTCCTTTTGAATAATTATATGGATCAATATTTTTGAATGACATAAACCACATGGACAAAAATAATGAAAAGAATTATAAAGAGATCAAAACCAAACTTAATAAAAATAGGGTTAAGATGAAAAAATGATACTAAACTTGCCACAAGAAGTGTTTCTAATACTAAAGTTTCACAGGATACAAAAAGAGTACCCAACTTGTGGTTCAGGTGCAATTATATAATTTTCACTCAAGAGAAATAAAATTCAAATATGAAAAGACTCTTCTTATGTGGGAGGTTGAAGAAGAAAATAATTTAATGAGGGACATAAGAGTCTTTTCATATTCAAATTTTATTTCCCTTTAGTGAAAATTCTATAATTGCACCTGAACCACAAGTTGATACTCTTTTTGTACCTCACAGAACTTTAGTATTAGAAATTTTCACTGGGTTAAAGTTTCTTATTATTTTTGTATCATTTTCGCATCTCCACCCATAAAAATATTAGCATCTACAAAAATCAATATTTTTATCAAATCTAATTGATGATAAATCTTCGCATTTTAAAATTAACAACGATTGAATCTTTATCTTTAACGTTGATTACAAATGGATTTAAGTTCTCTTCCTTTGGCTTAATATAGCTGGTGAAGAGTGTAAAACTCTTGCTGGATACGAAATCAATAAAGGCAAAATATATCATAGCTCACTTTTTCTGGCCATCCTTTCCTAATTCCTAGCTCGAGGCAATTCCTGGACAGCTGTAATGCGTAGTCGAATATTTTTGTCATTTTAAAAGGAAAGAGGCACCAAATCCAACCTCATGAAAATGGAGGGGAAAAGGTAATATAATTCTGAAGTTTGTTCTAATGAGTGCACATAACATGTATGAAAGGCTTTCTCATTGACTTTTTTTTAATGAAACAAAAAAAACTATTAGAAGCAGTAGTAACAAATTATTGAAAAGAAATTATACTATGATATATTCTCTCCAATCTTAAATATAAGACCACTTTTATGTTTTGAGGTTTCAAAATAAGACCACCTTAAATATTTAATTTGGTCCTAATATAATATCCTTATTCTCTTTGTCTCATATATTTGTCTATTCTTTCTCAAAATACCCTTATGTATACTTTAGAATATTTGTCCCTTATGTCTCATATAATGAGTGTCTTTCTGATTTAATTTGAGGATATATTTGGAATAGCAAGTAATATTAATTAATTTAACTACCTTACTTGATTTCTTAAAAACGTGAGAGTAGTATTATAATTAGGATGGAAGGAACTATAAACGTAAATATTATGACCCAATCAATTAAGTATGAAGAAATAAATACTCAAAACTTAACCTAAAAAAGAATAATTTTTCAAAACAATTTGAAGAAAAAAGAATAACATAAATGAATCAAATAGCTAGAAAAGTCAGGTATATATTAGCCTGTTTGAGTGGGGGCCCTTTGGAGAATCTTTCATCTTGAAACGTGTGATCACAACTGCCTCACAGTGTAGGATGGTCAATGATAAGGTAAACTAGCCAGTGGCAGTGAGTGAGAGAATGAATACCTTTTCCTTCCTGTTTATAGTTCCGTCCATACTTAAACTACTTTCCCCCACAATAACAACTTATCCGCATAAACTACAAATCAAGTGCGTGCTTACATTATGAATAATAATTAATTCTAATAGCATACTTTTTCAGTATGTTTACTCAATCCAGATTTTTTCCCACTTTTTGCCCTGGTAGCCGGTAGGTAAAGTTGCTGAAGCTAGCTGTTATTTTTTTTATACAAGTGGTCTCTTTCTGGTCGAAACCCTTTGTGGATAGCCTATTGTTATGTGAAGGTCACTCTTTAGACGAAAGAGAGGGTCCATCCTAAAAGATCCTAAAAGACTAGTCTATGGTAAATTTGTAACAATCATACTTCTCTTATAATGCTTCCTATAGTGGGACTAATAATATTTTTTCAGGCACATTGTCCTAAATCCAAAAGCATTTATGTCACACTTATTTGATTGGAACATTTCATAAGGTAGAAGCCAAACAATAAGAAACAAAATTAATTACAAGTTATTCAAACGTGGTGGGCACACGCCAACATTTTTTTCTGCGGATATATTATTGTACCTTTCTAAAGAATCAGCATTATATACTGTACACGTAATGACTGAACAATATTGATCTATATGTACACCATAACCACACAATAATGTTCAATTCATCCTTTTCTTTGGTTTCTTCCTTCCGTCAGTGAGAGAAATTACACTACAGATCAAGGTGAGTTTGTCATAATATAAGTATGAGTGTGTATCTCCATTATAACTCTTTGCTTTTATTGACACCTAGCTATGATAATGTTTGAGTTGCTCGTGTGTTATGACTGAAAATAGAGATTTGTTGAAAAATAATTGCACGCAGATGAATTCATCAAGTACGTTTGAGACAGAAAAGAGTGATGAAGAAAGGGAAGAAATTGAGGGAGAGAAGGATATAAGATCACTGGGAGGTGAATCACAAAGGATTCAGCCATGGACACAGCAAATAACAGTGAGAGGAGTATTTGTGAGCATGGTTATTGGGATTATGTATAGTATAATAGCCATGAAGCTCAACCTTACAACAGGGCTTGTTCCTAATCTTAATGTCTCTGCCGCTCTTCTCGCTTTCGTGTTCATGAGGAGCTGGACAAAAGTTTTGCAGAAGGCTGGCTTTGTTTCCAAACCTTTTACACGCCAAGAAAACACAATCATACAGACTTGTGCTGTGGCATGTTATAGCATTGCTATTGGAGGTTCCACTTAAATTTGCCTTTGCCTTTTCTTTTTTCCTTTTTTTCACTTTCTTGGTCTGTTTCTTACTTTTGTATATAAACGTTTGATGTTGCAGGAGGATTTGCTTCTTATTTGCTTGGGTTGAACAGGAAGACATATGAGTTATCAGGAGTAAGCACGGAGGGAAACAGTCCAAGGGCTATAAAAGAACCTGGATTTGGCTGGATGACAGCATACCTTTTTGTTGTTTGCTTTGTTGGTCTCTTTGTCTTGATTCCACTCAGAAAGGTATTTTTACGGTTTTTTCTCTATGCATACCTCTTTGTATGTTAATTCATACAGATTTAAATAATAATTTGTGAACTTCACTTAATAGTTTGTCGACAAATTGTAAGATATGTATCACTGAGCATTTGGATAAATCAGTAAGTGAGTTGTTTTAGCTTAATTAAATGGCTATAGTTCAAAGTTGAGGGAGAGCTTCCACTCGGAAGGGTTCCCTAGCTTGATCTGGATTGATTTGGGCTCTATGGAGTCCTTGCATTAAAAGAGACACGTATTGATTTTTATGATATTAAATTATACTTCTAATATGGTAATATATAAAAAGAAATATAACATAAAGTTGGTTGCTACATAAGATAATTACACTTTTATTAGTGGCTAAATAAGATAATTGTACTTTTTCTCTATGTGTAGATCATGATAGTTGACCTCCAATTAACATATCCTAGTGGCTTAGCAACGGCAGTTCTCATCAATGGTTTTCATACCCAAGGGGACAAGATGGCCAAGTACGTACACTGCCCATCTTCTCAGACTTTGTTTATTGCCTCTCCTTTATGTACTTTTAACTCAATATCCAACTCCTTTACGTACAGTGCCCAAGTAAGTTCTGTTGAGAAGCAGGGTCATATTACTAATTTATAAAAAGGGCGAAGGTGTGAAAAATGGTATTAAACTTTGCTCTTAGGAGCGTTTCTAATACTAAAGTTTAGTGAGGTGCAAAAAATAGTATCAACTTGGGGTTCAGGTGCAAATATAGTATTTTCACTTAGTGAAAATAAAATTTAGATATGAAAAGACTCTTATGTCACTCATTGTATTATTCTCTTCTTCACTTAATGAAGGGCATAAGAGTCTTTTCATATCCAAATTTTTTTTCCCTTAAGTGAAAATATTATATTTATACCTGGAGCCTAAGTTAGTACTATTTTTGCACCTAACGAAACTTTAGTATTACAAACGCATGGGTAAAATTTAGTATCATTTTTACATCTTCACCCTTATAAAAAAGACAAATATGGATGTTGGATACTATATACAGTAGAAAGTGATACAATATTTTATTGCAGGAAACAAGTTCGTGGGTTCATGAAGTACTTTTCCATCAGTTTCTTATGGGGGTTTTTTAAGTGGTTCTTCTCAGGGATTGAAGATTGTGGATTTGAACAGTTTCCTACCTTTGGACTCCAAGCTTGGAAACAAACGTATGGCTTTTATTCAACAAACAACATTAATAACTTAAATTTGTTGTCTACAAAGCGTCTTAATTAAATTTTACACGATAATAATAACTAAGTGATTATAATATATGTATATATTGCAGATTTTATTTCGATTTTAGCATGACTTATGTGGGAGCAGGGATGATTTGTTCACATATTGTGAATTTGTCTTTACTTCTCGGTGCTGTTCTCTCTTATGGTGTGATGTGGCCACTTATTGATAAGCTTCAAGGTGATTGGTTCCCTCCAACTTCTGAAGAAAGCAGTATGAAGGGTTTATACGGCTACAAGGTTCCCCTTCACATTATTATTTATTTTTACTAATGTACACTTCAAGATTATCTTGATTTTTTCATTTACTTTTTTCAGTATTTTCCATCAGGTATTCTTATCGGTTGCCTTAATCCTTGGTGATGGCCTGTACAATTTCATCAAGATTCTAATTTCCACCATCCTTAGCATGCTTGAACGAATGAAGAACAAAAAGCTTCAAAATTGTAAGAGCGTTTATTTGAAATTTGATAAGGTGTGATTTTCCTTCAAGAGCAATCACTCAAAAATAGGGATAAACTGTAAAAATGGTCACGTAATTGTTACGAAAATGCAAAATTACCATGTAAAAGTTTTTGGAGCAAAAATGCCCATTGAATTTCAAAATTGGGGCAAAAATGTCCATCAAAATTAATTTTTTTACGTTTTCACTCATCACATCCTCTATCGTATCATTATCATACAAGGACAAATAAATACATAAGTCTGTCTCATATTTTAGTGAGAGATAAATCAATATAAGAAGATGCGTAAAAATGTTAAAAAAGTAACTGACCATTTTCCCCAGTTTTGAAATTTGATGGACAATTTCGCTCCAAAAAATTTTACATGATCATATTTGCACCTTCGTAACAATTACATTGTCATTTTTGCACTTTATCCCCTCAAAAATATTGGGCATCTGAAATTTTTTAGTAGCAATTTAACCAAAAATTTGTTAAAAAGGGAGGAATATTTTTATAAATTTGTCAAGATTGCTTTAATTTAGCTACAATTAGGACGAAAATTGCACATGTGGTTGTTTAAAACTCAGATACCCAATCTTTTTGTGTGGTTGTTTTTGGGCCAAAATTGCACATTAACCCTTAAAAACAGGGCTGGAAGATGTGAAGCTATATTATTTCTCATTCTTTTGAGTTAAGATCATTATAACTATTTTTAATTGACCTATACCTTTCATGGTGCTTGCAGCAGCATTAAATGATGCTGAAAGTCAGAGAAACTCCAAAGGGGCTCTCAAACAAAATGAAATTTTCTTGAGGGATAACGTTCCCATTTGGATAGGAATCATTGGATACGTTATATTCTCCATAGTATCCACAGTGATAATCCCTCAAATGTTTCCACAACTAAAATGGTACTATGTAGTGGTGGCTTACATATTTGCTCCTTCTCTAGCATTCTGCAATGCATATGGATCAGGTTTGACAGACATAAACATGGCATATAATTATGGTAAAGTTGCACTTTTTGTTCTTGCTGCTTCAAGTGGAAAAGAAAACGGATTAGTGGCTGGACTTGTGGGTTGCGGTCTAATTAAGTCCATGGTTTCTGTGTCATGCATTCTAATGCAAGATTTCAAAACTGCACATTATACTTACACATCTCCTAAAGCAATGTTCATGTGTCAAGTGATTGGCACTGCACTAGGGTGTGTAATAGCTCCTCTCAGCTTCTTTTTGTTCTATAAGGCGTTTGACGTGGGAAATCCACATGGAGAATTCAAAGCTCCCTACGCGTTGATATATAGAAACATGGCTGTTATTGGGGTTGAAGGTTTCTCTGCTTTGCCCCACCATTGCTTGCAGCTTTGTTATGGCTTCTTTGCTTTTGCGGTATTTATAAATATGGTTCGAGATCTCACGCCACAAAAGATTGGAAAATGGATGCCATTGCCAATGGTTATGGCAGTTCCTTTTTTGGTTGGGGCATACTTTGCAATTGATATGTGTGTGGGGAGTTTGGTTGTTTTTGTGTGGGACAAAGTTAATTCAAAGAAGGCAGAGTTTTTGGTTCCTGCAGTTGCCTCTGGACTTATTTGTGGGGAAGGAATTTGGACTCTTCCTGCATCGATCCTTGCTCTTGCAAAAGTTCATCCTCCTATTTGCATGAAATTTTTGGCTTCATAGGGCTTTTAGAAATCATTTAAACATAGATTTTAAAATGTAGCAATTGTCTCTTGACTAACATTGCACTGCATCAAGTTCTCTAGTTTTTTTTTTGGAATGGCATGTTCTCTAGGTTTCTATGTACACACAAAGCATAAGGAAACACATTATAGTTGTTTTTAGAGACACTAGAAGGTACATCTTGATTTTACTACAATGGGAAAACGATGTAATATAATGTTGTAGGATACTATGAATGAATAAATAAGGATGAACGTTTCTTGTTCAGAATTACTCTGTGCGAGTCATTATAACCTTGTGTATATTCTTGCCCTAATGTTGATCATAATTCTCCACTCCTTCCCCAATCCCCACAAATAGTGACCATTTTGAACTTTTGAACATAATTCTTGTTCATGTGATATATCTACCCTTGAACATAATTATGTAATTAAGCCGTAATTAACTCAACTAAAGTTCTAAATATTGTCAAAAAATTATATACATATAAAACAAATGAGATATATGTGTGATATGGCACAATCTATATGCTTCCTAAACTTGTTTTAAAAAAATAGATAAACATGTTTTTTTTTCTTTTCAAATAAAACTTGTTTGTAAAGACCGTCATCACAAATTGTTTTACATAAAAAAAAAAACCGAAGAACAAAACCAAATAGCCCCAGCCTTATATCACTGACAAACATGTTCATAGTAGTCATTTTTATTTTAGATTTCATTGATCCTCTTGCATTTTTTGTATATGATGAAACCGATCCTCTTGTATTTTGTTATTTGGGCTATGGTATGGTTTATATATAGTGGCAATTAACAATCATATTATTCAACTAAAGTGAACAAGATTATATTTGTATTACATCTTTCATGAACATGGTACATATAGCCTTACGAGCGTGTAAAAAGGAAATAGTAAAGCTTAAGATAATATATGAATATAATGATCATAAGATTGTAATAGCTCTTTTTCTGCCAACAATATACTATAATAAATACTCATTTGTATTAAATATAAGATCCAACTACATTTTGAAGAAGTTATAGAAGCTAAATGAGCCATTTAATAATAAATATTGTGTCTTTAATTTAGATTATATGTTAGGTCATAAATTAAATAAAGTAGTTTAAAAAATTAGGCAAATAACTTTATAAGTAATTTATTTAGCTTTTAAGGACTTTCCAACAAAGTTAGTTATGTTTTTTATATACAAACGGACATAGTGGTTAGGAAATGTTCCATTTTATAGAAGGATACTTCTTGTGTGTAAAAGTTTATCCTCATTTTTTTTAATCAAAGACAATTTGCATTAATGATAATGGAAGTCATCATTGGCAAAAAAAAAAATGGAAGTCATCAAATGGTCATACACAAGTAAAAATGAAAAAGAAAATATGTTTATATAAAATGATAAACAGGAACAATATAGGCAATCTAATTGGTTGCCAGGAGAGCTACTTGACGAAGTATGATGCACATTGCCAAAACTAAAGAATTGAAAGTTGTTGAGATATAGCCGAATATCCTTGATGACTATGTTGGCATATTTAATTTATTTTTTTAGGTATGTTTTCCTACAGAATAAAAAAGGTAAAGTGGTACCCATTTATCATATCCTCACAATAATATGTTAACATTTACTCTAGATTACAAAATATTACAAAATAGGTACAAAAATTAAAATATATAAATGTGATAATTATACTAGTATTTATTTTTTTACTTGAAAAGTAATGCTAAATATTTTTTAGGAAAAAATACTCCAAATTTTTAGCAAATCAATTTACAGCAATATTAGCAAATGATACTAGAGTATCATTCAAGCTTTGACCTGCAAAAAATTATTAGATTTTGCCAATAATATTAGCAAATGTTGTTCATCCCTAAAGAAAGGACATGAAAGCACCCATGTTAGAGCTGATCTCAGGCAACGATGAATAAAAGGAGTAGCATGTTGAGGAGCTTTCCTAGGGGTGAGCAAACTAAATCGAAAACCGAACCGAACCGAAATAAGTTCGGTTTTTCGGTTCGTTTTTTTTTTCGGTTTTCCAGTATAATTCGGTTATTTTATTATTAAAAAGAACTTCGGTTAAAACCGAAAACCGATATATATATATATATATATATATATATATATATATATATATATATATATATATATATATATATATGATATTTTCCCAATTTTGCTTCTTTTATTCTTAGGTCTTTTTTTTACCAGATTTATTATCGGTCCCACACGCTATTGGTGGAATGTTTTTTTTTTTTGCAGGAACTGATTACTTTATTTTAAACCTAGGAGAAGAATTACTGTTGATGATCAACTTATTTTTGAGAACTTTTAGTTTGTTTCAACTTTAAATATGATCATCGTGATGGGAGAAGAATCACTATTGAACAAGTTATTTTGGAGAACTTTAATTTTATTTCAACTTTAAATATGATCATACTTATGTATTTTGAATCTTTTATGTAAGGTTGAATTTTGAATGCATTGGTTTGTATGCATTTTGAATTTTACAGAATCCTTTCTCATTCTCATACTTATGAGTTATGAATGTTGAATTCTTGAATCCTAAAATTCGGTCAAATCTTAGTAAAAAAAAGTTCGGTTATTTCAAAGGTAACTGAAACCGAATCGAAATTGTTTCAGTTATTTCGGTTCGATTTCTACAGAACTTCGGTTACTTGGAAGAGCCTAAATCGGTTTTCGGTTTTTTCGGTTATAACCAAACACCGAACCGAAAAACCGAATGCTCAACCCTAAGCTTTCCTATAGAAGAGTTGGTGCAATACTTGAGAGCGCGGAGTTAGAGTTATTACACAGAGCTTGCCAATTGCCATGTGTGTCATGACTGCATTCAAGTGAAATAACCCAATCCTCATGGTTTGGAGTATTTTTTCCAAAAAACGATTTAGCATTACTTTTCAAGTAAAAAATAAATATAATTATCACATTTATATAATTTTAACTTTTCTTAATAATTTGTAATCTAGAGTAATATGTTAACATAATATTGAGCGAATATGATAAATGGATACCAGTTTTCCTTTTTTATTCTGTAGGAAAACATACCTAAAGAAAAATAAATTAAATATGCCAACTAAAGAAAGAATAAAATTCAGGATCTTGAATTAAATAATGACAATACCTATATACTAACAATTTTCATAGACATTCCTTTCATGTTCTTAAATATGTGTGTGTTTATATATCATGCCATGCTCTTGAGTCATGTAAAAACAGGGCAATCCTTAATGGCGATTCCTATGGCAGTTGGGCAGTGAGCAAGAGAACAGGCATCAATATCATTCCCCCACCAATCAAGACTAATACCTTCTAATCCAAGGCAAATATACAAAAGCACACCCATAAACGCAAGGCCAGCATCAAGTGCCCCAGAGAGCACATAGTTCCTACGCTTCCACCAATCAGGAAAGTACCTATAAGCAACAAATCCTGAGAGAAACCCAACAATGATCCAAGTCGTGTAGTTCACGGCGGTTGCCGGCGGCATCATTCCGGTTGCCCCAAGTAAGACCGGAAAGTTGATTAGTGAAATCCACTCTTGTTGAGGGAATTTTTTAGCAGCCAACCAAACTAGAAAAGGAGCAATTGCACCTCCCAAGAAGAACCAATTCACAGCCTCATAGTAACCTTCATTTCCAAAGATCCTACGCGGTCCAATTAAACCCCAAATCACAGAAGCGTCATAGAACACGGTGTCGCTTGGACATGTCCACACGGAGGATGTGTCCTCACATATGTCTGGGATTGTCTCCATGAGCCACCATGCTGTTCCTAAGTACACAATTCCTGAAATTAAGGTTCCCACAACTTGGGCCATGAACATTGTTCTGGGTGGAATTTTCATGTAGTGTCCTAACTTCAAGTCTTGTAAGAATGTAATTGCTTGTGTCATACTAATGTACCCATAAACCTTGAAACACATGTTTGCTACTGGATATCCTGGGTAAATATAACCTATTATGTACTCTGTTATAATGTTTAATCCTGGCGTCTGCAAAGAAACAATCATTGGATGGTCATTACAATTTGTCTTAATCATTGATCCGGCAGGGTGTCTTTTATGCTCAGCTCTGAATATTCTTTTTTGAATTGTCCCAGTGTTTTGAACATTGTATATAAAATAAGTGACATTTCATATTTTATGACAAAAAAAGTATACATATTTTAATTTTGGGTAATGACCCTATTTGGACCACTTTGGTTACTTCAAGAGTAAAATTGGACCACTTTGGTTACTTCAAAGGTAAAATTATACCCGGTGTTAGTTTAGAGTGCCCAGTGGTCAAGAGTGATTACTTGAAAGGCAAAATATGGTCGTTTCCATTTTAGAAAATCAAAATTATATAATATATAGTATAGATTTTAGTTGACATCATATGAGAAAATTAAGTTCTTTAATTATATAAAACATACAAATTTTTTATTATGCATATGTTTAATATAAGTACGTTAAAATAATTTTTTTAGTTTTCTTAATCTTCTCAAATAAATAAATTGAGGCTTTTAAATACTTTAGAACTTATTAGTAAGCATACCTGATTTGTGATTGCAGTAATTATGCCGATGGGGAGGGTGAACAAGATGGCGATAGCACATGCGAGTAAAACCCCCCACCATGGAAGCTGAAGCTGTTCGTTGTAATACTCACATGAAAATATGGTGCACGCGATTGTTACTATTAGTATACTCACAAACCACCACTCAGGTACTTGATTGTACTTCCTCATCAGCTTTGTGTGTATATCCATCTTGCTTTTGACCCAACTTGACTTGGTTTGCTCCCATATTTCTCTGTATCACTTCACATTTGCATTATATAAATAGATCCCATGAAAATATCAAATTACAATAAAATGTAATTTTATGAGACCTTTGAGTGATTTATGGAATTGCAAACAAATGAGCTTATCTTAACTAGTTATTACTACTGACACATTAACTTGCCAATTAATGTGTCCTGACTTGTCATGGGGTTTCGTTGTTTGAATTGTCATCATACCAATAATGAACACGGGGTAAACTTGTCATTTTAACAAATAAATCGTCCATAGACCTCTAATGAATTTTTAGTAATTTAATTCGAATATATTATGGGACTGGTTTAGGATAATTTGTCTTTATTGAGACCTCAATGTTTCTTTTTTTTTTTTTTTGAAAAAAGACCTCAATGTATGTGATTCTCCCAACATAGCATGTTTGGTATTATTGCAAAGGGACATCAATATTTAAAGAAAATTTGTATTACCTTCCGTGAAATAGAGCAACATGTACAATTGTTGCGGTGAGTGCAGCAAAGCCGACACCATAAGTCATAGCGAAAAATGTGCTGAGATAGAGTCTACCCTGTCGCTCATAAGCCGCAACATCAAGGTGAAAATCGGAGTCTACGATGGCTGAGATATTGTAGATGAGGCCATCATAGTTAAACATGTCGTCGGAAAATATGGGAAACGTTTCGGCTTTGTACACATTGAACCAATAGCAAAGTGGTGTCAAAATGTACATCACAGCAAAGAATCCAACGGCAACATTGGCTGTGGCAAACCATGGACTTGCTAGTGGGCTTCCCAGGTAGGCCGATATTGTGGACCAGTCAAGCCCAATCGCTCCAATGCCCAGCCCATCAAGCCCAGACCCAAGCTGCTGGGCTAGAATAGAGTTGGGAAATATCCAACATATCCAAGAAAGAGAAGTTAACATTTCAAAAAGGTAGCCTGGGAATACGTAGTAAGCGAAACTGCATATGAAGGCAATTATAAAGAATTGGATCCTCGTTAACCCTCCCTTAGGCCGTTCCTCTTTCTCATGTAAGGCCCTGATACAACACAGTTCCTCTATTAATTTATAAACCCACACAACGTGTGTAACGTATAATGAGAGGACTAAAAATATTTGTTGTCTCCTCTAATATCATAGGGCAAAGGTGCAAAAATGGGTTCAAACTATTACACCAGAAGCACATAGGGGTAACAAGTATTTCCGGGCTCAATTCTGGGACTGAAGAATAAATATTGGTGCGGAACGCCGTTTATGTTGACCGACGTTGACCGTTAAAAACTGACGTGGCGGGGAAGTGATTTTGTTTTGCTGACGTGGCATGCTACATAAGTGTGTCACGTCAGCAAAAAAGTGTCACATAAGTGCGTGACATCAGCAAAAACATTGCCACACAAGAACTCCACATCAGCAAAAATTGCCACATGTCAGCAAAAAAATTCATTTCCCCCGTCACGTCAGCGTTTAACGTCAACGTCGGTCAACATAAACGGCGTTCCCTATATTGCAACAATATTTATTTTTCAGTCCCAGAATTGAGCCCGGAAATACTTGTTACCCCTATGTGCTCCTGGCGTAATAGTTTGAACTCATTTTTGCACCTTTACCCAATATCATATCATAATCTGATTTAGTCCATTAAGTTTATAGTTTGTTACTTTGTTCTTTTAAACCTTCAGTACTAATATCATTATTCCCATTTAATGACAAAGTGGTAATTTTAAATAGTGATTAATTCCACAATTAATTGTAAACAAAACATGCTTATTATCATTTTCATTATTTTAGAATAAAAATAGGGACAATTGCACATAGGTCCCAAATAAGAGATTTAATTTCAAAGAGGTCTCAATGAGTTGTTATCACTTGTTAATGAAGACTATTGTACTTGTTAATGGTAATTATTAACAACCCCTTGGGACCACTTGTTTATTTAAACTTTGATTCTTTAATATAATATATTTATATTTTAAAATTAAAGGAAACATATTGATATACATGTTTACCCTTATATTATACTACATCGAAACGACTATATATATGCATGCTTTGTCAATTTTGAATTGCAGAGTCAAGATTATATATATTTTTCAATAAAGTAAATTAGCTTTAATTAAGAGACTAAGAGTACATTAAGTAAATTAAGGGACCAAAACAAAATTTAATATAAACTCTAAGAGTAAACTATATTTTAGCCTAAATAAAAATTATTATTAAGAGTTAAAATTAAAAGTGATATAGAAATATTAAGTTTTTAAACATATTGGCCCATGCAAATATAATTATTTCCTCTCTTTATTAGCTTACAATTACAGCAGGATGGTGTGTGTGTTTCTAGAAGTGGAAGAACAAGCCGACTAGTAAATTGTAGTAATTTGAGGTGAGTGTGAAGAGTGACCTGAAGAGTGATACTTGAACTAAATTTGCTGGCCACCACATTTCTGCTGGTTCCACGAGGTATCTCCTGAATATGCCAGCCCATCCAAATCCTAATACCTACAACAGAATATAGAATTACCATTCCTTTATTTAGGGATAAATAAATTGATTTGTTCTTTATCTACCCTTCTACGACTAAATGGAGTAAGAAGTGAGAAGAACTATTAGGGAATAGTTTGTTAAGGGAAATCCTTCCAAAAAAGGAACGAGTTTCGGGGATTGACACACATGTCCCTTGCATTGAATTACCATTTAGTCTCTAGAAATGATGAAATTTAATTGAAATTGCTAGAAACTTATTGCGTGCTAGTAGTATCATGTAAAAGTTGGTGATGTCATTGATTGATGATTTTAATTTCAATAACAATTTTTTTATAAGTTGTCAACATACAAGAACTCAATGGCATATATCAACAACAACATGATTCAATCTCATTTAGATATGTATGTCAGAAGTAGTCAACGACTACTTGATTTAATCTCACCTAGGTAGTTGGTCAAAAAAAGCTCACCTATATATATGTATGTTAGAAGTTTTAATTTAATTTCATACCTTCTTTGTATATCATTCTCAAAAAAAAAAAGTAATTTTCTTGGAGCTTTACCTTCATACTCTTTCCCACAACTAACTTCAATTTCTTCTCATCCAAACACAATTTCGTTGTTCAGAAATATAAAGTAATTAATGAATAGAAAAGGATATATACCTGAGTGGTGAGGACCACGAGGAAGGAGACAAAGAAGGAGATATGTCTCTTATAAAACACCTTCACAACGGTAATAACATGAATGGCATAAACAGTGCCAGCACCAGAGTTGGCAAAGATAGTGATGAGAACATGCTCTTTCACATTGAATGGTCCAGGGTTTAGGGTGAACTCAAACCGGCTACCTCTAAAGAAAACCCGGTTCGTGATTCTCGCCGCCATGAAGTGTCCGAGAGGCACGACAGCGATCTGGGCGGAGATGACAGTGATGGTGAGAGGCTCAGTACGGTACCAAAAGAATTGATTCAGAAATGATAGTATTATGCATGAAAATGTCCCTAACACCCACATTCGGAATGTTACAACCGGAAGCGACCGGTCATCGGTCGTTGGTACCGTTAGGGCAACTTGTCTGACCGGTGAGTTTTCTTCTTCACTTGTCACATCCACCTCCTCAACCAGCAACTCATGGTTCTTTGGTACTGCGTAACAAAAAGTATATAATTATATCATGCAAGAGAAGTTAATTGCATTGGATTATTCTTATGTAATTTAATTTCTACTTACAGAGAGAGGATGTGATATCATCGTCTTGAAAGAAATCTTCCATGGCTGGAAGGAGGAAGAATGGGAAATCTGAAACTGAAGAGAAAGAGAATAGCTAGAAAGGGATTGAGGTATTTAATTGGTTGGTCCCATTTTAATTTGAAACTTGAAAGCTTATTGAAAAAGGTGAACAATGAGAAGTGTAGTCATTTTTTTGCTACTTGCCAATTATGAGGACCACACCCTTGTGAAAGCTAAGCCCATTCACAGATTCACCCAGTTACTGGCATTACCAAACACTTTGATGTAATAACAATAATTTATATAGAGACTCACGTGTGTGTTCGAATGGAAGATAGAGGGAATCAGCCTTTGACTGACCGTTAAATTCAATATCCAACATCTATCTTGTTTATCTGGACATGTTATATTTTTTTTTATCTCCCCGCCCCCCAACACACACAAACGTGATTTTCAAGTTCTCTTCTAAATAAATTCCTTTCCTTTTTGGGAAAAAACTGCATCCTTTCAACATTGAAGTATTTTATTAACATTGCACCACAACAGTACTTTTACATATTAGGATTAAATTTCACTTAAAAAGCATATGGGAAAAACGTTATTTATATTTTATATGTAAAGAATATTGTGATTTAATTTCTGAGAATGGCACCTATACCCAAACGCACTTAACTATATATGTACAACTCTGATGGGATCTAATGGATAAAATATGTTTTTTTTTCATTTTGTTGAAGATGTCGATTTTGAATAAGGGTGAGTCTATTATTGTGTACTTATTTTTCTTGACCACAACCATGAAATATACTTAAAAAAATAAAATTCAAATTGAATTTCGATATATATACTAATATTGATTAATCTACGAAAATCAAGAACAAATTAAACACACACACAGTCCATATTTATACGTCTGCATTAATTTTTATTTTATCTAACATTCTTACTATTCACTTTGTACTAGTGTAGAACAATGTTGTCAGAGTAGCTACCAGTTAGATGATTATAACAGGAAAGTTAGTTGGCCAGTGTAGATAGCACTTATGACAAACATGGTTGATTGACTGTTTTGTTAAGTTATTTATAACTATATATTTTACGCTAACAATTCGAATGTATGTGTACCGGCCACCTCATCCGACATTCAAGTTCACTTAATAATATCTTCGCAAACACCAAATTTGAATAAAAAAGTCTCGGAAGACATGTATGTGTGTGTAATTATAAGCAAGATTAAGTAGTAGAGGGATATTTGAGTCTTTTGCTCGATATTAACTAATGGCCATTCTACCGTTTCAATTTTTTAATAATAATACTACCCTCAAAAATTCTGCTTATTTCTCTACTTTTTATTTACCCATAGTTAATTTACTACACAAATTTCCCTAATTCCCTTTGTAAAAATAAAAATATTATGATTTGATACTCACCTCCCTTCCTTGATTTTTGGGGTGTTATAGGCTTGAGGGTTTCTGCCGTTTCGGCTGTTGGCCCAATTTGAATTATCCAAAGTAAAATTCAAAGCTGGGAAATAGAAGATTCAATATTCTTACCGTAGAATTGAGAAAAATGAAGGAGCTAATTTTAAAATTGAAACCTAAAATAGTTTTAAATAAATAAATTAATTAAATTGTAACAAAATATTGTTTCAGTTCAATTATAAAACGAAAACAATAATGTATTACCTCCGGTCCTAAATATAGGACCTAATTGACTTTTTTTTTTGGAGAGATTAAGGTTGCCAATAGGTTATTAAATGATGACATATTTGATATATTTTTAGATTATCCATTAGCTTATGGGTAAAATAAACTAGTTCAAGGGAAAAAATTAGATAAATCAATTTATAATTAACTTATTTTGTTTTTTTAAGGTTTTTCCAGAAAAAGTCAATTAGATCTTATATTATGGACAAGATGAAGTATATTATTGGTTTCGGTTTTTTATTGAACCGAAACAATTATTGTTTCGATTTAATTGTGTCACCAAAACATACAAATACTAAAAAGAAAAAAAAAATTCAATGCATTTTCTTTCGATCCAGGCTCCAACTGAAACATATTTTTCTTCAGTTCTGTGTCACCCGGATTTAACTGCATTTCCTCAGTCATGATCCCAACAGCAAATATGAAAGAAGAACAGAGAAAGAGATTGAAACAAAGCAAATAATATTACAATAAAAAACAAAGCAAAAAAAAACATCAATCAGAAGATGCTAAGATACCGACAAGATCAAGCAGCTTCTTCACTATCTTGAGAAAATGATGAATCTTGAAAATACCCACAAGATCAAATGGGGCTAAAATGAAAGCAAATAACCTTACAATAAAAAACAAAGCAAAAAAAAACCTTCAACAAGCAATGACCAAGCTACTGTTGAACATTCTTAAAATGAACTTGCTGATGATCGATCGAGTGAGAGCAAAGTCGAGAATACATCTAGTGATGGCTTCAACTCATCGCTTAAGCCTTCGATTGGACTTTCTCTTGGCTGATACAATGAGTTTAGTCTTGGAGAGAGAACGATTGGGAATGTAGTTATATGGGCTTTGTGAGTCAGATATGGGCTTTGTGGGAATGGAGCTGAACATGGGCTTTGCAAGAGAGAGAGTGAGAAACAGAGAGTGAAAGTGATTGCCTGAATAGTTTTTTTATAACAATATGTATATTCGGGATAGGACAGGTTCGGGACTACCGGTCCTGATTCTCGTCCCTTCCTGAAGCCATTTTTTGTCCTGTCCTGATTTTGTATCATCCAGAAAAATTTGGACGAAAAATTCTAGTCCTAAAATGCCATGGGAAGAGACGGATCGGGACGGTAAATTTTTGTACACCCCTATTTACAGTTCTCCAAACAACTAAAGATTTATAGTTCACTCTCACCAAAATAAGATTTATAGTTTATAAGTGTCATATGTCACTATATCACTAGACATAATATAACACCTAGCCTTTTACGACTATATGATAACAATTTAATTAATTTACAACCACAATTATTATATTAAAAGCCTAAAAATATGAACAAATTGAAACTTTTACTGAAGAATATATAAATCATTTTCTCTTTGAAATCAATGTAGTATATAATCGTTCTGCACGAATGCATGCTCACACAAACACACAAGCGTTTGTGTAATGCAAGACATCATTGATGTATGGTTTTGGGCGTACCTGATTTGTTGACGAATGATTGCACCATATATTTGCATATTTTTTCATGGCCAAATCCATTGAATTAATGCATGTTTTGATGATAATTGCACCTAATTAGAATAGATTTTAGTTATTGCTTAAGTTGTTGGAGTTTGTTCTAGTTAAGGGCAATTTTATCATATTTAACATGATTTATTATCATTCATCTTTTTAAGAACTTTGTGATGCTACTTCAAGTCTTAATCTCTTGTAGATAAATGGGAAAATACACTTCAAAGAGAAGCCAAAGATGTGATGGAAGCAATGCTCAAGGAGGAGGAAGCAATAGAAGAAGGAAGAGTCAAAAAAAATTTGAAGAAAAAAAAGGAGTTCAGTTTGGCGCCCCACCGGGGCCCCGGGGCCTCACTGGGGTGCAAGAACAGTGGCGCGCCACACATTGGCGCCCTGGGGGCGCCACCTGGGCCCCATTCTGCTGCAAAAATTCAGATTCGGGAATTTAGAGTTTCTACACCTTAATAAGCTTCCTAACACCCCCCAAGCCTCTCTCCAACCCCATATGCACGAAAATAAGGTGGCTATGCTAGGGTTCACTCAAAATCTCTCAAACCCACTCATCCCACTTCCTTTTCCATGACATTTCACCTCAAATCTTCCATATTTTCTTCTTCATCTCCATCTCCTCTTCCATTTTCACCACCCTTTTTCTCCATTTCATCCCTCCTCATCAAAGCCACTTCATGGGTAGATTTTGGGCGAAATTCCTCTCCTCCTTCCATGAGAAGCTAAGTTCTTGGTGCTTTGGTGGTGTGAAGATGGTCAATTGCTTCAATAGGCTTCATAGGGGAGTTTCTCTTGTTCCATGCTCTTTCATTGTATATTTGGGATATGTGGTTGCAATTCCTTGTGTATTTTGGGTAGAGACATGGTTTTATCTTTCTATTTGTTATGGATTGATATCATATGTATTGGTTACTATGTTTGTATGTCAAATGTTATGCATTTCCTTATTTCCTATGTGAATTGATTCATGATGCTTTACATGCTTTAAGTGGTTGCTTGGCTTGAATAGCTAGTGTTTCAATTAGGTTGTTGTGGTTGCACTTCCTTGAAGAGGATTTTGATTTACAAACTTGTTTCTAATAAACATCAAGTGGATCCTAACTCTAACCCTAAGTAATGACTAGTTTTAAGTGGTTGCTTGATTGGCTATTAATTAGTGTTGGAGGACCCTCAGTGGTTGCTTTGAGATTTTTCTAGTAGACTTGATGAATGATATAACTCCCACGATCTTTTTAAAGAAGCAATTGAACCATTGAATCACTACCATAGCCCCTTTCCATTTCATTGATTTAAACACTCACAACTTTTACTTGAAAATACAAAAAACAATCTTTTATATTTCCTTAATAGTTTAGTTAGATAATTTATAAAACCAAACAAAAGACCTCCTACACTTTTACGCATTTCAATTGCATTTAGTTCATCTTAGGGTAGTTTAGAAGGCTCCTTAAGAGAGACGACCCAAGGTTGCACCACTGTGTTGCAATCCTTGGTTTCATAAATAACTTGCATTTAACCTCTAGGCGAATAGGAAACGGTTAAATCAACAAACTTTACCGGGTACTCACAACAAGAAGTCAGATCCATGATTGAAAACTGACTACGAGAGAGAAAATAACTTTTCTGTATTTTCATTGTGTTACTGAACCTTTCACACAAGTCCCAGTTTATAATGTAGGTACAAAAAAGTTGCATCCCTTGTGAAGAGACATACTACCTCCGGTCCTTAATATAAGACCTAATTGACTTTTTTTGGAGAGATTAAGGTTGCCAAATAGGTTATTAAATCATGACATATTTGATATCTTTTTAGATTATCCATTAGCTTATAGGAAAAATAAACTAGTGTAAGAGAAAAAATTAGGTAAATCAATTTATAATTAACTTATTTTGATTTTTTTTGGATTTTTCAAAAAAGTCAACGAGGTCCTTTATTTAGAACCGGATGGAGTATTATTTTTAATATTAAATTCATGGGAAAATACCTCTTTTCAGCCCATCATTTTCCATATTTACATAATGATCCCCAATTCCATTGGGTTTGGTCCTAACCCACTAAGGGTGAACCTTAATTTCCCTACAATTTAATACTTCAAAGAATATAAATACACATTCATGTAGGTAATGTAGGTAATTTTATTTATAAACTATATCTTATATTAAGGATTGGAGGTAACATATATGTTATATGACTTTTTTTATCAATCTTGGGAGCATGGATCTTCAAGATCTTGGTGTTCATGGAGGGGTTGGACAGAGTTTGCAGGCGAGAAATGAGCCAAATTTGCTAGTTGCTGTACATCTTTGACAATGTCTTCCACGCGTGATGTAATTTCTGAAAGCAAAGAAGTTAAAGTGAGCAGTTGGAAAGTTTCGATAAGACGAAGTTGTGGCGAGCCTTGTGTTTTTGTATGGTTGGAAGTATTATTTATCTTGATGGACTTTAATGATTCTTGAAGCTCTTGCACTGTACTATTCATCTCCTCAACTAAAATATCAACACAAGATGATTTTGTCATATTTCGAGTATTCTTCGCCAGCTCCCTAATCACACTTGCACAGCTGGTGCTTAGTCTTAAGGACAATCCCATGATGATTTGCTCCTTCAATGCACTTTGGACCTGTTTCGAAGTCAATATATATTATTTCTGATATGTATAGGTCCATAATGAGTTTTCAAAAATTTAATTTGTTCTCATCTTTCTAGCACTAAATCATGGAAATATGGTTAGGTACTCCCTCCGTTCCTAAATATAAGATCACTTTGGTTAATTTGGAGAGATTAAGGAAGACAATAAAATTACATGATCTTCCCAAAATCCCCTCAATTACTTAACTTTAAAAGGAGAAGCGGTTTTCAATGAAAAGAGAGAGTATAAGGGTAGTTTGGGCAAAATTTGAGATAAAAATAAAAAGTGATCTTATATTTAGGAACTTATTCACTTCCCCAAAGTGATCTTATATTAAGGAACGGAGGGAGTATCATCTTTCTAGGTACGTGGGCACATGCTTCTGGCAGATTTAATTTGCAAGAGCCATCCTAGAATGCTGGGATTTTGGAATGTAACTAAGTATATATTCTCTATTCAAGAACTTTTTAGTAGGACAAATGTACACGCAGTAGCATGGTATTTTCTAAAAGGTGCACTCATTACCAAGGTAATTTTAATGGTAAAAATTTGACACTTGTTATTTAAATGGGACACCCAACAACATGGTAATTTCTAAAATTAAAATGTGCATCTAGTAGCAAAACTTAAATTCAATGGAAGGAAAAACAAATTTTCCCCATTTTAAGTTACAAGTGTCAAATTTGCACCCTCAAAATTAGCATGCTAATAGGTGTACCTTTTAGATATCACTATGTTATTGGGTGCACATTTGTTTCTTTTTAGTATCAAGCTGTAAAAGCATGACATTGTAATACAAGGACAAAAAGATACTACTCATCTTAAAAGAATTATGGAATGTAGTTAATTTAGTACGTAATTGGTATCACGTTTGCGAAACTTTCATATATATTTTATAATGTCCTTGGAATTAGTAAGACCTGAACAATCTGAAAGAATTTCTTTATATCTAATTAAATGAAACCCGATAAATTTATTGCATATGAATAGAAAACATTTACTCAAAAGTATTGCATATTTATCATAGGATGTTTTGTGATTTACGATAAGTTGTATGGATCCTTGCATAATTTTTATTTTATATACTGTTAACAATGTATCATTGAGAAAACTTGACCATAAAAATACTATATATGTTTTTGGTTATATATTTATTTTGTTCAAAAAATTTAACCTGCGATATCAGGTCAAGTCCTGGATCATATCCATATAAACTGTAATACTCAGTTTCAACTATATATATATAGTTCATTGAAATTTATTAAACAAGAAATGACCTTGCTTTCCAAGTTCACGCAGCAAATAAGAGCGTCAATAGAAGTTGCACAACTGCGCATAGACGCCCCAACTTTAAGGTATTGCTTCCATGGATGACGAAATCTAAACCTGCCGTGTGCTGGTTCCCATCTTGCAAAGTTAGCCTGTCCACTACAATATGGTCAAAATCTTGAATTGCAAGTTTAAATAATTTAATTCAACTCATCATTATCAATTTTTTTTACCATAGAATCTTCTGCTGCTTTAGAACTCAGCGCACACTTGTAGGAAAACAACTTTTTATCATATTCTTCGTCACTAACAGTTGAGGTTTGATCAATGATGTACTGAGCCACACAACCTGAAATATCAAAATCATAAACTTAGCTACGTCCCAAAATAATGTATGCTGCTACGTGAGATACCTGATATAAACCAAGTTCTTGGTTGGATTTGATACTAATTATTAGACAACAATCTACTTTGTCCACAATATTTATTATTTTTTTTAAAATATACTTTTTTTATCAGAATAAAATATATTTATTGATTGCTTATAATTTTCTATTTGATCAATAGTTTGATTTCGTTCGAGATTTGGACTGTAAAATGCCCTATTATTCCTACAACTGTAATTCTCATCGTGTGAACTCTAGTTGGATAGGGCCATTTTCCACCTCAATAGCTACCTGTTGGATGATTGCATATGTTAAGAGAGAGTTTGCATCAAGGAATAGTTTCTACACAAATTATTAAGAAGGTATTATAGGGAAACTAATATAGGAGCATATTTTATTTTATTACAAATATGATATAAATAATTGAACTGATTTCCTCAATGTGCCAAAATCAATGAAGTAATTCCTATATTAAATATTAAATCAAGGAAGACTGACCATCTAAAGAATTTGCGAGTTTGTCCATATTTGCAGATATTGAAAGATGGAGCTCCTGACCCGCCCAAACGGGGCAAATGGTGATGCTCGTGATCAAGCAAATAGACGTGCCAATTAGAATAGTGAATATCCTTTGCAGTCCCATATCCAATAATTCATCGACTCGATAACCCGTCAAAGCAACCAAGCTAAAAGTGAGGATAAATATCATTGCACCATAATCAAATCGAGCCTTAATAGTGGGGATGAATCTAGAGAACGTTGCAGCAGAAGCTGACCAATTAAAAATAACAATAATTAAGTTAACAAGATATTGTTTATCCCCCAAATATTTGAGGGAATACGCACAAATACTCGAGCTTGAGATGAGCCAATCTGAAAAGTGTCGTCAATTTGATACAATAGACATGTTTTCGATGTTATAGCTTTAACATTAAGATTGCAAATGGCTTAGCTTGTTATATTTTGTGAGTACAATGGCTTATTATGAATATGAAATTTATATTTTAATAATAGATATTCATTAAATGTAATATAAAAAATAGATATTCATTAAATATAATTATATGAAAATGTAACGAAGCAAAAAATTAGGCAAGCTAAAGGCCTCAAATTTTCTAACGCGTCAATCTCAATAATGATCTTTATAATTTCTCAACTACCTAAAAGTTTTTCTCCAATTGATAATTTGATTATATATGAAACGACTGACAATTTGATAACTTGTAGACATAAAATATTTAAATATTTCTTTTTTTTTTATTTGTGAAAACTAAAAACAAAATTAAAGTGCATAATCTTAGAAAATTTTTCATTAAGTAGTAAAAAAATTTAGACAACAAAGTTTCATTACAATAAGATATATCAAAATTCCATTTAGTTATTTTTTGTAAAAAAAAGAGTAAAAAGCATATGAGAGGTTTTTTTGAACTGAAAACAATATGAGAGGTTGGGATTTGGGGTATCAATCATAATGGGTAATAGAAAGCGAACATTACAAACCCAATATTTGCGTGCCCCAAAAAGTAAACCCACTAGCTAGATGAATTGGCGGAAATACTTATACCTAACAGAAAGAGTGACACGCCTACAATGATTGGCTCAGCATCTCCTGCTGTACTGCCAACCCATTGAACACCAATGGCTAAAAGCCCAGCAATGGATGTCGCACATATTCGATTTATAGTTCTACATATTGTCTCACCTGTATCAATCAATCATAATTGAAGTATTAATTAATTGGATAATTGATACTTTAGAAATTTCTCATATTATATAGATGGAATATAATAACATATATAATTTTCTCATATTTGTAGAAAAAATAGTTCTTATGTTATTTTTGCATCACCAAAAAGTTACAGGTGAATGAGATACATAAGAGTCATATCATATCTCCAAAATATATAAAAGATCGTTTACTTTGTGTGTATACTTATGGATTGTTTACCAACAAATTAAAATTGTTGAACTAAAATTCTTATGGTGAATAGTTACCGTGACTTAAGAAATTATTGGACTATCTTTATTATCAAAATAGTAATAAAAATGAGTGAATTATACAAGGATGTACCATACCTGCAGTGTACTGAAACACAACAACCACAGTCATGACTGCCCAAATAGCATTCCCTCCAACCCCTTCATACAAAGGCTTGACATAATAAAACAGGGAAACTAAAGTCAGAGCTATGGCTACCTTAATGGCATGAATAAACTTTCTTGGATCATTCACTCCTAATTCCCATGCTTTCTTTGGAAATTTCAACAACTTCAAACCCAACCCTGATATCCAATGTTGGATCCTTCCCACTCCAAATCTCTCTGGCACCAAAATCTCCAATGATTCGTTTCTGGTAGCCTTTATTCTCCATTCAATTTCATTACCCATCTTCATCACTCATCACTTCTGCAATTTATACAAGGTTTCCCAATTCTTGAGTTTAGAGGAACTCGTATAATATATAGACTAATGACTAAAATTTGAACTATATATTGACCTACCTGCACCTTATGATGACACTGCTCTGTGCTAAGATTACTATCAAGTACACGAGTATTTATAGAGATGTTCTTCTCTTTCTCTATAATGTCAGCTCTATGCCACCAATAATTAATCATTTCAAATATAATTTGTTTAGTGGGGCTAGCTTTAATATGGAGTCTATCGATTCTGAAAATCTAGCATTCTTGGACGAGGATCGCTTTGTGTTTATTATTCATTATTTACATGAAACATGAAAGTATCTCATCCGTACATTAGTAATCAATCTTGCCAGTTTTGGACAGAAGTTAGGTAACAAATATTTTACATGAACGCATAATCAGAGTAAATTATAGTTTTTCATTATGAAATTGTTATTATAAAACATTCCCACTATATATATATATATATATATATATATATATATAGTGGGACTATATATATATATATATATATATATATATATATATATATATATATAGTCCCACTTAATTTAAGTGACATGCATCGATCAAATTGATGAAGTTATGAGATAAAAGAATTCAAACAAACGAATCACCTTGAAGACGCACTCAAGTGATTTGTATAGGTAACGTGGTGCAAGTCATGAAGCACTTGCGTATTAAATTAATATGTACATTATAGCACAAGAGCGATAAATTAAGCTAGTAAGTAATAATGACCCAAAAACCAGTATCACTGCCGGAGGCTGATGATATTTATAAGTTCTCAAACTTCTACTGCCAGAGGTTAACGTGTTTTAATTTATTTTGCCATGAAAAATGCTTTATATATGCACAGATGATAAAGTAATTGCAAGAAATGCTATTCATTTAATAAATTTTTAAATATTTACAAGAAAATGAGCTTCCCATTCCATTAAAACTTACCTGAAATCATTTGCAATTTTATTTTCATTTTTTTTTCTTTTGCCTTTTCACCTAGCATTGTACTCAAAGTGGAAACAGCAATAAGAGCATGATCCGTCATATAAATATTATACTACTATATATTTAGCAATGGATAAATGAATGAAAATTAGGTTATGAATAGGATACATGGATTATCTTATTCATTGAACTAAAGAATAGATAGCACTTATCTTTGTCCGCCACCTATTGCACTGATATTATTGAAAGGTCAATCCGACTATCAAAAATTCCCACAACAAACATTAGTTATCACATTATCTATATAATGAATTTCTTGCTTCTAGATACGTGACAAAATCGTGATGACTTATGCGTTGATTTTTGCACTTGCTCCTGCATTATCTTGGGTACGCAATTCAAGTCACTTAGCTCCTGCACTCTTTTATAAAACAACTTATTTGCATAAATCCTATATCTCTTATAGCAATGACGAAATCACTGCTCAAAGAACTGTTCACTAATTTGTTTTTTTTATAAGGCGAAGGTCCAAAAATGATACATAACTATTGGCAAGGAACAAAAATAGTACATAACTATTCCTAGGTACAAAAATGATACCAACTTTTACTATGTGATCAAAAATAATATTTTCACTAATATGATAATAATAGGGCAAAGGCCCAAAAATGATACATAACTATTGGCCAAGGAACAAAAGTAATACATAACTATTCTGAGGTACATCAATGATACCTAACTTTTACTTGGGATCAAAAATGATATTTTCACTAATATGACAATAAAATTGGACATGAAAAGTCCAAAATGCCCTAATAAATAATAAAATAAAGGGCGAAGGCCCAAAAATGATACATAACTATTGGCCAAGGAACAAAAGTAATACATAACTATTCTGAGGTACATGAAAAGTCCAAAATGTCCTAATAAATAAAATAAAATAAAACATAGGGTTAAACCAACTGATATGGTTCTGCTGTAAGTTTGGTGCTCAAATTGAGAACTTTAATATAAAAAATGTTACTTCTTGGTGGCTTTTGATATAAATGGTCAGTTTGCTCTTCCTAATAAAGATCTTTTCACCACATCTCTCTCTCTCTCTCATCCCATCATCTTTTCTCTTCCTCTCTTAGAAACCAACAGCGACATATGGTGGCAGAGAACGGTGAAGCCGCAGCCACGACTAGACCAAATTCCCCTTCGCCCACCCCAGCGAGAAGGCCCGCTGCCGCGGCCCCCACCCCTTCCACTACTCCAGCTATGTCTTCTTCGTCTTCCCCTAATTCCTCCTCTCCGTCCAGTTTGGTTTGTGACAGAGATGACTTCTATTTTTTTAATATATTCCTTAATAAATAAAATCATTTATCCACCTTAAATAATTATTTCCAACTCATACTCTCCATTCATAAGCCACATGACAAAAACTAACAGAATTAGTGCCACGTAATCATATTTAACTCTGTTAATGCCATATGTTGGTCCTTTTAAAATTATAGGGACTAACTCTATTAAATGGAGGAAACTATAGGGACTAAAACCTTAGCTTTAAAACTATAGGGACTAACTCTATGTTTTATTTTATTTTATTTATTAGGGCATTTTGGACTTTTCATGTACCTCAGAATAGTTATGTATTACTTTTGTTCCTTGACCAATAGTTATGTATCATTTTTGAGCCTTCGCCCTTTATTTTATTTATTAGGGCATTTTAGACTTTTCATGTCCAATTTTATTGTCATATTAGTGAAAATATCATTTTTGATCCCAAGTAAAAGTTAGGTATCATTGATGTACCTCAGAATAGTTATGTATTACTTTTGTTCCTTGGCCAATAGTTATGTATCATTTTTAGGCCTTCGCCCATAATAATATTAGACATGAAATGTCCAAAATGCCCTTATAATTAAATTAATGATGTATTGATGTAAAGAACTAAGTTTCATATAGTTTCTCAAAAATAATATTTATAAGTTCAATTTAAGAAGAGTATATTGGAAATTTGACAACTTTGGTTACTTGAAGGGCAAATTAGAGTCTGTTGTTAATTTAGGGTGCTCAGTGGTCCACGGTGATTACTTAAAGGGCAAATTAGGGTCATTACCCAAGAGAAAATAAGGGGAATTCGAATTTTGAAGGTTAAGCAAGAAGCTAAATGGCGATGTGGAGTTTAAAGGGGAATTGTGCTGGCATAAACAATGTTTTTGTGGGAAGAGCCATTTTCGACATTTTCGAGCTACACAAAATGAGCTGTTTTTGAGATGAGTAAATATGTGTGCGCATATATATTGATATTAGGACATCTTTATCAGACTTTGCGTGAATATATACTCTTTATATTTAATTTTTTTATGAGGATTGAAGTTTATTAATATAAGGTGCAGACGATGCAAAACTCAATAAAATGGTAAAATTAAATATCTTACCTAAAGGACAAATATTCTTATTGGAAAGTAAGTTGTGAAAAGAAGCACAAATGTCCTTGCCAATATTAATCTTAAAAATCCAATTGTAAAATGTTGGACATTTTAGTGTTGGATTCTATGACTTTTGAGACTCGAAATTGCTCAAGTTAATATTGAAAAAAGCAAAAACATGTTGAAAATTACCCTTGTTTCTCGGAAATCCAATTTTAAAATATTGGATACTTAAATGTTGGATTCCATTTATTTTTAGACTTGAAAATACCCACCTTGAGGTTAGAAAAAAAAATCTTGGAAATTTCCCATAGATGTATTATATTTATGTTTGCAAAAATTCATTAGGCCATTTTAGTTTTTATATGGGACATTTAATTTCTTTTTTTTTCTTTTATACAAACATTTAATTTCAATTTGCCATCCTCCTAGAGGCAAAGTGAGGTTTTATATTTTTGTGGGGCAAACTGAAGTTTTATTCTTTTTGGTTAAAAAGGTGTTAAATGACATTCTTTCCTTGTTTCTGTGTTGATTGTTGTTACACTATGGGCCGGGCCCAAGTGAGAAGAGAAAGAAGGATGAAGTATTAACTAATTATCTTGTTGGTTATAATGAGTTGTAATACTCGTTGTTATATATGTGGCCTGGGCTTGCAAGACAATGTACATCAGAATTCAATCCAAAATCTAGAATTTTCATACTTTCCAGAGCGGTAACAAAAACTACATATAGACTTTCCATAGCACGCAACACAAACCGTGTCCGATAAAATTCTAGCACTATGATCCAACAAAATGTACAGGTAAATTAAATGCAAAATTCAGTGTATGCAACGTACAAAGGAAATGATGGCCAATCAGAAAACTACAAATCATAGATCGACCCAACTTTGGTCTTCATCTACCAGCTTATAGCTACTGAAGTGGCTAACCCTCATCTTCCACTCTCCTTTGATAGGATCATATGATACAAACTCAGCGCCTTGGTCGTCGGCTTTCTTCTTGAGCATTTCCTTGTACTTCTCCACTTTCGGTCCTTCAGTATACTCTCGCCCGGTTTTTCTGTCCATGCATTTTATGTTGAGCAGCGTTACTTCAGCTGGCTTATTGAGCCCTTGACCCACAGGGGGTTTCTTGGTGTCATCCTCGTAGACGACGACTTCACGAAGGTTGAATTCAACGAGAGAATCAAGATCAAGCCCTCGTACATCCGTCTCACCAAAGAACTTAATACATCCATATCCATGCCTTCCAACTACGAAGTCCTTGACACGTCTGCAGAATCCCGGTTCGGCTCTTTCCTTGGCTGCTAATTCCTGAATCCGAGGTAGTGTGTAGTAATCTGATCCATGAAGCTTTGGCATCAAAGCCTCAATGTCGGCTCCATTTTCATACACAATAGCTGCCTCACCAGCTCTGTGACCATTTTGAAAAAAGTGATCTTTAGACCCGTTGGATGTCTGCTCTGATCTATAAGGCTCAACTTGCTCTTTTACAGAACCATTTTCAGCTGGAATCAGAAATCATTGACAACCAAGGCAAAGCGAGATGTCAATAAACAATTCAACTTGCAAAATAAAAATCAATAAATTAGAAAGCTGCACTATGCAATATACTTCAAATCATAAGAAATACATACTATCTCTTTCCTGTGAATTGTTACCATCAGTAGCAGGTGCAGTACATGCTTCTTTCATATTAATTCCTGCAAACAACATTTCAAACAAGCAATAACTACACTCTCCCGTCCTACTACAAGTAACATTCACCCAAATCACAAAAATCAAAATGTTGGGAAAAAATCTATCAAAAAATTGTTAGTGGAAATTAGTTAAATCAATAAATATGCACGAAATGTTTTTTTCCTAATTACTCCCTTTTCATGGGGATGAAAAATTAGATTTTGAATGAAAGAGCTGAAAAAATAAATGAGGAAATGTAATTAAGGAGGGGTGAAAGTGAAAAGAAATGCATTAATTTTTTTTTAACACAGACACATACTGTTACTTATATTTCGAACTAGTCCTATGTGAGATAATGTTAATTATACAAAAAACTCAAGTGAGCATTACACTAGAATCTTCATTGCTCTCTCAAGGAACAGAAAATTGAAAGAAATATCACACCAAAACATGCATCACACTGAATAATGAAGGGCAATAAATACCCATTGAATTTAACACTACTTCTAATACAGCTCAAGTATAACAAATTGCTGCGATCAATCTAAAATATTACCATTCTCATTTACTGCAGTGGATCTGTCACTTAACGAAGTTTTCTCAGAGTGAGCTTTAGTGGACCACTGTTCTGTGGGACAAATGACCAGTGCCCTCGGATTTTCCCTGGGAATGTAGAGAGCATCAGCCTTTGGTGTTGTTGCAGTATCCTTATCATCACTAAAGAATGGAACCTGCATGACAACGGTAGTGCATACACCAACATCTGAGCTAGCAGCCATACTAAAAGAACCAAGATCTCACAAATCAAACTACCAAACTCACCATCAGTCCATCAGTTTTGGGATGATATTTCCTGACAGGAAACTTGACCCGTCTCTGTGACAGGTGCCGAGATGTTAATAAGGATCCTATTTTAGCAGGAGGAGGTTTGTCTACGACCTAAAAGGAAAAAAGGAAGTCAGATTTGAGTCACTGAAATTTTGATCATAATTTGACAGTAATTGTTAGGAATTCATGCTGAATTAAAAATCTGATAAAATTATCAAATAAATCAAAATGAGAAATTGTTTTACAGGCAAGCTAGAAATTCCATATTGAATTGATGGTGCAGTTCCAGCTAGACCAACCGACATCTGAGGCAAAGCAGGAAGTGTTCCAAATGGATTCAAAATGGGTGCTGATTGTACAACTGCAGGGCTCTGGGTGGAAGACCTAATAAACAAAAGAGCACAATATTAAAAAACTTCAAATTGAGCTAACACTTCGAAATTGAAATGGTTAAGCTTTACTAAGCAAGTCCTCTTAAGCAATCAAAATGACTACAATATCAGTTCAACCAAAGTTACTCGCCATTTTGATAAGATAGATAACTTGTACTGGTAAAAAAATATGTTACATGAGGAGACGAACTAATTTTGGTTCATTCCATTCCCAATTCTTTACATCAATACATCATAAATTTCATCAACACAAGAATATTAAAAGCAATGTTCTGAGTTATAATCAGGAAATAGATTTACACAAATGGATATTATTTGTTTCTATAAATTAATTTATCATGCAACTAATTATATGAAGTAAGAAATATCAATCTATTTTCAACCAGTGAAGAGACTGCTTGACGAAATTAAGATGCATACAGAAAAAAAGCTTCCCACTATTAAAACCATAAGGAAGGTTGGTTTAGATAGAGATCTTCAGTATTTTAGACACCAGTAGAAACTTTCAATTCAATGACATCAACCTCAGAAGCAGCCAAAACAAGCAAGAGGTATAGTATAAAAGACAAACAACATAAATCTGGTGCATAACTTTGACAGACATAGTATCTGTAACTTACGAGAGTCCAATGTTAGTTTGACCAAACATGCCCGGGGTGCCAATATAGTTACTTGCACCAACTGCAAAAATTCAGTAGAATAAAATAAAGTGTCAATTTTTAAAAATTCAATCATTGCAGCCCAAATATATAATATTAAGATAGAGAATAGATTTTACTGACCAGGTTGCGTCTGACCAAAATTAGTGAATCCAAAAGTACCACCAGTTTGAACTGCTTGCCCTGTTTGGAAAGGTGATGATAGAGATGGCTGCAAACATAGTTATTACAAATCAATCACAAAGTCATAATAAACAAGAAGAAAATTAAATATACCCTTCAAATTAACAAAATCAACATTAAAAACTACTTAGGTTGTGATACATAAACAAGATTGAGAATTGAACTTGACTTGTACTCTAGTTAAGAATGCAAATAACAGATGAGACTAACAAATAATCCCCCCATTCCTAAATATAAGATCACTTTCCCTAATTTGATTAGATTGAGGATTCTAGTTGAGTTAGTTATTAACACATGATATTACTTATCTACTCTAACTATATACCTTTATTCACACTCTCCCACTTTTGCTTGTTTATTATAAATAAGGATTATTAGAGTTTATTTGGAAAAAAGTTGAGAAAAATTAGAAAGTTGCTTAAACAAATTGAAATCTGAAAATGATCTTATATTTAGGAATGGAGGGATTATTTACTTAACTAAAAATTACTTACTGTTGTTTGACCGAAACCACCCAGATTGCTGGAAATGGGAGAAGGACTGCTTGAGAAAATGTTTCCACCGAGTCCAGAAGATGTTGAACTGAACAAGCTTGATTGACTAAAAGGAGATGTGTTCTGTCCAAACAGAGAGGTACTCTGTCCAAAACCAGAACCTGGTTGTGCAATTGTAGGCGCTGCAGAACTGAATATATTTGACGACTGACTGTTGCCAAAATTTATGCTTGAACCAAATGGTGAGGATGTACCCAGAGCAGGAGAGGAACTGAACAGAGGAGCTGGAGAGGTATTTCCAAATGTAGATGTCTGTGACCCAAACATAGAAGCTGTTGCTGATGTTGAAGTGTTAAATGCTGATGAACTGAAGGGTGTAGATGAAGTCCCAAAGCCAGTATTAAACGCTGAACTCTTTGATGCAAATGGATTAGAAGGGGTTGATGTAGAGAATGGATTAGCAGCTGATTGACCAAAAGTCGAAGAAGGAGCAAATGCGTTTGCCTGAGAGGTGGTAGAACTAATGCCAGCCAAGGCAGTAGGCTGAGTAGAACTGAGTGGTCCACCTAAATTTGTGTTCAATATAATGAAATTATGTTCATCATTACTGCAATGAAAACCAGTAAAGCAATAAAACTATAATTACAAATTAATGACAAAGCAAAATGGCAATCACCTTTATCTCCAGCTTGATAGTCCTCCCATCTTAGCTCCTCATGGCTTTTATCTTTGTAGACAGACATGGCTGATATGGACTCCATTTTAGCTCCTCCAGAGGAACTACCATCTGCTTCAGGCGTAGGTGCATAAATAGTAACTCTACTCCCACCTCGTTGACCCCCAAAACCAGTCTGCCCAATACCAGTACTTCCAAAGGGAGATGAAGTGGTCTGAGATCCTAAATGATAAAATATAGAAACAAAAGACAAGACAAAAAAATTTCAACACAAGATACAGAAACATATTAAAATTGAATTAAAATACTGTTAGAATCTTAGTATTTAATATTTTGATTAGGAGAAATTACTTTTTTTTATTGTTGTTTCCTATTTCTGTTGTTTCCTATTTTCATCTCCTCTCCTCCCCTATATAATGTACTCTTGTCATATTGCAAAATATCAATAATAATTCTTTTTCTCTCTACACTTTCTTCTTCATCTTAACATGGTATCAGAGCTGGGGTGTCAATTTGAACCCTAAAGAGTGAGAGAGAGGCAGAGCCGCCACCTACCAGATCTGAGGAGAGGAGAGAGAAAGCCGCCGCCACCTAGGGTTTCTGTTTGACAGCGAGTGAGCCTACACGCGCCGTCCAGGAGTGATCGGAACAGTCCGATCGGCCGAAACCCAAGTCCGCCGCTCAAACGGAGCCGCGCGTGACCCTCACGCGCCGCCGCAGTGAAAGCGCGTGAATCTCACGCGCCGCCGTGCCTCGCCACACGCCACCGCGTCCTCCGCCACGCGCCACCGCCGGTGATCTCCAGAACTTCCAGAATCTGTTTTCCTACCCAGAAAGATGAATCCACAGGATTTTCCGCCAGTTTTTGGGTCATATTCTTCTAATTCTGACGGCCAAAGTTCACAAACCAAGTCTTATAAGACTGAGAAACTTTCGAAAACGCCGGAAAATGTTCCGGATCCTCAAATGATGGTTATAAACCATAAACTCAATGGCAACAATTATCTCCAATGGTCCCAAAGTGTGTTAAGGTACATCAGGGGGCGAAGGAAAGAGAAATATATCAATGGAGAAGCATCTCAACCAAAGGCAGAGGATTCTCAATTTGATACATGGTTTGCTGAAAATAATCAAGTAATGACTTGGTTATGCAATTCTATGACAGATGAGATTAGTGAAAGTTACCTGCTTGCAGACACCGCTAAAGAGATTTGGGATGCAGCCAAACGAACTTATTCCTCGATGAATAATACAGCAGCGTTGCTTCAACTAAAGAGGCAACTTCGGGATCTTCAACAACGTGAGATGACTGTGACCCAATACTATAGTACTTTTCAAAGAATCTGGCAGCAGCTGGATTTATTTGAAGTACATCCATGGAAGGATGTTGAAGATGCACAGTACTACAAGCAATTGGTGGAGCAAGGAAGGATACATGATTTTCTTCTTGGGCTCAATGATGCTTATGAGGAGATACGAGGTAGAATAATGGGTATAAAACCCTTACCTTCTTTATTTGAAGTATTTAATCAAGTTCAATTTGAGGAAAGCAGGAAGCAGTTGACTCAGAGAAGTCCAGTCCCACCTGAAGGGTCTGCCCTAGTTACTAAAGGAGGAGGGCCTTCAGAGCACAAAGAGAAGAAATGGAACAAGCATTGTAACTACTGCAAAATGAAGGGTCACACCAAGGATGAGTGTTGGAAACTTCACGGAAAACCTCCACATGTCAAATCCAAATCTCAGCAAGAAGGGCGGAGCAATTTCACTGAGACAGAGCAGAATGATGATCAGTTGAGCAAGGAGGAAATGCAACTATTGAGGAAAATCCTCGAGAAACAGAATAAATCTCAGACCACTCCTAATGTGAATCTTGTTCAATCAGGTAATTCTATAGTTGCTCTTAATACTGTGATGACTGCTGATGACACATGGATTGTTGACTCTGGAGCTACAGATCACATGACTGGAAAATGAGGTTTATTCAAAACTCTTAGAATGTGCCATGAAAATCTTAGAGTTAAAGTTGCCAATGGAGTAGTGACTAATGTTGCAGGGATTGGGTCTGTTGTGATAACAGAATGCTTAGAAATTCATAATGTTCTCTTTGTACCTGATCTTACTTGTAATTTGATATCTGTAAGCAAACTGATTAAGAGCAAGCAATGTCGAGTATTGTTTAATGACATTGGGTGCGTTTTTCAGGATTTAAACTCGGGGAAGATGATTGGGAGTTCTAAGGAATGGGATGGACTCTACTATCTTGAAGGCTTACATCAGAAGAATTCCGGAGGCAAACGAGCACTTACTAGTTCTAATTTCAATAATGAAGATGTATTTCTATGGCATCATAGGTTAGGTCATCCTAGTTTTGATTATATGAAGCATGTATTTCCAAAGTTATTCAATAAAGATTCAGTTCCTTTTTCCTGTGAAACTTGCCAATTAGCCAAACACAAAAGATCATCCTACCCGAAACAACCATACAAACCTACCACACCATTCACCTTAATCCATAGTGACATTTGGGGGCCTGCTAAGACAAAAAGTCTAACCAGTGCTAGGTGGTTTGTAACATTCATTGATGACCATACTAGAACCACGTGGGTGTACCTAATGAAAGAAAAATCTGAAGTAGACCAAATTTTCCAGAACTTCTACGCCTTTATTAAAAATCAATTCCATGCCTCCATCAAAATCTTAAGGTGTGATAATGCTAAAGAATATCTGAGTGGTTCACTAAAACAATTTCTTACCCAGCAAGGTATCCATCACCAAACCTCTTGTGTTTATACCCCTCAACAGAATGGAGTAGCAGAAAGAAAAAACAGACACCTATTAGAAGTTACTAGAGTTATCCTAATGGGAAGGAATGTGTCTGATATATTTTGGGGGGATGCCATTCTTACTGCCGCATACCTTATCAATCGCATGCCATCCAAAGTCCTTAATTTTTCCACACCTATCCAAAAACTCCTCGAAACTTATCCCAACTCACCTCTCATTAATACTCTTCCTCAAAAGGTTTTTGGATGTGTTGTGTTTGTTCACAAGTATGGTATGGGAAAACTTAGTCCTAAAGCTGATAAATGCATATTTCTTGGCTATTCTCCAAGTCAAAAAGGTTATAAGTGTTATTGTCCAACAACCCGAAAGACCATTGTTTCTCAGGATACTACATTTTATGAACATGAACCTTATTATCCCAAATTACCCATTCAGGGGGAGAATAGTACAGAATGGCTAATTATGAACCTTGAGAGTCCTACCCATCCTCAACTAGAAATAGCCAATCTCATTGATCCTCAACCAGAAATACCACCACAACCAGAAATAGCCAATCCCATTGATCCTCAACCAGAAATACCACCACACCAAGATACTACCATCACTGAATCTGATCCTCTTATGGTGGAAAGTAATGCTGAGATCAATACTGGGATGGCCACTGAAGATCAAAATGAGGAGTTACAACCAGGCAATGAAGCAACTAATAGTAGAGTCCCTTCTGCTCCAAGGAATAACCATGAATCTGACTCGGGATTAGATCCTGAAGTGATGGGCTGGCCTATAGCTCTGCGAAAGGGGGTAAGATCTTGTACTCAACATCCTATTCAGAGATTTGTTTCTTATGGTAATTTGTCTGCAAAGATACAGAACTTTGTAATTAATACTGCTCAGGTGAAAATCCCTCACACTTTCCAGCAAGCTATGACTGATCCTAATTGGAAGTTAGCTGCAGAAGAAGAGTTAAGGGCTCTCAAAGAGAACAAAACTTGGGAGATTACAAATCTTCCAAGAGGGAAGAAGGTAGTTGGATGCCGGTGGATATTTACTCCAAAGTTTAACCCAGATGGAAGCATCGACAAATATAAGGCCAGACTAGTTGCAAAGGGGTACACTCAGACGTATGGAATTGATTATGAGGAGACTTTTGCTCCAGTTGCCAAATTCAGCACCATCAATATACTTCTTTCTATTGCAGCCAACCTGGATTGGTCATTACACCAATTAGACATTAAAAATGCCTTCTTGAATGGTGACTTAGAGGAAGAAGTGTACATGGAGGTTCCAGAGGGTGTCAACGCCCCTAATAACACTGTGTGCAGGTTAAAGAAGTCGTTGTATGGATTGAAACAGTCTCCAAGAGCCTGGTTTGAAAGATTCTCTAAAGTGCTGAAGAAGATGTCCTTTGTTCAGGGACAAGCATATCACACTTTGTTCACTAAACACGAGGGTCAAAAAGTGACAATTTTAATTGTTTATGTTGATGATATTGTTATTACAGGGAATGATGAAAGTTCCATAGCTCAGCTAAAACAAGCTTTAGCAACTGAATTCCAAGTGAAAGATCTTGGTCAGATGAGATACTTCCTTGACATGGAGATAACCAGAAGCAGGAAAGGCATTAATGTGTCTCAACGCAAGTACACCCTAGACTTGCTACATGAGACCGGGATGTTAGGTGCAAAACCGGAGGAGACACCTATGGATGACAACTGCAAGCTGGAAATAAAGGAAAAGGGAGTTCCTGCTAACACTGAGAGATATCGAAGACTTGTAGGAAAATTGATATACTTGACTCACACACGTCCAGATATCAGTTTTGCAGTAGGAATGGTGAGCCAATTCATGCACCAACCACAAAAGGAGCATATGGAAGCAGTTATGAGAATACTCGGCTACTTGAAGGGAAATCCAGGTCGTGGGTTATTCTTTCAGAAAGGCACAGCTAGGAATTTGGAAATTTATACTGATGCAAGTTTTGCAAGAGACTTAGAAACTGGGAGATCTATAACAGGTTATTGCTCATATTTCTGGGGTAACTTAGTTACTTGGAGAAGTAAGAAGCAGACCATTGTATCGAGAAGCAGTTGTGAAGCTGAGTTAAGAGCTGCATGTCTTGGTGTATGCGAAGGAATCTGGATCATCAGATTACTGCATGAGTTAAGAATTCCCTTTGATGGCCCATTACAAATATGGTGTGATAACAAGTACAACATTGAAATGACCAGAAATCCTGTTTATCATGATCGAACTAAACATGTCGAGATTGATAGACATTACATTAAGGAGAAAGTAGAGGCGGGGATCATGACATTGACGTATGTTCGTTCTTCTGAGCAGATTGGGGATATGATGACTAAACCACTTGCCAGACCTCTATTTGAAAGATTCCGAAGCAAGCTGGGAATGATCGACATATATTCTCCAGCTTGAGGGGGAGTGTTAGAATCTTAGTATTTAATATTTTGATTAGGAGAAATTACTTTTTTTGATTGTTGTTTCCTATTTCTGTTGTTTCCTATTTCTGTTGTTTCCTATTTTCATCTCCTCTCCTCCCCTATATAATGTACTCTTGTCATATTGCAAAATATCAATAATAATTCTTTTTCTCTCTACACTTTCTTCTTCATCTTAACAAATACCCTTGTAACTTTAAACTATATATATATCATATATGTCATTATTCAACTATTCATAAGTATATATTCTAAACTCACCAAACGGAGAACTCTGTCCTCCAAAAGGTGAAGAAGTGCTTCCAAATGGAGTGCTTCCTCCAAATGCTGAAGTAGACTGACCAAATGTTTGACCAAAAGTAAAGGAAGGAGAACTAGAAGAACCAAATGTAGGAGCACTAGGCGTCCCAAATGCAGGAGTTGTTGAAGTTCCAAATGCTGGAGTAGTTGAAGAACTAAATAAAGGGGTACTTGGTTGTCCAAATCCTCCACCTGATCCAAACCCAGATGAGCTTACGCCAAATGCGCTCCCTGTGCTGCCAAAAGTTGGAGTTGCAGTTGAACCAAATCCAGGGGTACTAGGTGTACCAAATGTTGGCGTGCTTGTAGAGCCAAATGCAGGAGTGCTTGGAGTACCAAAAGCAGGGCTGCTTGTAGAGCCAAAAGCTGGCTGAGATGGCGCACCAAAAGGTGTCGAGGAACCAAATACGCTGCTTCCGAATGCTGGTTGTGAAGGTTGTCCAGCACTTCCAAAAGGACTTGTTTGAGTGGTGGTAGAACCAAAGCCTCCAAAGGCAGGCTTTTGCCCAAAGACAGATGACCCTAGTGAGAAAGAGAATTCCATCAGCATTTAATTGCAGATATGATACCGAACTGACAAGAATGGAATTTTGTAACAAGACCAACTAAACAATATAAAAATCAGATGGTTTAAAATAAAGATTAGCAGAACACAGAAAATTTAATATTTAATAAGTATTAAAACATCCAAAAGGGTGGGAAAACAGGACAAAGGTATTGATGGTTGTCCTATGAAGGAAAATCAAGGATGCCATAACCCAAAAGTATTGACATAAAATTTAGCGCGCTCCATATATTCTGTAATCCAATCAACTTGAATTGACCAAGAAAGAGCATTATCATTGCAAACATTTTTTATTAACCCATTCCTTCAATGAAATAAAGTACAAACATGAAATACTTAAGCCGGAGAGAGCCAATCTAGAAAAAGTGGCACATCATCTGTCCAGCATCATGACCCAGTATAAATGAGCTCAAGGAAGCCCTAAACATAGGCATGCATTTTTTAGCATATACTTAGTTCCTAAATATAAGATCACTTTCCCTAATTTGAGTAGATTAAGGAAGTTAGTTAAATTAGTTATTTACACATGATATTACCAATTTATCCCAACTATATACCTATATATTCACTCTCCCTCTCTTATTTGTTATTATAGATAAGCATTATTAGGGTTAATTTGGGAAAAAATTGGGAAAAGTTAGAAAGTGATCTTATAATTAGGAACAAATTGAATTTCAAAAGTGATCTTATATTTAGGAACAAATTGAATTTCAAAAGTGATCTTATATTTAGGAACGGGGGGAGTATATATATAAGGTCCAACCCAGTTCGATCCCCACTTGATGAGGGTGCAAGGGAAGGGAACATAGGCAGCCTTACCTCTGCGTTTTTGCAGAGTGTACCATTTGTCTTTATAGAACAACAAATTAAACAAGACAATGCCATCAGTCAAATAAAGTGTTACGCACTAATAGAAATGAGCATTCTGGCTTTCCAAGAATTCAATGAAGTGAATCTGATTAACAATAAAGATAGGCTTCTAATAACAAAAGGAATAACACAGAAATCATTTATAATATCTTACCAGCAAATAATGAAGATGAATTACCAAAAGCTGATGTTGAAGATGACCCAAACGCAGGTGTTGAACTGCCAAAGGCTGGTGAAGAAGAAGCACCAAAGGGGGTTGTTGAAGAGAAGGGAGATGAAGATTGAGATGCCCCAAATACACCTGTCGAAGTACCTCCAAACAAGGAACTACTCGTTTGTGAGCCAAATGGTGTTGGGCTACCAAACGGCTTTGGGGCGAAAGGGTTGCTACTTGATGCATTGGTCTGCCCAAAAACTGATTGGGAGCCAAATGGACTCGATGATTGCCCGAAAGCTGTTAAATAATGTCACCATATTAATGGATTGCACAAGCAGACAGAAAGAAAAGAAGCAAGATGCTCCTTGTGAAATCACAGCACAAAAACATAAATAATAACCAGCAAAACTAGAATATCCGACAAATATTCAGTTCACACAATCAATATCCTTTAAATCGAATAACAAAAAGCAATAATCCAATTGATTAAAATAGCAAATAGACCACACACAATTTAGTAAATCAAAGACATTAACAGATGGAAACCACAGGCATAAACCCAGATGAAAAACAAAATACTACAAGGAATAAAACCACGTGCCCCCGATAATCAGGTTGATCACAAACGCAGCAACAAGTATAAATTCAATGTCGAGGGAAGCTCCCTATAACAATTTGATAGCTTCGATTGCATAAGCAAGAGAGGCAGCCAGCCTACCCACTCTATCTAACATAGTGCAGAGAAGAAAAATAAAACACTTCCTCCTGCCCTAAATACAAGACATAATCAACCTTGTGAAAATTCTAATAAAGCAAAATTTACCTAATAGTATAAATTAATGCATAATCTAAAAATCTATCAAATATATCATAATTTAATAACCTATTTCGCAACCTTAATTACAAACAAGACTTATATTTAGGACAGGAGGGAAAACAATATAAGAGATTGGAAGGCAACACTTACGGTTTGGTGAACCAAACATGCTTCTTAGTTTTGTGAAGCGGCAGATTCTTTATGCTCCCAAACTGAAAACACATGAAACAAACTTCATCATTACCAAAAGATTTCCAAAATAACTGTAAACGACATGTACACAACGTTGCCACAATAACATCGTAATATCATCATAAGGGCAAATAAAATTAATAACTAATAAATTTTGTATTATTCGAATCGTGCTATCACAGGCAGAGAATGTGCCTTTAATAGTAGTTTGTAGCTTGAAGGGAAGCAAAAGAGAGAGACAAAATTGGAGTGAGAAGATCGAAAAGGTAAAAGCGAATCGGAGAGGGAAACTTACAGCGTAAGGAGAAGAGAGAGAGAGAGAGAGAGAGAGAGGAGGAGAATTAGGTCAAGGGTATTTTGGGAATGAAAAATACGTGCCTGCGATTAGAAGAAAAGAGAGGAGAGAAATATAAGAAGTGAGGAGAGTTTAGTTTCGTTGAGGAAGGAAGGAAGGAAGGCAGGCGGAGAGGGTTGCTTTTGTAGGGATGAAATAAACCGAGTAGCGTTAAAATGCCGATTTAAGAAGAGCAGGGATTAATTTGGAATTAACAAAAATTGATGGTAGCGTTAAAATGCCGATTTCAGAAGCGCGGGGACTAGTTTGGAATTAATAAAAATTGAAGGTAGCGTTAAAATTCCGATTTGTAAGCGCAGGGACTGATTTGGATTTAATAAAAATTGAAGGTAGCTTTAAAACTCCGTCGTAACGAGCGGAGGGAGGGGTTGATAAAAAAAAAAGAGAAACGAGAAAAAAAAGAGGAATGAATAATTAAATTAAATACTACTATACTGTTGACGTGTGTATAGGAGATATGGTATAGGAGAATTTTTTGGCAAAAATATTTTTATTGTAATCTCTTTTTTTATTATCTTCATAAAAAAAGTTGAAATTGAAAATATTAATATTGGTAGTAGATATAAATATTACAACAACAAAGTCTAATCTTACCAAGGGCCTCTTTGGTGTGAGGGGAGGGGACTGGAGAGAGAAAATTGGTAGAAGAAAAAAAAAATTTGGCATGAATTTACAATGATTTATTAAACTAGAAAATGGGTGGAAGAAAAGAAAAATTTGACTTGAGAGATGAGGTTTTTTTTATTAGAGATATAAATGATTTTATTAAACTAGAAAAATGGAATACAAGGTCTACAAAAAGAAAATTCAAATGTTAAAAAAAAAATTCAAATAATACTACATAGAAACCTTTAAAAGGTAAACATTGTAGGATTGAGCCGCCGCTGTTGTAAAAACCTAGCATCTTTTTCATCATTCCTTAATGAGAAATGAGGTTTAAAATTTTTAATTAATATCTATAACTCTTATATTTTATATCTTATCATTCTTAAAAGAGTAAAATATATTTTTAGTTCCTTATGTTTGAATCAAGTTTTAATTTAGTCATTTATTTTTGGAAAGTACATTTTAATCCTTTTTTGTTACCACCGTTAGTTCCACTCAAATCATTTAAAATTATTAACTTAGTATTTTCCGTTAAGTTAAATCAAGGTGATAACAAAAAAGGACTAAAAGTATAATTTTCAAACATAAAGGACTAAATTGAAACTTGATGCAAACATAAGGGACCAAAAGTATACTTAAGTCATTTCATAATTAAATTGAAGCAAAAAATATGAGAATAATCACATTAAAATATTTCATTTATAAATTTTTCAATATTTAATAACCATCAATTGTTAACTTAAAATTTTGCATTAAATGAAATTAATTGGTGTTAACAAAAAGGATTAAAAGTGTATTTTTAAAACATAAATAATTAAATTGAAACTTGAAGCATACATAAGGACAAAATATATATTTTATTCTTCCTAAATATTAAAACCTCACTCCTTCCATTTTTAAAAATCCATCTTTTTCTTCCCCTCCTCTCCTCCCCTCCCAAATAGACCTTAACTGGAGTCAATTATTAATATTAATTTCAGGTAGAGTAAAAAATCTTGATCGAAATTTAATAGGTTAATTAGAACCATTTATTTATATGCTTAAAATAATACTCCCTCTGGTCCTAAATATAGGACCTAGTTGAATTTTTTGAGAAATCCTAAAAAAAGTAAAATAAGTTAATTATAAATTGATGATTTACTTAACTTTTCCCTTAGACTAGTTTTTTTACCTATAACCTAATAGATAATCTAAAAATATATCAAATATGTCATACTTAATGGTTTATTTCGCAACTTTAACCTCTCCAAAAAAAAGTCAATTAGGTTTTATATTTAGGACCGGAGGTAGTACTATATAACAATATTTTCGCGTACCCAAAAGGACAAATAAATAGGTCACAGACACCTAATTGATATTAACAAATGTAGGCAAATGACTCAAAATGCCTTTGAAAACTAGTTAAACAGTCAAACAAGATTATAAATCATAACTGTTCATAATTGTTATGGAATAGACAAGTTTTTTAAGGGCACTTTGAGTCATTTTCCCATATTTACTAATGTCAATTAGGTGATTTTGACCTTCCTTGTTCTATTGAGAATTTAGGCACTTTATTTGTCCTTTTGGGCATTCAGGAGTCTTTATTTGTCTTTTCCCAATATTTTATAAGATATTAAATTTATATCATGTCTTTTGAGATATAAAGGTGAAATATGGGTGCAACATACCAACACTAATGCATTAGATCTCATTAGAACTTCACAGTTATGCATGTTTTGAGTGAGAGTAGTACTAAAATGTGTGACCTTTTGGGAAATCCTTGTGTTGCACCCTTATTGTTCCCCTCGTTCACTCACTACTTTTGGTAATCAAATAGAGGTGAAATAAGGAATATCAAAAGAAAAAGAGATAAAGAATTATGAGAGTATATACTTCTATACATGTTTGTGTTTGAATTACTATATAGGTGCATCTGCTACTTCTTTTTCTTTTTTATTTGACTGATTTGACATAAGCATGTGGGTTATTATTAAGATAATTAGTACACCAAGGAGAAAAGTATTAACTCCTAAGGACTTCAAAAAAATTTCAAAAGGATAAAAAATTAGAATAAATATTTTAAATTACTAAGGGGCAATGGCTGAAATATTGAATATCAAAAGAAAAAGAGATTGAGAATTATGAGAGTATATCTTTCTATGGGCAATGACTCTATTTTGCCCTTTAAGTAACCACCATGGACTAATGGGCACCGTCAACTAACACCGGGTACAATTTTACCCTTGAAGTTGTAACATACTGTTACTAATTCCCTGATTAAACTAAGATGTCTATTTTAATTCAACAATCTCTTCACTAACTATGATAGAAAAAGAAACATTCATATCCACAATATCTCTATCATAGTTAGAAAAAGAACTTTCTAATCATTTTATACATTATCTATGATAGAAAAGATATGTCTAATAAAATATGAATACTATCATAGATAATTAAAAGCTAATCATGTTAGAAAGGATTTGCCTAACATGGTTAATAAACAAAACTAATAGATATCAAACAATAAATAAATATATATATATACATGCGGAAGCGAATGCAGACCTATAAATTGGCAATATACAATTCTAAATAAACTATACAATCTCCACTACCTAATTCCCTTTCCTGCTGCTTGCGTCTGTGCATGAATACCTGCAAAAATGTCAGTAATCGTGGGATGAGACAATTTGTCCCAATAATCACCGCTTAACTCACTATAACAGTGAGATGTGCGGTAGTGAGGGCGTTTAAAGGGTACCACAGATATAAAAACCAGTAATGTAATATATATATATATATATATATATATATATATATATATATATATACATATATATATATATACATAAAGGATTCTTCCCATGCTCACTCAAGTCCCTCAGTCACATCCAAACCAAATCAAATCCATCATCTCCCTATTCCAATCAAATAATACTACCACAACAACTCTCACACTCACCTATGGATGCATTGTGCCATCATGGTGCATTCAAGCATCTAATCTTCACTATATGATTTGACACTGTGCCCCTCTCTATAATGAGGGGGCAATTTCCCTCTCTGGCAATCTCCAGAGAGGGAACCCAATTCTGTTTCCATTGCAGAACGGGAACGGTTGGGCTCTTTAATGCCAAACAACCGTAGGTCACTTACTTTCTCTAGTAAGTAGACCCATGATCCCCGGTCTCTAGTCCGAAAAGGATTAGTACAAATAACTGTCGATCGGCCAATCGACAGTTATCATCGCGCGATGGTACATAAATAAATCAGTGTCATGCAATGCTCACAATCCCTTTTCTATATTCCAACCATCACTTTCATTAATTTCCATCAACATAACTCCCTAATTTCTCTATACAACCTATGATACATCCAATCCACCATACCTCTCAATATCCCTGTCAAAATACCAAGATCCCAATATATATAAACTCATATCCACGATCCAACAATACCACCGGCCAGGATACTACATATAGTAAGTCAAATTCTTTATACAAAAATAGTCGCGTTTGAAAGGCACCCGATAGCCTATTTTGTACGAAAATAAGAATTCAAAGATAATGTATATATAATGAGGGTGAGAAAGGATTTTGAAAATCCCCAACCAACGTCACAATCAATGTTATAGTAAGGTTAAATGTGATTACCTGTCGCCCTTAGCATTCCTTTGCCTTTCCTTACCATTCCTGGTAGATTTTTTTTTTCCTTCCAGGTATATTCTCCTATTTTCATTCCAAATAATAAAGAAAGTGAGCAACTATCTTTGTTTATGTTATTTATCGTCACTCTCGATCCCAATTACTACCCAATCTCTTATAAATTTTATTGTAAGGTAACCATTTTCAATCAATCGAAATCAACGCCAATAACCAAATTCAACTTAATGAACCAAACGTCAAAGAACAACATACATCCTAAAAATCAAAGCAAACAGCCAAAACATTCAACAATCACAAACAATCCACATTCTAAGCATAATTTGAATGTGTCAACTTGCACAACCCCCCAATTTTAATAAAACTTTCAGACCATAGATCACAATCATAAAACAACTCAAACACATTTAGAATAGAATAGAGAGAACAATGAATCCATATCCCAAAACAACTCAATAGGTTAATTACATTTCAATACATATTGGATCAACCCACTATAAAATTTTTAAATACTTCAATATCCTTATGAAATTCACACATGCACATTGAGACTATAATTTTAGTGAACTTACATAATCATTAGTGTTGAAGATTTGAATCTCCCACTTAGGGCCCAAATTGAATAGAAAAACAAAATTTAGCATACAAGCAAAGCAAACACATCTTAACTTCAAGAATCCTTTGATAACATGAAACAACATGTCTCATGGATTAAAAGAAAGTAATAAAGCTTGCTTGCACTTAGAAATCATGGAATAAAATATTAAATTCAGGTTTAAAACTTGATTTCAAACCTTAAAGTAAGGCACGCCTTGAAGCATCAAAATTTCTTTCCACTCCTCAATCAAACAAAGAGAACAGATTTACTCCTTCTTCACCAAATCTAAATAAAGCCTAAAACAATATATCTTAAACATTTGCTTCATTCATCATGTTCTTCATAAAAATCACAATTTACCTTCACAATTATCCTCCATTCAAAACAACAAATTTCTGATCACATTTAGTACCCTTAGTTATCAAAGCTTTAAATCGTAAACAAGCAATAATTCAAAATAACACTCCAACTCAAACCACTTTCAGCCAAGGGAATTTAAAAAGGCAAAAAGGAATTAAACACTGCCAAGTTATTCTATGAGTTACCAGCATGATTAAAACATATTTATTCACACGTTTTAGCAAACATTTGACACGGAGAAACCAAGAATTAGTTCAGCCATAATGAGAAAGTAACACACTCTTTGACAACCCACTTTCATACGCTTCTAGTAAATTAATCTGTTTCAAATAGCATTATTGAATTCAGTTCAGTCATTTAAGGAAAACAGAGCAGGGGAAGTATAAAATTTCGTGCTTTTCAAATATATTCACATATTATAAGCTTTATTTAAATTTGTACAGACAAGGCAAGATAAAATACATATAATATTAGCACACAAGCACTCAAAGCAACATAAGAACTTTTAAACATCATGCATAAACATCTATGCACCCTTTTCAAATCACTTTGAGAAAGAAACATGCAGACTCATATCAGTAACCAAAACAGAAATGAATCTTAACATTGATTAGCTTATTCAACCCCTCTCAGTCGATTAAAATCACATCTAATAGGATTTTTCCACAAAAATCATATCTCAAGAACCACAAAACTCCTTCCTATTTAAGACTTGACTCATAGGTTCCACAACCCAGACCCACAGCCAAAACAAGAACAATGTAGATCTGAAATTTAACAACTTTCACCTTTACTTACTTACATAAAGGAAAACTCAACAATACATCCAGCATACACGCATCATACCTAAACAGCACACACACACACCCACATATAAATACAATGTTGCCAACAATATTCCAAATGCAAATATTAATGCAACCAAAACAGAATCCTCAGTCAAAAATAGTGAACGAGCTTCCAACATTTTCCCAAATCTTGGCCCTCTCTCAAAACTCGCTGAAACCGAATAAAAAGGATATGAATTTGAAGAGCAAAGTTACCTAAATTCGGTTTTGGTGTTGTATGAGCTGTGGGTGGTCGGCACCACCGTGAAACTCGCCGGAGATCGGCCATTTAGGTGGTTGGCCGAAATAGAACAACCAAAAAAGAAAAAGAAGAAAAGAAAGTGAGGAAATCGACCTTAAAGGTAACATAGATCGAAAACTTAAGAAGGCCGAAACTTTACCTTTAATTTCCGCCGCCATACGCCGGAAAACTCGCCGGATTCGCAAGGAAAAACAAATAGGGTTCGTTTGGTTTGAGATGAAAGCGAAACGGACTAGAATAAAGAGGAAAAAGAAGGGAGAAGAGGCCGCGCCGCCGTACCACCGCTTCAATTCGCCGTCGCCGGAGGAGCTCGCCGTCGCCGGATTCAGGGGCCAAAGGGTTAGGGTTTGAGTGGGAGGGAAAGAGGGCGCGGGTCCGTTTGGTTTTGAGAGAGGGGGGAGTGTTTTTGTTGTTGATGTTTTTTTTAGAGAAAATTATAATTAGTTACCCTATTGTTTATTCTTACTTATATTTCTAGCCCAAAGTTTGTATATATATTATTTTACCTCTTTCTTTTCATCATAACATGGTCCAAATTCCAATTTACTTTTCATGGAAGTTTCTATCCCTAATTAATTCTTTTAATTATATTTCTTCAAATTCCAAACTAAATCAGATTTAATATTCTTGAATTGCCCATAATATCTTAAAATTCCTTTCTAAAACTTTAAATTTCCTAAATTAAACCTCGAGACCTTATAAAATTATTTATTATCTCTAATTTAAAATTTGGGATGTCACAAAGTAATCAAAGTGGTCAAATTTTACCCTTTGGCAAATGTAATGTTAACACGTGGACGACACATGTCAACATTACATTCTCGTTAGAGGAAAATTGGACCACTTTGGTTACTTCAAGTGTAAAATTGTACCTAGTATTAGTTTAGGGTGTCTAGTGGTCCAGTGTGGTTACTTGAAGGGCGAAATAGGGTCATTGTCCAATTAAAAATTAATAGCTTCTCGGTTGCCCAAAAAATGTAAATATCAATCCAAAAGGAATATATAGAAATTAATGAAAAATAATGAGGCTAAGAACAAGATCCAAACAATAATTTTATTAATTACATGGATTACAAGAGTACAAAGGAGTTAGTATCTCGCAATTCCAAAAGTAAACTGAGAATGAAGTAACTGAGTCATTCAGTGAGTGATTGTTTATGTCTTCTGTAACACCCCAAATTTTTATTCTAAAATATAATTAAATTAGATAGGAATGAAGAACATCAATTATAAGTTAAAATTTTATAAAATGGAATAAAAGAGAAAATTTTGAACAAACTGTTAAAAATTATGAAAATGATGTTAATATATCCTATTTTGCATCAGTATACTATTTGTATATTTTAGTCATAATTGTGCACTATAGTATTAGGTAATATTTAGAGTTGAAAGATATTTGTTACTATTAGATTATTATTAGGTAAACTTGTAGGGTAAATTTATTATCTTTTAGTAATTTTTGTATTATAAATTATAAATATGTTATCATATCAATGAAATAATTCTTAGACTATTCACTTTTCTTTGTTTTCACCCAAACTAAGTTTTATTTAATAAATTTGGAGAAGAGAGTTAAATAGAAGGAATGGGGCTGAAGCATTATATATAAGATTTTGGGGACAAAAATATAATAATTAAAAATAAATAAATGGGTAGTTGATTGGAATTTTCTCTAATTTTTATATCTCCTAAACTAAAAGAGTCATCCTCTCCTTTCTCCATAATGTGCGTATTCCTCTTCTTCGTTCATTTCTCTTTTTGTCTGCCAAAGAAAACTATCGCCACCTTCATCCTAAAATTTATTTCTTTTATTAATTTTTCCATCGATTGTTTTAAACTTCTACAAGTTCATTCCTTAAATTTAAATAAAGTCTTTTAAACTTTTTTTCAAACCTAGTCTTTAAAAAACTCTTATGATACAGCATGATTGTGGCAGTAAGCTTCTGAATTGTTCAAATCTTTCAATATAGAACATTAGAATAGGTTTTACTAACAATTAGATAATGTCTTTTGTAACATTCTGTTACTAATTCCCTAATTAAACAACGATATTCATTTCAATTCAATAATCTCTCTACTAACTATGATAGAAAAAGAATTTTCCATAATATCAATATCTTTTTTTTATACATAAGGAAGTAAAGATACAAAACTAAAAGTAAAATAAAACAAAGCTAAAATTTAAACTACGTCCTGCATGAGTCTGAACCTGGATCCATGCTCGATGATAGAAAGTGTTGCACACTTCTCGGACCCTCTAACAACTCTCTGACACTTAACATGCAACGAACTATGCCTCTTATCTCAGCCACACCTTCATCAAAACAAGGACAGGAATTATTGTGAATGACTTCATTCCTCCGCCTCCAAACATATAAGAGATGTGATCTCTTAGAAGCAAGTGGTTGTTCAGTACTATTTCCACTCACTAAATGTTTGCAGATCCACTCACTAGCTTAAAAAGGGTTTAGGCATAAGCAATATTTGATGTATTGAACAACTTTAATTTCTAAAATAAATGATGTATTTTTCAATTTGTAATTGCATGTTTTTCGCACATATATACAAAACTATGTGTTTATATATAAAAAAATGAATGTAAAGTATGCAATATGTCGTACAGACCCAAGGAAGGTTAGTCCACTCACACGGATAACCGCCTTCCATATTTGTTGGAGGTATGAGAAGATAAGACGTGTAAGAGATCATCATATGTTAATGAATACTTCACATAGGTCAACCCAATTAGTTTGGGATATGACAATTCAAGTCATGATAAGGAGTACACATGTATTTCGTCGAGTCTATAGCCAGACATTAAATTCTCCAGTGGGAGTTTAGGAGTCAGTTGTAATACCCAAACAAAATAATATCCAATTTATAATAAAAATTATATTTACACTCTATTTTTAAAACAAAAACAAAGTAAAACATTAAAGGTTGAGGTCAATGACAAAATAAATATAAAATAAAAGTGTTTACTCTTTAAGTGTCTTCCCTTGCTTATTATTAGATCCTTCACCTAATAATGTTAATGATGGGGTGAGATCGACATCTCAGTAACTACTGAACTCTCCTAACATACACAATCAAATTATATATAATTATAATACAAAAATCATTCACAAGTTCATCCGTACAAATCAACTTTCATTTTTCATATCCATCTCAATTGACCTCTTGATTCAAAAACGACACATTCACAATTAAGATTTCACTTATGCATAAATGCAGTATGTCTCCCTTATATCGCCTCCATCCTTATTCCGCTGACAGGAGCCATAGGCTAACACATAGTCCAAACAAAAACACATCCAAGTAACTAGATTGTTTCAAGCTCACCATTACTTGAGATGTACCCTGCCAAAGGTACAGAGCTCAAGCATGGACTATGACTCCCCTCCTTAAAGAACAAATATAAGGAGGTGTCACATGTCCCATAACTTCCATGCAATCCCTGTCAAAGGAAGACATAGAAGAAAGGGCCCTGACAAGTACCACTACCACTGTGCACCGAGTGGTGGTATAAAAATTCATCATCACATAATCCTCCTCTATTTCCTATCCCATCACAGATGCTCATGCAATGACAGATATATATACATTCACCAACAATCAAAATATACTTGAATTAATTTATCATAATACATTCTCTAACACAACATAATATCATCAAATAAGCAAGCATCCTTGAAAAGAATCATAGTACTTATCATTCATATATTACATATCAAAACAGTTAACAACAAGCATGCTTGAAAAGGAACAAACTAATTTAACAACAAACATGCTTGAAAAGGAACAAACTAATCATAACAGCTCCAATTTTTAAATTAAGAGGTAATCAGTAATCAGTCAGATTATAATTATACATAACTTACAAGCATACGAAAGAATCATTCAGAGTTACCTGTTTCTTCCAAGCTTATAGATAATTACCACAAATTTACTCCAAGTTCATAATGAGTGAACGTGAAAGTCTACAAGGTCATAACACATCTATCTATTAATATATTAATCAATGCAACTCTAGTCTGACCTATGCCTACTCTACACACATACTATTAAGATACCTGAAAACCACTACAAAACATAATTATGGTTTAATGACTTATTTTAAATATAAAACTAAGAACCATATGAACTGCCATGTGGATATTGTTATTATATGTTTTGCTATTTGCTATATATATGTATGTGTGTGGGGGAATATAGTCATTTTACTATTTGGATTCTTGTAGTCATGTAATCGGCAATAATTCAAGAAATTTAAGAAGGTTGTATCTATAGATTATGGGCAATGGCCCTATTTTATACCCAAAGTAACCACCCTGTACCACCCACCACCATAAACTAACAGGTGGTACAATATTACACCCAAAGTAACCAAAGTGGTCCAATAATACCCTCAACTGACGGTCTTCAACGTTTGACCGTTAGTTGGATGATATAGCGCCCACGTGTTATATTGTTTCCACGCGGCACCTGTGCATATGCCACCTAGATGCCCACGTGTTATATTTCCCATGTTTTTTCCCTTGTGTTGATGGCAGAGAGACCTAGGGTTTGCACAGGTGGCATTTGCACAAGGGAAAAAATATGGGATATATAACACGTGGGCATCCAGGTGGCATTTACACAGGTGCCGCGTGGAAAAAATATAACATTAGGGCGCCATATCATCCAACATAACGGTCAAACGTTGAAGACCGTCTATTGAGGGTATTTTTGGACCACTTTGGTTACTTTGGGTGTAATATTGTACCATCTGTTAGTTTATGGTGGTGGATGGTCCAGAGTGGTTACTTTGGGTATAAAATAGGGCCATTGCCCATAGATTATTGCCCATATATTTTTAAGGTTTGAAAACTTAAAAATAATATTACAGTGACACCCATTTATTGATCAAAAGAGTGATGGGGTAGGAACATTTATAAAATCCAGTACAATTGAGAGGGATAAAAATATATCAACATGCCCACACATATATTTTAACATGTAATAATTACCAAATGAATATATATAAATATAAGGTTTGAAAATATGCTTAGTCTTGCCACTTAAGGCTGCATAAAAGAAAAGGAGTGAGAAAGTAAACTTCAAGAAGGCTTTGAAAGTAATTTTCTTGTTTTCATATTTTTAATACCGAAAACCTCATAAGATTAAACAAAATGGAAGGGAGTCAAATCAATCCCAATATGTGCGTGTGTTCATATTACACAGATGTGTACAAACGAAAAAAAATATCAAAATGATTTTAATAATATACAAATAATTCTATGGAATCAAAGAATAGGGTTATTGGTAAATTTTCAAACATTTGCACACAAGTATTGACATGTGCAGACTTAACAAAAATGAAAAAAGAAATATGAGTAAAATTGGGAATGAGAGTTACCTTGCATAAGAACAAGAGACAATGACGGCTAACGTTTACAAATGAGAGAATGTAATGTTTTAAATGAATTGAGTAGGGTTTTGTTACATTGGGCTTTTGGGCTTTTATTATATTTTTTTGGAAAAAGAAAATCTTATGTGAGTGTATATTTTAACTATATATTAATTATACCCTTATATATAATATACAAAAGTGACCTTCATATAATTTTTTTTGGTAACTTTTAAACTAAATTCATTATTTTGGTACCTATTCTTAAATAAAAAAAATTAAAGGTTACACAGACAATTTATTTTAAATGGTAAAAATATGGGATGTTACATCAGTCGAGGGACTGATGCTAGTACGGTGACTATATTTAGAAATTGACATACGACAGTTGGTCGATAACCGTAACATGTAAATCGTATTACATGTGCTTAATTAATCGCAATTGGGACGTAGATGGAAAATCCCTGATCCATAACTGTGTGAGTCCCAGATATATAAGAAAGGAAATCATTCTTTCTATCGATACCCTTGTGACTTAGACGTTATCAAGGATGCTTGTATTTGTGACTGCAACTCTAGCCGAAACTCTATGGTCATGAGAGTTCCGGCCTGACGAGTGATAGCTAGGCAAGCGGCAAATTCAAGCAAAATTGATGTTCAGTCAAAAAGGAATGGTCTTAACTCGAAACACACAGTAACGCTAAATTTCCATGATCGATTCCTTACTAGAAGTGCTAGTAAGTGTGGGATTCTAGGTGCACATGAAGGCATCTGAGTTAATGCGTACATATTAGCTCGTGAGGGATTAAGAATGCCAATTGTGTGTGAATTAACCTAGGGAATCTGAGGCAAGCGGACTGAGAATCCATATGCATTGATGTCCTTGTATTCTGATCCTATATATTCCAAGGAATTCTAGTTTATAAGCATCTGAATTGCATAGATTGTGCTCACGCGGTCACGGCAAACGCCCGATACGAAAGCTCAGGAAAACGAATCGCAAGATGGTGTGTCCATCAAAGTGCGAGTGGGAGATGTTGGAAAATGTACGCCCTTTATGGGCATATTAAATATTATGGAATTAAATATAGAATTTTATTTAATAAATCAATTCAATGACTTAATTGAATAAAATTCAATTTATTAAATAAAACAAAAAGGTTTTATTAATTCCATTATAAATAGGGATAAGTGTATCCTTAACATTAACGTTGGTGGTGAGAGGTTCTCATGTGTGAAGAAGCCGTCTTTGAGAGAATGAGTTCTCTCTCTCCAACGTTCTTCTCTCATATGGTTTTTCTTGAGAGGGTGATTCTCTGTGCGAATCTGATTCGGGTTCTTGTAACCCGGTTCTGCGTGAGCTGAATCCTTTGGGATTCTTGGCTCCATGTTTCTACTTCATATACTTCACATATTTCCTAATTTCCTATTTTAGGAGCAAATGAGGAGGATCATATTGAAGAGAACAAAATCTAGACACATTTTTTGGAAAGTCCTATTTCAATTAGGACTAATTATATCAATGAATGGTTATTTTTCAATTGTTTCCTAATCTTGATAGATGATTTTCCCAAGCAATCCTAGTTCTACAGGAGTGTACAAAACGTGCTAATTATTAATCCTTTCATTATTTCCTATTTTGAGAGTGATTCCCTTATTTTTAGGAAGCTTGTGTCCCAAACCTTTCCTATATGCTTTGGGCATTCAATTTTGGAAATCCTAGATCAATTAGTATGATTTTGGGTCATCTTTTATGCTACATAAGGAGGGAGCACGAAATTCCTACAAAAGATTATCCTCCAAGCAATATCCCTTCCATTTTAGGAAAGTATTATCTGTTTTAAGGGGAGGAATTCCACAATCTCATACCATCATTCTACACACTCTTCCACTCATCCTCTCTTCCACTACATCATCTTCCACCGGTTCTTCATGGAGCTTGAGGTGCAGCCGTCCTTGTGTGTTCTCTCCTTCAACATGATGAACTAAGTCCGTCAATGCTCTCTTGGATGATGGGATGACATGAAGCAAACATTGAAGCAACTTTAAGGGAATTTTATTAGTTCCAATTATGTAGTCTTGAATTTTCATTTGTGTTCTTGAGTATTTGTTCTTCTTATATTCGAACTTCGTTTGTTGAGATTCTAGATCATGTATTGTTGAATTTTGATTGCATGTATTGGTATGGCTTTAATTTAGTTCCTATTCATCTTCCCAAATTACCATGTATATCTAGTCTTTGTTGATTTTATTATCTATCATGTTTGTTGGGTGATTTAGTCCATTGCGCTTTATATAATTATGTTGTGTGGGGATTGATGTGCGGGTTTGAGTTTATTGATGTTAAGTTTTCATAGCGCTAGTTAATTCCATTAATTGAACTCGCCTTAAGAATAAGATCATTACCTAATCTATGTGCATGAATGTAAGTAGGTAGAGTTCTATAAGTGACTAATTGATTCATTTGAATTTGAGTAGTGTTTCCTTCAGCCTATTTCTTCAAAATAAAGTAACAATTGTGTTTACTAGTATGAGTTTTCCCATTTAACTCCTAATTCTCAAAATTGTGAATGATGTTTGTTGCATGTTGTTCCTAATTCAAGAGAGCATACCATCATTATCATTATCATCATCACATCCACCCATCAGTTTACTTACTTTCATATAAGTAAAAAATGGGTGATATCCCTATTTTGCCATTCAAGTAACCACCCTGGACCACTAGGCACCCTAAACTAACAACGAGTACAATTTTACCCTTAAAGTAACCAAAGTGGTCCAATTTTACCCTCTGACGAATGTAATGTTGACACGTGGAATGTAATGTTGCCATGTGGATGACACGTGCCAACATTACATTTGCCAGAGGGTAAAATTGGACTACTTTGGTTACTTTAAGGGTAAAATTGTACGTAGTGTTAGTTTAGGGTGCCTAGTAGTCCAGGGTAGTTAATTGAAGGGAAAAATAGGGTCATTGCCCTAAAAAATCACAAAAATATAGTAGTTTAATATAGTAACCTAGTCAATCATAAAACCCCATATTTATTGCTTTCTTGCATTCACTTAGTTAATTTAGGTAGTTAGTTAAAACTCCATAGAGAGACGATCCGGGAGAGTACACTTACTACAATCCTTGATAAATAATTATATTTGCATTTGAACCTCAAGGAGTAAAGACTAAGGCTCAAATCACTTATATTTCATTGAATACAGACATTTTTGATTGAGTATATATCACATGCAATCATGTAAGAGTCATCAAATGCATTAAAGGACAAACGATTGATTGGACATTAAGCAATTAATTGCTTAAGACTTATTTCGATTTTTTATTATTACTCATATGGTAAACTAACCTTTTATGTAGTATTTGTGTAAATCCTATTTTGGAAAGTTGCCATTACGCAACCCATCATCCGTGGGTTCAGTGGCAAAGGATCGAACAATTAACGTCGAGTTAACTACCACGTCGCGAGTTCAATCCTGGGTGGCAGTAGTGTGGTGTCTCCATCGCGGCGGTTGGGGAGGCATCTGCGTAGCTTAGTGAAGCTAGGAGTAACCTACCAGTGTGAACACTCAGAATGGGCTTGCAGGTCATGCTCCAGAGCCCACAGGGACAGACCCCAATAGATCATGAGTTAGGTGTCTTGCCCTTGGATGAGGTTGAACCCAAACCCCTTCCTAAATTTTTCTTACCAAAAAAAAAGATGTCGTTACGCACAAGCAAAACTGATGCTTCTCATTGTAGTTTCATCTAGATCTCGGTGCATTAATTAAGTGATGAAAGTTGAAGATGTCCAACAGTGAATTAATGCGCACACAAAAACCAACATAAGGGAAAATCCCAAATAAGTCCCTCCAAATACCCAAAAGGACAAGTAAGGAACCTAAACTTTCAAAAGGATCATGAAGGAACCAGTACCAATCTGTCATTTTAAAATTTTGCGAAAAGACAAAATTGCCCCCATCCTAAAACACAAATTGCGAGAAGAGGGTGAGTGTTATGGTGGGTTTAGGGTGGGGTAGGAATTTGTGTTTTAGGATGGGGGCAATTTTGTCTTTTAAAATTTTAAAATGACAGATAGGTGCTGGTTCCTTCATGGTCCTTTTGGAAGTTTAAGTTCCTCACTTGTCCTTTTGGGTATTCGGAGGGACTTATTTGAGATTTTCCCAAAAACATAATTTCACATTCAATAGACAAAATTAGAACAAAACTCTCATCATTCACCATTTATTCAACTAGAAACCAACGTCGAAACTAAGAATATAAAGGATGACTGACTAGAAAGAAACTACCTAAAGCACAATAGAAACTCCGATTCAACTTCTACATGGTGAGAAAATTGAATTCATCCGCTCTGGTCAGGAGCAAGGGTCCTTTTGGATGCAAGGAAAGTGAGGGGGGGAAGTGGAGAAATGGAAAGTCAAAGGGTAAAAATGGAAAGTAAAGGTAATGATGGGAAAGTAAAGTTTGCGGGCCTCAAAAATAGTGAGATTGAAAGAAAGCTTGTGGACCCACGATATATGTAACTTACCAAAAAAAACCTTCACTTTCCCTTTCACTTTCCCTCCCTTACTTTCCTTTCATCCTATTAGAAGATTATTAGGAAATAATTATAGTATTAGGAAATATTTAGAGTATAAGAATATTATGTTTTTATTAGGGAATCATGTTAGGTAAACTTGTAGAAGGAGTTTGTCTTTTAGGAAACTTCTATATTATAAGTATGTAATCACATCAATGAATAAAGTGAAGACTATTTTTGTGAACCCTTTTGTTTTTAACATGGTATCAAAGCATAGGCTCTCTAGGGTTCTTGTTCTTCATTTTTGGTCTTCCCGGTTCGGAGTACTGTTCACGTGAACAGTGAACAGAGGTGTCTCAGCCGATCTGTGCCCTTTCGGTCATCTTCTCGTAACACGCGCCACTCCATTGGAATCGTACAGCTCCGGCAAACAAACCTCAGTCGGTCCGGTCACAGTCCTCCTCCGCACGCGCTCCCACGCGCCGCCACCGTTTTCGCCGTTTGTGCCGTTTTTTGGCTGTAGCTTATGGTGAAGTTATTTTGTTGTCTACTTGCTTTTTTGAATTTTATTTGGGATTTTTGAATTGTTGCTTGTGTTCAATGGCTAAAAAAAAGTGCTCATGGATCTTGTAGTTCCAGATTCTAGTTGCTTCAGATTTTTTGGTGTTGGTTTGTGCCTTTTGTTGGATGTTGCAATTTGGTTCTTGGCATTTTTGGTTGCCTATCTTGTGATCTTGATGCTATTTAAATTGGTGGTATGGAGTTTTGTTATTTGGAATTCTGTTTAGACTTCAGTGTTTTATTTTGGTTATTGGTTGGTTCGAGATCTGGTTTTTCAATCTTTGAGATTGATTTGGTGGTTTCAGATCTGTTCTGATATTTTAGTGGTTTAAATTCGGTATTTTGGAATTGTCATCCCGTTCTGGTGGATCCCAGTGGTGATTGCATTCGGGTTTTGTGTTGGGATGAACTCTAATTTGGAGTTGTCATCCCGTTCCGGTGGATTCCAGTGGCGATTGCATTCGGGTTTTGTGTTGGGATGAGCTCCAATTTGGTGCCTCTATTGAATGTTTTTGGTTGCTCTGTGTAGAGCATTTTTGGATTCAGATTTCAGTTCTGGTTTTGCATCAAGTACACCCATTTGTTGCTCAAGGGGAGTGTTGAGTTTTGTTTATTTTTGGGATTATCTTTGTAACAAGTTGGATACTCTAACTTGAGGGGGAGTGTTAGAAGATTATTAGGAAATAATTATAGTATTAGGAAATATTTAGAGTATAAGAATATTATGTTTTTATTAGGGAATCATGTTAGGTAAACTTATAGGAGAAGTTTATTGTCTTTTAGGAAACTTTTATATTATAAGTATGTAATCACATCAATGAATAAAGTGAAGACAATTTTTGTGAACCCTTTTGTTTTCAACACATCAATGTTCCAATTGGCTTGGATTCAATCAAATTCAAGGCTGGAAATGAAGGATAGCCAGGTGCAATAATGGTGTAATCGTGAAACAGTTAAAACTGAGAAAGAGGAAGTGTACTTCAGAATGATCAATGAAGAAAGATGCAAATAGCCTCCAAAATGACACACTGGATAAGCATATATGGTTGTGGAAAGTATAAAAACATAGAAAATTCTCCTCATAAACCTGAACCAAATATTGATCTTAGTTCAGCGTTCTCTCTTCCTTCCTTCCAATTCCTTAACCGTTTTCGGTTCAGCCGACCCTCTCTCCGGTTCTCTTAACATACTCACGTGCTCCGCTGGCAAACAATTCTGATCTGTATTATATACTTCTTGCCCAGAAAATTTTCTCTCTTCTTCATTCTGATTCTTGGCTTCTCTAGGCGATGAAACTCTCTCCTTCCCTAAGTCAAATTTGCTAAATCTGCATCTTGTCTTCTCTTCATTTTCTAATTCCAAATTTGCTCCTAAACAAAGAATGTGAAAAGAATTAAAATGAAGGGCAAATCTAGAAAAACAATAATTACCATATTTAAATTTCAAATTTTAACTTTCAAGTGCACCACCAGATTAATCAAACTACATTGCACCTTTCACCTAATTAATCCACTAATTAACAAGATGAATATATGAATTATCATAGTGCAATTGTACATAACTCTCGGTTCAATGACTACTTTTTGAAAAAAATGTAAGTTTGAACTGAATGGTCAGGATATACCCAGAGCAGGAGAAGAACTGAACAAATGTGATGGAGAGGTATTTCTAAATGTAGATGTTGGTGGCCCAAAAATAGGAGCTGTTGCTGATGTTAAATTATTGAATGCGGATGAACTGAAGGGCGTAGATGAAGTCCCAAAGCCAGTATTAAAAGTTGAACCTTTTGATGTAAAAGGATTAGAAGGGGTTGCCGTAGAGAAAGGATTAGCATCTGATTGACCAAAAGCTGCAGAAGGAGCAAATACGTTTGTTTGAGAGGTGGTTGAACTAAAGCCAGTGGACTGAGGAGAACTGAGTGGCCCACCTAAATTTGTATTCAATATAATGAAATGATAAAGTTCATCATTACTGCGATGAAAACCAGTGAGGCAATAAAACTATAAAATATAAATTAATGACAGAAAAAAATGCAACCACCTTTATCTCCAGCTTGATAGTCCTCCCATCTTAGCTCCTCATGGCTTTTATCTTTGTAGACAGGCATGGCTGATATGGACTCCAATTTAGCAGTTTCTCCTCCATAGGTACTAGCATCTGCTTCAGCCGTAGGCACAAAATTAATAACTCTACTCCCACGCCGTTGACTGCCAAAACCACTCTGTCCAATAGCAGTACTTCCATAAGCAGATGAAGTGGTTTGAGATCCTGAATGATCAAATATAGAAAGGTGACTTTCAATTGAAACACAAGACTCAAACAGGACAAAAATATTTCAATACATGCACAAAGATATTAAAATTAAATTAAAAATTCCCATGTAACTTTAAACTATATATATCATATATGTCAGTATTCAACTATTCATAATTATAGATTCTCAACTCACCAAACGGAGAACTCTGTCCTCCAAAAGGTGAAGAAGTGCTTCCCAATGGAGTGCTTCCTCCAAATGTTGAAGTAGATGTTGAAGTAGACTGACCAAATGTTTGATTGGATCCAAAAGTAAATGAAGGAGCACTAGAAACACCAAAAGCAGGCACTCCAAAAGGAGGAGTTGTTGAAGTCCCAAATGCAGAAGTAGTTGAAGAATTAAATAAAGGGGTATTTGGTGCTCCGAATTGTCCCCCAGCTCCAAACCCAGATGAGCTTACTCCAAATGCACTCCCTGTGCTGCCAAAAGTAGGAGTTGCGGTGGAGCCAAATCCAAGAGCGCCAGGTGTGCCAAATGTTGGGATGCTTGTAGAGCCAAATGCATGGGTGCTTGGAGTACCAAAAGCAGGGGTGTTTGTCGGGCCAAATGCTGGCTGAGATGGCGCACCGAAAGGTGTCGAGAAACCATATATGCTGCCTCCGAATGCTGGTTGAGAAGGTTGTCCAGCAATTCCAAAATGCTGGGTTTGAGTAGTAGACCCAAAGCCTCCAAAAGCAGCCTCTTGCCCAAAGACAGATGATTCTAGGGAGAAAGAGAATTCCATCAGCATTTAATTGCAGACATGATATCATATTGACAAGCATGGATTTTTGTAACAAGACCTACTAAAAATTGTAAGAATCAGATGGTTAAAACTAAATATTAGGAAATTATAGAACATTTAGAAAAATTAAAATATCAAAAGGGGTGGGGAAACAGGACAAATGTACTGATGGTTGTACTCCTATCAAGGAAAGTCAAGGACGCCATAACCCAAAAGTAATGGCATACAATTAGCGTGCTCCATATTTTGCAATCTTATCAATTTGAATTGACTGAGAACGAGCATTATCATTGCAAACATTTTTCATTTACCTACTCATCGAATGAAAATCAAGTATAAACATGAAAACATATGCTAGAGGGAGCCAGTCTGGAAAAAATGGAACATCATCTGTCCTGCTTCATGACACAGTATAAATGAACTCAAGGAAGCCATTTTCAAATGGGACTTTCAGTTGCAGAACAAGATAGGAAAGGACATAAATTTATACGCATGATACAAAAAGATAAGATGCACATTCAAATCTATCATAAATGTCAATATTTTCTCCACAGATAACACCATATGCTTCAGCTGTTGGAGCATATTTAGCAATTCTACTCCCACCCTGTTGATCTCCAAAACTGGACAGAGATCCTGAAAGAGAAAATATGCAAGCATGGACTTCAATTGTCACACAAGACAAGAAAAAAACATCGAAATTTAATTCATAATACAAAAAGATAAGGTGCAACTTAAAATTACATATCATAAATGTCAGTATTAAACTATTCATAGAAATTTGGGTGGTGGCTTAACTAAAGTAAAACCAAGCTAGTGGCAGACAGAGTGGAATCCAGTGATCCGCCTAAATTTATATGGAACATGATAGAATAAATAAGCTCATCATTACTGCAATCAAATCCTGCAAAACTATAAAAACAGAAACTATTAACTAATGACATGAAAATTGGCAATCACCTATATTTTCAATTTGACTGTTGTCCCATCTTAGCTCCTTATGGCTTTTATATCCATAAAACGGCTTGGCTGATTTGGGGTCCAATTTAGTAGTATGCCCAAAGGTACTGCCATCTGCTTCAGGAGTTGGTGCATATCCAGCAATTGTACTTCCACTCCGTTGACCCCCAGAACCGGAATGCCCAATACTAGGATTTCCAATTTGAACAGCTGATGAAATGGTCTCAGCTCCTGAATAAGTAAACATGAAAGTCACGTTGTAGCATTAGATATGAATGGACACCAACTGAAAAAAAAAAATAAAAAAACCCGGTGTAACTTGAAACTATATATCATAAATGTTAGTATTTGACTATTCATAATTCCAGATTCTAAACTCACCAAACGGAGAACTCTGTCCTCCAAAAGGTGAAGAAGTGCTGCCGAATGGACTGCTACCAAATGCTGAAGATGACTGACCAAAAGTTTGAGTAGAACCAACACTAAAGAGAGGAGTATTAGAAGCACTAGAAGCAGGAGCACTAGATGCCTCAAATGTAGGAGTTTTTGAAGTCTCAAATGCTGTAGTTGAAGAACCAAATAAAGGAGTACTTGATGCTTCAAATCCTCCACCAGCTCCAAACAGTGGGGAGCTTACAACAAATGCACTATTGCTGCCAAAAGTTGGACTTGTGGCAGAACCAATTGCAGGGATGCTGGTTGCACCCAATGTTGGGGTTCCTATAAAACCAAAAGTTGGGATTCTCATAGAGTCAAATGTTGGCTGAGATGATGCACCAAAAGGTGTTGAGGAACCAAATATTCTGCTCCCACAAGCTAGTTGTTGTAGTTGCCCAGCGATTCCAAAGGGACTCATTTGAGTGGTAGACCCAAAGCCTCCTAAAACAAGCTTTTTGGCAAAAGACATGTTAAGTGCTGAATTAAATACAGATATGAACAAAGAATAATCTACTATAAACACTCAAGAAAATACATCACTTGAATAATTCTTGCTATACAAAGAGATGTTTCTATAAAAATTGAGCATGACAAGAGTGCCAATCTACAGCTCTCAATAGCCAACAAAAGGAGAACCTCCAATTGTGTCAAAATAATTCCTTATTTTTCAATGTCATATCTTCTCTGATGGTTAGCCTATTTATAGAATTTAAACATATTTGTAGAAAGAAAATTAAATCTAAATTATCCCTCAGATCGTGGAAAACGACTCTAACAATAACAGACTGGTGGCGGGATCCTTGAGATGAACCTAGTGAATTCTTATTTCATGTCTAAAATCTCTCAACCATAATTCAATTTGAAACAATAATAAATAAATAAGAAATCCAATACAAGAAAAGAATAGTAAATTTTTATATTTCTTATTACTCCTAAATAACCTGAATGATACTATTAAATAGAAAAACATCTCAAAAGAACATCTACTCATTAAATCACACTAACTTTACACAACTTCGATTATCCCTCAATAATTAGTAATCATCAAAAACACGACAGGAGCAAGAGAAATCAGTGAACATTAATTGTAAATGACATGAGATCATGTTGACTTGGAATTTTTGTAACAAGACCTGATGAAATAGTAAAAAAATCAGATGTTTAAACTAAAGATAAGAAGATTTTAGAATGTTCATTCAAAATTAAAACATCAAAAGAGGTAGGAAAATAGGACAAATGGTAGGGATGGTTGTCCTTACAAGAAGTAAAGTGAAGGATGCGATAACCAAAATGAATGGCTACACATTCAGCATAGTCCTTGTGAAAACAAAGATGACTGAATCGTCCGATGATAATTTCATTGATAGGCGGATTTCATAATTATAATACAAAAAACTACCTAAAAGAAAATATTTTTCTCCTACAAGTATTACCTAATACTATTTCCTAATATCTCAATATTCTTCTACTATAAATATTTCCTAGGGCAATGACCCTATTTTATACCCAAAGTAACCACCCTGGACTACCCACCACCATAAACTAACAGGTGGTACAATATTACACCCAAAGTAACCAAAGTGGTCCAAAAATACCCTTAACCGACGGTCTTCAACGTTTGACCGTTAGTTGGATGATTTGGCGCCCACGTGTTATATTTTTTCCACGCGGCACCTGTGCAAATGCCACCTGGATGGGCAATGGCCCTATTTTATACCCAAAGTAACCACTCTGGACCACCCACCACCATAAACTAACAGGTGGTACAATATTACACCCAAAGTAACTAAACTGGTCCAAAAATACCCTCAACCGACGGTCTTCAACGTTTGACCGTTAGTTGGATGATTTGGCGTCCACATGTTATATTTTTTCCACGCGGAACCTGTGCAAATGTCACCTGGATGCCCACGTGTTATATTTCCCATGTCTTTTCCCTTGTGTTGATGGCAGAGCCTAAGGTTTTCGATTTGGGATAAAAGGAGGGAGGGTTTCAAGTCTTCTTAGCAATACTCCCATGGATTCATCATAACCTTCTAAATTCACCACCTCCTCTTCAATGTCCCCTTCTAAATTGGGTTTTTCATTACCACCAGCAGCACCCTTTTCACCATCACCTTATAAATTAACCACCTCTTCATTGTCCCTTCTGAATTCGGTTCTTCATTAACACCAGCAGCTCCCTCTCCCCCTTCTTGTTCACCAGCTTTAAAAGTTTCTATACCCAAAGATGCCCACCTACGCCTGCGCTCACGTTGTTCATGCTCAAGTTCTGTCCTCTCCTCAGCAATGATTTTTTTCCTTAATGACATGTACTCAAGCACACCTTGCACTAAAGCATTGGCCCCACGGACCTCACCTTTCCCCACACCCTCAGGACCACTACTGTTTCCCTTACTCCCCATTTTTAACAAAAACCCTAACAAAATGTAACAAAGGGAAAATTAGCAAAAGTAACAAACACAAGCAAACAAATTAGGAAAAGTGGGAACACGACAGATCAGCCCTTAAACAGTCCCAAATGTGACATTTGAAAAATCAAAAGATTCCTTACCTTATCTAAAGGCTCGAGCTAGACAATGGGGAATCTGACAACGCTCAGCTTGGAGAACGAATCTCTTCACTTGTTTCAATCCACATGCATCCCACTTCAAATTCGCACTTGGATTTCGCAAAATGAACAAAGGATTTCGCACTCCTTCCTCTCTAAATCGTTGCCCTAATCGTTGTCGATGACCTAGGCTTAAAAGAAATTAAACAAAAAGCTTGTCATATATATATGAGTCTCTGCCCTAGGCTTGAAATATAACACGTGGGCATCCAGGTGGCATTTGCACAGGTGCCGCGTGGAAAAAATATAACACGTGGGCGCCAAATTATCCAACTAACGATCAAACGTTGAAGACCATCGGTTGAGGGTATTTTTGGACCACTTTGGTTACTTTGGGTGTAATATTGTACCACCTGTTAGTTTATGGTGGTGGGTGGTCCAGGGTGGTTACTTTGGGTATAAAATAGGGTCATTGCCCAGGTGGCATTTGCACAGGTGCCGCGTGGAAAAAATATACACGTGGGCGCCAAATCATCCAACTAACGGTCAAACGTTGAAGACCGTGGGTTGAGGGTATTTTTGGACCACTTTAGTTACTTTGGGTGTAATATTGTACCACCTTTTAGTTTATGGTGGTGGGTGGTCCAGAGTGGTTACTTTGGGTATAAAATAGGGCCATTGCCCTATTTCCTAATACTATAATTGATATTCATGACTAAGATACTATAAATATTCTACTAAAAATAGGAAATAACAATATTATTTTTTTTTATGGCAAAAAAAAAAAAACAATATTATTTTTCATAATTCCAAAAGTCCATAGATTCTGTAATCCAATACTCTAAAAGAGAGCAAGAAAGTGCATACAAATACGTAAAGAATTGCATACATTTTTTATGAACCCATGCTTCCATTGAAATCAAACACCGACAAGAAAAGAACTTATGCCCAGAGGGAGCTCATCTGGAAAAAATGGCACGTTATTTGTTCGGATTTATGACACAGACACTATAATTGAACTCATAGTATTCCTTAACATAGTCATGCATTTATAAGCATATATGTGAGAGTGTCTGATGTGTTTATCTTATTTTATAAAGCCAAGAAAATCAAACATGCAAAATGCCATCAGTCATATAGCATTAGACATAACTGCAATAAACTGGTTTTACAAGGACTCAAATAAATGAATCTGATTAACACTAGAGACAGACATCTGATAACAAAAGGTAACACTAATAAATCAGTTACTCTTGCTTACCAGAGAGTGATGAAGACGAGTTACCAAAAGCTGAAGTTGATGATGGCACAAAAGCAGACACTGAACTGCCAAAGGCTGGTGAAGAAGTGCTGAAGGTGGTTGTTGAGGAGTAACGAGATGAAAATTAAGGACCAAATGCAACAGTCGAAATGCCTCCAAACAAAGAACTACTTGAGTATTATAGAATATAGACATTTATCATTACAACATTTAAAACCAGCCAAACCATAAATATAAAGAATATTGAATAATAACGAATAAAAATGGCAATCACTTTTACCTCCAATTTGATATTCCTCCCATCTTAGCTTCTCAAGGTTATCTTTATAAATAGGCATGGGTGATATGGACTCCAATTTAGCAGTTTGTCGGGAGGTACCGCCATCTGCATCATGATAGATAATCAAGTTATAAACTTTATTATAGAATAATCAAGTTCATCAGTGCTGCAATGAAAACCGGAAAAACTATAAAATCATAAACTATTAATTGATGATTAATAAAAATGGTAATCACAATTATCTCCAATTTGATAGTCCTCCCATCTTAGCTCCTCATGGCTTTTATCTTTGTATATAGGCATGGCTGATATGGAGACCAGTTTTGAAGTTTGTTCAAAGGTACCACCATCTGTTTCAACAATTGAGTTCATCATTACTACAATGTAAACCAGCAAAACTTTAAGATTATAAACTATTAATTAATGACAAATAAGAATGGCAATACATTTATCTTCAATTCGATAGTCCTCCCATCTTAGCTCCTCATGGCTTTTATCTTTGTAAATTTGCATGGCCGATATGGACTCTAATTTAGCAGCTTCTCCAAAGGTACTTTTCTCACCTTCATCAAACGTTGGTGCAAAATTAATAACTCTACTCCCACCCCGTTGACGCCCAAAACTAGACTGCCCAAGATGAGTACTTCCAAAAGCTGATGAAGGAGTCTGAGATGCTGAATGAGAAATGATGCAAAGATGACAATTAATAGAAGCACAAGAGATGGAGAAAACATCATTAATGTCAGTATTCATTCACTCATAAGATGCAAAAAGGAAAATAATAAAATCCCTTAGTAACTTTAAACAATATATCATTAATGTGTCAGTATTCAATCACTCATAATTCCAAATTTTCAACTCATCATATGGAGAACTCTACTCGATATGGTGAAGAAGTGCTTCCAAATGGATCGCTATTGAATGCTAAAGTAGACTGACCCAAAGTCTAAGTGGATCCAAAATTAAAAGAAGGCGTTGATACTCCAAATGCAGGAGTTGCTGAAGTCCCAGATGCTAAAGTAGTTGAAGAACCAAATAAAGGGATACCTGATGCTCCAAACCCTCCACCAGCTCCGAAGAGAGGGGAGCTCACCCTAAATGCACTCCCTGTGCTGTCAAAAGTTGGACTTGCTGTTGAACCAATACCAGGTGTGTTCATGGAGCCAAATGTTTGTTGAGATAATGAACTGGAAGATGTCCATGAACCAACTATGCTGCTCCCAAATGCAGGTTGTGAAGGCTGTCCAGCACTTACAAAAGAATTTGTTTGAGTAGTAGACTGAAACCCTCCAAAAACAGGGTTTAGATCAAGGACAGATGATCCTGTGGAGAAAGACATCAACATCAATTGTATGTAATATGTGATCATACTGAGAAGTCTGAAATTTGTAATAAGACCTAATAAACAATACAAAAATCAGATGGTTTAAACTAAACAATTAGCATATTCAAGAACATTCAGTCAAATACTCCCTTCAGTCCTAAATATAAGACCTAGTTTTCTTTCTTGGAAAATTCTAAAAAAGAAAAATAAGTTAATTATAAATTGATTTACCTAATTTTTTTCCCTACGACTAGTTTATTTTACCTATAAACTAATGGATAATCTAAAAATATATAAAATGCGTCATGATTTAATAGCCTATTTCGCAACCTTAACCTCTCCAAAAAAAGTCAACTAGGTCTTATATTTAGGACCTGAGGTAGTATAAAACATTTATAAAGGTGGGAAAAATAGACAGATTACTGGTGGTAGACCTTATAAGAAGTAAAGTACAGAAAGCCATGAACAAAATGAATGGCAATAGCTTAAGCTTATTCCTCACATTCTGTAATCCATTTGTCTAATATCAACAACAATAAAGTCTAATTTCAAAAGCTATAACAAATAAATCATGCACACTTGCTCACCAGAAAATGGTGAAGATGAATTGCCAAAAGCTGAAGTTGAAGATGACCCTAAATTAGGCAGGGAACTGCCAAAGGCTGGTGAAGAAGCACCACCTAAGGTGGTCGTTGAAGAAGTTTGAGGTGCACCAAAAACATTGGTCGAAATACCTCCAAATGAGAAATTAGTTTGTGAGTCAGATGATGTTTTGCTTCCAAACTGCATTGTGGAGAAAGGGTTGCTCTTTGATGCATTGATCAGTCCAAAAACTGATTGGGAGTCAGCTGAACTCAAAGAAGATTCCCCACAAGCTGTAAAACGGTGTCGCCAAATTAATGGATTGCAGAAGCAGACAGATAAGACTTCAAGCAATGAATATCTTATTTATCACATGATAAAAGGCAATAATCTAATTAATTTGAGAGCCAAAAGAACTGGCTAAATTTGGGAAATCAAAAGCATTTTATAGATGGAAGGCGAAAAGACCACATAATGTTGAAATAACAGGTTCAACATAAACAGAATAACAAAGATAAATAAACTCATACCATAATAGTAAAATCATATGGTTCTATCAAATTTTCTCATATACACTAACAACATTCTAAATATCCAAAAACAACAAACTTGTTAAATGCAGCTCTTGGTCTCAGAAATCATCAAATCAACTATATTCCTACTAGCTCATGATTAAACAACACTGAATGAATAACAAAGATAAATCTCAGTGATGAGGACCAAAAGCTTAGAACGCACACAAAACTAATCCATAACCAATGTTGACAGTGACAGTAACAATCAATGCAATTACAAAATCAAGTGACTTCTCATACTAAACTTACAGTTTTGTGAGTCAGACATGCTTGTAAGTTGTAACTTTCCAAACGCAAAAGATGTTTCACCTTACAAAACTGAAAAGCCATCAAACAAACTTCATTAATATCATCACAATACTATGAGAAAAGGAAGATAGTAGTAATAATATAATAATAGCATCATGAATAATTTCACCATCAGGGACAAAATACACACTTCAAAGAGTGACCGTACAAGGGCAAAATACATCAGAAAACAACATTTAAAAGGCAGAAAGATACAGTTAAAAACTTAAAATATAGATTTCTTTTATTTTTTTTTTTGCCAGAAGAGAAAATTATATTGAAGGGAATATAAAGAGTAGAACTAGTAGAGTCAAGAAAGTAAAAGAAAATGAAAAAAATGTAATAGTAGTTGAATAAAAGTGAATCATCCGCCATCATATTCATAGTGATTGAAACAACGTGCCTTGAGAGAGTTAAAAAATTAAAATATAGATTTGTGCAAGAAATAGAATAAAGCGAATTGAAATATTACTGCAATGTGGAGACAATGAAGAAATAAGCTCGCGGGAAAGTGAAAGTTACATTACAGTGGTAGGAGAGTGTTTCTTTTAGAAGACATTTTATAGTGTAGTAAGCTTAGCGTTAAAATTAAGCGCAGGTATTATTTCAGTTTTATTTTTTTTTAAAAAAAAAAAACAAGACACGGTTTGGGGGTAAAAACAAAAGTTGTAAAAAGAAAAGGCTCATGTATTTTTATATCAAACAAAAATATATTTTTCGCCCATTATGTTAGTATCAAGTTTCAATTTATCTTTTATGTTTGTAAAATACACTTTTAACCTTTTTTTGTTGACACTGTTTGTTTCACTTAACGGAAAATGCTAACTTCAAAATTTTTAATTGTTAATCAAGGATTAAATATGGAAAAGAATACATAAATTAAACTATTTTAGCGTAAGTATTCTTATATTTTTAAAAATTATCAATTTTACCCCATTCAATTATGAAATAATCATTTAGATTTAAGTGAAATTAACGGTGTTAACAAAACAAAATAAAAGTGTACTTTCCAACTATAAATTAAATTGAAACTTGATAAAAATATAAGAGACCAAAAGTATGTTTTAACCTTTATATCTCTAGTCCTAAATATAAGACTTATTTAATTAATTTGATTTAATTAAGGTTATTAATTAAGTTAGTTTAAACAATATGATATTACCAATAGACTCTCACCTTCTACCTTTATTCCCTCTCTCACTGTCTTAATTATTACTCCCTCCGTTCCTAAATATAAAATCACTTTGGGGAAGTGGATAAGTTCCTAAATATAAGATCTCTTTCTATTTTGTCTCAATTTGGTCCAAATTACCCCTATACTCTTTAGCTCCCTCACTTCTCTCTCAAATCCCTGTTTGTCTTTTAAATTTAAGTGTGAGGGTATTTTAGGAAGATCATGTAATCCTAATTCATTGGAAAGTCTTCCTTAATCTCTTCAAATTAGCCAAAATAATCTTATATTTAGGAACGGAGGTAGTATTATTGAGGAGCATTAATAGGATAATTTGGGGAAGTTGGAATAAATTGAAAACATATCGTATATTTATGATCAAACTCATGTCCCAAAATAGTTCTTATATTTAGGAACGGATGAAGTAGTAATTAGTAATAGTAATATTAAATATCCTCAAAGTGGTAATATAATTAATTGTTTATAAGCGCCTAGCATCTAATATCTTGCCCTCCAAAATATCTTTCCAAGAAACACCCTAAATCTACATTAAGTGTTTTTTTTTGTGAATATATCTAAAATAAGTTGGGAAAATGACAAAGAAATACCTCCCAATACCCAAAAAAAAAGTAAGGAACCTAAACTTCTAAAAGGACTATGAAGGAATCAGGTACCTACCTGACATTTCCAAATGTTGCGAAAGACTTTATTGCCCTTTACTAAACAAAAGGAGGAAAAATGGGTATGATTCAACTGTTAATGTGTATGTTTCAATTGATAATTGATATGATGTAATCGTTAATAGACACACTGCAATAGTTAATGGGTAAGATTCAAATGTTAATACAGAGTACGCATTTGTTAGCAAGAAAGTTAAATGTTAATGAGTATGCTTCAACTGTTAATCGGTATGATGAAATTGTTAATAGGTACGCTGCAATAGTTATTGGGTAGAATTCAAAAGTTAATACGGAGTACGCATTTGTTACCAAGAAAGTTAAATGTTAATGGGTATGCTTCAACTGTTAATCGGTATGATAGAATTGTTAATAGGTACGCTGCAATAGTTAATCGGTATGATGGAATTGTTGGGTTCAGAGTGAGTTATAATTTGTGTTTTGGGATGAGGGCAATCAAGTCTTTTCGCAACATTTGGAAATGTTAGGTAAGTGTCTTGTTCTTTCATAATCTATTTAGAAGTTTAAGTTTCTTACTTGTCCTTTTGAGTATTGGGGAGGAATTATTTGTCATTTTCCCTTTGTTGTGGCTTTATTGTAAAGTAATTTTCTCGATAACATTGAGTGTGATTAACACATATGTTATGCTTGCATATCATGCTCTGAAGCTCATAAAGACAAGTCACAGTAGTTCATGAGATAAATCTACCTTGGATCGTGGGTGAACCATACTCCCTTTCTAATTTTTTTGTATAAAAAACTATATGTTATAGTTATTGAGACAACATGAATTATTTCTTTTAGAAGAACCTCAAGTCCTTAAATTTTTTTTTTCTTAAACGTGAAATCCTAAAATATTTTCTTAGTGAAACCGAATATCTTGTACACAATGTTATAGTAATGATGTATTTGGATATCTCAATGGACAAGAGTACGAGCACTTGGACAAGAAGATAATTTTGTCCTCATTTAAAAAACAATGGTGAGTAATTTTTAATTTTTAAAAGAGAGACCCACATATTCAGATTCAGAATTTTTATTAAATCACAAAGGTATTTTAATATTTTCCATTAGCATATTGACAAAAATGACATTTTTATTTTTTGTAGGTTAACGTGTTTGTAGGTCAAAATTGAACCATAGAAATAATTTAAGCTAAAGTATGTTTTTGGTCCCTTAACTTTGGAGAAAGTCAAGTTTTGGTCCCTTAACTTTGAAAAGTGTGTTTTTGGTCCCTTTAATTTTGGAGAATGTGTGTTTTTGTTCCCTTAACTTTGAAAAGTGTGTTTTTTGTCCTTAACTTTGGATAAAGTGATGTTATTAATCCTTCTAGAACAAGATAAAGTATTTTTTCGTCCTTTTCAAAATTAAGGCACTAAAACATGATTTTGTGCAAAGTTACAGTACCAAAAACAAACTTTAACCGAGTTTAAAAGGACAAAAATCACACTTTTCAAAGTTAAGGACCAAAAACACACATTCTCCAAATTTAAAGGGACCAAAAACACACTTTCCAAAGTTAAGGGATCAAAACATGACTTTCTCTAAAGTTAAGGGACTAAAAACATACTTTAGCCAATAATTTATTAGTGAAATTGATATTTAACTCATTTTTTAATTAAAAAAAACAGTTTTAATTACATAAAGGAATATACTAGAAGTTAAAATTCCATGCCACAAGCCACATCTAATATATTCAAATTCTAACCATTTACAATTACATACATTTGAAGAGAAAATTCGAGTCTTAGAAGTGAACATACACAGCTTGACCTAAAAAGAAACTGAAAATAATCTTGACCACAAAAAAGAGAGCATAGTCAACTAAAAATATCAAAATATAAACACAGTAATAGTAGCATGCAATCCAGAAGAGAGATTCTTCATTCAAAAGCCCATTGGTTTTCACGACGGACTTCCTCCTCTTCCTCAGAGGTGAAATCATTCTTGATGTTGAAGGTCTTGCGAATCTCCTCCGGTGTCTTTCCCTTTATCATGTCTGCCACGGTCTGGCATGTTAGGTCCAGCAAGCCCTTGATGTTCAAGTAGTTAGCAGCCTGATAAACAAAAATGCCAAACCACAACTCAATAATATATCCCATTGCATAAAGAATTGTATTGAAGTATACAGTAATAACAGATGGCAAAACACCAGTAGTTTGGTGAAAATAAATATTTCTTCGACATTAATAAGCCTTGTTGATAAGGCTGTTCATGAATATCACCAATTGAGGAGAGGAAAAGGAATAACAGTAAAAATGAGGCAGAGATCAACTAGAATATATTATTTCCGAGAAAGAATCCCCATAGTTAAACTGATGAGTATTTCATTTGTTATAAGGAGCGACAGGTAGAAAACATACATACATTGTCTTGAAGACATGTACAATAATTGGAAATAATGCACATGAACTAATAGCCAAGTAGGCTAGTGACATAAAGCCATATATTATGTACAAAGAGTAGATAGAGAACAACAAACCAAGGTATAGTCATTCTGTAAAGCTAATCTCCAAAGAAAACACCACATCACTGAATGCAAAAAGGAATGAACAGGATAATAAAATAGTGCGAATCAACAGAATAATATAATAGTGCAGATCGCGAATTTCAGATACAAATGAAAAGTCAACTGATGCCTTCTGAAGATGACCATCCATTTTAAAATGGAGAATCACTATAAGCTCTAACACATGATAAATCATCACTTATGAAGGTAATAGAAAACCAAATGCCTGTTACAACTTTGGCTAGCCAAAAAATAATCTTAACATTGAAAGCCAAAGCAAAGCAAAGTTAAGAATGCCAGAGTTGGATTTACAGAGGTGTAATGATTGAGTGCTCAACAACGATAAAATCCAATATATAATGACTAAAAAATAGTAATAGCTGAAACTAATAACATAGCAATTACTCCTCATTTAATGGTTTGGTAGCCAAAACTTAAATGGTTTTGATCCTAATTTAAAAGCTCATCTCACATTCTCTCATTTAATGTGTCTTTTCCTACTTTGCCCCTAATTCTTTCATATTTATTAATGATACCGTATTTTTTCTCTTAAAAGTATATATGGGCATGGACCGGAGGGAGTATAACGCAAGAAAGTTTAAATCTTGACCTACTTCAACCCTGCTATGTCATAACCATTCAAAATTATGCCTTCTTCACACAAGATTAACACAGAGCCAGACAAATGAATGAGTAAAAATAACACAAAATCAAAACATTCATAAAAGCTACTCCTAGTCATCACAAATCAAAATCTTTCTTCACAAAAAAGAAGCTACACCAAAAACAGACAGGTCTGAAACAAATAAAACAAGAAATACAGAAAATAAGAGAAAAGAGTTGTTGTAACTCACAAGAATGAGATCAAACAGCGTGGCCTGGTCAACCTTGACGAACTCAGCATCCCAAGACTTGAGATCGTCGTGGGAGATCTTGTCCTCAGAATCGGCGGCATCAACGTGCTTTTTGCAGTACTCGATGACCTTGGCCAAGATCCTACCGGTCACGTTGGGCAAGGGAATTCCGTTTTCAGAAGGGCAGTCTTCTTCCACCGTCTGCTTGATCGTATGCGATTCGAGCGCCACAGCCTCATCAACCTCGAAAGATTCCCCATCGGAGCTCTTCAGAATCACTTTCTTCATGGTGATCTCAGAGTAACGATTTCTTCTAGCTGTTCGGTGAGAAAACGAGAACTTTTCTTTTTTTTTTTATCAGGAGAGAAAACGAGAACTCAAAAACATAAACCCTAGCTTTGTCTTTCACCGGCTATTTATTATGGATTTTATTTCCAAATCTGTCGTTAAAAAATATGGTAGTTTCTTATTTTATTTTATTTGTTAATGTTAATTTATTCATCTTCTCAATTTTCTTCGGGCAGAAGTTCTCTTTTCAGTTTTAATTTGATTTGTTCATCATATCCGATGGAGATAAGGAACTTATTATATGTGGCAGCTTTTTATTGGGCTGGGGTTTAATTTCCATATAAAATAATCAAATTTTTAATTTATTTTTTGTTTTAGTGGAATTTACTGTTTTAGAAACCACAATTATTTGCCCATATATTTAGATAAAATTAGGAAACATTTGCTTCTATATTTTACTGTTGTTAGTCTAGAAAATTACTAAATTCAAATCAATCTCTTTATCGGAACAAATTATCTATTTATTAATTTTTTTATTAAAATTTTAGACCAGATTGATCATAAATGTTAGGAAAGTGGTTTGCTCACCCACAACATAAAGGCAAGACTCCTAAGTCCTAATTCATGAATCATGTGATCTGTTGGCTGACCCTTTTTTTGTATGCTCTACTCAAAATTGAAAAACCTGTTGTCTTAAGTTTATTCAAGAAATTTTTCCAAAAAAAGTTTTTTCAAGAAAAACAAATAGTGAGATAGGAGTATTTGGATACAATAAATAATTAATTCATAAATTTAAGAAATTATTTGACAACCTGTGAATAGGGGTGGGAATGGTCCAGGTCTGGCCTGGCCTGGTCACAAAATGGTCTGGCCTGTGGTATAATTGATCGGCCTGAGCCTGACCTGTGACTTGGACTGGTCTGACTATTAGCCTGTTAGGGGGCCTGATTAATTAAACAATCTCAATAAGAGAGTTAGAAATATGAATGGTGGGTAACATCATTTGAATGAATGCTTAGAGAATGTGCGATAATAAACACACTAGAATAGAAGATGATATGATTGTAATTTTATATTAAGAATTAATAAAAATAACATCTATTAATATATATAGTAACATAATTTTTTATTTAAATAAATATTATTTAACTTCTTAATAGGCCAGCCTGATAGGCTAATAGACTTTTTTCTCAAGCCTGAGACTGGCCTGTTAAGCAAAATAGTTCAAAAGAAAAAGTATGGGCCTGGACCTGGCCTGGATATAAGGAGGACGGTCCAAGGCCTTAACGGTCCAAGATTACTATCAATCAAAATTATCAAATCTATTGGTTATTTTTTTTTTACCATAGGTTATAAAAATTATGTGAACACTTCATTTAAGGAAAAATTATACTTCACTGATTTCTGTCCAGATTTATTACTTGCCCACTCACCTTCATTAATTTGGAGATTCCCCAAGATACCAAAGAGTAACATGTTTGATTTAAATGCCTATGAGGGAATTATTTGACACCCCGAGAACATGCATGAAAATATTGAAAAAGTTTCTTCTTTTTAATAGGCAATCAGGTCTCCTAATTAAAATCGGAATTTCAGGAACAGTTAGCAATCACTCTACATCAGATTTCATATACTGATTAATATACTGATTTCATTACCAAAATCTTAGCTTTATATATAGAAAAATGTCTTTATAGAATTTCCAAAATATACTGCTTGCTTAGTATTTCAAACAATTATTAATATTTTCAATCCACTCCCTGGCAATACTGGAATTGACATTAACCACCCCAAATATTCCTTCTTCAATTACCATACAAACATTTGTAAATCCTTTTTTTTATATCAATGAAATAAGACAACAAATTAACTTAAACTAAGATTATTATGAAGAAGACTTTCAACTTGGTGCTTTGAGAGCAGATGAAGACCCATCCCATAGTTGAAGCTTCTTTTTGCCAAAAAAATCTGCATACGCATTTTCCTCCCTCGCTGTAAGCTTAAGTTTAGCTTGCCAATTCCTTTCTATCAAGTCACGAACCAAAGCAAACAAGTGTTCATCCTCTTTTGATAGCAAAACAAGTGTTCATCCTTATGAAATTCATTATTCTTTCCATTAACCCCAAGTCCCAACAACTACCTCAGAAGCATCATTTGTGAATCCTTTTCCTGCACTTCACCAGAACCATTATTCAAATTACCATATATGGATTAGCATTTGTGAACCTCAATAATGTTGATTTTTCTAGAAAATCACCTGTAGAGGTGTTTAGTGTTAACCTCTGAGGGAATCTAAATTATGATGATTGGATTTCAAATAATTGCTTAATATTTTTACTTCAATTACGTTATTATGTCAATTAAACCATTGACATAATGGTTCACATAAAAAGATCGTTATAATCTGACGAGTTAGCGACTTGGCGCGTAAGAATTCTCCTCCCTTAAACAAGTGGTTGAGGTTTCAATCTCTAACCCTCCATTTAAACATACATTAAATGTCACATGAAAACTTAATTCTAATTTACCTATAAAAACTTAATTCTAACTTAATTCGATATTATGAAAATTTGACTTAGTGCACTAAAAATTTACCTATCACATGAAAAAAAACTTAACTCTCACATTTTCAATGATTTTTTTAAGCTGATTATACAAGTTGAAAAAAATATTGTTATTAATTATCTGATTATTTAAGCTGATTATTTTTTCAACGGTTTCTTGTTTATTAATTAGTTTCTTAATTAGGATTTTATTTGTTTATAAAATATATAAACCCCAAAATATTGCATTTGCATTCATATAGAGTAGTATCATTTTTAGGAATTTGATTTGCATTTTAGTTTAGGTCCATAATTTAGTTGTATTTTTCACCATAATTTAAGTTCTAGAGAAAAACTTATAGATTTCTATTTGAGAGAATGACCTAGATTGTCATTGTGTATAGCTCGACTTATTTTGAGAAATAAGTCAGCTTATTTTGAATAAGCCAACTTATTTTGGGTGTATGATTTTTTTTTAATGTTTGGCTGAACTTATTTTTCACCCAGCTTATTTTAAATAAGTAAGCTTATTCATAAGCCACTTTGGGTAGATTATTTCAGAAAAATAGACAACTTACTTTTCTACACGACTTTAAAATAAGCTAGCTTAAAAATAAGCTTATTTTAAACAAAAGTCATCCAAACATGTTTATATAAGTCAAATGGGAAAATAAGCCATTTTTTTCAAAGTTCATCCAAATATAAAAATAAGTCAACCTAGAGCTTATTTTCTAACTGACTTAAAAATACTCACTTTTCCACAAGTCGAACCAAACACACCCTTATATCATATTCTTATAAGGCTCCCTAGTGTAGGTACACTACAAAATTATCACATGAATATTCACTTCACTTGTTATGTGCTATGCATGTGAACATCAAGAGAGTCTAGAGCACATCATTTTTCAGTGCCCATTAGCAAGAGCTCTATGGTGGGGATATTTGGTCATCAAAGCAGAATGGTCTACCTTTGAAGAACTCCACACATGGATAATTACAGTGTTTCAAAAGCTATGTACTGAAGGTCTTGACAGTATTGCAGAAAATAGTGTTGCTGCTACACCATAAGTCTGAAATAATGCGGTTCACCAAGATAGGACTATTCAGTGCAAATTTTTGCTTCAATTAGGCATGCCTTCAATGGAGAAAAATTCTTCTGATAATAACACAAACTCAATGGACCCACCTCATTGGAAAATTCTCTCGAAGAAAAGAGAACAAAACCGAAAGATGAGATTCTGTCAAGCTACAGTGTTCTATGAAAACCAAAAACTCACGTCTTTCATTTGGTCTAGTAAGCTCATTCCAAGCCCTCTTTTCAGTTTCAGAGTGACATTATTGATGATCTCTATCGAGAACACTGTTGTTTCCAGTGACATTAACCGCATGTTAAAGTCTTTTAGCAATGTCACTACAGGTCCCCTCCATCATGTATTGTTGAGATGTCATGAACCATATGATACATGGGTACATTGACATTCCTTCTTTTTAGCCTTTAATTTAAATATTTGTAATTAGGATATTGCATCTTTTTAACTTTGCTTCAGTAAGACTTACTTTTGCAATATAATCATCAATATATCATAAAAGAGTCTTCCACCAAAATCACTGTTCATAAGCACTGTTGATGAACAGTGTTTATGTGAGTGCATGAACAGTGTTTTGGTGGAATATAATATTATTAATTTTTTTTGCTGGAATATAGTATTATTAATTTTTTTCATTTTTTTCATTTTTTTTGGGTGGAATATAATATTATTATTATTTTTTTCATTTTTTTTGTGGAATATAATATTATTTTTTTTTTTTCAAAAAAAGAATTTGATTTTTTTTTGCTATAGGAATAGGAAGACCTCAGTAGATTAACAGAGATATCGCTTGCGGAAGCAAATGTGTTTCCCCTAGCTGTTTGACTTCCACTAGCTGATTCGCATCCCAAGCATATGTGCTTCCCCTAGCTGTTTGGCTTCCACTAGCTAATTCTTATCGCTTGGGGAAGCATATGTGCTTCCCCTAACTGTTTGGCTTCCACTAGCTGATTCGCATCCCGTAGCACTTTTGCTTCCCATAGTGCTACACTAGAAACTAAGTCTTGATAGTCTAAGTGGAACGCTAAACATTGTCAAATTACTTCCCATTGTGGAACCACTTGAATCCATTAGCATATGAGCAAATTACTTCCCATTGTCAAAAAATTTGCTCATAAACAAAATTTTGAACCTTTTTTTTAAACAAATTTGCACTAAATAAATATATGACAAATTTTTTTAACTAAAATATTTGGTGAAAAAAATCATTTTATTATTTATTAAAATTTGCAATAAAGATATTTTATTTATATTTATTATTTGGAATTTTTTTAATTATTTAATTAGTAATTAATGAATATATTTATTATATTATTATATTGATTATTTATTATTTTTATTTATATTTAATTATTTATTATTTAGTATTTATTATTTATATTATTTTTTATTATTTATTATATTTATTATTTATTTATTTGGGCCACGTATTCTTTACTTTCTTGGGCGAATTTATTTTGGTCACATATTTTTTTTGTGTGAATTTCCCTTAAAGATTTATATCTTTAGTGTCACCATTATGATGATCTTTTTGATCTAATATATATCTGCAAATGTTTTATTGTGTCTTTTTATTTGCCTATCTTTCCTTCATGAACAGTGATTTGATGGAATATAGTATATTATTTTTTATTTGTTTTTTTAAAAAAAAAATTGCTTTTTTTTTAAAAAAAATTAATTATTATATGATTTTCTTTTTTTAAAAAAATTAGTTATTATATGATTTTTTTCACCAGCTATTTTAGTTAAACAAATTTGTCATATATTTATTTAGTGCAAATTTGTTTCTTCACATTGGGAAGATGTGTTCAGTTAAATTTAATTTCGATTTTCATTATAACTTACAGAAAAATGGTCATTTCATAATGTAAGCTAGAAGTTGTCATTGAAATTTTCTTCTTTCTAAAGTTAAGGTTAGATAATAGTTTTTTTGGTTAATGCTAATTTTTAAACAAAACCGCGCGGAGTGCGGGAAACCCCCGTTTAATACATCTACATCCTTTATTGGTTGGCTTAAAATCTTTGCTTTTAACATTGTGAGATTTTTGCAACGAGATTTTTGCAAATATCTAAATGCTATTGTACAAACCAACATGATTTTTTGGATCCAACATCTATTCAAATATGTAAACATATTTTGTTTTCCTTCTCCTTTATAAATGCTGTTGATTCCTTCACCTATATCCCCGTGCAACGCACGGGAGATACCGCTAGTTGTCTTTTAATAATCGTGTTCATTGTAATGCTATTGCATAAAGCCTACACAAGCTACATTGTTCATTTGTCTAAAAAAGGCTACATTATTAAAAATTCTGTGAAGGTAACATTGCAACAAAAAAAACTTCATATACACTATCCAGTACTAAATGTAAAATCCGTTTTATTTTAATTAAGAAAGCAAATTAGATCACTTAATTATAATGTCACATGTATTTAAATGATAGGTTAGTTTAAAAGTAAAATAAATTAATTTGACGAAAAAATTACTTAGGCAATTTTTTTTTTATAAATATTTAGGCAATTTAAAATGACTAATTTTACATTTTTTATTTTTCAAAAAAAGTCAACACGGTCTTATAGTTAAGAAGCGAGGTAACATATTATGGGTGTTTATTTATAATGTCGGTGTAGATTGAAATAAATGTACTAATAACGAACCATGGAAATTTGGTAAAGAAAACCATGGAAAAGAGAGGCAATTCACAACAGAAAATAGAGACAAAAATTGCAAACAAATGAACTATACAGCAATACTAAATATTTAGGTAAAAGAAAAGGGTTAGAATTAATGGTAAACCACCAGTAAAATGGGGAAACAAATAAAGTAACAAAATACGTAGTTAAAAACTTTGAATTGGCCTTCAAGGAACCTGGAATTCCCTGACTAGTCGAAAGACAAGCGTGATTCCCCTATTAAGATTCCATGTATTGTAATGGTGGAGGGCTTGTCTTTGTCTTCCCTGGACCTGCAACAGTTTTGAAATCAGACAATTTGCAAACTGAGGTGCAATGATTAAGTAAGCATCCATTTGAGAGTAAAATGAAGGGCAACAGGAAATCATATCATAAATTAAGGTAACATACGCTAACCAGAAAATAAAAGGGAAATCAGTTTAATTTTGGTAGAATTCAAATTTAAATTATTGTTTTTTTAAAACAATATATAGGAAATATGTGCAACTAGTTTCAGGCCTTGTGATTTGAGTAATAACTAATAAGACGTGGATACATGAAATAGCAAGAAATGCTATGTATTTCACACCAATTATTAATTCAAATTCATAACAAGAAGCGAAGTCCATTTAAACAAGTTTTGTAAAGAAAAAGACAAACAAGTTAATGCAGGCAATGGTAATATCAAACGCAAAGTTTGTAACAGAACTGATGAAACTTTAAGCAGCCAGAAGGATGAGAATAACACACCATAAGCCCCACGGATCTCCACTTCTCTCCATTCTTGGATAAGGGCACAGCAGCAGCACATCAAATGAGAAAGAAAATCATCAACGTATCCGCCCTACCAAAGAATGCAACCATAAGTTATTAAACATCAAGAAAAGATTTAGAAAATTACCAAATTCATACAAAGCAATTACTGAGGAAAATAGGTGCAGAGCACTACTCCGAGAATAATATGAACACATTTCACATTGTGAATCAGAACTCCACCTATGTTTTAAAGCCAGTACTGTCTGGATAAAGGGGAGAGTAGGGTTAAGCCTCGGCAACTAATGTAAAACCATGTTAAATCTTTATGACATAGAGCATTATAGCATCGCGCTAACATTATAGCAGATCTCATTTATTGCATAAGATTTGGTTGTTTTACACTGTTAAAAGAACATTATGGTGTAGCTTAAATCTTTAATTCATATTACTAACACCCACGTGACATACTCCCTTCATCCCAGATTATAAGCTAATGTTGTAATTTAAAGCTATCACAGAATATAAGCTAATGTTACATATTGTTTGGCCATTTCATACTTTTTTTCCAATTTTCCCCCTTGTCAACAATACTCTCTCTCATGTTCCACACACACCCACTTTCTCATTTTTTTCTTATACATTCAACGTCTCACTTATCCTCATAAACAAGGGTAAAGTTGGAAAAAAATATGTTCAAAACATATTGGTTGCTTTCAACAATTTTTAACAATTTTCTTAAATATAATGATTTGCGCAATATTAGCTTATATTCTAGGACGGAGGGAATAATATCCAAGATCTCAGGGCTATGAATTTTTTTTAAACACCATTACTAGGACCTTTATATGAGTGGTGACCCTATGAGAGAAAATCATATCCACAGAGATTAAAGCATTACTGTGATGTTGAACATCTTCCGAAGCCTCCTCCTTATGCAACATGTATAGCAACAGCAAGACAAAATTAATGAATATGCCATCAACTCATTACATGCTTCTGCAGAAGCTGTAAAACAAAATGTAATTTAGTAGCGGAACTTCAGTGATGTTCTAAATCTAATAAATCTACCAGATTAAGAATACATTTGCTGCATTGCTACTAGAAGATGCATGAAACTTGCAAGAGAAATCAATTATAGCAGTAATCTAAAAGCTTCTAATAAATCCCTTTCTTCAGCTGTAACTCACACAACACCATAGTCATAGATGTCCTTTACATGTAAGTCACCATATATGACTGAGTAATGACCTCGTTGATGATAGTGTTCTCTCTTCAGAACATTCTTAATCATTACACTCCACTTCATTCTTCGCAATGTGAGAAAGTGTTGATATGGTCCGTCTATAGATCTCACTTCATGAAGACCAAATCACATTTAATAACCCAATCACTGTTCAGAGTCATGATAAACATAGCAGTGCAAGATAGGTTAAAGTATCATTTTGGTCTCTTATCCATCAAATTTCCTTTTGGTCCTCAAGTTTGAAAAGTGCACTTTAGGCCTCTTGTTAGCACTGTTAGTTTTATTTAACGAAAAATGCTAAAATTTAACATTTTTATAAACATTCAACAATAGGATTTCCATTTTGAGTTACAAAGTTAACATTTTCATTTAAATAAAACTAACGGTGTTAATAGAAAAGGACCAAAAGTGCACTTTTTAAACAAAAGAAAAAAGGAAACTTGATGCAAAGATAAATGACCAAAAGGATACTTTAGCCCAAAATAAATTTCCCAAGAACCTGAATTAACCCCCGCCCCCTCTCAAAAGAAAGGTAAAGACACAAAGAACCGATGTTCAACTGGATGAACTCAGTCTACAATGTACCCAGATGTCATTGCATTTCTGAAACTACTTAAAGCATGACACCTCCATTTATTTTCTATCTATGTAAAAACAGTCAGTTCAATGCTACCAGACAATCCAGACTAGATTTTATGGCATAGCGGACTTACAAATGGGTCTGTTCTTTGCAACAGTAGCAATCTTTGAAAATGTCCCACATGGGAAGACGAATGTCTTCATACCTGCAACATAAGATATACACTCGTATGGAAACATACTACTCAGTAACTGAAAATTTAATTGACAAGACATCTGAGTGATACATCTTCAATAACAACACAAGTAACATTAACCTCACAATATACATATATAAATTCTCAAGAGTGTAGAAGCACCCTTATCCAATATTAGGTAAACGCCATAGAATGAACATTAGGAGGGAACGTACAAAGAAAAGGTTCGGAACAGCAAGCAAGTAAATCTGTATGCCACTCTTCCTCCTGATATGAACCTCCAGATGGCAAGCTGTTGATACCAAGAGATGATGAGTTACCAAAAAGGTAAAAGGCGGGATTACCCTTCTAAATGAAACCATTATAGGCCACACATGAATAAAAAGAGATGAACGAGCAGGGATTATTTAAACTTTCAGACAGGATGGTTATCCTGAGGGAAACAATACATGCTTAAGTAAAGGTATAAGAGGGAAAATTACCTTGATGTTGGAACAGTATCAGTTCTCTCATAAGATTTTTCATAATATGTGTGTTCTTTGTCATCATTAGCATCAACATAAGTATTCTCTACGACTTTATGACTTTTTTCAAGAGAAAGTTTTTCTGGGATAGAATAAGCAGCAACTTCTGTGACATTTAGTAAGCGTTGTATGAATTCACATTGATTCGTATCCCAATTAGCTTGGGATCTTTGTAGCTCCACTCTAAGCTTTTCATTTTCTTTCTTCAGTGCTTCCTTGAAAGGCAAGTTGGGATATGAACAAGAAAGTGTTTTCTTAAGCACTGCAGCATCTTCTTTGTCAGGATCAGGTTTCATAATAACAGTTTGCACCTTTTCATCATCATCATCTAATGTGTATTCACATTGATCTCTTTCAATAATGTCAAGTCTCTCCTGAAAAATTCAGACAAATAGCAGACTGGTGAAAAAAATTGAGGCCGCATTAACAATTGCAGATGCTGTGATGATGATAATAGCTTTAACAGATTGTACATAATTCAATCAACAACAAATTTCCAAATTCTGACTAGTTCAGATAATGAGGAGATACAATGGTATACCATATGAGTGCTTAATCAAGATACACACGCGCACGAGTGCACGTACAGACTATATGGAGAGAGGTATAATATCTTCAAGAGATATACAAATGCCACAAAATATTAATATCAAAATATACAATATCATCTGGCTGGTTGACTGCACACATTCAGGCATACACCCTGCAAACGTTGATCCCTAATTTTTAGGACTGCGTAAAGGTGTGTTAGGCCCCCTGTCAAATAAAAGCAAATAACAAGAACAAGCACAGAAAATGGACTTCTTGCTATTGATAAGGTTCTGATCACTACAGAACAATGCTCCCTAATATGAGGAAGCTTAGTGGAATCTCACAACTGAAATGAAAAAGACACAAATAAACTATTATAGGACTATCCCAAAAAGGAAAATGCCCTCCTGCCTGCAAGTTCGAGAGTACCAGGCTCCCCTCCCAAGAAATGCCTCCAATTCCTTGCCTGCTACTGCCAAAACCTTTTCCCTTATACGCACTCACCCTGCACATGTCAGGCTGTGGTCCCCTCCCCAATTCTGTTACCAAATTCTCTCTCACAGTTCCCCTCTTTCTCAAATCCCTTATTGGGCCGCATGGACTTCTCCCTTCTTTTATAGACCCTGCCCCAATATTTCTTGGGCCTATCATCTCCGCCCCCTTCAAGCCACACCTTGTCCTCAAGGTGGAATTCTGGAAATTGGGTCTGAATGGTCTCCAAATCCTCCCAAGTGTTCTCATGATCTGGTAGGCGCTGCCACTTGATCAACAACTGCAATTTTCCCTCCGCTGTCTGTCGTGCCGCTTCCACCCTCTCAGGTTTGACTTGCAATTCCATACTCTCGGATAATCCTTCAGGAAGAGGTTGTGCTACTGCGGTAGCCTTCAAGGCTTTCTTAAGCTGACTCACATGAAGCACGTCATGTATCTTGGCAGACTCGGGTAGCTGAAGCTGGTAAGCTACTCGCCCGATTTTGTCAACAATGGTATAAGGCCCGTAGAAGCGAGGAGATAACTTCTCATTGATTCTTTTTGCTAAGGATTTGTACCTGTAGGGTCGCAGCTTCAGGTAAACCACATCTCCTTTCTTAAACTCCACTTCTCTTCTATGTTTATCGGCCTGTCCTTTCATGCGATTTTGGGCTTTTGCCAGCTGTTCCTTCAATTCATCCAAGATCTGATTTCTCTCTTGCAGCTGCTGATCTACTTCCTGCACCCTCGTGGTTCGTTCCTTCCATTTGAGAAGTGGCGGGGGATCTCTTCCATATAAAGCTTTGAATGGAGTAGTTTGTGTAGCGCTGTGGTATGTAGTGTTGTACCAATATTCTGCCCAGTGCAATATTTGAGACCACTTCCTCGGTTTAACACCCACAAAGCAGCGCAAGTAAGTCTCCAAACATCGGTTAACCACCTCAGTCTGGCCATCGGTCTCAGGATGATAGGAAGAGCTAAATTTGAGAGAAGTTCCTGCTAAAAGAAACATTTCTCTCCAAAATGTGCTGGTGAATGTCTTATCCCTGTCAGATACTATGGAGCTGGGAAACCCATGTAGTCGAACTATCTCCCTTATGAACAAGTCCGCCACAGTTCTGGCCTCATAGGGGTGTGCCACAGGGATGAAATGGCCAAACTTAGTGAGGCGGTCTACGACCACCATGATAGAGTCATACCGATAACTCTTTGGCAATCCTCCAATGAAGTCCATGCTCACATCTTCCCATACCGCTTGGGGAATTGGCAATGGTTGCAGCAACCCTGCCGGAGTGAGGGCCGAGTATTTATTCCTTTGACATACCTCACAGCTGGCCACATAGTCCTGAACATCCCTCTTCATTCCTCTCCAATACATCACCGCTGAAATTCTCTTGTAAGTTCGAAGGAACCCGGAATGCCCCCCATACGGTGAGTCATGGAACTCCTTAATTAATTCCTGCCTTCTGGAAGAGTGGCGAGACAGAACCAGCCTTCCTTCAAAGAATAACGTACCTCCCTTCAATGTATACCCAGGAGGAGAGTCTCGGCCACTTAGTATCTTCTGAACTATCCCTTTTATCTCCTCATCTTCCAGCATTTCATCTTCTAAAACCTCGGTCCCACTATTCTGCCATACAGATATTGCCTTCATTTCCCCTTCATTGTCTTGTCTGGAGAGAGCATCAGCCACTCGGTTGTCCTTGCCCGGTTTGTATTGTATCTCAAATTTGTAGCCCATCAATTTAACTATCCACTTCTGTTGGTCAGGAGTAAGCACACGTTGCTCTAATAAAAATTTCAAGGCTCGCTGATCTGTTTTAATGATGAACGGCTTCCCTGAAAGATAATGGTGCCACTTCTTGATGGCCAATACCAGCGCCATTAGTTCCCTCTCATACACCGAATGATGTTGGTGTCTCTCAGATAATTTTTGGCTGAAGTATGCTATGGGTCGCCCCTTCTGCATTAATACGGCTCCTATCCCTTTTCCCGAGGCATCCGCTTCCACCTCAAAGGGCCAAGAGAAATCTGGAGTGGCCAGAACTGGTAACGAAGTCATCGCCATTTTTAAGGCCTCAAAGGCTTGTTGAGCCTCGTTATCCCATTTGAAAGAATCTTTCTTCAATAACTGAGTCAATGGTGCTGCAATTCTGTCATATCCTTTCACAAATCGGCGATAGTACCCAGTGAGACCCAGAAATCCCCTCAGTGACTTCAAACTCCTAGGCACCGGCCAGCTGGTCATCGCTTCTATCTTTGAAGGATCAGCCTTGACTCCCTCAGCTGATATAATGTGACCCAGATACTCTACTTGAGTCTGACCAAACACACATTTCTTGGGATTAATGACTAGCTGATGCTGCTGCAAGAGTCTCAGTGCTGCCCTCAAATGATCCCTATGGGTGCCCCTGTCCTTGCTGTACACTAATATATCATCAAAAAACACCAGGATGAACTTTCTCAGATGTTCTCTAAAAATATCGTTCATCAGCGACTGAAAGGTTGAAGGAGCATTAGTGAGTCCGAAGGGCATCACCTTGAATTCATAGTGTCCATCGTGAGTCCGGAAGGCTGTCTTGTATTCATCCCCCTCTTGAATTCTGATTTGGTGGTAGCCTGACTTTAGGTCCAACTTAGTAAAAATGGTAGCTTCTCCCAACTCATCCAACAACTCATCAATGGCCGGAATTGGGTATTTATCAGGTATAGTGATTCTGTTCAGCGCCCTATAGTCTACGCAAAATCGCCAACTTCCATCTTTCTTCTTCACCAATAATACCGGGCTCGAATATGGACTAGTACTCGGCTGTATAATCCCTGCTCTCACCATATCTTTGACCAACTTCTCTATCTCTGCTTTTTGGTGATACCCATACTGATAAGGCCTAGTGTTCGCCGGCGGCGCTCCCTCCTTCACTATAATGGCATGATCTCTCGACCGCCGGGGTGGCAGCCCAATAATGGGGGCACTAACTCCAGGAAACTCGGAGAGTATTTGTTTCAGTTCCTCATCTTGTACTGGCAGTTCCTTCTCTTCTTCTAAAGCTATTGCCCTCAGCTCCACAAAATACCCCAGACCTACCGCCTTCGTCAACTTCACAATCGATTTCAAGGAAGCCTGAGCCCGTGACAGGTGTGGATCCCCTTCCAAACATACCCACTCCTTCTCCACTAAGACTTTCATGTACAATTGTCCCCAATTCATCCTTATTTCCCCTAGCGACTCCAACCATTCCACCCCCAGCACTACATCGACACCTCCCAAGCCAAAAGGGTAGAAGGGTTGAGATATCTCCACCCCTTGGATGTTAAGTGTAATCATGGGGCACTTCAAATCAGAGAATAGTTTCCTTCCATCTCCTAAAGTAATAGAGTAAAAGGGTACCTTCTCTGTAGGCAAATCGAGAACAGTCACCAACTCCTCAGCTACAAAGTTGTGGGTAGCTCCACAATCAATTAGCACAAGCACTTCTCTCTCTCGCAGCCTCCCTCGCAATTTTAGGGTACGTTGCCCCGTAATTCCGACCACTGTGGCCGCTGATAATTCCATCGTTGCCATGCCCTTGTATCCCTCCTCATCTAGGGCATCTTCAAATTCCTCTGGGCCTTCCTCACGGCCCATCTCCTCCCCTTCTTCTAATAGTATCAGCTGAAACCTCTTATTTTTGCAGCGATGATTTGGGCTGAATTTCTCATCACATTTAAAACAAAGGCCCAACTGTCTCCTTCTCTCAATTTCAGCCTCATCGAACCTTCTTCTCGGCCCATTCCCCACGCTATTGCTTCCTGTTTTACTTTGGGCTGATGAGCCCATTGGCGTATTGGGCTTGGTTATCCCCTGCTCCTTAATGGGCTCTGCCTTGGCAAAACTCGACCACCCACCACCCCTCCATGTGTCCGGAGTGCTGTACTTGGATGTCGTGGGCTTGTACTCCCTCCATCGTCCCTGACCTCCGTCACTACGCCCTCCTCCCTTCTGTTTTTCCTCTAATTTCTCTTTAATAGTATTCCGGTCATCGACTTGGGCAGAATATGTCATCAATTGCTTCAGGTTTTGGGGATGCATGAGCTTCACATCACACCGTATATTCTCCTTCATGCCATTCAAGAAAGCCCCCATAAGCACCTCCTCTGTCACATCCCTCAAAGGAGCCGACAGCGTTTCAAACTTCTCCCTATACTCTTCCATGGTACCCAGTTGTTTCAAAGCCAAAAGTTGTTCCCATTCGTCCCCCATCTGCTTGCAATGAAATCGCTCAATCACTTCCGCTTTGAACTCCGGCCACTGCCTAATCGGAGCTCGCGCCTCGTGCCATTGAAACAATGTCAATGCCTTCCCTTCCAAACTGACTATGGCGGCGTCCACCTTCTCTTGCTCCTCCACTCCGTTCACGGAAAAATAACGTTCCACCTTGAATATCCAACCTAAGGGATCTTCGCCGTCAAACAGAGGCAACTCGAGTTTCCTATGCGACACCATCTCTCTCTCTTCCCTCCTTTCTCCCTCTCCTTCTTCTTGTCGTTGCCGTCGTGGGGGTGACGGAGTGTTTCTCCTTCGCAAGGACTCCAGAATATTGGCTAATGAGGCCTCAATTCCAGTGAGCCTTCCCGCCAGCGTCGCTTGAACCCTGAAGCTTTCCTCTGCATTTTTTTCCAGTTGTTCCAATCTGCCCTCCATCCTAGTATTTACCATGCCCAGTCACAACCTGGCTCTGATACCAGATTTGTTAGGCCCCCTGTCAAATAAAAGCAAATAACAAGAACAAGCACAGAAAATGGACTTCTTGCTATTGATAAGGTTCTGATCACTACAGAACAATGCTCCCTAATATGAGGAAGCTTAGTGGAATCTCACAACTGAAATGAAAAAGACACAAATAAACTATTATAGGACTATCCCAAAAAGGAAAATGCCCTCCTGCCTGCAAGTTCGAGAGTACCAGGCTCCCCTCCCAAGAAATGCCTCCAATTCCTTGCCTGCTACTGCCAAAACCTTTTCCCTTATACGCACTCACCCTGCACATGTCAGGCTGTGGTCCCCTCCCCAATTCTGTTACCAAATTCTCTCTCACAGTTCCCCTCTTTCTCAAATCCCTTATTGGGCCGCATGGACTTCTCCCTTCTTTTATAGACCCTGCCCCAATATTTCTTGGGCCTATCAAGGTGCACCCAACAGCATGGTAGTGTCTAAAAGACACACCCAATAGTTAGTATGGTAATTTTAAGGATGAAAATTTGACATTTGTAATTAAATGGGACACTAGTATGGTCTTTCTCAACAAAATCATCACATAATAAATTAACAAAACCTAAAGTGATTTTACAAGTGTCAAATTTACACCCTCAAAATTACTATGCTGCTAGGTGCACATTTGAGAAATTATCATGTTATTGGGTGCAACTTTGCCCTTTTAGGGTCAGATAACAATATATTGATATACTCCCTCCGGTCCTAAATATAAGACCTAGTTTACTTTTTTGAAAAATCCTAAAAAAGCAAAATATAAGTCATTTATCAATTGATTTACCTAATCTTTCCCCTTAAACTAGTTTATTTAACCTATAAACTAATGACTAATCTAAAAATATATCAAATATGTCATAATTTAATAACATATTTTGTAACCTTAACATCTCCAAAAAAAAGTCATCTAGGTCTTATATTTAGGACCGGAGGGAGTATAATATATTATTATTAATTATTAATTATTAATAACATAATAGCAAGACAGCAAATATGCCTAACTCTAGACATAGAATTAAAGGAGAATAAAATTCCATCATGATTTGATACAGTGAGTAGTAACAGATACATACCCTGACTCGAGAATTGTCCACAAGTGTAATGAGAGGAACAAGCCGCAAGTATCTATCAATTTCACTCTGAGCCCTCCTGAATTGATAAACAATATTCCATCCCATGGCCAACAAATAAAGATAGCTCCGATCTTGACAACTATTGACCAATATATAAGCCCTTCTAAGGGATTCTTCAAGCTGTTCCAGAGGCTCTCTAGTTTCTGGATACTTTTTAAGCTCTGAGATCTTAAGCTGCTCCAACAAGTTCCCAATCAACTTCAGATGCTGTGCAAACTGCCGACAATTCTTTTTGTGCATTCTAGCTGTGCTTGCAGCTTTTACAATCATCCCAATTAACCTCACAGCATCTAGGCCCGTCAATTGGGCTACATTTGCAATTTCCCCAAAATTATCCCATCCAGATGCCATGATTACACAACAATCAACCTGAAATATATCCCTCCATAAATATCAAAATCACAGCTCAAAATTCCATCAACAAAAATTTAATAAAACTGGACAGAGCAACATAATAAGAAAGACTTAAATCTAATCAAAATTAGGAAAATGACAAAAAAAATAGCTTCTGAATTACAAAATATCAAACTGGTGATTTGCAATTGGTAATATCTATATATTAAACTAGTTAATACCACTACTTTACCAGCTAAAATCTCCTATATGAGATTTTGAAATTCAAAAGGTATTTTCCTATTATTTTCTACCACTTTACCGATGAATGAGAATGAAATTGGCATTCAAGAAATTTATTATTGCTAAAATATCAACCATACAAGATTTATTTATTTTTTTTATAAAAATATAAACTGAAAGTTAATGTCTGTTAAGAGATTACAAAGAAAAATAAGCCTCAAAAACCTTACAAGATTTCACGCACGATCAAATTCTGCTCTGCCAGATATTCTCAAAATTAACATTGTTCTCCAAGATCTTGGAGGTTCAGAGAAGTAAGCACTGCAAATTGAAACAAATGCAATTAAAGCAGCAAATAAATTAAATGAAAAAGAAATCAACCGACAAAAAAATATCAAAGACTTTCCATGACCCTTGTTGACTCACTTTTCAACGTAGAATATGAAGTAAAATGGAAAAAAAAAATAGTTTGTCCAAAAAGTTTGAGAAATGCTTTGCAAATGCTTTGCAGTTTAACATTTTCATTTCAACTAAGAGATCTCTTTACCAAATCCAGTAAAGATTTATTTGACGTAGAGAAGAAGAAAGTTAAACAAGACAAAATGTTCAAAAAAATGTGTAATCACACCTTCTTCTCCACACAAGGCAGAGACGACCATTTGCATGAAAACAAAGAAAGAGAATGTGAAGATGAGAGAAATTAGCATATAGTCATTGCTACGAGAGAACAATCTAGCTCTTCGTCTTTGGATCAAGTTTGTGAGTGGTTTTGGGCAGAGAGAAAAGCACCATTCGTTTCTGTATACCTTTTACTCTTATCGCTCACACTATCGGTGCTCTTTGTCTGTCTCTGTGGTTTGCTGGAATAGTGCTTTGAAATTACTATTAAGCCCTTGTGATAGTACTCCCTCCTTTCCCTAATATAAGAGTCAGTCGCCAAAACAACGCTTATTAAGAAAACATGTGAATGTTAGTTGCATATCTGGAGTTAATGCTTCTTTTTCAATATTGCCCATATTTATTATGATACTTTGAAGAGAGAAATATATAAACTATAAATATGAAAGAGAGTTAGGGGCAAAGTAGGAAAAAACACATCAAATTGGGAGAGAATGTGAGATGAGATCATACATTAGGGTCAAAACCATTCAAATTTTGGCCTTATATTAGGGACCAGAGGGAGTATTTTTTTTTTTTTGAGGTTTTAATCTGGTATCCTGAGCTAGCCCAAATGTCACGAGGAACTCAACGGGCTCAAACTAATTCAGATCCGCACCGGGGCCTCCACTTAAGGGTAAAGTGCTGGCTAAGGGGCAGACTGCATTCTTAGAGCTCGTGCTTGAGACTAATTAAGTGGTGAAGTGAGATAATCACTACACCAACCACGCTTACTTGAGCCTTTGTGATAATATTGTTATTACAGCAGTGCCACTATCACGGATGGAATTGGAGATTATTTTTTTATGAAAATGTATCTCACGGGCTGTAATTACAAAAGGGCGTTATATGACCATGTTGACTGTTCCAGTATTTCCAGTCTGGAAGTTCCAGAGTTTTTTGCAGAGACAGAAACGTATTTAAATACTGTCACTCACTGGTCGGTCACTAGAGGCTAGGGAGACCGGAGACAAAATTTAAAACTTTCTTTAAAGAAAATCAGATTATATGATATTACTTATACATGTGAGTTGTAAATTTGAGACTAATGAAACATCTCAGTCCATTATTATTTCAAAATTTAATAATTACAATTTTAACTACTCCCTCCGGTCCTAAATATAGGATCTAGATGACTTTTTTGAAAAATCCTAAAAAAAGCAAAAAATAAGTTAATTATAAATAAATTTACCTAATTTTTTCTCTCAAACTAGTTTATTTTACCTATAATCTAATGGATAATCTAAAAAGATATCAAATATGTCATGATTTAGTAACCTATTTCGCAACCTTAATCTTTCCAAAAAAAAAGTTATCTAGGTCTTATATTTAGGATCGGAGGTAGTATATTTTATGTACTACTAGGTCCTAAATATAGGACCTAATTGACTTTTTTTGGAGAGATTAAGGTTGCGAAATAAGTTATTAAATGATGACATATTTGATATATTTTTAGATTATCCATTAGTTTAGAGGTAAAATAAACTAGTGTAAGGGATAAAATTAGATAAATCAACTTATAATTGATTTATTTTGCTTTTTTAAGGATTTTCTGGAAAAAGTCAATTAGGTCTTATATTTAGGACCGGAAGGAGTAATAAATAAAATGTTAAAAGATATATATACTTATATAGTCGTGTGAAAATTTTAGTAATGTAGTTTCTTAGAAATAAAGTAGGAAGTAAAGATATTTTTTTTTTCATGAAAATAAGAAGTAAGATTTGAGGAGCACCATTATTGAGTTGGCAAAAAAGAGAAGTACCAGTCGTGAAGAATTATTAGGTAAACATTTTTCTTTAATTAAAGAGGCATAAAATAAAAACTTAATGTTACATTTGGGACTAACCTGGAAACTTCAGCTCATCATGAGGGAGATGTTAATATTAGTAGATTACAAAGCTTCTTGTAATTGGATAGATGGTCGACTAACTCATATTTAGATTAAGAAAATCATATGCTTTTTTCGATCCAAAAAAAGAAAAGAAAATGATATGGTCTAAATGATATTTTTTCACATACTCTAAATTATATTTAAGAAATCCCAAAAATTTCCCATTGACAATAAAAAAGGATGAGATATGTCCACTCAAACCCTTTGAAAATGAATTTGACATTTTTTGTCTAACACTGCCTAATATTCTGGCACCTATTGAGAGCGCTCCCATGAGAGCAACAGACTAATTCAAACTTGAAGGAATATTTACCCACATAACCAATATTATCTCCTCTCCTAATGACGATCCGAACACATTTTCTCATCCTTATATTGTTGAAACTCACTTATCAGCTATTCATTGGTGGAATTTGACATTTTCATACATAAATTAGAATGAACTTTAATATCATTATGATGAGATTGAAATTTTCTATTCTAGAGATGTGAACTAATACGTGAACTTGAAAAATCATTTTAATTAGATTGAGAAAACTTTATCCAAGACTTGAAATTGTGAACCCTGTACTATGCCTTGTTATTTTTGAATGGAAAAAGTTGGAGTTGTGAATTAGCAACTTGAACTTGAAAATTGTTATGATCAAGTTGAAAATAATCTATCTTTGAATGGAAACACTTATGAGTTAAGATGTATATGACAATAATATGTGCATTTGTATCTTTTCATCAAATATCAAAATTCAAATTCCTTAAGTTTTTTAAAGGGACTTTTTTGACATTTTTCATTTTTAAATTTCTCAAACTCAAGATACTAATTTTTCATTTCCGTTTTTAAAGGGACTTATGCGAGTTGTTTTTCATAGTATTATTTTTTGAAAGTCAGAATGCATCAATAAAATATATACATTGAATGCGTAATAATAAAAGACATAAAATAATGAAAGTCTTGTTATAAAAAAATAATGAAAGCCTACGAAATAATATCCTAATTGTCAAATTATCTTTTTTAAAAAAAAAATTAGACACAATGAACATAAAAGCAATGTCATCACCAAACTACTTAGTATTGGCGATCATGCTTATTTAAATTTAATCTGTGGTCTCGACCTTAGTATGCAATCAATATAATTATAGTTTCCTTTATAAACCAATATTCTTCTCGGATTAATTAATTATTAATAACGTAGGATATGTAAAAAAATGTCATCACGTTGAGGATTTTCAGAAATATGAGAGTATATTAGTAAAAGACGGATAAGCGTCTCCTCGTGAACGAAGACAACAAAAACATTCAATTCGGTTGAGCCGTTAATGATCGACGAGTAGCTTTCTAGGACTGCGAACTAGTGAGCAATTGCCAACTCCACATGCCTTCACGTTTCAATCTTAACAACCTAACTTGTACTTTTCAATTTTTTAATTTAAAACCAAATAATTGTTCATTTGTTTTTTTCCTTATTTTAAGTCAGAGCCTTTTCGTTCAAAAAAAAAGTCACAGCCTATTTTGTATCGGTGGGGGGAATTTTTTTAATTAATTCTACTTAGGAACACTTTTGGTAAAAAAGTTCTATATAGAAATATTAACATTAATTAAGTTTTCTATAGGAATGATAATTTTACTTGTTCATTTATAATTTGTTGACTTTTTCTTTATGTGTTGCAATGAATATAAAGTAAGGTATGCTTCAAAAATTATTAAATTTTAGATGAAAGTTAATGAATTTTTAAGGGTTTTCATGGTTCATAAGAAAGATGCATATTTTCTTAGTCACGTTCTCTGCCTTCAAGTATAATGTATATATAGTGCTATATATATAATTCCTATAAGAACAGCTTAAGGAGCATCGAAACACAAAGATCAACCACTAAACTTGGTTACAAATTATTCTCTTGAGTTGGCTCTATCCTTTCTCCCCTTCTCCTCAAATTTTTTGTGTGGTGGTTGAATTTCTTCTCTCGTCGTTGTACGAGTTTTTTCATCGGTGTTTCCTTCCCCGATTCATGCCTAGGAAGGAGACGTCCGCCACTTTCATTGATCTGCTTTTATGTTTCTTTCATTTTCAACTAAATTGGTCTAGGAATTTCGACGGTAAGAGAAATTTCTTCTACCCAATCTTCATCTTATGTATTAGTTTTGTGGGTATATTTGTTTCTGTGAAATCTACTCATGGAGCTTCTCTAAAAACCAAATTGATTGGTTTATTGCCGATAAGAAGTGTGGATCCTTTGGGATGGTTCTTTGAACAACCACTACTCAATGGCTTTTCCACCGGTGACGGTTCTTTTCTACCTACAAATTCTCATTGAGGAAAGATGAAAAGGATAGTAGGGTTTTTGCGATGGCGGCGGCTCATTCCTATCCATGTTTACCTTTTTAAGTTTCTTATGTATTATCATTTGAATTTTCTTTTTTGCAGACCTATTTTGTATTCTAATTTTCCAGTTTAATAAAAAATTTATGCTTCCTGATAAAAAAAACTTGGATACAAATTATTGAGGTAGTGGTCTACTCTACCCCGGAAATTTGTGAACCCAAAAATAAATTATCGTTTTTGTTGAATTGTTTCACTTAATATACTCAATACCATTAACACTAAAAATAAATAAACATCATGGGGTCAAAAAATCAACATCAAGTAGCTTAAGATATAAATTATGATATATATAACACATCTCGAAATTCATCACCTTTAAACTGAAGAAAGACATGCCCACCAACCATGACAAAGAAAGGTGCATGAAATATAAGAAAAGATAAATAGCGTCAATTCAGGCGAAATATATTTAGCTATCATAACCAGCAAATAATATTTAGCTATTATAAATTTATAATTATGTTTATTATGTCCACTCTATGGGAAATTGCACATCACATTGTAACCTTTATGATAAAGAGGACCCATGTTATGACATTATGCTATTAATTATTATTACCACTTTTCCTTTCCTTTTTGCTGGTGGAGTCATGGTCTCAATAATATAAAATTCTAGTGGGACAACTCTTACTTTTGGAATATTCTTTAATATTTTGGCCAAACCTTTCAGAATATTCTTGTCTTCTTAAAAATTGAAATACTATTATAATAATATGATTGTATTAATCTTTTTTAAAAGTAACATGATTGTATGATTCGATTAATTAAACCTTTTACGTTGCATTTCGTGCCATAGAAAAGGTAAGGGAACTCCTTGTATAGTACTGAATGGATAGTGTATTTTAAGTCGACTTTGTCTCAACTAGCCGCTTTTTATTTATTGTTTTTTTGAGAAGGTAAGAAAATTCCCATATTTTAGTCCAAGATGCATTCAACACTCGAAATGTTTAGCTCAAAAATGTCATTTAGCTAGTTACCAAAATGGGTCAAAGTGATCATGCCATCGACATGAACTAATGATAATAATGTTAAGTCATTTAAAGTTAGAGAAGAATAAAAAGTGTACAAATATCTATGAAGTTTTGTTCAAAGTGCAAAAGAAGACATAATATTTTCAACAATCGTATAGGCAATGAAAAATTACTAGAATTTTGTACACTGGGCAAGATAGTGGAATTGCGAGGAGTAATTTGCAGAAAGCCCATTGAAATTACCTGTGAAGAAAGGGAAGAGGATGAGGAATGGATGGAAGAAGACGAAAAGGTTGTGTTTTGATTGAAAAAGCGTAAAATGATATTTTCACTTTGGAAAATAATATCAGTAAGGTCTTACATAACCACAAATTCATAGATGTTACTTGTTTGATCATATATTCAAAAAGTTGGTTATCTTATATGCACCTTGAAACAGTCATTTAACATATTTGTTCAAAGTGAAAATGTCAATTTACAAAATATGCTATTTTGTCCAAGAGGAAAATATCCTCAATTTTAACTTCAAGATTTGCTTGTCAACTTAAAAAAGAACCAATATTGGTCCTTTTTGGATTTGCTAGACAAGGGCTATGTTAATGTATTCGGTAAAATGGATTAAGGAAATAGAACAAAATTCTAAGGACTCATTTTTTAGGGAAAATGACAAAAAAATAACACTTAAATTTGAGTTAGACAAAAAAATTCAACAATACATTTTAGAATATGCTGACAAGAGGATATTGGTATTAGAGAAAGTCATTATATATAGATGAAAAGCCTTGTTATAAAAATTTTTAAGGGTTAAACCAACTTTTAGTCCCTATAGTTTGGTGTGATTTGGGTTTTAGTCTCTATAATTTAAAAGTGAAGGTTTTGGTCTGATTTAACTCTTTTTGTCGCCTAAAAGAATTAAGCAAATAAAACTATACTCTAATTACTAGGTAGCTAGTGAGAGCAAGGTCGATTCCACAATTCAGTTAATTCTACTTGCTTTGGTCAAATTAGCACAAATTATCAAGGTCGTTGTAGTGTTGATTATCAATTACTAAAAACAATTAAAATCTCAAGTTGCAAAAATAACTAGCCGAATTAAAAGAGTGAAGAAATGAGTTGAGAAATCACCTCCTTCTCCAAGTACTTAGTGCTTGATGAATTAGACTTCATACACTTGTTTCACTTAATATAAACTAGTTAAATCCTTGAGATCTCTTTAATCAAAGAAATCTACAAACATTTAACTAATTTAATCAAGCCTAAAGTTCTTGTACCTTTCGAAGCTTTCCTTGCACAACGTGATCTTTGTACCTTTCGGACTTCTCTTGGTTGGGAAGCTTCCAAGTGGACTTTGTAAGATTTTTGCAACCCTTTTCTTCTCTTTTGGGCGCCTAGCTCTTCCATGGGCTTTAAGTCTCATGAGCAACTTTTGAACCTTCTTCTTTAGGACGTCAAGTAATGTAGGCTCCCTCAAAACTCCTCTCAAATGGTTGCCCTTTAACTCAATGTTCCTTTGAAGAACCTTTAACCGGACTACAAGCCTTTGTAATGCCTCCTTTGAGAGCTTTCCATTAAAATAGTCAACTTCCTCTTTTGATGCATCACAAGCCAAGCTCTCCTTGAGATTCTCCTCGGCCTTGATCAATGCCGAATCATCTCGTTGCACTCTAGAAGTTCCTTCAAGCTCCATCATGCACTTCTCCTTTTCCCAATAATCCTTGTGCATCCTAAAAGTACCTACAACATAGCACAAATTTCCCTCTTGCAAGAGGTTGTAGGTATACAAAGATAAACCAAGAGGAGCACAAGAAAAATCAAGACATTCATGCTTAGAAGGAACATCTTCATAAGATATGGAAATCAAGTGTGAGACATGAGATAGATCAAAATTGTTCCCCTTCAAAGCACTTGGCCAAAGAGTGCATTTCAGCCAACTCTCGGTATTTGTAGTACCACCACTCAAAGCAAGGTATAAAAGGTCCTCATCAAGCAAAGTAGGTGCACTCAAAGCCATATGATGGAAATTCTCTTGCAAAGCACACTTTCCTTGTATACGCCTTCATCGGCTCTTTCAATCCAAGATGTATTGTGAGGTGTAGTCTAACAAGTCTTCCTTCATAAGCAATCCATCATCCATCATGAGAGCAAACATTCTTTCTAACATATCCTTGTCAACAAGATAGAACAAACCTCCCTTTTCCAAGGGGTTGTAGATAGGCAAAGAAGATATGCATATATATACTCCACCAATATTAAACTTGACATGCCAAGGATTAACATATGAATGCAGCATACTTCTAATGTTAGAATTTCGCAAAAATGCATCATATTTCTCAATAACACAAGAATCATGGTAACTTATGGAAGCATCAACATCAATCATGCTCATCCTCAAGGAATCAAGATGCTCATCAACCATCTCATGCATCAAAGAATCAATACAATGCAATCCTAGGTGTGAATAAGTTGTGAATAAGTTGTATTAGGATGTTTTATTGCCTCAAACACCTTGAATTTTATCAATTGATCACCTACTTCCATGGTTATGTAATCTTCCTTTAAACTTATGATTGCATTGGCCGTTCTCAAGAAAGGCCTACCCAAAATGAGAGGTTCCTCACTTTTTGCTTCCTTGGACATTTCAAGGATATAAAAGTCGGCCGGGAAGACCAAACTTTGCACCTTAACAAGGATGTCCTCAACAAAACCATAAGGTTTCCTAATAGAGCTATCGGCCAATTGCAAAACCACATTAGTTGAGCTTATGTTCTTCAATCCTAGAGTTGCAAAAATAGTCTTTGACATTACATTTATGGCAGCCCCTAGATCTAACAATGCCTTACCAAACCTATGATTCCCTATTTGACAATCAATTGTGTAAGCACCGGGGTCATCACATTTGATAGGCAACTCATTCCTAAACATAGCCGACACATTATGCCCTAAAGACACCTTCCCATTGGGTTTAAAAGTTCTCTTATTTGTGCACAATTCCTTCAAAAACTTAGCATAAGAAGGCATTTGCTTAACAAGGACAAGCATAGGCACATTCACTTCAAGCTTAGAGAACAAATCAAGCATTTCCTTTTCTAATTGTTCATTATGTTTCTTCTTAGCAAGCACATATGAATTAGGAAAAGGAAGATGCTTAGGGTCAAGAATTATACCTTTGGGGGAACCCTCCCCTTGTTGAGTAGATGGTTGATCTTGAGAAGAAGATTCTCCAACTTTGAGCTTTCCTTGAGCAATTTCCTTCTTCTTTTCCTCTAAAGAGCTCTCAGCCTCATCACTTTTCATAGGAAGGCTCTCGGCCTCATCAAGCAGATCACCAAGGGTTTGAGGCAGTTCGGCCTCCACATGCAAATCATCATCAACCAAGTCATTTTGAAGGCTAGTGTAGCCTTCCTCATTTGACATGCTCTTCTCGGCCTCGCAAGGTACTTGTGTTTCCTCCTCTTCCTCCTCATAGTCATAAGCACTACCATATTGCCTTCCCCTTCTCAAGTTCATAGCATGACGATTTTGTGGATTAATCACCACATTAGAAGACAATCCTCTTTTCTTTGCATCTTGCTCTGCTTTATTGTTCAACATTTGAGACACTAAGGTGGTGACATTTTCTTGCTTCTTTAGACTCTCTTCAAACCCATTCATCTTCTCCATTAAGCTTGACATCATTTGGTACATCACGTCTTGTTGAGATGTTGAAGAGCTAGATGGAGGAACATAGGCTTGAGATCCCACCATATTGTTTCTCAGAGCATGAGCTAAATTATCATTCTTCACAAATGGAGGAGGAGCATAGGCTTGTTGATTCGGCCTGTACCCTTGAGCATTAGGGTTAGGCCTCCCTTGGTATGATCCATAGCCTTGTTGTGAAGGATAAACATTAGAAGCTTGGAAGTTGCCTCCCCCCCACTTAGATTGTTGTTGAGGTTGGAAGGAGCTGGAATTTGTAGCTTGATTTGAACCTCCCCCCACTTGAAATTCGGGTGGTCCCTCCATCCCGGATTGTACGTGGAAGAATATGGATCATATTTGGCTTGAGGCCTAGCATTGGTGTACATGGCCGCTACTTCCTCATGGGATGGACAATTGGAGGATAGGTGCATCGGCGAGCCACAATGATCACAAGAGGTAGCCGCCAAGGCCATAGAGTCATCAACACAAGCGGTAGGATTCACAAATCGTCCGTCCATCCGACTTAGGCTCTCGGTCAACCTCTCAATAGAATTGTACAGCTTGTCATCACCGCTCAAAGAGGCAACCTTAGGTGCACCACCATACAGAGCATCACGGCCATAAAAGTGTTGGTGATTAGAGGCCATGGTTGAGAATAGGTTCCATCCCTCATTGGCGGAGAGGTTGAAAATAGAGCCTCTTGAAGCGGCATCCACACTCATCTTGAGTTGAGGAACAAGTCCATCATAAAAGTACTGTACCAAATTGCCTTTGGAGATGTTGTGTTGGGGCATGAGTTCACCAAGGTATTGAACCGACTCCAATATTCATAGAATGTCTCTTGAGAAAGTTGTTGAACACCAGTTATGTCTTTCCTCAACTTAGATATATCTTGGAGATTGGAAAATAGCGGTCTAAAAACACCTTCTTAAGTTGCTCCCAAGACAAAGTAGCATAATGAGTGGGAAGATTCAAGAGTCACTCCTTGGCTTTACCCTCCAAAGAGAATTGGAAGACCCGAAGGAGCACATCATCCAGATTAGCATTAGGTGGCTTCATGGAGGAGCAAGTATGATAGAGGCCAAGCAAGTGTGTGTGAGCATCCTCATGAGGAAAACCTGTGAACTTAGGCAAATGGGCAAGAAGAGATCCCTTGATCTCAAAGTTAGCCGGGTTAGCATAAAAACCTTGAGGTGTAAATGATGCATATGATTGTATGAACTCCCTCATAGGTCTATCATCATCATGTAGTTGCCTACCCCCCATCAAAATGATGTTCACCCTCTTGCTCTCTCCTATCATGCCTCTCATGCTCATGTTCATGCTCTCTAGCCTCTCGTTCATGTTCTCTATGATCTTCTTGCCGTTCGGCCATAATGAAATGCTCATCTAGGATTGTGTGATTGGACACTACAGATGAATTTTGCGGATTTGATGTGGATCCTATATGTTGCTTATGAGCTTGCTTCTCTTGTTTTTTCTTTTTCTTAAGTTCTCTAAGAGTCTTATTAATCTCCCTATTCAATGGCACTAGTGAGGTGTTAGGGATCATACAAGTTCACTCAATGCAACTAAATGCAAAGTGAAGTGAAATGCAATTGCTCAAGCAAAATGAGGTAATGTATGAATGAATGAAATGCAAGGCATCCACCAACAATTCAGTGAGAAGCTATCGGTCCCTGTAAAACAAAGCAACAATACAACAACCAGCACAAGCAGAAGATATCCAGTCCAAAACAGTCCAAGCAAATATCCAGTGCAGCGAACACAATGTCCAGCAATAAAAAGCCAACGAGAACAGCCTAAACACTTCTAAAACAGTTCTAAAACAGTGTTAAATGTCCAGGATGCACAGAATTTCCAGAATTCACAAAAGTATCTAAGTAGCCGAATGATAAACTAACTACAAAAACTAAGAAAATGCAACTACAAACCTAAGACAAGTAAGAAATCAACCAAACCGGCAACGACGCCAATTTGATTTAACTCTTTTTGTCGCCTAAAAGAATTAAGCAAATTTAACTATACTCTAATTACTAGGTAGCTAGTGAGAGCAAGGTCGATTCCACAATTTAGTTAATTCTACTTGCTTAGGTCAGATTAGCACAAATTATCAAGGTCATTGTAGTGTTGATTATCAATTACTAAAAACAATTAAAATCTCAAGTTGCAAAAGTAACTAGCCGAATTAAAAGAGTGAAGAAATGAGTTGAGAAATCACCTCCTTCTCCAAGTACTTAGTGCTTTGATGAATTAGACTTCATACACTTGTTTCACTTAATATAAACTAGTTAAATCCTTGAGATCTCTTTAATCAAAGAAATCTACAAACATTTAACTAATTTAATCAAGCCTAAAGCTCTTTCAACCCAAGAACATACCTATAGCAACATTAAGCACTAGATCTAGTACTTAAGAAACACATTCATTCCATAAATGCAAGAGGAGCTAATCGCACACATACATGTATGAAACTACAAACACAAAGCCTAGGTTTTCATGTCCTTAACATAAAAGAGAGATTTCAAGCCAAAATGAAGTAAAACACCTAAAATCAAGGTGTTCTAACCTATACAAGCCTAAATCAAGGTCATACATAGGCAAAAATATACATCTAGCTTGAAACCTAAAAGAGCAAATTACAAGTATATGAAGCCAAATGTTGAGTTCTTCAAGCACTTTTCCTTGGAGAAGAAGGAGAGGCGATCTAGCCGGACATGGAGATGGTGGAAGGATGAAGGTTTGCGTGAGAAATCATGGTGGAATGGAGGAGATGGAAGGTGGCCGAGAGGTTGAAGATGAAGGAGAAGAGAAAAAGTTGAGAGAAAATGTTAGAAGAGAGAGAAAGTGGAAGAGAAGAGTTGAGTTAAAATGAAGTTAGTTGGGATTAAGTAAGTTAGTTGGTTAGATGATGAGTTGGCTTAGGGAGTTAATGAGCTGTCAAATGGTGTGAATGAGTTGTCAAGAAGATATTTTGATGGGTAAGAAGGGAGGTTAGGCCGTGAGTTATGTTTATGAAGGGAGGAAGGGTATTTTTGGTATTTGGTGAAAAGTGAGGATGAATGTAGTCTTGATTTTGGCTCCATGCATTTGTAAAGGTCCCTCCTTTTTCTCCAAGTGATTGTGCTTCCAAGATTGCCCTTAATGAGGCCTCCAAATTTGAATTTGAAGTTGGAGCCAATTTTGCCTCTTTTGGAAAGATTCTCCAAAAATGTCTTTTTCTTCCTTTTACCAAAAATGGTAAAGTTGCTTTATGTCACATGCCTTGTCATCTAGCCTCCTCCTTGCCACTTAAGCTCCACCAAGCTCCACCAAGGGTGTGTGGGGTCCACCTGGGACCCCCCTACAATAAAATATCATCAAATAGTCAAAATGACCAAAATACCCTTGGTTTCTTAAAAATGCAAGTAAAAGGCTAATATTCACCAATCAATTCCAACAAGCATGCACAATAAAATATGCCAATAATGATCAAATATATCAATTAAATCACACTAATTAAGGTCAATTGCACATGCTTAAAGGTATAAAATTCGGTCTAATCATGGTCCTTATAGTTTACATTAATTTTGATTTTAGTCTCTATACTTTAAAAGAAGATGTTTTGGTCCATTAAGTTTCATTTTGTTCAAACAAATGGTCCCTATATTGTCATAAGGACTTAATAATATTAATGAAGCTCAAACTTAAATGGAAACATAAATTATAAATCATAATTAAAAATGATTAGTTATTTTTTTAATAAGAAAAACGAAAATCTTCCTCGTCAGCTCCTCTTATTAATTATAAGTCCTTATTAAACTATAGGATCATTTGTTGGAACAAAATAAAACTTAAAGGACTAAAACCTCTGCTTTTAAAGTATAAAAACTAAAACCAAAATTGATGTAAACTCCAAGGACCAAAACCTTCATTTGTTTGACATTGTTCGGCTAAGCCTATATCTTCCTTCTCCAAGATGAACTTGCACAAATGAAGACAATCCATTCGGCCATTATGTGTTTGTATATGTATGTTTAGGTTTATAAGCTTAGATTGACAATGTGCCTCTTGTATCCTTGATTAAAGGTGCATTAGGTTAGGAAGTTTAGATTTGAGCTTCCTATTTCATTTTAAGCTTGTAAATCTCTTTTTCTATGCTTGTATTGTTGAGAACCTAAACCTATATGTGTGTATCTTCTTGAACTCATGCTATGCGAATGTATATCTGTGTTTAGGAAGTGAATGATTGAATTAGATGTTAGATTTCTAGCTGTATCTTATTTAGGTAAACATTAAGCATGGGAAAAGCAAATATTTGGTTCATTTGGTTAAATCTCCTTAGATTTCTTGGACTCAAGATTCTTGAGAGGATTTAGCTAAGTTATATCAAATTAAACAAATACATGTGGCCAAATCATCCTAATGTGCAAGGGAGACATTGAGAGGGAAGCTCATTCACTTGATTTCTTGAATTCACACTCTTTTTCATTTCGGCATTTACTTGTATTTTATAGGTTTAATTGCGGAGACATTCTTACGTGAATCTGGTGTATCACGTCATTTGTGATCTAACTAATCACAAGGAGACACATACGGTTTGACGTGTAATTTTTAATTTGATGTGACACCCTTAAAAAACTCAAGTATCCTTGAAAAATATTTTTATTTACACTATAAAATAAAACAACACTGAAAATATGAGATTTAAATTTTTTTAGTGATTAGTTCCTATTTTTAAGTTGTCACATCAAATTAAAAATTACACATCTGTCTACTTGTGATTAGTTAGTCCACAAATGACGTGGTTGATTAACATTTTATGTCGCCCTAAAAGATTAAGCAAATGAAGTACAATACTAAACTTACTAAGTAGCAAGTGATAGTAAGGGTCTTTTCCACAATTTGATTTAATCTTGCTTAAACTAGGTATGAGTGTCACGCAAATTAAACACAAGTTATGAGAGATGCTTAAGGATTTAGCAAACTACAAGTAACAACTAAAATATGAAAGTGACCGAATGAAAAGAGAGATAAACCAAGTGGATAGATCTTCTCCTTCAAGCCTCCATTGTGCAATAGGATGACTAGGCCTTATATGCTCATTTCCATTTGATATAACTTGCGTAAATCAATCTATGAACCTTAAATCTAAGATTCCTATATTGATTTAAACAAATTAACCAAATAATCCTAATTCTATTCTCATACATTTCCTTAGGCAAGATAAATGCTAAAACTAGCTTCTATTTAGGTAATTCACTTCAAGGAACAAATATAAAGTAAGCACATACACTTGTCCTTTTAAAGCTACAAGTAATTAACCTAACATACATGAAAACAGAAAGTGTAGGAATTATGTTTACAAGTTTGAGGATGAAATGAAATTCACATGGAAAACTTCACATGAATTCCTAATCCTAATATGCCTAAATGCTTAGACATAAGAGAACTAACATGATTACAAACTTAAACCTAGAAATTGGAAATTTACATACAAGACCAAATATATCTTGCACAACTTCAACTTGAAGGATGGAGAAATGCTTAGCCGCTCATGGAGAAGATGAAATGGAGGAAGAATGATGAAGATGAAGCCATCTATGAGGTGAAAAGGTGAAGGAAGTTTTGAAAATGGAGGAGAGAATTGAGAGAAAATGAAGATGAAGTGAGAGAAAAATGTCAAAAAGTGAGAGGTAAATGTGAGGTTAGGGTTTATATATGTGGATTAACATTGAGATTAACTCCAAATGACATGCAAATCAATGCCAAATATCATGTAAATATGGGTTAGTGAGGGAGTAATTTCGGCCAAGAGGAGATTTTTATGGGTATGTGGGTGTGTGTGGCCAAAATGTGGGTGAAGGAAAGTGAAATGGAAGTGTCATGTGAGAGGAGGGGCAAAATGGGAAAGTAAAAGGTTTTTGGTTGGAGAATGAGAGTGGATGCTTCCTCCATGTGCTTCTTCACTTTAAGCTCCTTTTTTCCTTTTCAAAATTGCCCTTAATGAAGCTCCACAACTTGAAATTTGAATTTGGAGTCAAAATTACCCTTTTTGGTAAGATTCCTTAAAGTGCAAAATCCATTGTTTTACCAAAAGGAGTAATCTTTATCTTTTTGCTTTTGCCTTGCCACCAAGCCCTTTCCTTGCCCTCCAAGCTCCTCCCAAGGGTATGTGGGGCCCACGTGGGACCCCCTACATATAAAAATAATGCCAACAGTGAAAATGACTAAAATACCCCTAGTTACTTAAAGTGCAAGTAATTAAGCATAATTCTCCAATTTTTTCCAACTAAGTATGCACATGAAATATATATTAATAATGAATAAAAATACCTATTAATCCTCAACAAATCAAGTACAAATTCACATACTTAGCTAGGTAAATATAGGTCTAATCAAATCTCCCACACTTAATCTTTGAACTCCGGGCAAAGTCATGCAAGAAGATTAAATCTATCACATGGAATAATACATCCAAATGAAATAGGCCTAGACTACAAGTGGAAGATTTAAACATTTCCCCTACACATCACATAGGCCGAATTCAAGCATACAAAGTGGGTGAGAGTTTAACATGCAACTAGAGTTAGGGAAGAGTGCCAATTGAGATTTTCCTCACCGGATTAAAAGTGTTTACACTCATACACTCAAGTTAGGAAAGATGTCTAACTAGGGACTTGGGAATCACTCTTTGGCTCAATCCTCTTTACCACACCATAAGCTTGTAATAACTCTAAGTTTTCCACCCATTATTTGCATAGCACGCTAAATCAAGGGGACTTTGGGGGTTAGATGGAAAGGCTAATAATGAATGGTGAATAATGGAATGTAGTCAATGACCAATAATGCAAACATTTATCCACCACATATAAATGCAATGCAATAAGCTTAGTCCAAACAAGCATGCTACATGTCACTCTTTTCTTATTATTTTTCTGAAGCACTTTGTGCTTCTCTATTTTTTTTCACTCTTATACCTTTGGCATACATTAGCACTTTGTGCTTTCATTTTTTTCTTCCTTTGGCCTTTGGCCACATATTTTTTTTCTTTCTTTTCCTTTCTTTTTCTTGGCCTTTGGCCATCTCACTTTTCTTTCTTATTCAATGTGGCTCTCGGCCATCTTTTATTCTCACCATGCAACATGCTTTTCACAATATACAACAATACAATACTAATGAAATATGCAAGTATATGCTATGGATGCATGCTTACAAATTGGTCAAGGTGGAAGAAAAGAAAGTGATGGCCCAAAGGAATGAAATAAAGGATAATTTTGTTGGCTAAATGTTTCGGTCAAGAGGGATTAGAAATGAATGCCCCTATCATTTTAAGTATGCTATGTGTAACATCCCAATTTTCAAATTAAAGATAATACGAGATTATTGAGGTGTCCTTAAGAAAATTTAGGGTTTTAGGGAAGAATTTTATGATTTTTGGGCAATTTATGAATATTAAATCTTATTTAGTTTGGAATTTAAATAAATACAGTTAAAAGAATTAATTAGGGATAAAAACTTCCATGAAAATTAAATTGGAATCTAGATCATAATATGGTGAAAAGAAAGAGATATAGTAATATATACAAACTTCTGGGCTAGAAATATAATTACGAATAAACCTTAGGGTAATTAATTGTAATTTTCCCTAAAGTATATATATAAACTCACCTCTTTCCTAATTCCTCTTCATTTTCCCTGCCTAGCCGCCGACCCCCTCCGTCTCTTCTTCCACTTCGTCTCCTCTCTTCCTCTTCCTTTCCCTGCGTTTCTCCTTCCCTAAACATCACTTCCATTTTCATCCTCATCCAAGCCCACACACGCACATCTCCGTTTTCTCCTCCTCTCCCCGACGACAAACGGCGGCGGCGGGGACGATAATTGTGAAGGTGAGCTTCACTTCTTGTTGTTCTTCACGCCATTCTTCTTCTCCACTTCGTTTCCTTATTTCCCTTCTCTTTTGGGTTTCTATTCAGCCACTTTTAATGGCGAGAATCCGGCGAGCCTGGCGGTTTCCGGCGAAATGAGGTGGCTATGAACTCCGGTGAGATTCTTTTCTCGATCTATTTTTCTACTTTAGTTTCTGCGATTTCCGCTGATTGTGAGAGGTTTTGAATTGGATTTTGGGATTTTGGGTTTAATCTTCAAATTAACTTAGACAAGATTATAATAAAGGTTTCTGACCTGCTTGGCGTGTGTCCGCGAAGCTGTATATATGCGTGTGTGTGTGTGTTTTGTTGGGTGTTGACTAATGCAGGGAAAGGTTCGAACTGAGTTAAATGAGAGCCTAGGAATATATTTTAGTTTCCTAAAGAAATTTGTCTATTCGTATACTATGGTTGACATGAAAGATGAAATTAGTTCTAGTTGTGTAAGATTGATTTCTGGTGTGAAATAATTTGTGTGTTAGTTTTGGGTGAAAGGTGATATATAGTTCTTTAAGCTTATATGCTTAATTGGCATTTTGAAAGTGCAGCTAGTCATTCGAAAGTAATAAGGAATTTTTTCTTATTAAATTGGAGATGTATTGTGACTCTTTGCTGCAGTAATTGAATGGTTTTATAAGGAAATATATAATGCCGTAACGCTGTAATTAAAATATGGAAGATGAATGTTTATGGTCAATTGTGGTTTGATTAGGATATGTATGAGAGGTTAGAAGTTCTTGAACTTGGTGCTCTAATTGGTTTGATTCTGGAAGTTAATTTAGAAAAGACATTTCAGGTTGCATGTTAACTTTCATAGAACATGAAGTTGATAGTTGCTGTTTTGGTTTTTGTGCAGTGACATTTATCATGTTTTGGGTTTGTATGTGAACCTGATTTCTTATTCTTGGTTGCTTTGAAGTTCTTATTTTGTTTAAGGTGTTTAAGTTGTGGTTTAGGACATGCATGATTGATTTTTATTGTGGTTGTGTGATGTTTTGTCTTCTTGAGTAAAGAAGGAAGATTGTTAAAGTGTTTTTGCAGCTTATTATTTGGAATTTAAAGTATTTTGTGAATTGTAGTTAGTTCTCTTTTCGCCTGGGTATGGGCTGTTTTGGCTAAATTGAGATGAGGAAAGGCAAGTTAAAAAAAATCTGTCTTCATTATACATGTGATTTTGGTCAAAGTTGCTTATGTGGCATGTGCATATAGTGAGAGTTGCTCGTTCTATTTGGGTATTTAAGGCCGATGGGTTAAGTCTATTAATTAGCGATCAAGTAAAGCTAAAATGTGTTGTTATGTATATATATTGTTGAAAAAAATTCTGCCTTGGCTTAGATTGGCTCAATTGCTTATGTAAGTTGTTGGTTGGAATAATATGATTGGTTAATACAATGATAGTGGAGTTTGGTGTATGGAAATAAGTTTCCTTGCCCTCTCTTTGATTTGTTTGATTTGATAGTTATAAAAGAGGCATCAAAGAATGTCAATCTTGATTTGTATGAGTTACTTTTGTTCTATGTGATCATTATTGTTGAGTATATGAACTTCATTATGGGTGTCATCGCCTTAAATGTTATGGTGACTGTTTTGTTTTATTTTGCAATTCTTTTGCTACTTGATTCATGTTTGATAAATGATTTCAGAGAATAAAATAGTACATAAATGGGGAAAATTGGGTAGTAACATATAAGAACGAGAGAGACGTTGAACTACGATAAAAGGGAAATGATATTAATTTATTATTGGGCTATATATATTATTATAGGAGTGGATGCAAGTAGACTTTCGTGGCATCAAGGAAGAAAGGTTGAGAAATCGCTCAGAATCGCTAAAGGGCGACAGGTAATCATACTTAACCTTACTATAACATTGAGGGTGATGTTAGCTAGGATTTGCAAAATCATTTCTCACCCTCTATATATATTATATTTGAAAAGGCATTTTTATATAAAACAGGCTATCGGGTGCCTTTCAAACACGATTATTTTCATATAAAAGATTTTGACACATTATATATGTAGTATCCTGCTGGTGATATTGTTGGACTGTGTATGTGAGTGTATAGATATTGGGATCTTGGTATTTTGATTTGACAGGGATATTGAGAGGTACAGTGGATTGGATGTATCGTAGGTTATGTAGAGAAAATTAGGGAGTTATGTTGATGGAATATAGAATAGGGATTGTGAGCATTGCATGACACTGATTATTAGTACCGTCGGCCGATGTAACCTATCGATTTGCGCAAATCGATAGGTTAATTGTACAGGTTCCTCGAATTGTAAAGGAACCAGGGATGTTTTCACAAGTTATAGTGCTCCCTTTTTCAGGGATGTTTTCACTATTAAAAGTGCTCCATTTTTCATGCTTTCAGATTTGAGACTGGGCACAGTGTCAATCACGTTTATTTTTGTCTACTGAGTTGACTTGGATGTGACTGAGGGGTTTTGAGTGATGAATAGAAGGAGACTTGACAGATATATGTATATATTACTAAATTTAAAATGTGGTACCCTTTAGACGCCCTCGCTACCGCATGTCTCACTGTTATAGTGAGTTAAGCGGTGATTACTGGGACAAATTGTCTCATCCCACGATTACTGACATTTTTGCAGGTATTCATGCACATACGCAAGCAGCAGGAAAAGGGAATTAGGTAGTAGAAGTTATATAGTTTCTTTGGAATTGTATATTGCCAATTTGTATAGGCCTGCATTCGTTTCCGCATGTATATATATCTATTTATTGCTTAATATCAATTAGTTTTGTTTATTAACCATGTTAGACAAATCCTTTCTAACATGGTTAGCCATAAATTATCCATGATAGCAGCTGTGTTGTATTAGCTTATTCTTTTCTATCATGGATAATATTTAATCATTAGGAAATTCCTTTTCTAACTATGATAGGACATTGATATTATGGAAATCTTTTTTCTATCATAGTTAGTAAAGTGATAATTGAATTTAAAAAGGATATGTTAGGTAAATTAGAGAATTAGTAACAAAATGTTACACTATGCAATGTGATTTCAAACAAGAATTAAGACAAGTTCTAGGAGGTAAAGGAGGAATTGACCCACTCATAATCGGTTGAAGGTTTAAGTCACTTTAGTAGCTTACTCAAATTGGTCACTTCCCCCTAAAAAAGTTGCATGAGAAAGTAACAATCACTTTGTAGTTAAAAATGTCCCACACAATGCTTCAAGTACTCAATTCAAAAATTCAACTTGCATTCTAAAACAAATTTCAAGGGGATTCAAGAGTCATATTCAAGCTAATCCTACTACAAAGTCATGTCATGAAAGTCCAAATACTAAGTGTGTAAGCTTTGAAAAAGACCACATTTAAGCATCAATATGCACCCCCACACTTATTCAACACATTGTCCTCAATGGGACCATTAAAACCAAACAAGAGCTGCATTATCAAGGCAAGGCAGCAGCACATCAAGGGCATTCCAAGCATACAAATCGGCCAAACATGCTTTATTCACAACACAAACACTACACAACAACAAACACTTAAACCTAACACATTTTGTATAATTTTTTTTCTTTATTTTTTAAACAACACATAACAACATCCTAAAACACAATAAAAACTAAACAAAGTCCTATTTTTTTTTATCAACAATCATCTTCCACCATACTTAAAATATAAACAATTTAAAACAAGTAAGGGAAGGAAAGACACCACCTCTTATAGAGGCTTGAAGTTCTCCTTGAAGAATTTGTGGCCTTGGATGAGCATGTTTCGGCCATCCTCAAATGTAGAGGATTTGTGCTCTTCCTTCACTATGTTCCACTTGAGCAATTCAGCTTTCTGAAGGATTGAATGCTTTAAAGTGGAGTTTCTAGGAGTTGCTCCCTTCTTTTCCTTTGGCTTCCTAGCTCTCCAATGGGCTTGAAGCTTTCTTATCAATTTGTGCACTCTCTTGGAAAGGAACACTAGAAGTGTAGGTTCATTCATTGTTGCTTGCAAAACTTTGCCCTTAACTTCCATGTTCCTTTGAAGCATCTTCAACCGAACCACTAACCCTTTGATGTTATCCTTGGTTAGCTTGCCATTGAAGAAGTTCAATTCCTCCTTTGTTTGATCATGCTCCAAGCTTTTCTTGAGATGCATTTTGGCCTCAAGTAAGTCTAAGTTGACTTTCTCCAACTTATGAGTCTCCAGAAACTCAACCATGGTTTTCTTCTTTTCCCAATAATCCTTGTGCATCCTAAAAGATCCTACAACATGGAACAAATTTCCCTTTTACAAGGGTTTGTAGGAATGCAAGCATAAACTCAATGAAACACAAGGAGAATCAATATGCACAAGCTTAGGTAAGACACTATCATGAAATATGGTGATCAATTTAGGCACTTTAAACTAACAAAATTTTGCCCCTTCGAAGCACTTAACCAATGATCACCATTCGGCCTCTCCATCAAACTTGTTGTTTTACTTCTCAAAGCAAGATTGAAATGATCCTCATTGACCAAAGTCGGTTAAATCAATCCCTCATTAAAGCAATCCATTTCCAAAGGACTCCCTTCATTCATGTTCTTGAATCGGCTCTTCCAATCAAAGATATAATAGGAAATGTAACCAAACAAGTCCTCCACCAAAAGAAATCCCTTCTCCAACATGAGATCAAGCACTTCTTCCAACCTAGCTTTATCCACAAAATTGAACAAACATCCTTTTTCCAAGGGGTTGTAGCTAGACAAGGAGTACGTAAATGTACCAACATCATTAAGATCACATTCATCGTGCTTGGGACTAGTAACATCAAGAGGCATGCTCACAATATTAAAATCATCAAGAGAATTCATGCAAGCATCATTAATATTCACCAAGCAAGAATCAAATGAACTTAAAGATGTGTGCACAATATCATGTGAATGCAACCTCAAGGGACTTACATGTTGCTCTATCACATTATCAATCAACAATGTATATGGCCTACATGCTTCCTTATATATGCAAAGATTATATGAAGTCTTAGAATAAGTAGACTCAAGAACAACAAGCAATGGCACATTAAATTCCAACATAGAAAACAAATCAAGTATCATGCTTTGGATTATTTCATGATATTTCTTCTTCCCTAAGTTACATGAACTAGGAAAGGGAACAAGTGTAGAGTCAAGAATTATACCTTTGGAAGTGTTCTCTCGACTTGGATGCTTGATTTGAGAAGTAGAGAAAGATTCAAGCTCTTGTGCCAATGGCTCTCCAACCTTGCATTCCTCTTTAAAGACTTCATGTTCTTCTTCTTCAATAGGGCTTTGGCTCTCGGCCTCCAATGGATTGAGGCTCTCGGCCTCCTTAACGTCTTCATCAAGTTTGTGTGAGCATTCGGCCTCCTCATCAAGTTCTTTACCATCCTCATGATTTTCTAGGGTATTTAAGTGATGTTCAACATGCATATCACCCCTAGAAGTGGTCTCATCCATTGTAGCGTTACCGAATACAACATCATCATTGGTTGTTTGCAATTCTTTCAATTTTTTTCTATACAATTCCATGAGATGAGAAGACTTACCCTCATAACAATCAACACACATGCTCAACTCATCACATGAACAAGTCATAAAATCATCAATATCAACACTAACATCATCATGAATGTCACGCCTAGACTCATGCAAATGAGCATGCAAATGATTGGAAGTATCACAAACAATGTGAATATCCAAATCACAACTAGGAGAAACACTAGGCAACACTATTAGGCTCAAAGATGCTAGGTTGATTTGCAACATTCATCTCAATCCTAAGATTAACCTCTTGGCACTCTTGAGGTTCACTACCACAAATTACCCCTTTTACATGCGCTTATTTTGGCCTCTACATGCGCTTATAAAGCGCATGTAGAGGGGGCGCTGGTAAAGGCTCTACATGCGCTTTTAAAAAGCGCATGTAGAGGGGGGGGGGGGGGGCTCTACATGCGCTTAAAGCGCATGTAGAGGTATGTACCTCTACATGCGCTTTAAGCGCATGTACATCTACATGCGCTTAAAGCGCATGTAGATGTGCCTCTACATGCGCTTAAAGCGCATGTAGAGGTACATGCCTCTACATACGCTTTAAGCGCATGTATAGAATGTTTTTTTTTAAAAAAAAAATTATTATAAATTAACATTATTTCCCAATATAACCACCAATACTAGCTGTAGTTCATAGAACCAACTAGCATTATATCAAAAGAATTTACCAGAAAAAGTCCATTACTCAACATCTTCAAAAATGAATTATATATCAATATCAAAATAATAACAATGTATGATTCATTTTTTATATGTACATCAGCAAAAAGAACTATGTGCATCATAGTTGTTCACAAGTTAATCTAGACTAAAACAATGACAAAACAAGAAACGGTTCAGAACAAAGTAATAAATATTCACCTCCTCAACTTTGTCAAGATTCATCCTATGTAAAAGATCACTCTACGGAAAGATTAGAGAGCGTGGATAACAGAAAAAATCAATCAAATCTTGCATTTATAGTGAAATACCTCAAGTTGTACCCAAGTCATCAATTTTTGAGCTCCTATGCTGCAATAAAAATAATAATTTGCAGAAGGTCCATTAAATATCAAATAATGAAGAAGATATGCAAAAAAAGAGAGCAAAATTATAAAAGATAAAGAGACAAATATAAGGAGTAAAATTATGATAACCATACAACAATAATCTCTCGTTACCTTGCATTTTTTGTGGTCACTTGCATCGTTTGGATCTTGATCTCCATCACGATACTTCCTTTTCTGTAATGATAAGGAGTAAAATGATTTATGTATGGAACCAAATTTGTTGTCATTGACATTACATTCAATTCTCCAAAAACAAAGCCATTAAGAACCATTCCCATTCATATGATAGCTAGTCAAAACAACTAAATTCTATCTAAGAAACAAGCAGGATTACCCGCGCGATGCGCGAAAGATGTAATTGACAAATGGAATTGAAAACAAAAGAAATTGAATTAGTAAATTGAAGGAGGGAGGGATTGTTGCAAAGCTGCAAAAAAATGTGGAAGCATGGAAGTGCAATAGATTGAAATTGAAAGCCTAATAATTCAACTGCTAGTAGAGTAAACATTTGGATCAAAATATCATTGAGGTTAAATTAAAGAGCAGGAAATATTGTAATCCAAAATATGCATGGAAAAAAGACATAGATAAAGATTATAATAAGACACATCAAATTGTAAAAATAAAACAAAATAAACACAAGGCCAAAACTTCCCATGAGCACACTTTGTCATACATGCGCAAAAGATATAATTGACAAATAACATTGCAAGGTAAGGGACTCTAACTTGCACAAATGAAAGAGATATCATAGCTTTAATGTTTAAGAAAATACATAATGTAAAAAATCCTAAAGGTGTAGTATTTGTACAAGTTCTTTTGTTTGATAAAAGTGAATGAGACAGAAGGGATATAATGTTAATACAATTACTAAAGCGAAAGATATAATTTCTAAAGCTTTTTCGATTACAAAAATGAGAGACTTGGAGATGCGGGGGATCGAATCCTGTGCCTCTCGCATGCAAAGCGAGCGCTCTACCATTTGAGCTACATCCCCATGCTAAAATTACTAAAAATCAATCACCTACAAATTACTAAAATTAATGGAAAACTTTCTTTTGATGTGGCTGAGTATTAAAATTAGAATATAATGTATGTGTATCTTCCCCCTAATCTTGCATATGTAAGCTCTCCTCATCTTGAAGGCCCTGAGGTTTATAGAGAGATGGCTGAAAAGGTTATCAAGGTTCTATACAAGACAGGAAAGAATAAATTAGAAACTGGTGAGAAGACTTTTATCCAAATTTTCCGTCAATGAAGTGCAGCACAATTTTTGTATGCAATGAAAAAGAGCTAAGAAGTGACCGTTTTGGAATGTATAAAATATGTGGTCAAAAACCCATTGCTTTGCACATAGAGCAAAAGAAAATAATGTCCTTCTAACAAACTTACAAGACCTTCAGCTCACCTTGGATTTTAGACAGCAAATAAGTCTTTGACAAGAAAGAAAGCTTATTCACAGAGAATTCTTCACTCTCAAACATTACTCGCTTTCCCAGCATCATCTCTAGCTCCAATCTTCCCAAGGAATAAAAAGAAATACTACAGTATCTCAGTCAAGTTGAAGAAGCAAAGACATATATATATATATATATATATATATATAGTCATTTAATATTCAAATGATTATACCAACAAATAAACAAATGAAGAAATCAAACTTCTTTATTTGAAATCGATCAATCAGCAATAACTATGTAATAATCACAATTAATTGCTATTATTCCCATCTTGATCATGTTTCCGATTCAGCCAAAACAGAACCAACACAAGTAAAATAAACATGTATCTTCCTAGCTCATTTTAAACATAGATACACATGTCAATCAATACAAAATAATTTGCATTTGTTTCTGATTCACAATGATAATCCTTAGATCATATAAAAACTAGTCTTCATGCATTTGCAAATACTCACGCCTAAAATAGTCAAAACCAAGCATATCTCTTAAATGTTCCAATTTATTGACTTGTTGAAACAAGGAAACAAGCTTGCAAATACCAGCTTGCATTCTCAATGTTATTTCAATTCATAAATCTAATAGCATAGCAAATCTAAGATATTCAAACAAGTAGCATATCACCAACAATGTCCAAAACAAAAATAATGAATCATTACCCAAATCAACTCAGCCCATAAAACAATTCAAATCAAACATCAATGATTTCCAAAATCCATCATATAAACAGCAGCATACATTATTCCACTTCACATTCTTTATCCAAACAATTCTTTAGCATATTTAATCAGAAATATTCTTCTAAGCTTGGGGAAATAAAATTTAGGATTAATGATAGCTATCATTCAAAATCTAAATTGCAAGCTTGGTTATAACTGTAATCAAGCATATACAAGACAATAATCACATATTCTAAACACAAAAACCCGAAATTGATTCTGTCAATGAAAGCAAGAGAGCAAGAAAATATCAAAATCAGATATATGTACTGAAATCAATTCTGAATAACATTTATATATTGAATGATTTACTTGAATGAAGCTTTAGAGGAACGAACCAGTGTATGTGCCAAAAACAGAGAAAGAAAGGGGATAGAAAAAAAAATCAAAGAATCCACTAATCCAATGAAAATCACACATGTAGAAGAACTTACAAATTCGAACTGAACTTATTTTATTTATTAATCAATTTAAAGATTGAAACTTTAAGAACCCTAAGATCCTAAATCGGCCCTCCCTCAATCTCACTCGAAATCGCTTAAAAGGAAATAGAAATAGGAAGACAAGAGCTACCTGAGTTTGAATCCGAGAAGGCATATCTCAATGGAGTTCGCCATCGTCGGAAAAGCACCGTCGGAGTCACTGAGAGGAAAAGAAAACGAAAAGAGAGTGTAAGAAGCTAGGGAACTGAATGAAAATGGGAAGGGGAGGAGCTGTTTGGCTTGCTCCGCCATTGCTAGCCGCCGTGGAACTCGCCGGAGCGCTGAGAGCATGGAAAGGAAATTGGGAGAGAGGGAGCTCGGGTTTGAGAGTGTTTGAGAGGGAGGGTGGCAGTGTTTGGTGAGGAGATAAGGATGGAAGAAGATATGTTAGGGTTTTAAAGGGTTAAATTCCAAAATTGCCCTTCCATCTTCATTTATTTACTTTTCTATTTTACATTCCTTCTTTAAAAAATTATAAAGCTATTTTATATTCCAACACACATATTTTCTCCCACTCTAAGATTATTTATGCCCTAGAGAATGTTCCATAGAAGTTATAGTGAATTCCATTGAAGAATAAGCTTTTACATGCGCTTTAAGCGCATGTAGAGGCTCTACATGCGCTTAAAGCGCATGTAGAGGTAGAAACCCCCTTTACATGCGCTTAAAGCGCATGTAAAGGGGGTTTCTACCTCTACATGCGCTTTAAGCGCATGTAGAGCCTCTACATGCGCTTAAAGCGCATGTAAAGGGTGTTTCACCAATTCCATAGCAACCAAAAGTGGTAATGGAGCCTTGAAACACTAAGTCCACAAGCAGGGACACCTTATGAGGTCTGAGGAGGACCTCTTTTGCATGACTCTATGTTTTGCACTTCAGTAGTGCGTTTACATGCGCTTAAAGCGCATGTAAAGACCAATGTCCATTTAATTATATGGATTTTCATATGATTTGGTGCTTTTCAACTAAATTGTTTCAATACTTCATCTCAAAATGCTCAAATCTTGTGCTTGACAATGTTATAGTGAATTCCATTGAAGAATAAGCCTTTACATGCGCTTTAAGCGCATGTAGAGGCTCTACATGCGCTTTGAGCGCATGTAGAGGTAGAAACAAAAGGGGGTTTCTACCTCTACATGCGCTTTAAGAGCATGTAGAGCCTCTACATGCGCTTAAAGCACATGTAAAGGGTGTTTCACCAATTCCATAGCACCCAAAAGTGGTAATGGAGCCTTGAAACACTAAGTCCACAAGCAGGGACACCTTATGAGGTCTGAGGAGGACCTCTTATGCATGACTCCATGTTTTGCACTTCAGTAGTGCCTTTACATGCGCTTAAAGCGCATGTAAAGACCAATGTCCATTTAATTATATGGATTTTCATATGATTTGGTGCTTTTCAACTAAATTGTTTCAATACTTCATCTCAAAATACTCAAATCTTGTGCTTGACAATGTTATAGTGGATTCCATTGAAGAATAAGCCTTTACATGCGCTTTAAGCGCATGTAAAGGGTGTTTCACCAATTCCATAGCACCCAAAAGTGGTAATGGAGCCTTGAAACACTAATTCCACAAGTAGGGACACCTTATGAGGTCTGAGGAGGACCTCTTATGCATGACTCCATGTTTTGCACTTCAGTAGTGCCTTTACATGCGCTTAAAGCGCATGTAAAGGGTGGTTGTGCCTTTACATGCGTTTAAAGCGCATGTAAAGGGTGTTTCCATATAATTTTGAGCTCTTCACCTAAGTTCATTTTATATTTTATCTCTAAATACTTAAATCCTTTTCTAGTCATTGTTTTAGTGAATTTTAATTGATGCACATTTCTATACATGCGCTTAAAGCGCATGTAGAGATAAGGCCTCTACATGCGCTTTAAGCGCATGTATAGATTCTTACCTGTACATGCGCTTAAAGCGCATGTAAAGGACCCTCTATACATGCGTTTCTTCTAAGCACATGTAAATGTGCACTGGTAGAGGGACAATTTGTAGTAGTGGTTCATGCTCTTCTTCATCAAAGTAAGGAATTGATTCAACTTGAACTCCTCCTTCCAAATCCATGTCATTCAAAGAATTAGGATTTACAACCATATTGGAAGGTATACCTCCTTTCTTTGCCTCCTCCTCGGCCTTTGCATTCATCATTTGAGAAACAAATGAAGAAATGTCTTCTTGCTTCCTCTTATCCTCTTCAAGATGATTCAATTGAGACTTCAACCCGTTCATCTTATCCATCATGGATGTCAACATTTGCATCACAATATCATTATTAGAAGAAGAGGAAGAAGGTTGTTCAACTTGAGGAGCATATCATTTTGCACTTGAGCATGAAAGAGGTCATTTTGCTCCATGTGTGTAGGAACAAAGCGTTGTGGAGGCTCTTGATGATCATAGAAATTCGGCCTATATCCATAAGAAGGTGGATTAGGCTCATATTGAGGAGCTTCTTGATAAACATACACATCCGGCCTTTGAGCAAAAGAAGAATTAGACATCATTTGGTAAGGGTCATGATCTTGATATTGGGGAGCATACCCTTGGTGAACTTGAAAAGCATGTGATGTAGTAGCATAACCTCCTCCCCCCCACTTGAAGCATGGATGGTCCATCCATCCTTGATTGTATGTGTTGGTGTAAGGGCTATGCCTTTGGAATGGAGGTCTTGGATGCATTGCCGAAACATTATTGCTCATCATATTCTCCACCCTATCTAAACTAGCATGCATCTCTTTAACAAGGTTGGCCAACTTCTCATCATAGGAGAGATAAGAATTATCATGCATACTGATGAGATCCAGCAAGAAGACAAATCAACTTTAAATGATCCTTTGAAGATTCCAAGCGGACCAATCACAAGAGCAAGATCCAAGAGCATTAAGGAGGCACTAAATGGGCTAGTACAAGAAGCATGGACAAAGCAAATGGCAATTGGTTCAACAATTGAGGACAAAGATGCTGAAAACGTCACCAATGTTATTTGGGCCGAACAAGGAGTTGTTTGAGCATATTTTGGGCTCAAAGACATAAAATTAAAGAGCTTGGACCAATAGCTACACATGGGAAGCTTCATTTGGGCTTGAAAAATGTAATTTTGGGCCTTAGACACTTGTTAATTTTGGCCCATTGTTTTTGTGCGAAATTAGGTTAAACTTTGCTTGTTTTGTAACCTATAAATACTTTGTTAACCTCTTTTGAAGGCAGACTTGAATTTGAGAATAGAAGTTGCTTTATGCACTTTGTTGAGAGGGTTTCTCTCTAGGGTTCTTCATTGAACTAACAGACTTATCAAGGATTGATCAACCTTGTGGCGTCTTCCAACACTTCGGGTCCTTGTTCTTCCGTGCTCAAGGGTTCAAGTGGATCGTTCTAACCTTTGTTTAGCTTTCTTGGGGTTGTGTTCATCTTAGATTGTTGTGGGTCCGGGATTATCCCTGGTGGGTTCGCATCATCTTGGCATCAGAGCTTCAGATCTAAACTCAGGTTCTTTGTGTTCTTGTTTGTTCATTGTTTTGTGTCTTTTCATCTTTTCTGATTCTGTTTTAGGGTCGTATTTGTTTCTGTTTGTTCGTCAACTTATCCTTTGCGGTTTGCGACGAGTAGTATGTCATTTTGATAGTTCCGAATCTGATCTTTCGTCTCGTGTTGGAATCGTCCCAATCCGACGTTTCATTCGCTAGTTAGAGTCGTTTCAATTTGACGCGTTTTCTGGAAATTTCTGGGTTCATTTGGCTTGGAAATTCTGTTTGTGTTTTATTTGTTTTTATTCTGTGATATTTCTATTTTCTGGGTTCAATTCTGTTTGGTTGCAAAAAAAAAAAAAAAAAGAAAAAAAAAAGGAAGCAGAAAAAAAAGAAAGAAAAAGAAAGAAAGAGTAGAAAAAAAAAAAGTGAAAGAAAGAATTATTGCAATTGTTGTGTTGAGATTGTTCTTAGCAAGTGTAGTCATATCCAGAAAAAAATCAATTCTTGCAATTTGTGTCATTGTGCTAATGAAATTGTCCTTTGTTCTACATGTTACACTCTCTTGATATCCAAAATTTCTAAGTGTTGGCTGATTCCACAAGTTGTGAAAGATTTGATTAAATTGTTTAGTTCTTTAAAGAGCCTCAAGAGGGAACTAAGAGTGGAAAAAGGCAAGAGTGTTATACATCAAGTTAAAAGCCAAAAAGAGTGAAACACGAGTGTAGAGTGACATTCTTGAGTGAAACACGTGAGGAATTTGTGAGGTATTTCATTTCACTAACATTATCTTTTGAGTTACAATGTCTAGTGCAGGTGAAACATCCAATGGTGACAACAATTCAAGGAATGCAGCAGTTAACATGAGGCAAATACAACAACAATTTGCACGATTGGAAGTGGTATTTGGAGAAATAAGGGATAGGATGGATAGGCAGGATGAGACCATTGCCAATTTACAAGGGGAGAGACCACCTAGAAGGCATGATAGGCGAAGAGAGGTTTTTATGGGTGAGTCGAATTCTGAAAATAATAGTGAGGGAGAATTTGAATTTGAATATGGATATGGAGGGGAGAGGAATAGACATAGAGGAGATAGGCATGGAAGGAGACATTAGAGAGATAGAAATAGGTTGGATGGAAACCTTGGGAGCATAAAATTGAAAATTCCAGCTTTCCAAGGAAGGGGTGATCCTGAAGCATATTTAGAGTGGGAGAGAAAGATGGAGATGATTTTTGATTGCCATAATTATACCGACGCTAAGAAGGTGAAGTTGGCAGCAATAGAATTCACTGATTATGCTATGGCTTGGTGGGATAAATTGGGTATTAATAGGAGAAATAATGGTGAGAGGCCAGTGGCAACATGGAGAGAAATGAAGACTCTTATGAGGAGGAGATTTATTCCCAACCATTACTACAGAGAGCTTTATCAAAAGTTGCAGACCCTTGAACAAGGTTCTAAGAGTGTGGATGAATACTTCAAGGAGATGGAATTAGCTTTGATAAGAGCTAATGTGCAAGAAGATAGGGAAGCTACAATGGCTCGATTTCTGAATGGGCTAAAGAAAGAAATTGCTGACGTAGTGGAGTTGCAACATTATGTTGAGCTTGAAGACATGGTGCATATGGCTATTAAGGTGGAGAAACAACACAAGCGCAAGGGTGTTTCAAAATTCAATTCTGGTTCAAAGCCTTTCTTGAAACAGAGTTGGAAGAAAGGAGAGGGAAGTAGCCAAAGGGAGACCACTAAAGAGAAAGGAGAAGCTACATCAAAGTTTCAAGGTAAATCTGGAGCCCAATCTTCTAGAAATAGAGATATAAAATGTTTCAAGTGTTTGGGTGCAGGTCACATAGCTTCTCAATGTCCCAACAAGAGAGTCATGATAATGAAAAATAATGAAGTTGTGACTGATAGTGAAAGTGAGAGTGATGATTCTTCCAATCAATCACTTGATGATGAAGTTGATGATGGAGTTGAGCATGCGGTAGAAGGAGAATGCCTTGTTGTTAGGAGAGCTTTGAATTGTCAGGTGAAGGAAGATGAGATTAATGAGCAAAGGGAAAACATTTTCCATACTCGCTGCCTTATTCAAAACAAGGTTTGTAGTTTGATCATTGATGGTGGGAGTGTTACAAATGTTGCAAGCACCACTTTGGTTGAGAAACTGAATTTGCCAACCATCAAACACCCTAAACCATACAAGTTACAATGGTTGAATGAGTGTGGGGAAATTAAAGTTGATAGACAAGTTCTGGTTGTTTTCTCCATTGGGAAATATTGTGATGAAATATTGTGTGATGTTGTACCAATGCATGCTGGACATCTACTTTTAGGGAGACCATGGGAGTTTGATAGAAAAGTGAAGAAAGATGGGGTCACAAATAGATATTCTTTTGTGATGAACAACAGACCCGTTACACTTGTTCCTTTGACTCCAAAGCAAGTTTATGAGGATCAGCTCAAAATGAAGAGAGATAGAGAAAAGAAAATGAGTGATCAAAAAAATGAGAGAAAAGAGAGTGATACGTCAAAAAGAAAAGAGAGTGAGAAAAAAAGAGATTGTGAGAGTTCAAAAGAATTTCAAAAAAAAGAGGAGAGAAAAGAGGAAAAGAAGAAAATGAGTTTTTATGCAAAAGAGAGCGAAGTGAGAAGTGCTTATCTTGGTGAAGCTCATTTACTTCTCCTTGTTTACAAGGAGTCCTTTTTGAATACTAATGACAATCACATTTCTTTTCCTAGTGTTGTTGGTTCTTTGTTGCAGGAATTTGGTGATGTGTTCCCTGAAGAAATTCCTCCTGGCTTGCCACCCATTAGAGGGATAGAACATCAAATTGATTTAGTTCCTGGAGCAACAATTCCTAATAGGCCAGCATATAGAAGCAATCCAGAAGAAACAAAGGAGCTTCAAAAGCAAGTGGAAGATCTCATGGCAAAGGGATATGTGAGAGAAAGCTTGAGTCCTTGTGCAGTTCCTGTTCTTTTAGTTCCAAAGAAGGATGGAACCTGGAGGATGTGCATTGATTGCAGAGCTGTCAATAATATCACGGTAAAGTATCGTCATCCCATTCCAAGATTGGATGATATGCTTGATGAATTGCATGGTTCTGTTGTGTTTTCTAAAATTGATTTGAAATCTGGGTACCATCAAATTAGGATGAGGGAAGGTGATGAGTGGAAAACAGCTTTTAAAACAAAACATGGATTGTATGAATGGTTAGTTATGCCTTTTGGTTTGACTAATGCACCTAGCACTTTCATGAGATTAATGAACCATGTTTTGCGTGCCTTCATTGGGAAATTTGTTGTGGTTTATTTTGATGATATTCTGATTTACAGTAAGAATCTTGATGAACATGTGAATCATTTGCATTGTGTGCTTGAAGTTTTGAGGGAGGAAAAATTGTTTGCAAATCTGAATAAGTGTGATTTTTGCATGGATAAAATTGTTTTTCTTGGTTTTGTGGTGAGTGCTAAAGGAATTGAAGTTGATGAGGAAAAGATAAAGGCAATAAAAGATTGGCCAACACCAAAAAGCATAACTGACGTGAGGAGTTTTCATGGTTTGGCTAGTTTTTATAGGCGCTTTGTAAAGGATTTTAGTACACTTGCTGCACCACTCACTGAGGTCATTAAGAAATCTGTTGGGTTTAAATGGGGAGATGCACAACATAATGCATTTGTTAAACTCAAAGATAGTTTGTGTTCTGCACCTGTGTTAGCATTGCCTGATTTTAACAAAACATTTGAGATTGAATGCGATGCATCTGGAGTTGGGATAGGAGCTGTTTTGATGCAGGAAGGAAAGCCAATTGCTTATTTTAGTGAAAAGCTCAATGGGGCAGCATTGAATTACCCAACTTATGACAAGGAGCTTTATGCACTGAAAAGAGCTTTGGACAACTGGCAGCACTACCTTTGGCCTAAACAATTTGTCATTCACACTGATCATCAATCTTTGAAGCACATTAAGGGTCAAGGTAAGCTGAACAAAAGGCATGCAAGGTGGCTGGAATTTATTGAGACATTCCCATATGTCATCAAATACAAGAAAGGTAAGGAAAATGTTGTGGCTGATGCACTTTCAAGAAGGTATACTCTTCTCTCTACTCTTAGCACTAGATTGCTTGGCTTTGAACATATCAAGGATTTGTATGCATGTGATGCTGATTTTGCTGAACTGTTTCTTGCATGTGAAAAGAAGTCATGTGATAAGTTTTATAGAGTTGATGGGTTCTTATTTAGAGAAAATAGATTGTGTGTTCCTCAATGTTCTTTGCGTGAATTGCTTGTGAGAGAAGCACATGGGGGAGGATTAGTGGGTCATTTTGGTGTGAAAAAGACTTTGGAAGTTTTGCATGAACATTTCTTTTGGCCTAAAATGAAACATGATGTAGAAAGAATTTGTTCTAAGTGCATAAAATGTAAAAGGGCTAAATCTAGAGTCTTGCCACATGGTTTGTATACACCATTACCAGTGCCTAGTGAACCTTGGGTTGATATATCAATGGATTTTGTGTTAGGTTTGCCTAGGTCAAAAAGAGGTATGGATTCCATCTTTGTCGTTGTTGATAGATTTTCGAAAATGGCACATTTCATTGCATGTCATAAAACTGATGATGCCACACATGTTGCTGATTTGTTTTTCAAAGAGATTGTTAGACTTCATGGTGTTCCTAGAACCATTGTTTCTGATAGGGATACAAAATTCTTGAGTCATTTTTGGAGAGTTTTGTGGGGTAAGCTTGGTACTAAATTGTTGTTTTCAACTGCTTGTCATCCACAAACTGATGGTCAAACTGAAGTTGTTAATAGGACATTGTCTCAACTGCTTAGGACTGTGATTCAAAAGAACTTGAAAAATTGGGAAGATTGCCTGTCATTCATTGAATTTGCATATAATAGGAGTGTGCATTCATCTACTGATTATTCTCCTTTTGAAATAGTTTATGGTTTTAATCCACTAACCCCTTTGGATTTAGTACCATTACCTATTGATGAAAGGGCAAGTCTTGATGGGAAGAAGAAAGCTGAAATAGTGAGGCAACTTCATGAGCGTGTAAAACAGCAGATTGAAAAGAAGAATGAACAATATGCATTCAAGGCCAATAAAGGGAGAAGGCGTGTTCTTTTTGAACCAGGAGATTGGGTGTGGGTGCATATGAGAAAAGAAAGATTTCCATCTCATAGAAAGTCAAAATTGGCTCCAAGAGGAGATGGTCCTTTTCAAGTGCTTGAAAGGATTATAATGTAAGTGCTACTTTCAATGTAGCAGATTTATCTCTTTTTGATGCAGGTCAAGATTCGAGGACGAATCCTTTTGAGGAGAGAGGGAATGATGAGATCCAGCAAGAAGACAAATCAACTTTAAATGATCCTTTGAAGATTCCAAGCGGACCAATCACAAGAGCAAGATCCAAGAGCATTAAGGAGGCACTAAATGGGCTAGTACAAGAAGCATGGACAAAGCAAATGGCAATTGGTTCAACAATTGAGGACAAAGATGCTGAAAACGTCACCAATGTTATTTGGGCCGAACAAGGAGTTGTTTGAGCATATTTTGGGCTCAAAGACATAAAATTAAAGAGCTTGGACCAATAGCTACACATGGGAAGCTTCATTTGGGCTTGAAAAATGTAATTTTGGGCCTTAGACACTTGTTAATTTTGGCCCATTGTTTTTGTGCGAAATTAGGTTAAACTTTGCTTGTTTTGTAACCTATAAATACTTTGTTAACCTCTTTTGAAGGCAGACTTGAATTTGAGAATAGAAGTTGCTTTATGCACTTTGTTGAGAGGGTTTCTCTCTAGGGTTCTTCATTGAACTAACAGACTTATCAAGGATTGATCAACCTTGTGGCGTCTTCCAACACTTCGGGTCCTTGTTCTTCCGTGCTCAAGGGTTCAAGTGGATCGTTCTAACCTTTGTTTAGCTTTCTTGGGGTTGTGTTCATCTTAGATTGTTGTGGGTCCGGGATTATCCCTGGTGGGTTCGCATCACATACTCAAGTGATCCCTCCCATCGAATTGTTGTTGATTGGTAGTCATGCCTTGAGGTGAGAATGATGCATATGGCCTTGAAAATTCCCTCATTGGCCTATGAGGTTTGAACAAACTTCAATGAAGCAAGAATAGTATGTCATGACCTGTAAAGAAAATCAATACAATCTAGCCAGCCAATAATCCAGAAACAATCCAGAAAAATCAAGTAGAAAAACACAAGAAATGTGCTTCCACTTGCAAGCCAATTTCCTTCCAAAGAGTCAAGCAAAAGAGCCAATGGTTTTGCCACAAAAGAAGCCCTGCAAAACAACACTTAAAGCAACCAAAAGAGTGCTTGAAATAGTCCTGCAATTGGTGAGAGTAAAGGCCAACAGCCCTATACAAGTCCAGCAACAAATCCACACAAACAGTCCACAAAAAACAGTCCAAAAGCTTCACAATGTCACTCAAAAAATGGTTGCAAAAGTCAACGAATTATGCTTCAAAATTTCAACAACCAATTTTCCCAAATATCCCTATTATTGGTGAGTTAGAATCAAGAACAATCCAGCAAAAAATCAGTTCTCAATTGTTCCCAGAATTTTGCACAAAACAGCCTACCCGATTTTAGCAAGAGTACAAAAAGTGTGCAATCTTTCACCAATTTGTCAAACGATTTGTGTGCAAAAATTCCAGCCCTTTACAGCCCTAAAAATAGTGCTAAAAACTATTCAAATGCAGCCTAATTTCGTCCAAAACAGTGTTGTGCAAGGTCAAACAGTTTTGATGCAAAAACAGTTTTACCGATTTAAAATTCCAGCGAAACAGGGCTTTTTCAAAAATTGTTTCCAGACAGCACAGAACGAATTTCAGGGCAAACAATATATCAAATTAAAGCTTATGTCTCGTAGTTTCTCCCACAGAAACATTTTGCAAAAACGTTTACCAAAAAATTCACAAAGTCAGAAACAAGCATACTGACTTTCCAGCACTTTCAGACAGAATTTTCCAGCAAATTGTACACAACTTCCAAGCAATGTTTAGGCTATCTAGGGCATCCTTTTGCAACCAAAATCAATCCAGAATATCAAACCAAACAGTGATCAAACACAAGATGATATCAAAATGCAATAAATGCTCAAGCTCACTAAATGGCTGAATGCAAGAACAAGTGAAACAAATTAAATTTGTGACAAGTAAAACCTAAGACAAGCAAGGATTTAACCAAACCGGGAACGGCGCCAATTTGATTAACCTTTTATGTCACCCTAAAAGATTAAGCAAATGAAGTACAATACTAAACTTACTAAGTAGCAAGTAATAGTAAGGGTATTTTCCACAATTTGATTTAATCTTGCTTAAACTAGGTATGAGTGTCACGCAAATTAAACACAAGTTATGAGAGATGATTATGGATTTAGCAGACTACAAGTAACAACTAAAATATGAAAGTGACCGAATGAAAAGAGAGATAAACCAAGTGGATAGATCTCCTCCTTCAAGCCTCCATTGTACAATAGGATGACTAGGCCTTATATGCTCATTTCCATTTGATATAACTTGCCTAAATCAATCTATGAACCTTAAATCTAAGATTCCTAAATTGATTTAAACAAATTAACCAAATAATCCTAATTCTATTTCATACATTTCCTTAGGCAAGATAGATGCTAAAACCAGCTTCTATTGTTATATAAAATGATTACTTGACTGTTTTTTTTATTTGTTTTTGAGTGATTCAAGGAATAACCACTGCCTAATATTGTGTGCAATGCCAAAGGTGAATATGGGATATTGCATCTCTCTGGTTGTTGTATCTTCCATCTCCAATATTAACTGCAAACACGAAGAATTTAACACGTATGTTTTATTTTTAATTGTGAAAAGACTATATCTATGATGAGATAACTATTTAAATATAATATGTAAATATATCTGTTATGAATAATATTTTGGAATGCTTCTGTGTATACAACATTTGTGGTTATATTTGTTGTCTTCTTGTCTTTGTCAATGATGAGAACCTTCAAACCTTCAATTGATTGGACTCAAGATAATGCAAAGTAGAGTTGACCATGTGAGAAGACTGAGTTGGGCAAGTATAAGCCAACATTATTCATTGATTGACCTTGACTTTTATTAATTGTTATTGCAAACGAAGGTATGATTGGAAATTGTTGCTTATTCATTTTGAAAGAGAGTTTTGAATCGGATGAATTCATACCCGTTCTATGTTTATTCAAAAGCAGTGGATTATTATATTATGTATGCCAACCTAATTTAAAACATTGTTTATTGTTTGCGCGAAAAAGCTTGTATTAAATATAATATAAAAACTTGTTCCATGCTTTTCATTTCGTGTATTGACATCCTTCTTGGAAAAATAATTAAATCTTCAGGTGTTGGAACTGTTGGTTATGGAGCTGCTATATGGGATAAAGCTTGGGTGGCAGTTGGATTGCTACGTAGCCTATGAGATATAAAATAATTATTGTGCACAAAATAACAATACTTTTTTGAATTCCTATTTCACTTGTTGTAAAATGAAGATTTTCTTAACCTTGCAAGCATGTCAAATGCCTCTTGGATTTCAGGATTGAATATAAATTGGGTTGCATCATATAGACGTGAGAGTTGCACATATCCTGCAATTATATTGTTATGTGAGATTATATTGTAAAAAACGATATGGTAGTTTTAGGTAATAAATATTACTCCCTCCGGTCCTAAATATAAGATCTAATTGACTTTTTTGAAAAATCCTAAAAAAAACAAAATAAGTTAATTATAAATTGATTTATCTAATTTTTTCCCTTAAACTAGTTTATTTTACTTATAAGCTATTGGATAATCTAAAAATATATCAAATATGTCATTATTTAATAGACTATTTTGCAACCTTAACCTCTCCAAAAAAAGTCATCTAGGTCCTATATTTAGGACCGGAGGTAGTATTAGTTACATGCTCTTTCTTTCATTTTTGCAAATCTAATCAAAACTACAATTGGTGGCTTGAGATCTTCAGTTTTCTCCCTGAAAGTTTGATTAGCAACATTTCCATACACCACTACTTCAACTGATGAATTTTGCTTGTGTAATATTGAAGTGTGAAAGTTGTAATAATTATACACATAATTATTTGTAACTAGTGGAAGACCCTGCGCGTTGCGCGGTATACCCGGTTGGATTAATACGGAGTATTTTATCTCTTAATATAACACGTTGATTGATATTTTTTACTAATAGGGAAACAATTATTTAATTACAATTTTTTGAAGACAACTAATATATCTTGTCCTTGACAGTTAAATTGGTTGAGGTTTAGGCAACTAATCATTAGTAAATTACCTGTAATACATGTTGCTTCAGCTAATCAGTAGTAAATTATATTTTTACTAATGTTTCTGAGGTTCATTTTGTAATGCTTACCTGTAATACAAGTTGAAACATTTTTTTGTAATGTTTGTTGTCTAATTTTCGTTGTTCAATGATTGGTCCTGGTTTTTATTTATTTTCATGGCAAATGATGTAATAATATGAAACTATGTAATTTACACAAAACTTTGTTGTTAATAATTGTTATGGTTTGGGCATAGCACTATAAATTTCGTTAATTATTATGACTAATTTTTCTTTTTGACCCAAATATAAATTTAAATACAAGTATTACTATTCAACTTGGCTAATAATCAAAATCATGTCTTTTAAAACAAAAGAAGATTAAAACTCCCCCCCTCCAAATGAGTTATTTTGGTAGTAAATTTAACAATTTTAGGTATATGTGAAATTATTAAAAGTAAAAATTTTATTAAGAACATTGATGGAAAATACTATCGATCTATGATATATTTAATGTTCAATTAAAATTTTTTTGGTATGTATGAAATTATTTAAAGTATACTTTTAATGTCAAACAAATTGGTAATTCTCTTATACTATATATGATTATGTTTCCAAGTCGAACATGAAAAATAATTATTAACATAACTCATCAGCACAATCATTAAGTTTTGTATTCAACTTAATATTCTCAAAAATATAACTATCATTCCATTCTAAAATGAATGGAGGGAACATACCCCTATAGGCTTAAAATCCTTTTCCTGTTTACAACAATCTTCCTTCCTATACTCATCTAGGCTCCAATTCAAGCCTAAAATGTTGATCAGCGCTCAACTTTCATATGGGAAAGCTGATTTGAACCTGTGCATTATACCACATAAATAATTAAAAAAGGAATCATAAGTATAATGATCTTGTTAGGCCAAATGAAAAACATAATATTCTGTATACTACCTAAAAATCTTGGATATTGCCAAAAAACCAAACTTTAAGAGAAAAAGAAATTTTCATAGAATCAATAAATATATTATCAAATTCAATTTTCAGGATCACTTGTTCACACTGATTTCTATGGTTTGTAAGGTGGTTGAGAACTCTATCCACCCAAAAGGCATATGGGAAGACATAAAATGGGAACCTAAATATTATACGAGTTCGAAATAAAAAGATGAAGGCAGATACTATGCTATTCAAACTTCATGACAATTTGTAAGAGTCCAATTACAAAAAGGAAATTCACTAACAAAGAAGCCAAACTACAACAAAGCCGCAAGTAAGTATATCAACTATGATTTGCAGAGTGAATGACAATTTGTAAGAGTCCAATTATCTCAGGCTCCATAACACCTCCATAACCATAATATTCTGTAGCCCTGTTGCATAACCTGAAACAAAAAACCAAACTTTAAGAGGAAAAGAAATTTTCATAGAATCAATAAATATATTGCCAAATTCAATTTTCAGGATCACTTGTTCACACTGATTTTACAATTGTGATGGACTAATAGTTAGTTAAAACGCATAACAAACAACCAGGAACATTTCCATTCCTATAATATTTTGAATGATGCATTCTATGGTATAATGAAAAATCTAATTCACTCCACCCATTTCCTCTCCTTCCAGTTTCACCTAAAAGCCATAACTTGTCACAATAAACACCAATTCACCACATTCCTGAAAATTGTTGGCTAAATATATGCCTATACTGAACATCATGTCAAGCATATAAATTGAGAACTGTTGCCCGTCAGTTATGACTAAAGTGGACAATATTTACAGCTTTACCTTGCTGAAACATTCTTAAAAATCACGAAGCATGAATGATCCAAATCAAATTGTTAGAATAAAATATTTTTTTAGGACTCAATCAACCCATGAGACCCCAAATATTCAAAGGTAGAAATTATAATTATAATTTCACTAATGTCATGCTACGATGCACATCATAAAATATAACTTCAATCAAATTTTCCACAATCTCACTAAGCATTCCAACATTGGAGATCAAGCCATAGAACAATAAAAGCAAAATCCCAAACCTGAAACGTATTCTTCAGCTGCTCATCCACTTCAAAAAGACATAAAACAAAAAAAAACAACAACCAAGAACAAAACTTTACCTACCAATCAGCCTCAAAGATCACAAAAGGCAGTAAAGAAACCAAAAGATTGGAAAGTTTTGCATACCCTTCTCCATGAGAGATTGCATTTGCTTAATAGCCTCATGATTATAAATATAATACCATATTATAAATTCAGCTCAGAAAGCTTTAGAACACAAAAATCTCTTAAGCTAACAAAGCTGAACCAAAAAAAAATTCAGCAACTGGGTTCCAATTATTATTGGTATTGTTGATCCACTGATAACACTAATAGATCACATAAATTTGTTGTGGACATCATAAGATAACACTCATTCAAATAGTTAATAAGGATTATAGAAAACTACAAAATTAATCAATCATGACTTTTCTTCTTTCCTGTCACAGTTCAAACCTCTGACAAATTGGTTAATGACATAGTGCACAAACCAAATGGGCATCAATCATCTTGACTCCATCATGACTTGTCTTCCCAACCTAAATTATTCACATAGGAGAAGAAGTCAGAGACAAGAGAAAATAATACACTCAATCATCCAACAGTCAACATAACATTTTTTTATGTCATAGAAACATAAACTCAAACACCTTGCCTGCACTCTCTATAAAGCAAACGTACCAGGGACCAAACACATTAATAAGAGAAGCAAATATTTTGTAAACCCAATAAACAGAAAAATCAAAGCTTAAACAATTCCAGATAGTATACTTAACATATAATATTGCAAATACTTAAAATTGGATTACCAACCAAATTTTGCACATTTTCAAGAGAGCAAGTATGGACTAACAGCCATAAAAGTATAAGAAATGAGATCATAAAGAAGAAATCTTTACCTTAAAAGATCAAAACAATCCTGACCAAAATTCAAAAAAGCAGTCCTAATGATGTTAGATTTCGTGGAACTCAATTCACAACTTGAAAATGGGTTTCCCTCTGCATCAAAGTAACCCTTTTTCATCAAACACTCCATGAAGTGCATCCATTAAGGTCAAGGATGTGAAATTTGTACCCCAGAAGATAACTCTTAAAACACTAAACACTATCCAAAAAAAAGAATAAAAAAATATCAAAACTCAATGTTGGAAGAGCATCTGAATCCCATGCGTTCACATCAGATTGAGTCCATATATATTTTCACCCTCCTCTCAATTCGCTTTAATTTATAAAAACAACTGGAATCGAAGCTCACCTAAGGCTGAGGCAAGCTCCGTGTGCGTCCACCACCCACTTCAAGCCACCTTATGAAAATGAAGATGAAAATGATGGAGAGAGTCTCGGTAGTGAGATGAGAAAATGCATTTGTCATGAGAGATACAATGTTTCTGATGATACAATGTATGTGCATCAAATGGAAGTACATCGATGGAATGGGGAATCTAAACAGACTCAAGAAAGTGAGAAACGATGCCATGCAATTAAAATCAACTACAAGTATGAACAGCCACATTTAATGAGTCGTGAACGCAAGCCACATTCAATGAGTCGTGAAAGCAAGCCAATCAATTTCAACTTTCAACACACACAACATTTTTCTATGAATGGAGCACCAAAAACTTAGATAATATCATATTAAAAACAGCATCAGGTGTGAACACAAAGGAATATTCCTTACGGGTAATTATAGTATATATTAGATGGAAATATCGGTTCGGGACCCCTCCTTTTCTTTTCTCTCTATTCCCCCTGCTTCCCCTCATTTCTGCCGTCCAAATAATCCAATGTCTCACACCTCTCTCACACCCCACATCCCACTCACACCATATAATTCCCCCCTCCATTATTTCCTCCTCATCAACCTCCAATCTCTATATTTTAAATCATAATAAAATTAAAAAAGTCAACAATATTATATTGTTTTAATCATAAAAAACTCCTATTTTTTCTTTCATCATTTTAACGTGTCTTACAGCTAAAACATGATGCATATTCTTCTTCAAAAACTATCAACATATATTCAATATCAAATACAAATCAAACGGAATGAATTAAAGACTCTTTTACTCTCCTCTAATTTCTTGTTCACTGAGAATGATGATGAATAGTTTGGACGTTGCCTTTCTCCCCTCCAAGCACCAACTCCACGACCAAGTAGAAGATCTTGACAAAGATAAAGGTGCAATAGGTGCTTTTAATAAAGGTGAAATTTCAATTCTCTCTCACTGCCAAGTATGCCTTTGATTGAAGAGGAATAGGAATATGTAGGAATTATTTAATCAGAACAATCAAAAGCAATATTGTACTGATTATGATGCAAGAGTAGTCGGTCCCTCCTTAAATATGCAATGCGTTGCTTTTTTCTTGTGCTAATTATGTTTTTTTACTCATATTTAATTTATTTGTTAATTATTTTCTTATTTTATTTTTGTTTATGCTGTTTCTTTTTATTTTTATATGGTGTAGTTTTGAAGTCATGGACGATGGATTAACTCCAATGCTTGGCCTTGAATTTGATGATATAGAAGAGGCGTGGCAATATTGGACTGACTATGGTGGAAGAATAGGATTTGTTGTTAGGAAACTGTTAGAATCTTAAGTTTTGATGAAGACTAAAATATGAAAGAATGAACTAGGACTTACTTAGAATGCAATAGGTTAACATAGAATCCCAAGTAAGAGTGCAACCGGATGAGGACTTACTTCCGGATGGACTAGGACTAGCGCTCGCGGATGAATGACTCATCCCCCAGAGACAGCAGGTAATCCACTAAGGAAAATAACTTAGTCCAGAGGCACTAGATATACAAAACCTTAAGACTAAGCTAGGGTTCAACCGGAAGTTGAATTGCTTCCGATAGCTTAGTGACTAGCGCTGGCTGTTGGTATAGATAACACTGAGTGCCAGTGACCATAACCCAACGTCCAGTGGATTCACTTCCGAATGCTTAGTGACTAGCGCTGACTGTTGGAATGAAGGACACTGAGCGAGAGTGAGTAAAAGTGAATATAACCCTTCATCCAGTATTAGTGCTTCCGGATGTAGAAGTGCTTCCGGATACAAGGAAGACATCTTAGACTAAGTAAACACCCACTGCATGTGACTATGTGCTTATATTGCTAAACTAACGTTCAAGTGCAGCACACTAAGTAGAGTTGCTTCCGGATGAGAATCTGCTTCCGCAAGCAATCAGAATGTCAGAACGTTCAGAAGTGCAGTGTCAGAATGCTTTTGTCAGAGCAGAGTTGACAGGACTACTTTTCAGAGATAAAGCAAGTCAACCCTGCTATGCATTGATGAAGCAGTTATTGGGCAAACGGTAACATGGGAAAAACGGCCATATTCAAACGGCTAACCCACCTACCAAGAGGGAGAATGTTTTGAAGACTATATAAAGGAGCTCAACTTCATTTATGAAGACAACAATTATCTTTGACATTCTTGAGAGAAGCTAGAGCGAGAAACCAAGAAAATCTTCAAGCATTCAAAGCTGCCCAGAAAAGAGAAAGAGCATTTAACTCATTGAGTGATCTTTTCATCTACATATCTTGTACTCTTTGTAGTTAAGTCTCTTCTTGTTATAAGAGCATTAATTGTACTTAAGTGTGTAACACTATCTGTTCTGAAAGAGAACTTAGTTAGAAAAATCCTTTATTTGTAAAGGTTGAACCCTTGCTGGTTGTAAGGGGGAGCTAGTTAGAAAGGTTGCAAGTGAGCCTTGAGTAAAACTTGTGATTGTAAGGTTGCAAGTGATCCCGTTTAAAACTTGTGGTTGTAAAGGTTCCAGGTGCACCCGTTGTAAAACCTGGGGATAGTGGAACTCGGCCTGGGTGGTTGAGAACTGGACGTAGGTCAGGTAGACCGAACCAGTATAAACTCTGGTGTTGATTTTATTTGAGCTTTTATTTTGTAGCACAATTCACCCCCCCTCTTGTGCATCCATTACCTTCATTTGGTATCAGAGCGGGTCTTTCTGACTTGATTCCCACGAATCTAGAAAGTAAAGATCCAGTAATGGATACAGACTATTCTCTGCCAGATGTCTCTATGCAACCCAACAAGCCTCCAGGCTTTGATGGGTATAACTATCCATTCTGGAAATTCCGAATGGAGACCTACATACAATCCAGCGACATCCGACTCTGGGATGTGATTCAATATGGGAATCACACTCCTCTGGATGATGATGGCTTTGCAAAGCAGCGATCCAGCTACACCAACGAGGACTATGCTCTAGTCCAGCTAAACTTCAGGGCCATGCATTACATTCAATGCGCCCTCAGTCCTAAGGAGTTTCACAGGATCAGCCACCACAAAAGTGCTAAGGAGATGTGGGAGGCTCTTGAGGCTGCTCACTCTGGAACCAAGGGAGTGAAAGGAAGACGAGTTGAGATGCTGGTGGAAGAATTTCACAAGTTCGCCATGCTTAGTCCAACTGAGCCAATCAGAGAGCTGGAGCTCAGGTTCACTCACCTCATCAACAATTTGGCCTCGCTGGGTAAGGACATTCCTGAAAGAGAGCAAGTTAGCAAGATCCTAAAGGTCTTGAAAGGTGACTGGATCACCAAAGTAACCATCTTGCAGGAAGTCCAAGGAGAATCAACCAGCTCCATCACTGCACTATTTGGCTCTCTGGCTGAATATGAACCTACCCTGCTGGCTCAGAGAGCTCCTCAAGCCTCATCCAAAACCAAGAATCTTGCCCTTGTTGCTCCCAGCAAGGAGATCGATGATGATGATGAGGATGATGAGGAGGAAATGGATGATGAGGAGATGGCTATGATGGTGAGGAAATTCAGAAAGTTCTTCAGAAAGAAAGGAGGCTTTCAGAAAGGTGACTCCAGCCAGAAGAGGGGATACAAGAAGGAAAAGGCCCCTGTGTGCTTTGAATGTAAGAAGCCTGGTCACTTCAAGGCTGAGTGTCCCAGTCTGCAGAAGTCAAAAGGCAAAGACAAGAGAAAGGCCTTCGTATCCTCTATCTGGGTGAATAGCTCAGATGACGAAGCAAGTGATGAAGAAGAAGTTGTCAACCTCTGCCTGGTAGCCAGAGAAGATGATGAGGAAGCATCTTCAGATTTTGACCTCACCCACGAAGACAATGAGGTAACTTTCTCTGAATTGCAAGAGGCTTACAATGAGGTTCATGAAGAATTCTCTCGATTATGTAAAGCCTACAAAGTGTTAAAAACTAAAAAGGAATCACTTGAGTCCAAGGTGGACTCACTAAGTGAAGAGCTAGCGGAAGCCAGAAAGCTTCCGGAAGCGGATGGGAAGGGTTCTCCCCAAGCAGAACCCAATGCCCCAACACTTGAGAGCTGCCCTAATTGCAGCAAAATCTCAGCTGAGAAAGACAAGCTGCAAAATGCCCTGCAGAAGTTTACAAATGGGTCAGAAATGTTAAATATAATTTTAATGAATCAAAGGGCATATAGGGATAGGACTGGCTTAGGATATACTCCTAGAGGGAAAAAGTGGGTGGAACCAAAAGTGAAGCCCTACTTAAAATTCTTCCACAAAGCCACTAGTCACAGCTCCTCACCCTTCAGCTTCTGTAACTATTGCAACAGGAAAGGACACTTTACGTCCACCTGTAATGCCAAGAAGCATGGAGCAAGTAGCTCTTACAAATGGGTACCTAAAGGAACCAAGGCTACAAAGGATCCTCCCCCTGTAAAGGAAACTAAGGGAGGACAGGGATCCCGAGCCTGGAAACAATCCACAGGGAAAACCCAAAAGCCTAAAGCCAACACTAGGCCGGAGGCACTGAATGATCATAAGCCCAAGGTCAAGGCTAACACTAGACTAAGGGCACTGAAAACTAATGACAGAGGACCCAAGAAAGGTTGGGTACCTAAGCTTACTTGATTCTTCCAGGTGTGTCTCAAAGCGTCTAAGAACAGAAAATAGTATATTGACAGCGGATGCTCGAGACATATGACTGGAGACAGAGACAAGTTCAAATCTTTGGTGATCAAAGACGGAGCCACAGTAACCTTTGGAGGAAATCAAAGTGGTAAGATCACTGGAGTTGGAGAAGTCGGACCAGTAAAAGACGTCTATCTAGTGGACGGTCTCTGTCACAACCTGCTGAGCGTGAGCCAGAGCACTGACAAAGGAAATTAGGTAATCTTTGATTCACATGAGTGCATAATAGTTGATAAGCAGGATTTGAATTTAGATAAGGCCAACTTAAAATGCAAACTTAAGGCAAACAGAAATGGAAACCTATATACTCTAGACTTATGTCAACAACTGGAAGAAAAATGTTTAATATCTAGTGATGAGAACAGTTGGCTTTGGCATAAGAGGTTAGCTCATGTTAATTTTACTCAACTTGATATACTAATTAAAAAGGAGCTAGCTATAGGTATTCCATCCTTTAAGGTAAAGCATGATTTTATTTGTGAATCCTGCCAACAAGGGAAGCAAACAAAGTCCTCGTTTAAAACCAAGAAGAGAGTCTCCACCAGCAGGCCCTTGGAACTAATCCATATGGATTTGGTTGGGCCAGCAAGAGTGAAGAGCTTGGGTGGAAACCTGTATGCTCTAGTGGTGGTGGATGACTATTCAAGGTTCACTTGGACTATGTTTCTTGCCTCTAAACAAGATGCTTTTGATGCTTTTGTTGTCCTGGCTAAGAAAGTGCAGAATGAGAGAGAGCTCAAAATCACAGCCATAAGGACAGACCATGGAGGAGAGTTTGAGAACCATAGCTTCTCTGAGCTATGTGAGCAAAATGGTTGAACACAACTTCTCAGCTCCTAGAACTCCTCAGCAAAACGGAGTGGTCGAGAGAAAGAACAGGGTTCTGACTGAGATGGCTAGAAGCATGCTCAACGAGAAAGAGGTTTCTCAAGTGTTCTGGGCGGACGCTATGAGCACTGCTTGCTATATCTCTAACAGAGCCTATGTTCGCAAGGGCTTGGACAAGACTCCCTATGAGCTGTACAAAGGGAGGAAGCCCAACATCAGCCACCTCAGAATCTTTGGATCAAAATGCTATGTGCATAACAATGGAAAGGTAAATCTGGGTAAGTTTGATCCAAAAGCTGATGTAGGTATATTCATAGGATATTCCCTTAGGAGTAAAGCATATAGAATATACAACATGAGAACTAGAATTGTGGAAGAGTCAATGCATGTTGTATTTGATGAAGCTCCTACATGGGGACAATCCACAGAAGATGATGAAATACTTAATCTTCCAAAACCACCATCATCTTCTTCACCACCAAAAGAAACACCAGCAAGCAATCTCAAAGAAGAAGATGAACCCAGTGGTGAACCTAGAGTGCAAACCGTGCCTGATGAGGCACAGTTGCCTACAGCTAGGAGACATCACAGGAATCATCCTCTTGATCAAGTGCTTGGTGATGTTTCTTCTGGTGTCAGAACCAGACGGCAAGTTCAAAATGAAGTTGAGTTTGGAGCATTTCTATGTCAAATCGAACCAACTTTAGTTGAACAAGCTCTTGAAGACTGCGACTGGATTATTGCCATGCAGGAAGAGCTAAATCAATTTGAGAGAAGCCAAGTCTGGGAACTAGTCCCAAGGCCATCTCATCAATCCATAATGGGGACCAAGTGGGTCTTCAAAAACAAGCTGGATGAGACAGGTCAAATTACTAGGAACAAAGCCAGATTAGTAGCCAAAGGTTATAACCAAGAAGAAGGCATTGATTATGAAGAAACTTTTGCTCCAGTTGCTAGACTCGAAGCAATAAGAATTCTTCTAGCCTTTGCATCCATGAAAGGCTTTAGATTATATCAAATGGATGTAAAGAGTGCTTTTCTTAATGGTTATATCAAAAAAGAGGTATATGTAGAACAACCTCCTGGCTTTGAGGATCACAAGCATCCCAAACATGTGTATAGACTAAAGAAAGCTTTATATGGCCTGAAACAAGCTCCTCGAGCTTGGTATGAGAGACTCAGCAGCTTCCTGCTGGGCAAGGGTTTCTCAAGGGGCAAACTAGATAATACACTGTTTATCCTTCACAAAAATAGAGATATGTTAATTGTCCAAATTTATGTTGATGATATTATTTTTGGGGCAACTAATGAAAAGCTTTGTGAAGATTTCTCTAAGACTATGCAGGGTGAGTTTGAAATGTCAATGATGAGAGAACTAACGTTCTTCTTAGGCCTGCAAATTAAACAGAAGAAGAATGAAATCTTCATCTCCCAAGCTAAGTACTGCAGAGAGCTACTCAAAAAGTTTGGGATGGATGAATGCAAGGAGTATGACACTCCCATGAGCACCACTGCCGCACTCGATGCTGACGCAAAGGGTAAATCTGTCAGCCTTCCCATGTACAGGGGAATGATAGGTTCCCTCCTATACTTAACGGCAAGCAGGCCTGACATTCAATTTAGTGTAGGCATGTGTGCTAGGTTTCAAGCCAACCCCAAGGAGTCACACTTAACATGTGTTAAACGTATTCTGAGATACCTTGAAGGAACACAAGAACTTGGTCTTTGGTATCCCAGAGGTAACCAAGAGTTCTTGTGGGCTTACTCTGACTCTGACCATGCAGGTTATAAAACAGATAGGAAGAGCACCAGTGGACAATGCACCTTCCTTGGTGGTTGTCTGGTGTCTTGGGCTAGCAAGAAGCAAACCTGCGTGTCTTTGTCATCCACTGAGGCAGAATACATTGCTGCTGCAAGCTGTTGTGCTCAAGTGCTGTGGCTGAAGAACCAACTGAGAGACCTTGGCTTGGAGTTCCCTGAGGCACCCATCCTCTGTGACAACACAAGCACAATTAGCCTCGCCAAGAATCCAGTTCAGCACACAAGGACAAAGCACATTGATGTCAGACATCACTTCATCAGAGACCATGTTCAAAAAAAGGATGTCAAAGTACAATTTGTCCCAACTCAACAACAGCTTGCTGACATCTTCACCAAGCCTCTGGGGGTTGACCAATTTACTTTCATAAGAGGTGATTTGGGAATGGTAAACCCAAATGAGGTGTAACCTTTCATTTATTATACTTGATTGTTTAAAATCTTCAACAATGCTAACTTAGGCATCGGAGTGCCAATATGTGTTTTTGCAGGTCCTCAATGTTGAATCTTAAGCAACTGCAACCGGAAGCAAAACCTCTTCCGGATGATCACTCGCTGACACTGGATGTTGAAACTAAGAGAGCGCCAGTGCCAGACCAAGGGACACATCACCTCAGAAAACGCTTCATCTCCCTCCATGAGAAGTTGTGCCTTCTCTGATAAGGTGAAGCGACACATGTCATAAAGTGCGCCGTTTCAATTAAAATGTTTACGTTACCCAATGTGCAAACATACGTTTTCTTCTGAAGAGTCATGCCCATTTTACCCTCAGTAACTTTGCATATAAATAGAGTGTCACTTTCACTTTCACTTTTTACTTGCACAAATTTTTCTTACCCACATTCTCTCTGCATATTCTCTTCATCTTCTTTATCTTGTTCTTCATTTTCTTCATCCTTTCTTTCGCCTTTCACCACAAACCAACCTCAAACCCACACAAAAATGGCCGGCTCACATGAAACAAACCCAATTACCAAGAAATCTTCCTCATCCAAGAAATCTATGTCCAAATCTGGAAAATCTGGGCATAAGCATTCTGGAAAATCTGGGCAACGCGATGAACACCATGAAGAACGCCATGAACGTCAAGAAAAATTTGGGCAGACACAAAGGGAAAATGAACAAGTCCAGGAACAGGCTGGACACTCTGGGAGAGTGCGAGAACAGCCAGAGCAGACTGGGCATGAACAAGCAGAAGCCAAGAGGAAAGGGAAGAAGAAGAAGGTTCAATTCATCGAAGAGCCTTCTTCCAAAAGACAGAGGGTAGAGGAGGATGACCCTCTTGCCTATAGAGATGGGGCTTTGGAGACCGTTTCCTCCAAGTTTGAGACCATCAATCCCTACTTCAACAACGACTTGTTCATCGATCTGGACAAGATAGATGACCTAGGGTTTCCACATCTGCGTCCTTATCTGGAAAAATACATGTCTTGGCTAGGGATCAAACAGGACTACAACATCAACGTCCTGCGAGTCTTCTGTCAATCTCTCTCTGGAAAGGTTAAGTACAAGAAGGTAGATAGGAAGGAGCAGATCCGCAGACTCACTTTCACTGCCACAGTAAGGGGGAGAACCTTCAGTTTCACCTGGAGGACACTCAATGAGTTAATGGGGATCACAGAAGAGGGCATGAATGAGTGGCTGTACCCTGAGTCACTCAAGTACAGCAAGGAGAAACTCGAAGAGATATATGGCACCCCAGGGAAGAAGGTGTCCAAGATGTCTGACTCCAACAGACTTCTGTACTACGTCTACTCGAGAATGATGACACACAAGGGGGGTAACTTCAACGAGTTCACTCTGCTGGACAATCCATGGTTCCCCAGACTTCTCTCCCACCAGCCAATCAACCCCGGACAGTTGATCAGCCTTGAGCTTCAGAGATGGTTGGTTAATGACAAGGCTGGATATCTTCCATACCCCACCATCTTTGCCTTCCTCCTTGAGAAGAAGTTGATCAAAGCTACATCCGATGTGGAGGAAGAGAATGTTAAGTGTGCTCCTGTGGGGGCAACTAACATCAGCAAGATGGGCATCAGATACCTGAAGCCTGCTAAGCCCACTAGCTCAGGATCACAGGCAGGCAGTGCCTCTCAGACCTCAATCCCCTCTGCATCTGGTGCAGGGGATCAAGAAGTTGACTCCCATCCCGGGCCAAGCCGTGCTGTGAGGGTGCCAGCCACTGTGAAGGCATTTGCTCAGGAGATGAAGGAAGAGATTCTCCTTCAACTTTCTGCGTCTTTGGTTGCCCCTCTAAGGAATGACTGTGATGCTGGGTTCCAGCAGCAAGGGGAGCGCATCCAGCGACTTGAGGACAGAGTAGGCCAAGTTGAGACTCAGCTTGCCAGGGTGGATGCCAAGCTAGATCTTATTCTCCAACACCTCCAGATTCCCCAACCACAACATGGTAACCTACCACCACCTCCTCCTCCTCCCCAAAACCCACCTCCTCCTCCTTCTAGTCACCCTCAACTTCCCCCTCCTCCTCCTCCTAACACTCAACAACCACAGCCACCTCCACAAAATGACCCTCAACCCCCACCATCACCAAACAATGACCACCACTCCCAGCCTTCACCTAACCATGACTAGCAACCCCAAGACTCACCCCAACACTCTCCTCGCCAATCACCTCTAAACTCCCCATCTCCACTTAACTCCCCCACTCGCACACCACCCAACGCCCCTACTCGCTCACCCCTCAACCCCTCAGCCGGACCATCCCATCCTAACCCTACCAACCCCAACTCTAGACCCAGATCCAACCCATTGGCCGAGCACCTTGGCTTCCAAACGGCCATTCACCCCCTCAGCCACATATATCTGAGGGATTACCCCCGCCTTCAAAGAATCTCTGATGACCACTTACCATTTACCCCATATTCATCCACCTATCCCTTCGAAGGTCTATTCACAGACCCCACTTACTTTCCCAATCCTCCTCAAACCCCTGAACACCAATCTTCTCCCACATCATCTACCCCTACCTCCTCACCCTCACCTCATAAGAAATTTGGCCCTGAACCACCACCCACCTCTTCATCCACTCCATCCCTGGCCCTCGCCCTTGTTGATGATGCCAAAAGGGGGAGAGATGCTATGTCCGCTCTTCGTCAGACCATGGACACAAGAGATGTTCTCAGCCAGCCATCCCTCTGGCTGGATGAAGACATCACGGCCGCCCTGCGTCGAGCAATGGAGTCCCAGAGATTGGGAGGTGCTGAGAGCCTAATTAGAGGAGAAGCTATCCGGTTCATGCAGCAGCAGAGGTCGGATGAGCAAGGAACTAAATGGGACATGGTAGTATTTGAGCAGAGTGAAGGAATCCCACAACCATCCTCTCATGTGCCTGAGCCTGAACCAGTGCCAGAAGCTTCTTCTGCTAAGACTCCACCCTCTGTGCCTACCCGGAGTATAGTTGAAGAAATCATGATGAAGTACGGGCTGAAGAAAACCAACCATCCTCCCATTGTGATTGCTAAGCCAATTCCTTCATCCCCTGGGCAAACATCTGCCCCTCCTCCTCCATCTGAGCCAGCGGTCAAATCAAGAAAGAAGACAGTTGCTAGAAAGCATGCCAACAAGGGTGCTATCTCCACTAAGCCTGCTGAGAGTGAGGAAGAGACTCCATCTGTCCAAGCTGAGCAAGAGATCCCATCAGTACAAGCAGTTCCAATTCTGAAGGAAGTCAAGTTGGAGATAGAGGACATGACTCCTGAAGAATTCGAAAAATATGGGTACACGGACAGATTGTCCTTTGGTCAGATGGCTTGCCTGGATGCTGAGAGAGCAAGTGCCAAACCTACTCAGCCAATAAGCAAGAGCAAAGAAAAGGGTAAAGGCAAGGGGAAGAGGAAAGCCCAGGAAGTTGAGGAGGATCCCAACTTCCCTGTATGGAATGTGAAGATTCGGGCTGTCCACTTTCCAAATGGCGAGGTCACCCACTTCTCAGATGCAACAGGATTCCCAGGCTATGAGGGAGCCTTCGAGGAATCCATTGAATCTGAAAGACTCAGAAGGGAGAGAGAAGAACAAGAGCTTCAGAGTATTATTGCCCAGATTGACCAGAAGGAAAAGGAAGAGCATTTGGCCAAGCTCCAAAGAGAGAATGAAGATAGGCAAAGAGAGAGGGAGAGGAAAAAGAGACACCAACTTTAGACCCCACTCAACCCCCATACATTTTTACCCTAGAATTTTTTTTTTTACTTTTCATGCATAGCTCATTTTGCAATATTCATTGATTACTTGTAAATTTTTTTTATCTGTATTTACATAGTAATTTGTAATCTTTTGATTTATTAATGATAAATTATCTCAGTTGTTTGTACTTTGTCTAAGTTGTTTATGCCTTGTTTATTTATTGCTTTTAATTCTTTCATACGAACTCAATTAGATAACTTAGTTTGTCATCATCAAAAAGTGGGAGAATGTTAGAATCTTAAGTTTTGATGAAGACTAAAATATGAAAGAATGAACTAGGACCTACTTAGAAAGCAATAGGTTAACATAGAATCCCAAGTAAGAGTGCAACCGGATGAGGACTTACTTCCGGATGGACTAGGACTAGCGCTCGCGGATGAATGACTCATCCCCCAGCGACAGCAGGTAATCCACTAAGGAAAATAACTTAGTCCAGAGGCACTAGATATACAAAACCTTAAGACTAAGCTAGGGTTCAACTGGAAGTGGAATTGCTTCCGATAGCTTAGTGACTAGCGCTGGCTGTTGGTATAGATAACACTGAGTGCCAGTGACCATAACCCAACGTCCAGTGGATTCACTTCCGAATGCTTAGTGACTAGCGCTGACTGTTGGATTGAAGGACACTGAGCGAGAGTGAGTAAAAGTGAATATAACCCTTCATCCAGTATTAGTGCTTCCGGATGTAGAAGTGCTTCCGGATACAAGGAAGACATCTTAGACTAAGTAAACACCCACTGCATGTGACTATGTGCTTATATTGCTAAACTAACGTTCAAGTGCAGCACACTAAGTAGAGTTGCTTCCGGATGAGAATCTGCTTCCGCAAGCAATCAGAATGTCAGAACGTTCAGAAGTGCAGTGTCAGAATGCTTTTGTCAGAGCAGAGTTGACAGGACTACTTTTCAGAGATAAAGCAAGTCAACCCTGCTATGCATTGATGAAGTAGTTATTGGGCAAACGGTAACATGGGAAAACGGCCATATTCAAACGGCTAACCCACCTACCAAGAGGGAGAATGTTTTGAAGACTATATAAAGGAGCTCAACTTCATTTATGAAGACAACAATTATCTTTGACATTCTTGAGAGAAGCTAGAGCGAGAAACCAAGAAAATCTTCAAGCATTCAAAGCTGCCCAGAAAAGAGAAAGAGCATTTAACTCATTGAGTGATCTTTTCATCTACATATCTTGTACTCTTTGTAGTTAAGTCTCTTCTTGTTATAAGAGCATTAATTGTACTTAAGTGTGTAACACTATCTGTTCTGAAAGAGAACTTAGTTAGAAAAATCCTTTATTTGTAAAGGTTGAACCCTTGCTGGTTGTAAGGGGGAGCTAGTTAGAAAGGTTGCAAGTGAGCCTTGAGTAAAACTTGTGATTGTAAGGTTGCAAGTGATCCCGTTTAAAACTTGTGGTTGTAAAGGTTCCAGGTGCACCCGTTGTAAAACCTGGGGATAGTGGAACTCGGCCTGGGTGGTTGAGAACTGGACGTAGGTCAGGTAGACCGAACCAGTATAAACTCTGGTGTTGATTTTATTTGAGCTTTTATTTTGTAGCACAATTCACCCCCCCTCTTGTGCATCCATTACCTTCAGAAACAAACTATTAACAAAAGCAAGATCGATAAATCCATTATCTCCATGGTGAAAAAGTGGTTTTTTTCCTGGAAACTTCGCATTTTCTTAGTACTTTAACCGTGATAGCCTAGGTTTCTTTTTTGGTATATATGTAACCCACTAAGTGTGGTTTTTTCCATGGCTTTTTGTTAGTAGACTAACTTTCTCACCGTTTTTTATAGGGTCTATCATACCATTCTGATCATCTCTATTTATTTTGTATTTAATGAGTGTTTCACTAACATATGATGTTTGTTTTAATGGGATGTCTTTTGAGTAGTATATGTTATGTGGTTGTATTGTCTTTTCGATAATACATGCATTAGTTTTATATAACCACTCACATTATGAATTATTATTTGGGTAAATGTGCAAAAATGATACTGAACTTTACCCAAAATTGGATTTCTAATACTTAAGTTTCGCGATGTGCAAAAATAGTACTCAACTTGGGTCCCAGGTGCAAATATAGTATTTTCATTTTAGAGTAATAAAATTAGATATGAAAAGACTCTTATATCCCTCATTAAATTTTATTTAATGAGAGAGGAATGGGGGCATAGAGTATTTTCATATCTAAATTTTATTTTCCTCAAGTGAAAATACTAGGGTTAAGGTGCATTTTTAGTACTCTAGAATATAGCAAAGTGCACATAGCATAATATACAATATTGTGGTCCATTTGTGATAACCAAGAATTATTTTCGTGGCTTATTTAGTAACGACGTTAAATAAGTTAAGTTTGACCGTTATGTGTCAAATTTTGACCGCTAAATTGTGGGGTAAAGGAGCAATTTCAGTACTCTAGAATATAGAAGGAGCACCAAACATAATATACAATATTTAAACACCATAAACAACTAAATCACAATATTATTCAAAGTGTCAGATAATTAAACACTACAAAATTATAAAGATCCATAGAATATCCTAATATCATGCATGTATAAACTAATAAGTCATTAGTATTTTACATATATAAAAAAAGTAAGCAAAGAATCATAAACTAAATAGGTTGGCCTTACTGAGTTAAAATAGGTCGGTCATACTGGCTCCACCCGAATTAAAACGGGTTGGTCATACTGGTTCAACCCGAAATAATGGCTCTATGATGTAATAGAAGAAGAGTTACTTTTATCTTCCTCTGGTCCTAAATATAAGACCTAATTGACTTTTTTGAAAAATCCTAAAAAAAGGCAAAATAAGTTAATTATAAATTGATTTACCTAATTTTTTCCCTTAAACTAGTTTATTTTACTTATAAACTAACGGATAATCTAAAAATATATCAAATATGTCATGATTTAATAAACTATTTTGCAACCTTAACCTCTCCAAAAAAAAGTTATCTAGGTCCTATATTTAGGACCGGAGGTAGTGTTACATAGTTATAAACTTAAAATAAATGTTCATTAAATTTTCATTTCAACATACATATATTACATCATTATGTCACATCAGATTTTATCTTACAAAAGTGAGTTTTAGCTAACGAATTACTAGATAAGCAATGAAAATAATTCTTGGTTATCAAATATGGACTAAAATATTGTATATTATGTTTGGTGCTCCTACTATATTCTAGAGTACTGAAAATGCTCCTTTACCCCATAATTCAACGGTCAAAATTTGACACATAACGGTCAAACTTGACTTATTTAACGTCATTACTAAATAAGCCATGAAAATAATTCTTGGTTATCGCAAATGGACCACAATATTGTATATTACGCTAGATGCACTTTGCTATATTCTAGAGTACTAAAAATGCACCTTAACCCAAAATACTATATTTGCACTTGAACCCTCAGTTGGGTACTCTTTTTGCACCTCGCGAAACTTTAGTATTAGAAACACAATTTTGAGTAAAGTTTAGTATCATTTTTGCACCTTTGCCCTTATTATTTTATTATCATTATTCTGATTACTTTGATAATTGATAATTGATATTTTGATAGTTATTGGTGGATTTCATTAATGTAGGTACTGGTAGTGCAAATGCTCTAAGATGTTACTTTTTTAGAGACGAGTTCAAATTGTATTTACTTATTAAATTGAATGTAGTGCATTAGATTAAGTTAACATTACCAATTAGGTGTTACTGAATAGTTGTCAACTGAATTGGATGATAAATAATTTTATAAACATTAATGCATCAAATCGTTACATGAATATAAATAATCATTCATCATTTGGCATATCGTGATTATAAGTATTTCAAGAAATTAAGTTATACCTGTAACATATATTGATAATTAGCAATAAATACATATATATAATAGTAATCATAAGTATGAATGGGAATAACCCATGCGACTATCAAGGCCTATGACTTAGATCGTTGAGGTCTTGGACCGGCCTCCTTATATCCAGGTTAGGCCCAGACTCAGATTTTTTTTTTTAGACTGTTTTGCTTAATAGGTCAGTCTCAAAGTTGAGAAAAATGTCTATTAGCCTATCAGGCCGGCCTTAATTAAAAAATTAAAATATTACTACATAATATAAAAGTAAGTTCATAATATTGCATCCAATAATTTCCTTTTTTTTAATAAATGATCTTGAATCGTTAAACCAATAGATTACTAATAATAACTTGGGGGGTGTGGTTAAGTGACAAGGACTCATTCACCCTTAACCAATTGTCTGGGGTTCGATCCTTGGCGTTGGGTATGGAGAAGCATTAAATATCCCAGGCCAGCTGTCTCACCCTTTGAGGTGCTTACAAATCAGCCAGGGATTAGTCTCTCACTTGTCGACTGAGGGGATACCTTGATCATGAATCAAAAATAGATTACTAATAATTGAGATCTACAAAAATTACAATTATTAAACCAATAGACTACTAATAAAAAACACGATTTATACTCTTTATTCTTTAATCCATTAATATTGCTCTATATAACAATATTACATTAAAAAAAGGACAACGGAAGGGACATGATATAAGTGAACAATGCAGACATGATTACTTTCAATGCTTCGGCGCCCAAGTTGCTCAAGAGTGGACACGTGGGGGGTTCCACACGGACTATTACTAGATATATTAGATTCACTTCAAGGAACAAATATAAAGTAAGCACATACACTTGTCCTCATGAAGCTACAAGTGATTAACCTAACATACATGAAAATAGAAAGTGTAGGAATTAAGTTTACAAGTTTGAGGATGAAATGAAATTCACATGGAAAACTCCACATGAATTCCTAATCCTAATATGCCTAAATGCTTAGACATAAGAGAACTAACATGATTACAAACTTGAAACCTAGAAATTGGAAATTTACATACAAGACCAAATATATCTTGCACATCTTCAACTTGAAGGATGGAGAAATGCTTAGGCCGCTCATGGAGGAGATGAAATGGAGGAAGAATGATGAAGATGAATCCATCTATGAGGTGAAAAGGTGAAGGAAGTTTTGAAAATGGAGGAGAGAATTGAGAGAAAATGAAGATGAAGTGAGAGAAAAATGTCAAAAAGTGAGAGGTAAATGTGAGGTTAGGGTTTATATATGTGGATTAACATTGAGATTAACTCCAAATGACATGCAAATTAATCTCAAATGTCATGTAAATATGGGTTAGTGAGGGAGTAATTTCTGCCAAGATGAGATTTTTATGGGCATGTGGGTGTGTGTGGCCAAAATGTGGGTGAAGGAAAGTGAAATTGAAGTGTCATGTGAGATGCTTCCTCCATGTGCTTCTTCACTTTAAGCTCCTCTTTTCCTTTCCAAAATTGCCCTTAATGAAGCTCCACAATTTGAAATATGAATTTGGAGCCAAAATTACCCCTTTTTGTAAGATTCCTTAAAGTGCAAAATCCATTGTTTTACCAAAAGGAGTAATCTTTATCTTTCTGCTTTTGCCTTGCCACCAAGCCCTTTCCTTGCCCTCCAAGCTCCTCCCAAGGGTATGTGGGGCCCACGTGGGACCCCCCTACATATAAAAATAATGCCAACAGTGAAAATGACCAAAATACCCTTAGTTACTTAAATTGCAAGTAATTAAGCATAATTCTCCAATTTTTTCCAACTAAGTATGCTCATGTAATATATATTAATAATGAATAAAAATACCAATTAATCCTCATCAAAGCAAGCACAAATGCACATACTTAGCTAGGTAAATATAGGTCTAATAAGTGGTGCACTGAGTTCACGCAAGAATTTCTCTTAATTGTAGTTTGTTAATTGACACTCAATATTATCATCTCTAGCTAATTTGTATGGCAATTCATAACTAGGTTAAGTGAGAAAGGCATGTACCTCAAGAGCTAGCATCAAAGTCAATAAACAAAACTTAAAAAACTTGCAGTAAACACTCTTTCACAATAATCCCAAACGAAAAAGTATAAGATTTAATAATTATAAATTACCAACATCAAACCCACCAATAAACATTTGATAATTAATATCATATAAATCTCGTGTGAGCCGTTCTGTTTTCCAAAGTGTGGGCGTCAAGCAAGTTGGCTTTCATTTTCAGTGACTTTGATGCGATGATCTTTTTTCTTTGGCTTAGCTATAGTTGATGTTTATGTGGCTCTTGTATATTTGCCCTATTCATAAGCTGATTGTTGTACTGTGTGGCAGTACATGGGGAAATAAATTAGTTCAGTGGTATGGGTCCATTTTCCGAAAATGGTGAAAGCGCGGATGCAAAAGAGGGGGGTGAATTGAGCTACAAATAAAAACTTCAAACAAAATAAAAGCACAATATGGTTTATACTGGTTCGGCCAATCTCTTGCCTACATCCAGTTCACCAACACCTCGTTGGGTTCCACTAACTTCAAGTTTTACAAACAGGTTTACCTGAGAACCTTTACAGTGAAGAATCTCTCTAACACTCCCCCTTACTACCCGTAAGGTAACAACCCTGTTCTAAAGCCCCAAGCTTCAAAACAACCTCAGAACAGAAGAGGATTTAAAACAGAGTATACGTTCACAAGATGAACTGATAATGTTAAACACCTAAGCTTGAGTGCTCACAATAAGACTTGAATGCTCTTGACAGAGAGTAGGTGCAGATTTGATTAAGTTCGGTGAAGAGCAATAAATTCCACTCGCCTATTTATAGTCTTCAATGGTGGATATAGCCTTTTGACACATACATCAGAAGTCTTGTATCCGTTGAGCTCAATTAATGCTTTGTACCAAGTTCTTCCCATGTTGCTTGAAGAGGATGATAAACATTAAATGCAGCTTCAAGCTTCAACAGCAAATATTGCTTCTTCCAGGAGAGAAGTTGCCTTGAGCACTTAAATGGCGGAGGAATGAGTCTAACGTCTTCTGAAAAAACATTCTGATCATGACAATGTATTTTTGTACTTAACTTGCTTTTTGGTCGACACTCCGATCAGACATTGATCTGACTTGCTTCAATCACTTGCTGCACACTTACATCACAGGTTAAATGTATAACAATATCAATCACTTGATACTTCGATCACTATTAACTTTGACCATTGATCAGATCACTTCGTGATCAAAGGTTGTCCTTTTACTTCTTAGTTCAGTTTGGCTTAGACCTCTCTGATTGATATTCCGATCACTGTTTTAACTTAGAAAAATATTTGTTCTTATTCCATGATCTCATTGTCTATGATCTCTATTAGTTATCATCAAAATTTAAGATTCTAACAAATGGGATCTGTTACGTTCTATCCAAGTCATGAATCTCTACTTCATCTGTCATTTGCCAAACCTTAGCTTCTTAATCATTGCATGAATAGCCAGCTTATTTAGGATCTTATCATAAATTAATTTTCCAACAAGAGTTCTTACTTTTACTTTCATAGCTTTCTTATTTAATTTAAATCGAGAACAATTTCTTTCATCTTTTTCTTTTGATCACCAATTGATGGCTCAAGCATATCGTTTGTCTATCTTAAATCTAAAGATGAAGATACAAACACTCAGAAAACGAAATACTCCCTCCGTTCCTAAATATAAGATCACTTTGAGGAAGTGGATTAGTTCCTAAATATAAGATCACTTTCTATTTTTTTCACAAATTTTACCTAAATTGCCCCTAACACTTTTTACAACCAAATTACTCCGTCCTTTTTCTTTTCTTTTTTCAGAGAACACCTTCCGTTTCTTTTTCTCTCCATCGCCTCAGAAACCATCTTATCTGATTCTTCACTCCTTCACGTCACTCAACTCGTCTTCTCTATTATTACACTTTCTCTTCTTCTACAACTATTAACCGTACGAAACACAAACTCCTTTTTCCCGTTTTGCTAAAGTTGAAATGTCAAAATATAACAATTCTTATGAGCTTTTTTGCGATCATCTTGTGGATTTTCAACAGTAGCTTCCGTTACACTCTGTTGCAAATGGTCTTTGACAAATTTATGTGATCATTAGTTCTGATTTGCTGTGTTTATATGGAGATTGATCACGATATGTAAAGTTTATTTCCTATTATTTCTTTAAATTTTCCTACTATATACTGAACAGAACAGTGAATACTTATCGGTTAGGCGGCGGTTTAATGGTGAGGGAAGTATGTCGGCGATAATAGCAATTTAGAACTAGAGATTGTCGGTGGTGGATGTTAGAATCTTAAGTTTTGATGAAGACAAAGATATGAAAGAACAAGCTAAACACTTAGAAAGAATTAGGTTAATATAGAACCCTAAGTAAGAGTACAACCGGATGTGGATTTACTTCCGGATGGACTAGGACTAGCGCTCGCGGATGAACGTCTCATCCCCCAGCGGCAGCAAGTACTTCACTAAGTCATAACTCAGTCTAAGAACATTAGTTGTATAAAACCCTTGAGACTAAGTTAGGATGCAACCGGTTGTGGATTTGCTTCCGATTGCTTAGTGACTAGCGCTGGCTGTTGATTTGGACAACCCTGAGCGTCAGTGAGTATAATATGATCATAACCCAACGTCCAGTGGAAGTGCTTCCGGATGTGGAATTGCTTCCGGATGTAAGAGAGCTCCCCTAGACTAAGTGAACTCCCACTGCATGTGAGTATGTGCTATTATTGTTAAGACTAACGTTCAAAGTGCAGTACACTGAGTGATGTTGCTTCCGGATGTGGAATTGCTTCTGCAAGCAATCAGAATGTCAGAACGTTCAGAGCAGTGCAGTGTCAGAGTGCTTTTTGGCAGAGCAGAGTTGTCAGAACTACTTTTCAGAGATAAAGCAAAGTCAACCCTGCTGAGCATTAATGGAGCATTAAATGGGCAAACGGTAACATGGGATAAACGACCATATTCAAACGGCTAACTCACCTACCAAGAGTGAGAATACTTGAAGACTATATAAACAAGCTCATCTTCATTTATGAAGATAACTTTGACATCTTGAAGAAAGCTAGAGTGAGAAACTGAGAAAATCCTTCAAGCATTCAAAGCTGCCCAGAAAAGCAAGAGAGCATTTCACACATTGAGAGTTCTTTTCATCTACTTATCTTGTACTCTTTGTACTTAAGTCTCTTCATTTATTAAGAGCATTAATTGTACTTAAGTGTGTAACACTATCCGTTCTTAAAGAGAACTAAGTTTAGAAAATCCTTTATTTGTAAAGGTTGAACCCTTGCAGGTTGTAAGGGGGAGTTAGTTAGCAAGGTTGCAAGTGAACCTGTGTAAAACTTGTGGTTGTAAGGTTTCAAGTGATCCCGGTCTAAAACTTGCGGTTGTAAAGGTTCCAGGTGAACCCGTTTGTAAAACCTGGGGATAGTGGAACTCAACCTGGGTGGTTGAGAACTGGACGTAGGTCAGGTAGACCGAACCAGTATAAAATTTTGTGTTTCATTGCTTTAAGTTTTATTTGGTAGCACAATTCACCCTCCTCTTGTGCATCCACTTCTTTCATTTGGTATAAGAGCAGGTCTTTCTGACTTGATTCCAATGAATCTAGAAAGAAAAGATCTAGTAATGGATGCAGATTATTCCTTGCCCGATGTTGCTATTCAGCCAAACAAGTCTCCTGGCTTTGATGGCCACAACTATCCATTCTGGAAGTTCAGAATGGAGACCTACATCAAATCCTGCGACATCCGCCTCTGGGATGTGATTGAACGTGGGAATAACGTCCCTCTAGATGATGAAGGTCTTGCAAAGCAGCGATCCAGATACACCAATGAGGACTATGCTCTAGTACAGCTAAACTACAAGTAGCTAGTGTGAGTCTAGGTCTTTTCCACAATTTGATTGCTTCTACTTCTTTAAGTCCTTAGTCACACAAATTACAAGAGATTGAGATGATGATTTTATGAAATTAAAATCTACAAACACTATAAAAACAAGGATAATAGCCAAATTGAAAGAGGTGAAAACAATCAAGAGAAACAATATCCCTCTCCAAGCTCCATTTGCATGCTTTGATGTACTGGCCAAGAATGTTTGCTTTGAATTAATATAATCTAGCTAAATCATCTCTAGATCCTTGACTCCCAGAAACCTAGACAAGATTTAACTAAATCAATCAATTCAATGTTCTTATAATCTAGCTAAATCATCTCTAGATCCTTGACTCCAAGAAACCTAGACAAGATTTAACTAGATTAACCAATTCAATGTTCTTCCTAACACATACATTCATCTTAGACAAAATAGCTTTATAATCACAAAACTATATGAGTCATTCACTTTCAAAAATATAAGGCAACAAATCTGTCCACTCATATGAAATGAAAGCTACAACAAAGTTAGTCAAGATTTTCAAACATAAATGCTAGCAAGAAAGGTATCACAAGCTTACATGAAGTAGGATCTTGAATCCAAGCCTCCTAATCTAATGTACCTAAGATCTAGAGTACAAAAGATACAAGATACATCAAGCTAATGATCCTTAAGCTACAAACCACTCTTGGCCGAAATATTGATGAATCCATGCGAATTTCACTTGGAGAAGGAGAAGAAAGAGCTTAGCTTGAGATTATGTTGATGAAGATGGAGATGAATGGAGTGGGAGATGCCATGGAAGTGAGAAAATGGAGGTGGAAGTAGCTAGGGTTTCGGCCAAAACCCTAGGAGAAGAGAGAAAGATGAAGATGAAGTGAGAAAAATGAGTTAGAATGTGAGAATGAGAGGGGTGACCGAAATTTAGGGTGTGGTGAGGTGAAATGAAGTTGAAATGAAAGTGGAATGAAATGCAAATGAGAAAATGGATGTATGTGGTTGGGATTATGGCTTGATGGATTCCCCAACTTATTCTCTTTAAGCCCTTCTTTTACCTCCCAAAAGTGTCCTTAATGAGCTCTTCAAACTTGCATTTTCGGCCAAAGGCTCCTCTTTACCCAAAATAGATAAAAATTTGAATCTTCAAAATCCCTCCAAAAGCCTTTTTACCAAAAATGGTAATTTTTGTCCTCTTGCTCCCTTCTTGCTTTTCCTTGCCCTCCAAAGCTTTTCCTTGCCCTCCAAGTTCCTCCAAAGGGTATGTGGGGTCCACTTGGGACCCCCTACACATAAAAATGACAAAACAGTGAAAATGACCAAAATACCCCTAGTTACTTAAAGTGCAAGTAATTAATCAAATATTAATCAATTTCCAACATAATAGCATGCACATGAATAATCCCCAATAATGAACAAATATGACAATTAAATCACACTAATTAAACTTAATTGCACATGCTTAAACATATAAAATTAGGTCTAATCACTTCTCCGCAACCGTTAGGGGCAGACTCATCGAGTTTAATTGGAGGATCATCAATCAACTCCTGGGTATCACGGACCCCGACTTGAACAAATGGAAGTACCACAGACGCTTCTCCTCAGAACAACTAGAACAAACCTATGAGACAGATGGGAAGAAGGTCTCTGGGATGCCTGATCCAAAGCGAGTCATCCAATACATCTACTCGGGGATCATGACACACAAGGGTGGCAACTCCAGTGAGTTCACCCAGCTTGACAACCCCTGGCTGCCTAGACTTCTACGCAAGGAGCCCATCAACCCTAAGCAACTCATCTCAATGGAGCTCCTCAGATGGGTTGATGGAAAGACCAAGAAGGAGAATATTTCTCTTCCCTTCCCCCAGCTGATCGCCTTCCTCTTGGAGAAGTTCAACATCCAGTCCACAGAGGGAGTGGACAATAGGAAGTGCCTGCCCATGGACTCCAAGAACTTGGGCAAGATGGGAGTATCCTATGACAAACCACCAAGGGCTTCCAGATCCGGTTCGAGAGGAGGAAGTGCATCCCACAACACTCAGCCTTCCACCTCTGGCGCTGAGGATCAGGAAGTAGACTCCCACCATCAGGCTGGTCCAAGTACTTCTAGTGGACCAAGAGCAGCTGCTGCTGGTGCCAATCATGCTCTCCTGTCTGATGTAATTGAAGAGTTGGTGTTCAGGCTGCCTGATGCCCTAATGGCTCCCTTCCAAGAACAAGTTCGTAGAAGCTTTCGCAAGGTGCACCATCGGGTCAGGAAAGTCAAAGCTCAGCTTGCTCGGGTAGAAGCAAAGTTGGACTTGCTACTGGCAAATCAACCTCCTCCAAACAACCCAGATAACAACCATCCTCCACCTCCACCTCCACCTCCACCTCCACCAAGCCCCTCACACCAAGATCCACCACTACATGACTCCCCTGACCACCACCAGCCATCAAATCCAAACTCACTACACCAAGAGTAACCTAACCAAGACACCCATCAATCACCTCACCATACTCCACAAAATTCCCCACCATCAGACCTCTCATCCAACCACTCTCACCATTCCTCCCCATCCTCAGACCACCCATCTGACAATGATGACCATGACTCACCCCCTTCACCCCCTCCACCTCCTCCACCAAGATATGGCCCAGAACCGCCCCCCATCTATCCCCTCCTCCAGTACCTCCCTGGCCCTCACACCTTTTGATGATGCCAAAAGGGGGAGAGATACATTGAGGCAGCCGGCCCTTTGGATTGATGCGGACTTTGCTGCTGCACACAGGAGAGTGATGGACTTGGAACGCGCTCGCCTAGCTGAAACCTTCATTCGAGGCGAAGCCATCCATTTCATGCGCCAACAGACAACAACATCCTCAAGCCATCAAGCAGACAAGCAAATGGTGCTGATTGTGCAACCCTGTGAGCCTGAGGATGTTCCCCTTAGGCCTCAGCCTTCTGCACCTGTGTCTACAAATGACCTTTTGGATCATCTGTGGTTGAAGAGGCAGACACATCCAAGGATAGTTATTGCTACACCTATTGTAACATCCTGAAAAATTTAATTCAGGATTAGAGAGTGTTTTGGGAAATTTTGGAATTTTTAGGAATTTTTGGGATATTTTTGGAAATTTTGAGTAATTAATGTGCATATAATTAATTAAGAAATGAAGAGTTTGAAATATGAGCGAGTGGTAAAGCTAAAAATATTTTGAAATTTAAAAAGATTGGAGGCTGGTTTAAATGGTTTTAAATCAAAATGAGTACACTATGGCAAGTTTAGGCTTTAATTATCAAAAACCACCCTTATTTCTCCCTAACCAAACACGCCCTCCCTCCTTCCTTATCAATAAAAATAAACTCCCTCCTCACCTTCAAACCCGTCCTCCCCCACCTTCTCTGTCGTTTTCTTTTCTTTTTTTTCTCCCTTCGGCCACACGTACGGCGGCGTTCGACGGCAACGAAGGGCTGCTGTGATGGCGGCCAAGGCTGGCCGACCTCTGCGGCCTCTTCTCCTTTCTTTTCCTCTTTGTTCTAGTCCGTTTCGCTTTCATCTCAAACCAAATGAACCCTATTTGTTTCTCCTTGCGAATCCGGCGAGTTTTCCGGCGTATGGCGGCGGAAATTAAAGGTAAAGTTTCGGCCTTCTTATGTTTTCGATCTATGTTACCTTTAAGGTCGATTTCCTCACTTTCTTTTCTTCTTTTTCGTTTTTGGCTGTTCTGTTTCGGCCAACCACCTAATTGGTCGATCTCCGGCGAGTTTCATGGTGGTGCCGACCACCCACAGCTCATACAACATCAAAACTAAACTTAGGTAACTCTACTTCTCAGATTCATACCCTTTTTCATTCGTTTTTGGGGCGATTTGGAGTTTAAGTTTTATAAGCTTGATTAGGGGTCTATATGAGTTATGAAAGGGTCCTACATTGGATTAATGGATTGACTAATTGGATTAAATTGTAAAGGGGTTTAAACTTATAAGAATGAAGTTAAAGTTCTAATTTTTGATATATTGGAAAAGATTAGAGCTTTAGCTTTAATTCTTGTTGAATTGAATGAGAAACTGAACTTTGATTGAAGTTTGGAGCAATTTGTGAAAACCCTAGGGTCTTAGTACTTTAGGACCGATTAGTTTTAGAGATTCTAAGGTCAAAATTTCTAAGTATTACATGTAGGAACATATTGGAAGATATTTAAGTTGATTTCTAACAGTGCATGTTTGAAATTGTGAGTTTTGTTGTTTTGCAATTTTAGTTTACTTCACCTTGCTATGACGTTTGATTTGTTGTTTTGGATGCTTATACTAGTGTATATTTGGGAATTTTTGCTTTAGGTGAGAGTGATTTTGTTTGCTTATAATGGGTGCTGTGGAATGATGTTGATTGGAGATAATGTTTTATTGTTATTAACAAAGTCCGAATTGGGTTTGAATTCTTGGTGGTTGTGTATGTTGTTTTGCTTGGGACCTATGGTTGAAGATTATGTTTTAGCCCTTCTTGTGCAGTTTGATTTTTACCTGGCTTTAGATGTGCGAAATTGTATGTGTGTGTGTGTGTTTGCTCAATGTTTAACATATTTTTATGTTTGTGAAACCTCTTTTCATTTAATCATTTCCTGTACTAATCATGGGTTTATTATTTTAGTTTAAATGATGAGTAGGCTGATGGAAAATAATAGCTTGTATGTTGAGCCTTTTGGTTTGTAAACTGAGGGTGCTCTATTATTTATAGTTTTGATATCAAGGGTAACTTGGAGCAAATAATCCTATTGGTTTCGTTATTTTGTATGTGGCTGTCCAGTGACCCAGTTATTAGGATTTAAGATGAGGAATGAAATGGGATTACTTATGTAGTATTTGTTACTTAAAGGTGAAGTATTATAAGCTAGCTTAACTAAGACGATATAGTCCTCATTATACTTGCTTAAATGGAATGGTTGAAAAAGTGAATTGAGTTTGTTGTCATGTGTTGTTATGAATTGTTTTGATTTCATTGTGATTCTTTTAATGGTAGTGAATATAATCCAATGTGCTCTTTGTCAAATTAAGCTAGTAACTTAAATTCAATTGTAACCTAATGTTCAATTCTGATTTTTGTGGATATGCACGTGGTGTTATCATTTGCAATCATATGCATAATGAATGGTGGCTGCCAAATGTTTAAGATACAAGTATATGTATGAAATCTGTTTTGAATACTGGGTATTTGCCTGTGGTTGCTGAATGTGCCTTGTTTTAAATCAAGTGTATGCTAATATGAACCATATTCGGATAATTAAGGAGTGTAAATAATGTACAGTAATATGTTAATGTTTGCATACTTGGCTGAATGATTGTTTGGACTTTAAGTTTAACCTGAGAGTCATGGCTGCCCCTTAATGTAGAAATGGAATCTAAGATATTTCCAGGTTATGATATTATTAGGTAATTCTTTGTGTAAATGAAAGCTGATTGCTTTATTTAGGTTTTGAGTAATAATTATGTGTATGATGTCCTAACTTAATTGGATTTCATTCTCATGCCTGTATAAAGTAGTTGTTTCTTTTGTTTCATTGAAATGGAAGAATCTCACATATGTGAAGAAATACTGAACGGTGAACTTGATTAATAAAGTTAAGAATATCAACCTAAAAATATGGCTATAGAAAGGGGCTTGGGTAGTAATATGAAACACGAGAGAGACGTCAAAGTATTATAAAGTGAAAATGATATTAATATATCATTATGTATCATATCATTATAGGAGCATATAATGGTGATTATACTTGAAGGGAAGGAAACGGTGAGGAAAGGCAGTAAAGTGCTAAACGGCGACAGGTAATCACTCTTACCTTGCTATAACAATGAGGGTGACGTTAGTTGGGATTTTCTTAAAATCCTTTCTCACCCTCCATATATATATATTATCTTTGAAAAGTTATTCTCATATAAAATAGGCTATTGAGTGCCTTTCAAACTGAATTATGTTCGTATAAAGGACTGTGCAACACTTTGTATATATATACATATATTATATTATCCTGGTTGGTTGTGGTGGTAGTTTTTGGATAGTGTGATAGATATATAGGCATTGGATTATGACTGTGCTTTTGAGAGAATTGAGAATGAAATGAGAATGAGATGATGAGTTTGATATTGTGGATGATTAGGTTGAGGGAATGAACTGAATAGTCATGAATGACATTGTGATATTGAAGTGAATTGTGGTTAAGAAGTTAAATATGGTGAATGAGATTGAAACATGGATATTGTGAGCGTTGCATGACAATGGAAATTGCCTTCTGAATAGAGACAGGGGCATAAGGGGAATTGCCTTCTGAGTAGAGACAGGGGCACAATGGAAATTGCCTTCTGAGTAGATACAGGGGCATAAGGGGAATTGCCTTCTGAGTAGAGACAGGGGCACAATGGAAATTGCCTTCTGAGTAGAGACAGGGGCACAGTGACAAATCGTACAGTGAAGTTGAATACTGGAATAAATGCCTCCGTGATGGCACGATGTATCTATAGGTGAATGTGAGTCGTGGTGGTAGTATTGTTGTATTGGAGATCGAGATGGTGAAGAGCAATGATTGGGAAGTGACAGAGTGATCAGGGTTATATGGGAAGAAGAATTGGATTATATATAATGACATAGTGATCGGGGATATATGAGAAGAAGAATTGGATTATATGTATATGAATTATTGATTTTAAACACTGTGGTACCCTTTAGACGCCCTTACTACCGCACATCTCACTGTTATAGTGAGTTAAGCGGTGATTACTGGGACAAATTGTCTCATCCCACGATTACTGACATTTTTGCAGGTATTCATGCACAGGCGCAAACTTCAGGAAAAGGGAATTAGGTAGTGGAGGTGATATAGTTTATTTAGAATTGTATATTGCCAATTTATAGGTCTGCATTCGCTTCCGCATGTATATATATTTATTTATTGTATAATATCATTAAGTTTTGTTTATTAACCATGTTAGGCAAATCCTTTCTAACATGGTTAGCAATAAATTATCCATGATAGCAGTTGTGCTGTATTAGTTTATTCTTTTCTATCATGGATAATAATATTTAATCATTAGGAAATTCCTTTTCTAACTATGATAGGACATTGATATTATGGATATCCTTTTTCTATCATAGTTAGTAAAGAGGTTATTAGTCTAAAATGGATATTATGGTTTAAATTAAGAAATTAGTAACATAATGAAACAGAATGTAACAACTTGGTTATCAGTATTTGGTATACGATAACCTAGGACTGTGCTGCATTGCATATAGATTGGCAATATACATTGTTGGTATTCCCTTCCTTATGTGCATGAATATCTGCTATTTGAGCGGAATATCACTCATCCCGTGGTGGGGAGAGAGTGATAAGAGAAATTAAATAGGTATTGTGGAGAGATTGAGATGAACATAGAAAGAATAACAAAATAATGTTGATATGTATAAGAATTTAGGAAGAATGACGAAATAAGGATGTTTCTCTGGGGTCTCGAGTATAGTTATGTGCCGGCCATAATCATAGTCGAGGCATCATGAGATCCCTTATTGGTTTTAAGGGATTAAGCTAATTTGAGGAATAACATTTGATAATGAATGTTAAGTGAAATATAAATTTTTGACATCTTTCCTTGATTGTTTTGCTTGTACTTCAAAGTATAGGGTTAATTGATAAATTGACTTGTTTTGTTTAATTGTTTTTAATTGATATCTGTTTACAATTGTTTGATTTGTAGTTATAATTGTATTTTGACTTTGTTTTGATGGAAATTATTTCTTTTGTTAATTGAGTGGAAAAGATTTTGAAGTATGAAATTTGGTGAAATTGCTTTGATGTGATGTGACTCATATGATATGTGATGGTAAGTGCATTGAACTGCAATACCTTGAGCTGATTTAGCAACTTAAAGTAGAAAGTTATGAAATTGTACATTGTAGTGATAGATATAAATTGATTTCATTTTTGTGAATTTTTGTTGGTTGATTGTCAGGATATGGATGTATTTGGATTGATTATTGCTTTGTGCATATGTGATAATGCTATTAAAGTTAGCTTGGTATTAGCATGTGAGGATTATTTTAAGAAAGCATTATGGATTCTAAATGGTAACATTGCATGAATCATTCTCTTGAGCTGTGAATCTAGTTGGGTTTGCAAGAATGAGAGTTAGTTTGGATAAATTCATATGAGATATTTAAAGTTAAGTATTAAGACTCACTCATTTAATTAAGAATCATGCATTCGGCTTAAATGATAAATAGAGTAGTGGGGAAAACTTGACATTGTTTGTAGAAACTAATATAGAGTAAATATGATTGAAACCAATTTTTGATTTCTATGAATTTTAAATACACTGTTTTGTTTGGTACTTAATGTTAAGGGTTCGGATCGGTCCTGATTCTTTGGAAAACTTTGTTCTGTACGTTAGTAAATGTAAGGGGATTAATTGATGTTTAAATTGGTGATTCAAATTAATTATTTTGTGTCTCAAGATTCTAGATAAACATTAGAATTTGTATAGATAGTTTTAACTTGTAGAAGTGTTAGGTTGCAAGTAAAGGTTTGATGAGGAAATTTTGTTATCCATGGTATTGAAGCAACAAGTTTTAGTGATTACTAGGAGAACCCAAACTCCATGTTTTGATAAGGAAGAATTTATAGTTTAGAGTTTAAGTTTATATTCTCTTTTATGTCTAGAGACTGATAAATACTTAGGTGATGGTTAAAGAGTGAGAGTGATGGTTCACATGTGTTGGTAGTTAATAGAGTTGTTTGATTGTGGTTTGATCATCAATGGAGGTTATTTATTATTGAAATTGTGTTGATGACTTAAGGTTTGATTTAAGTATCAAGGAATCTAAGGGGCTAATTGATTATGCACTTGAAGGTCAAATTTTGGATTTGTATCATTGTAGTCTTGAAGATTTTGTTTTGGCCGACTGGAATTAGGAAGAAGGAATAGTTTTCTTTGCATTAGGATTTTAATTGGTTGAAGAACTTGTTGAATGAGTGTTTGCATATTTTCTACAGTCTCCTTTATCAAGGCTGAATTTAATTTTAGGAGAAAGAGATGCTGGTAAAGTGTTGAGAGTAGAGTTATGCAATTGTATGTGAACTTGGGAGAAATGTTTGAAATTGTGAAGCTTGTTTGTTAGGAATTATGTAAGGTGGATTCAAAATTTGTTAAGGGTCAAAGAATTGGTTTCAATGATTTAGGTTGCTGAAGGAAAAGGCTTGAATATACATTAATTTGGTTGGAAGGGAACACAAATAGAGTAGTGTTTTTCTGTTTTATGCAGTGAAATTGATATGGTTATGACTTGTTTACTGTGAATTTTGACAAATTTGTCCATTAATCTGCTAGTATAACAGAGTCAATTGTGATTTTGAATGGAATTTTAGTTATACTCTTAGTTTCCTTGCTTAGTACTTCTAACCTTGTTCAAAAGGTTATATACATTTAAGTCAATCTGACTTGATTTCACCTCTTTTCAATCCTTAAAGGAACCTGGGAAATTGGAGTAGTATCCGTAATCTCACCTTCATTCTAAGAAAATCTCTCATATGTCGAACTTGACTGCTATTTCTAGGGAAGTTTGATCAACACCTGTTAGGAGAATGTTTAAAGTTTTTCTAATTCCTTGATATCATCTTTATGGTGTCACATGGATGACACTTATGGCAACAAAATCCTCAGTGTCAATAACTTCAATACTCCTAAATTATCTCCAAATTCCTCTTTCTCTCACTCAAACTAGGATTATTAGTGGAAGTAACTATCTCATTTTTTGTATCTAATGATAATTTCTACTAATTTCGAGGACGAAATTAATTAAGAGGGGTAGAATTGTAACATCCTGAAAAATTTAATTCAGGATTAGAGAGTGTTTTGGGAAATTTTGGAATTTTTAGGAATTTTTGGGATATTTTTGGAAATTTTGAGTAATTAATGTGCATATAATTAATTAAGAAATGAAGAGTTTGAAATATGAGCGAGTGGTAAAGCTAAAAATATTTTGAAATTTAAAAAGATTGGAGGCTGGTTTAAATGGTTTTAAATCAAAATGAGTACACTATGGCAAGTTTAGGCTTTAATTATCAAAAACCACCCTTATTTCTCCCTAACCAAACACGCCCTCCCTCCTTCCTTATCAATAAAAATAAACTCCCTCCTCACCTTCAAACCCGTCCTCCCCCACCTTCTCTGTCGTTTTCTTTTCTTTTTTTTCTCCCTTCGGCCACACGTACGGCGGCGTTCGACGGCAACGAAGGGCGGTTGTGATGGCGGCCAAGGCTGGCCGACCTCTGCGGCCTCTTCTCCTTTCTTTTCCTCTTTGTTCTAGTCCGTTTCGCTTTCATCTCAAACCAAATGAACCCTATTTGTTTCTCCTTGCGAATCCGGCGAGTTTTCCGGCGTATGGCGGCGGAAATTAAAGGTAAAGTTTCGGCCTTCTTATGTTTTCGATCTATGTTACCTTTAAGGTCGATTTCCTCACTTTCTTTTCTTCTTTTTCGTTTTTGGCTGTTCTGTTTCGGCCAACCACCTAATTGGTCGATCTCCGGCGAGTTTCATGGTGGTGCCGACCACCCACAGCTCATACAACATCAAAACTAAACTTAGGTAACTCTACTTCTCAGATTCATACCCTTTTTCATTCGTTTTTGGGGCGATTTGGAGAGGAATCCGAAATTTGGTTTAGGGATTTAAGTTTTATAAGCTTGATTAGGGGTCTATATGAGTTATAAAAGGGTCCTACATGTTGGTTCTGGAAGTTTCTATTTTCTTGCTTTGTTTTGCCATGCATGTGTGCTTAGAAATATGCTTTAGGTTGCTTTACTGCTATGGCCAAATGGAATTGAAGCAAAATGAAGAATTTTGTTGCATTGGGTAAACTGAATTATGGAAGAAAAGTATTGATTAAGTGGATTTTCTGTTATATGTAAAAGAGGTGTTTAATTGTGAGATTTATGCAACATGTGAAATGACTAATATTAGTTATGAAATGCTTTTAATCTATCGCAGTAGACTTCTCTTTTTGTTGGTATTAATGGATTGACTAATTGGATTAAATTGTAAAGGGGTTTAAACTTATAAGAATGAAGTTAAAGTTCTAATTTTTGATATATTGGAAAAGATTAGAGCTTTAGCTTTAATTCTTGTTGAATTGAATGAGAAACTGAACTTTGATTGAAGTTTGGAGCAATTTGTGAAAACCCTAGGGTCTTAGTACTTTAGGACCGATTAGTTTTAGAGATTCTAAGGTCAAAATTTCTAAGTATTACATGTAGGAACATATTGGAAGATATTTAAGTTGATTTCTAACAGTGCATGTTTGAAATTGTGAGTTTTGTTGTTTTGCAATTTTAGTTTACTTCACCTTGCTATGACGTTTGATTTGTTGTTTTGGATGCTTATACTAGTGTATATTTGGGAATTTTTGCTTTAGGTGAGAGTGATTTTGTTTGCTTATAATGGGTGCTGTGGAATGATGTTGATTGGAGATATTGTTTTATTGTTATTAACAAAGTCCGAATTGGGTTTGAATTCTTGGTGGTTGTGTATGTTGTTTTGCTTGGGACCTATGGTTGAAGATTATGTTTTAGCCCTTCTTGTGCAGTTTGATTTTTACCTGGCTTTAGATGTGCGAAATTGTATGTGTGTGTGTGTGTTTGCTCAATGTTTAACATATTTTTATGTTTGTGAAACCTCTTTTCATTTAATCATTTCCTGTACTAATCATGGGTTTATTATTTTAGTTTAAATGATGAGTAGGCTGATGGAAAATAATAGCTTGTATGTTGAGCCTTTTGGTTTGTAAACTGAGGGTGCTCTATTATTTATAGTTTTGATATCAAGGGTAACTTGGAGCAAATAATCCTATTGGTTTCGTTATTTTGTATGTGGCTGTCCAGTGACCCAGTTATTAGGATTTAAGATGAGGAATGAAATGGGATTTCTTATGTAGTATTTGTTACTTAAAGGTGAAGTATTATAAGCTAGCTTAACTAAGACGATATAGTCCTCATTATACTTGCTTAAATGGAATGGTTGAAAAAGTGAATTGAGTTTGTTGTCATGTGTTGTTATGAATTGTTTTGATTTCATTGTGATTCTTTTAATGGTAGTGAATATAATCCAATGTGCTCTTTGTCAAATTAAGCTAGTAACTTAAATTCAATTGTAACCTAATGTTCAATTCTGATTTTTGTGGATATGCACGTGGTGTTATCATTTGCAATCATATGCATAATGAATGGTGGCTGCCAAATGTTTAAGATACAAGTATATGTATGAAATCTGTTTTGAATACTGGGTATTTGCCTGTGGTTGCTGAATGTGCCTTGTTTTAAATCAAGTGTATGCTAATATGAACCATATTCGGATAATTAAGGAGTGTAAATAATGTACAGTAATATGTTAATGTTTGCATACTTGGCTGAATGATTGTTTGGACTTTAAGTTTAACCTGAGAGTCATGGCTGCCCCTTAATGTAGAAATGGAATCTAAGATATTTCCAGGTTATGATATTATTAGGTAATTCTTTGTGTAAATGAAAGCTGATTGCTTTATTTAGGTTTTGAGTAATAATTATGTGTATGATGTCCTAACTTAATTGGATTTCATTCTCATGCCTGTATAAAGTAGTTGTTTCTTTTGTTTCATTGAAATGGAAGAATCTCACATATGTGAAGAAATACTGAACGGTGAACTTGATTAATAAAGTTAAGAATATCAACCTAAAAATATGGCTATAGAAAGGGGCTTGGGTAGTAATATGAAACACGAGAGAGACGTCAAAGTATTATAAAGTGAAAATGATATTAATATATCATTATGTATCATATCATTATAGGAGCATATAATGGTGATTATACTTGAAGGGAAGGAAACGGTGAGGAAAGGCAGTAAAGTGCTAAACGGCGACAGGTAATCACTCTTACCTTGCTATAACAATGAGGGTGACGTTAGTTGGGATTTTCTTAAAATCCTTTCTCACCCTCCATATATATATTATCTTTGAAAAGTTATTCTCATATAAAATAGGCTATTGCGTGCCTTTCAAACTGAATTATGTTCGTATAAAGGACTGTGCAACACTTTGTATATATATACATATATTATATTATCCTGGTTGGTTGTGGTGGTAGTTTTTGGATAGTGTGATAGATATATAGGCATTGGATTATGACTGTGCTTTTGAGAGAATTGAGAATGAAATGAGAATGAGATGATGAGTTTGATATTGTGGATGATTAGGTTGAGGGAATGAACTGAATAGTCATGAATGACATTGTGATATTGAAGTGAATTGTGGTTAAGAAGTTAAATATGGTGAATGAGATTGAAACATGGATATTGTGAGCGTTGCACGACAATGGAAATTGCCTTCTGAGTAGAGACAGGGGCATAAGGGGAATTGCCTTCTGAGTAGAGACAGGGGCACAATGGAAATTGCCTTCTGAGTAGAGACAGGGGCACAGTGACAAATCGTACAGTGAAGTTGAATACTGGAATAAATGCCTCCGTGATGGCACGATGTATCTATAGGTGAATGTGAGTCGTGGTGGTAGTATTGTTGTATTGGAGATCGAGATGGTGAAGAGCAATGATTGGGAAGTGACAGAGTGATCAGGGTTATATGGGAAGAAGAATTGGATTATATATAATGACATAGTGATCGGGGATATATGAGAAGAAGAATTGGATTATATGTATATGAATTATTGATTTTAAACACTGTGGTACCCTTTAGACGCCCTTACTACCGCACATCTCACTGTTATAGTGAGTTAAGCGGTGATTACTGGGACAAATTGTCTCATCCCACGATTACTGACATTTTTGCAGGTATTCATGCACAGGCGCAAACTTCAGGAAAAGGGAATTAGGTAGTGGAGGTGATATAGTTTATTTAGAATTGTATATTGCCAATTTATAGGTCTGCATTCGCTTCCGCATGTATATATATTTATTTATTGTATAATATCATTAAGTTTTGTTTATTAACCATGTTAGGCAAATCCTTTCTAACATGGTTAGCAATAAATTATCCATGATAGCAGCTGTGCTGTATTAGTTTATTCTTTTCTATTATGGATAATAATATTTAATCATTAGGAAATTCCTTTTCTAACTATGATAGGACATTGATATTATGGATATCCTTTTTCTATCATAGTTAGTAAAGAGGTTATTAGTCTAAAATGGATATTATGGTTTAAATTAAGAAATTAGTAACATAATGAAACAGAATGTAACACCTATTCCATCCACTGCACCAGCTCCGACCCCTACCACTCCTGCTGCTCCCTCCACTAGAGGAAGATTCAAGAGGACAGCAAGGAAAAGGGTTGCGCCTCCTCCCAGAGCACTCTCATCTGAAACCGTGTTTGAAACAGTGCCTCAACCAGAGGAAGTTCAAGCTAAAGCCTCTAGGACTCAGATTCCTACTATGACTGAGCAAGCCCAGAAAGATGATGAAGCCATCCCACCTGAGGTTGAAGTAAAGTTAGAAAAAGAAGAATTGACTCAAGAAGAGTTTGATCACTTCGGCACCTGCAACCTCACCTTTCACCAAGTTCAAGAACTGGATGCTATGAGAGCTAACGCTCAGGCTGCGAAAGTGAAAGGGAAAGGGAAAGGGAAGGCAGACTTATCTCATGATCCTAACTACCCAGCATGGACGGTCAAGATCAAAAACATTCATCTTCCTTCCGGAACTGTTCCTATGGATGACTCAGCATCAGGACAGCCAATTGGGATGAATGAGGCTGCGGATCTAAAAAGGGCTATCGAAGAGTCTCTTGAGCTTGAAAGGATAAGAAAAGTAAAGGCTAAGAGGGAGCATCTTGAGATCCTTGCACAAATCAGAGAGGCAGAGCTGAAGGAAATGTGGGATAAGGTTGATGAGGAGCATGAACAAAACAGAAGAAAGAGGAACAAAAGACATAAGCTTTAGAACCACACCGAACCCCTCATGCATAACATAACATATCATTTTTCTTGTTTGTACATCCTTTTCATCATACTTGTAATATCTTAGCTGTTTTGCTGTGTTCATGTTTATAATGCATTTTGATCATATTTGTAATTACTTTGCTTAATCAATGAAGTTCGCTTATATGAATACTTGTGCTTTACTGTTGTAATTTTAATTATGAAATCATAGTTAGCTATAGGTTTGTCATCATCAAAAAGGGGGAGAATGTTAGAATCTTAAGTTTTGATGAAGACTAAAATATGAAAGAACATAATGAACACTTAGGAAGAATTAGATAAAAGTTAGAAATCCTAAGTTAAAACACAATTGGATGTAAAATCACAACCGGATGACTTAGAGCAAAAACAACGTGACTAGCGCTTGTGGATGTAGCATGCGTCCGGTAGCGGAAATGAATTTAACACTAAGTCTGATCCTATATAACTTAGTCTAAGTAGGATTGCTTCCCATAGCAAAAATGCTTCCCATTGCACTTGATTATATATTATTCTGTTGGACTAACATTTGAATGCAGAACTTAGACTCGCTTCCGATAATAAATGAACTTCTGATAGTGAATGCTCTTTGCACTGGGATTCTTAGACTAACACTTGCAGAGCAAGGCTCCTACTACTGGTAGCACAAACCCATTCGATAACAAGTACAAAGAGTCAGAACGTACAGGTGCTCAGAAGTCAGAGTTGCTTTATGACAGAGCAGTGTTGTCAGAGTTGCTTTTCAGAGATAAAGCAAGTCAACCCTGCTGTTCATTTATGAGCGGGTGAAGGCCCAAAAATGATACATAACTATTGGCCAAGGAACAAAAGTAATACATAACTATTCCGAGGTACATCAATGATACCTAACTTTTACTTGGGATCAAAAATGATATTTTCACTAATATGACAATAAAATTGGACATGAAAAGTCCAAAATGCCCTAATAAATAAAATAAAAGGCGAAGGCTCAAAAATGATACATAACTATTGGCCAAGGAACAAAAATAATACATAACTATTCTGAGGTACATGAAAAGTCCAAAATGCCCTAATAAATAAAATAAAATAAAACATAGAGTTAGTCCCTATAGTTTTAAAGCTAAGGTTTTAGTCCCTATAGTTTCCTCCATTTAATAGAGTTAGTCCCTATAATTTTAAAAGGACCAACATATGGCATTAACAGAGTTAAATATGATTACGTGACACTAATTCTGTTAGTTTTTGTCATGTGGCTTATGACTGGAGAGTATGAGTTGGAAATAATTTTTTAAGGTGGATAAATGATTTTATTTATCAAGGAATATATTAAAAAAATAGAAGTCATCTCTATCACAAACCAAACTGGACGGAGAGGAGGAATTAGGGGAAGACGAAGAAGACATAGCCGGAGTAGTGGAAGGGGTGGGGGCAGCGGCAGCGGGCCTTCTCGCTGGGGTGGGCGAAGGGGAATTTGGTCTAGTCGTGGCTGCGGCTTCACCTTGGACTTCACCGTTCTCTGCCACCATATGTCGCTGCCGGTTTATAAGAGAGGAAGAGAAAAGATGATGGGATGAAAGAGAGAGAGAGAGAGTAACAGATGTGGTGAAAAGATCTTTATTAGGAAGAGCAAACTGACCAGATTGATATCAAAAGCCAAGCCACCAAGAAGTAACATTTTTTATATTAAAGTTCTCAATTTGAGCACCAAACTTACAGCAGAACCACACCAGTTGGTTTAACCCTATGTTTTATTTTATTTTATTTATTAGGGCATTTTGGACTTTTCATGTACCTCAGAATAGTTATGTATTACTTTTGTTCCTTGACCAATAGTTATGTATCATTTTTGGGCTTTCGCCCTTTATTTTATTTATTAGGGCATTTTGGACTTTTCATGTCCAATTTTATTGTCATATTAGTGAAAATATCATTTTTGATCCCAAGTAAAAGTTAGGTATCATTGATGTACCTCAGAATAGTTATGTATTACTTTTGTTCCTTGGCCAATAGTTATGTATCATTTTTGGGTCTTCGCCCTTTATGAGCATTAATGAGGACAACGGTAACATGGGAATAACGGATATATTCAACGGAGTTATGGCTGTTCAAACATCTGAAGTATTAGAAGCTGCTATAAAAGGAACAACTTCAACATTTATGAGGGTACCGAAAAACTGAGCAAATACATTCAAGTATTCAAAGCATCATACTCAGAATATCCAGAGAGCAAAAAGTTCAAGAGAGCACTTAATACTTTGAGAGTTATTCTTTTGTTATCATCTTGTACTCTTTGTATTTAAGTCTCTACATTTAGTGTGAGCATTTATTGTACTTAAGTGTGTATCCCAATCTGTTCATTAAGTGAACTAAGTAGTAAATTCTTTGTTTAAAGGTTGAACCTTTGCAAGTTGTAAGGGGGAGCTAGTTAGGCTGTAAAGGTTGCAAGTTAGCCCAGAAAACTTGTGGTTTGTAAAGGTTGCAGGTGAACCCGTTGTAAAACCTGTAGATTAGTGGAACTCAATCAAGGGATTGAGAACTGGACGTAGGTCAAGAGTTAGACCGAACCAGTATAAAAATATTTGTGTTAGAGTTTTATTTTATAAGTTTTTCTTTGCAGCACAATTCACCCCCCCCCCCCCCCGCCTCTTGTGCATCCTCACTTTCAAAAGTGCGGCTGAAGCTAAGTTGGACGAGGAAGATGATATTTTTTAGAATCTTTTGTTGTGGCTCATGTACCAGAAAATATAAAAGAATGGAAGGTAGTTGATGTCTTAACTCCATCGGGGGCTTGGAATTGGCAGAAATTTGATCAGGATGTCTTGAATGCTATTGGGAAAGTGGCTCCATGTTCATGTGCTAGTGTTGATTTTCCCATTTGGAAGTGGTCAAATGATGGTTAGTTTTCTATTAAATCAACTTACGCGTATATTAAGGGTAGCAGTAATGCTCCCTTTTCTAGAGACTGAAAAGTGGTATTGGGTCTGAAAGTTCCTTAGATATATAAATCTTTTATATGACTATGTCTTCATGATAGAATATTGACAATTGTAAGGCGTTTGGATATAGGAATATCAAATTCAGGAGTTTGTGGTATATGCAGTAATTGTGATTGGAAAAGGGTGTTGCCTCCTGGTATTGGAGAATGTTTTTTCAGTTTTTCTAAAAGTATAATCTCTCAGAGTCATGTGTGCCTTCGATGGGTCAGCTTGATTTGATTACGGGCCATATATCAGGTGTTTCAGAGAAATGGGAGAGCCCTCCTCCTCAGGTGTTGAAGTTCAATGTGGAAGATGCAATGAATCCGAGCATTAGAGAGTGTAGTTGTGGGGGAATTTTAAGGAATCATGAGGGGGATTATGTTCAAACTTTTCAATTTAATATTGGCAATGGATCTCCTGTAACTGCTGAAGTGTGGAGCATTTTACGAGCGCTTAGGTTAGCTTGGGAAAAACAAATTTTTCACTTAGTTGTTGAAAGTGATTGTAGTACTGTTGTGGCTCTCCTTCAAGATGTGATCCATGAGAGTCATCTCGAGTTCGAGCTTCTTAGTGAAATCTAATTGCTAATGAATGAGAGTGGACGGTGAATATTGGATCATATCCTAGAGATACTAATTGTGTTGCTGGTCTTCTTGCTGGAGCTGCTCATCTTATTAATGATGACCTTATGAAGCATGATACAGTCGCAGATTTGATTTGTGATGTTTTGCTTTCAGATTTTAGTTTTTTTTCTTGTTTTGTAAACTCTGTTACTAATACAAAGTAGTTTATTGTGATATTTATTCATTATAAAAAAAAGGGACGACAGTGTGATACTTTCAAATTAAGAGTAAAGTAAAATTCAGAACTAGAAGTAGGATAAATAAAACCGAACCCAACCAAACTCAATTATTTTGGGTTATATTAATTGGGTTTATTTTGGGTTATATAATCGGATAACCAAAATACCATGAAGTAACATTACCTCTGGTTTCTTACCCAAAAAAATGTCCTCTTATTCTAAATCTTTGACCTATTTTTTAAGTTTCTCTTGGATTACTACATATAAAACTCAATTATATTTGACAGTTTTTCTTGAATTATTCCTATTAGTGTTCCTCCAAAAACAATTAAGTAAGAATTAGGAGAGAAAATAAGATGACATGATTAGGGTGCTTTAGAAAATACTACCTCCGGTCCTAAATATAAGACCTAATTGACTTTTTTTTGGAGAGGTTAAGGTTGCGAAATAGGCTATTAAATCATGAAATATTTGATATATTTTTAGATTATACATTAGTTTATAGGTAAAATAAACTAATATGAGGGAAAAAATTAGGTGAATCAATTTATAATTAACTTATTTTGCTTTTTTATAGGATTTTCTAAAAAAGTCAATTAGGTCTTATATTTAGAATCGGAGGAAGTACATTATACTAACTAATATTCTTAATTTAATTACATTAATTAAAATACGTCCTATATGTAGGATTATATTAGAGGGAATTAATATTTTATATTTCACATTAATTTAAAACCTCATTCCAGTGGTTACATTAATTAAAATACGTCCTATAAGTAGTTAATGTGTTTTTAAAATGTGTCTCGAAGTAGTGGAAAATCATAGCAGTTAAAAGCGATACTCGAGTAGTTACCTGCGATACTAAACTATAGTTATATGCGATACATGAGTAGTTAATGAGTTTTGAGAATTGGAGTCACCTATTTGTCCAATTGAAATTCAAGTGTCATTTTATTGTCCATTTGAAAATTGGTGTCACTTATTTGTCCTTTTGGGAGATGGAGTCACTTATTTGTCCAATTGAAATTCAAGTGTCATTTTATTGTCATTTCCCCATATTGAGAAGGAAAATAAAAGAAGGAACGCATATCATGATACTAAGAAGAAATTTCATTGATGCAAACTACACAAGATCCATTGCTATAATCAATAGTCAACCCCAACTACTTTTCTTATATGCTATTCGCAATGACTTCCTTCATTCCTAAATATAAAATCATTTTCAATTTTCAATTTATTCTTAAATATAAGTCCACTTTCTATTTTATCCAAAAATTTCCTAAATTAACCCTAATAAAGTTTATAAATAATAAACAAATAAGAGAGGGAGAACTAAGATCTGTATTTGGTTATGATGAATTGGTAATAACATGTGCTAACTTAACTAATATTCTTAATCTAATTAAATAGGTAAAATGGTCTTATATTTAGGAAAGGATGAAGTATATTATATAAGATTGACAATAATATGATTTCCAAATAAATATAAGCACATGATGGTATATATTTTAACATGCATACATATTTCTTTTTCAAATGTCCCTTTTAAGTCATGTTATAATCACCTTAGTAGAAGTTCTCTTATTATACATGTGCAATTGGTAATATATATAGATTATTAAAATAAATTACAAATTTAGAAGATAGTATGAATAAAACTCTCATATTTAGAAATCGGGACTATGTAACATTATTATTTAGCTCATGTATTTATTATCTTTGGAAATTTTAAAACATTACAAGTAAACAACTAATCTTTAATCTAAAAGAACGAAAATATGCTTGACTCATCCTGATGGCCAATAATCCAATTACCATGAACAAAGTCAGGTATAATTTTTTGTTTACATTTTCCAATTTCACTAAGAAAACATGAAGAGGAAATATATACTGTAATATTAAAAAGGGGCGAATGCTAAAAAACTCTTTCATCCAAAAAAACGAGATAAAGGGAAACGAACCAGATCTGTATGGTGCATAAAAAGTCTAACTTGCAAGCTTGTGTAAGAATCGAGGATATTCTTATTCTGACCAAAAAAACAAGAGGATTATTATATTATACTTTTCTAAAAACAGTTGGAAGAAAAACAAAAATGTGCTATTTTTCTAACTCAAATTTAAAAGAAAAGTCAATAATGTCCTTATATTTGCGGGGCGCATCACAGCTCAGACATCAAAGCTCTGCCGCCGGTCCGCCGAAGCTCCGTTGCTTTTCTCTGGCACAGCCAACCGTCAGAACTCCAATGTTGATAATTCGATAAAGCATGGTGGTAATCCTTTATCGAAAGTTGATAGACCATTACCCTAATTTGCTAATTCTTTTACACAATTATGGGAATAAATAAAACAATTTGCTAATTAGATAAAACATTTTGGCAACCCATATATAAAAAATAATCCATGATCAATTCCGTCTTTTCCCTTCAATTTGTACTAGGACATTTTGAGCAAGTGTCTTCCTTGGTCCATTTCAAAATTCCTATTACTACATTCCATCTGTCCTTTTTTTTATGGTAAAAAAAATCTGTCCGTTTTTTTTTAATTCGAGCCGTCATTTTTTTCCTACAAAATACTAGTCATTTTCCTCATGAGTCATGACGGCTAGACATTTGACCAAGAAGAATCGTTGACTCTGATTGGTTGAAGCACTACAAATTGTAACGTGAAACTTGTTTTATATATATAACATAGTTGGTTGAGTTTCTCAGAAGCTCTACTAATTCCAAATCCCAAAATGGCCACATTAAGATAAAGACAAATTTGTTTTTTTTAATGTAAAAACACCACATATCATTTCCTACAAGCAACGTCAAACTTCATATCTCACATTTCTCATTTTGCCTTCTTCTTCCATTGGAGAGAATGGTGGGTGGGTAGCTATTTGGTTAGTTCAAAATCTGTTTATAGAGTTTTTTTTTTTTTGAGTCTTTGACTTCTCCCAATCTGTGATTATAACTGTCTTATTCATTTTCTTTTTGTGCTTAACACTGTTATTTAAGTATTCATTTGATTGGTTATTTGTGATATAAATTGGGATTCTTCTATCTCTTTAGTCAAAAATTGAATTGTAATATTGTGTGCTTATATCCCTTTTTGTGATTTCAACGATTTTCTGAATTTTGCATATCTGTTGTATAGGAGTAACTTAGAGGAAAATTTCAAAAAAGAAAAAAAAATTGTCTTGAAATTGCATGAATTTTAATGACGTTTCTGGTAATGATTTGGGAATTATTGTTTCTGCAAACAATAGTAGTAGATCCCTGCATTTTTAAAATTTTTTTTTCAATATATTATTCTTGTTCTTAGTCAATCAGTCGACCCCACATAGTGAGATAAAACTTTGTTGTTGTTGTTCTTAATCAAATAGCCTGTGCTTCTGATGAGTATACTTCTTCCTCTTTTTTGTATGGTTTCCTCTGATGATAAAGCACTTTATAATATTAAAATGGAAAAAAAAAATGTTTCATGTTTCAGATAATTTATTGCATTTAAAATGGAAATAGCAATGGAAGATAAGGCTGAAGGAGAGAATGAATTACAGCGTGCACCATCTACAGTTGTTGCTATTGGCATCAAGGGTAGCAAGAAAAGCAAAAGTATACTACAGTGGGCACTTAAGAGATTTGTGCCTGAAGGGAGGATCATGTTTAAGCTGATACATGTCCATGCCAGTATAAAAGGAGTACCAACACCAAGTAAACACATGTCCTTTTGTTTTTCATGTTTCTGTTACCTTCAAGGACTGTTTGATGCTTTAGAAATTTACAGTGTTGATTAATTTCCATATTTTAATATCTTTTGGAAAAAGAACTTTATTCAAATGACTTCTGCTTAAGTTACTCTTCTATCCAGAAGAAATTTGTACTAGGAGTTTGACCTATGTATTCAAATTCTACTCTGTCATTTTAGTAATACACAGTTTTCACTTTTCAGTATCAGAAGTGACTTCATGGACCGTTTAGTGCCATAGAATGTTTGTACATATTAGAAAGAGGAGAAATTTCATCATACTAACTTAAGTTTTTGTTCTGCCAGTGGGAAATTTCATCCCTATTTCACAAGTGCGCCCTGATGTAGCGGATGCCTTCAAAAAGGATGTTGAGTGGCAGAAAAGTCAAATGATGCTAACTTATAAAAATATGTGCAATCAAAGAAAGGTAAAATATCTCATCTAGTAGAAATATGTAATTTAGTTTGAATTAGTACCTTAAAATGGGATCTGCAACATATCCTTCCATTGTGGCTGCAGGTATATGTAGATACAATAGTGATTGAATCTGATGATGTTGCAACTGCAATAGCAGAAGAAATCGCTAAGAATGCTGTGAGCAAACTTGTTATTGGAGCATCATCTCGTAGCATATTTTCTAGGTATAAATCTATGTCTGTAATGCAATTATGCTGTTTTTTTTTTAATTTTTTATTTGATTATTGTGTTTCATGCATTTTTTCCTTTTCATTTTTTTGAAACTCATTTTTTTCGTCATTTTTAAATGTTTTTTTTCTTTCAGCAAGCTCAAGGGCATTGCTGCAAAAATATCAATTTGTACTCCAAGATTTTGCACAGTTTATGCTATTTCCAAAGGAAAATTGTCTTCTGTACGGCCCTCAGATATAGAGATTGATGAAAGCATTTTAGATGGCAGCAGTGAAACCAATGATTCCAGCATTTCATCTAACTACACTTCCACCTCTCTGCCAGGTATCGAACTTGGATAACTTAAGGCACTTTATATAAGAATGGATACTCAATGTCATACATTGTTTACAAAAGCTTCAAATAATTATCTTTATCATGCTACAACGATTCAATTACTTTTTTGTATTTTATTTTTCAGCATCTTGTACTTTCAGCATTTGCAGTACCTATTGAGCACCAGTTACCATATTTTGTTTAATTGATATCCTCCCGATCCTCACTTTCAAGTCTCACCCCAGAAATAAAGGGCCATACAGTTAAATAGCACTTTCTATATTGTGGTTGTGTAAGGATTGGCTTGTTTTGACTGTTTGTTTGACTTTTCTCTGGGAAGTCTTAGTCTTGCTATGCATGATGAAACGTCTCCAATTGTAATTTATTTTGATTGAATAACATTATACTTTATAACTAATCTCACGTAGTGGGATAAAACTTTATTATTGTTGTTATTGAACAATACAATTATTCGTTTCTAAAAAACAAGTTTTAATTTCATATAATTTTTGGTTCAGACTCTGTCACAATTGCTTCATATGGCCCTTCAAATTCCTCTTTAACAGAGCAGCAATTTCAATCTCTCTCCTCTACGAATCAGACTGCTCTAAGTGCCAATCCAAGTTTTATTGAATCTAACCATTCTAGATGTCATTCTCTAGATATTGGGATTCAGAATAACGTAATAAGCTTTTCTGCTAGAAATTCTAGTGTTGGCTATGGTCTCAGTCGGGCTTCTAGTTGCAAAAGCTTATCAGAGACAGAATCTTGTGTTCATGTTCAAAATTCAACCATTAATGTGCCATCAGCAATTCAATCACCTTTACCCGTTTGGCAGGTAATTAATATTTCTTGGTTTCTCTCTATTTGCTAGAACTAGTTTTTAGGTGATGGTATCTTTTGGAACTAGCCTTGCCACATCCTAAAGTAATTTAATTAATGTGCAATTTTGTCATGAAAACTGCATTTATATGACATATTTTATGCTTATTCGGGTTTTATGCTTTGCTTTTCATGCATATTGGTCCTCTAGAAATGTTGTGCCAAGCCCTGTGTTTGGCCAAGATGTAATAATCCTTCATATAGTTTTTCCGAAAAAGAAAAGCACTCCCAACACTTGAGCAACTATTGAATGTATGTAACTTCCCTTTACAAATGTTTATATTTTTGTGAGAATTATTTCATCAGGAAAATATTACCCTTGAGCTGGAAAAGTTGAGGATTGAATTAAGACATGCCCAAGGAATGCATGCAATAGCTCAAAGTGAAAACATTGATGCATCACGAAAGGTAATTTTCATTTATTATAGCCAGAAATTATAGCTTCTCTTTTCTTTTCCAGCTACAAGTAACTATAGGGATTTTCTTAATTTTTTCCTCCTGCTGCCAACCCCATAGTTTTACATTTTTTAGACTAGGAAACAAGTGGGACATTTCAAGCACTTTTCCCAAGGAAAGAACCACTAGATTCTAGGAATTGTTCTTTATCTTCCACATACTATTATTCTTTTTTAATTCAGTTTTAAGGGAATATAACTAGGGTTAATTTAGCAGTAGATATACAAGTTTTACATTCATTTACTGCATCTGTGAGTACAACAACAACATCAACAACAACAAAGCTTTATCCTGCTACATGGGATCGGCGATATGGATCATACACAATGCCATGTGCTCTTCCAATAATCAACTCTTTGAATTTCCGCATCTATGATATTTTTATTTCTTCCAAGATATTGATTTCTCAGTAATTGCATAGGGTGGTAAATAATCTGAACATCAAGTTCTTCCAAATGAAGAGAACAGCTGAGCTGAACTGACAATTTAGATACCAACGTGAAGCCTATAGATCTGAAACTCACTTTTGGCTTTTATATGGTCATTGTTATACGTAAAGATGATACTCTGAAGTTTCTGCTGCTGCTGTCTCACTTTCAATCACCATCAGCACTTTCTTTGATTATCCTGCTCACTGCTGCTCTCAAACTGTTTCTAAAATTGGGAAATTAAGGTTTAATGATTAGGGATCTTGAAACTTACTGGTATTGCATGTCTTATCCAGTGATATGATTAGTACTACCCTTTCTTGAATTAGAGATTTTAAGGGTTAAGCACTCATCATATGCACAGAATTGAAGCCTCTTCTATGCCATTGCCGAACACATTAACATCTGGCATTGTTTTTTGCAGCTGAATGATCTGAATAAGAGGCGATCAGACGAATTAATGAAACTCAATGAGATTATTGCTAAGGAAGAGTTGGCAAAAGAATCATTAAGGCAAGAGAGAGAGAAATACGAAGCTGCAAAAAGAGAAGCTGATTATCTAAAAGAATGTGCGGAAAGGGAAGCTGCAGAAAGAATAGACATGGAGATGAAAGCTGTTCATGCTGTGCAAGAGAAAGAAAAACTAGAGTCTGCTCTTACCGGTTCGACGCCTCAGTACTATAAGTTTACATGGGACGAGATAGTTTCTGCTACCTTATCTTTCTCTGAAGATCTGAAAATTGGAATGGGAGCATATGGTGCAGTGTACAAGTGTAATTTGCATCATACTGTTGTAGCTGTTAAAGTACTCCACTCTAAAGATAACCGCAAAAACAAGCAATTTCAACAGGAGGTATGGAAGTTAATGAAATGAGTATTAGATATGCAAAATATTGTTTTCTTAAAATAATTAAAACACATTTGCATAATGATATCATACCAAAGGTCTTTGTAAAACATGCTACAGTTTGGGGTTGTTCATTTTCCGTGCTGGTGTTAGGTTGTTTTATTTTCAAAATATAAAATGCTTAGTTATTGAAATCGCTAAATACAGGTCCTTCCGTTCCTAAATATAAGATCACTTTCAATTTCAATTTGTTCCTATATAAAGAGCACTTTCTAAATTTTCCCAAAATTTTACCAAATTAACCCTACTAATGCTTATTTATAATAAACAAGCAAGAGAGGGAGAGCGGAGATAAAAGTATATGGTTAGGGTGAATTGGTGATATAATTTGCTAATAACTAACTTAGCTAACAGAATTAGGGAAAGTGATCCTATATTTAGGAACCATGTGGAGTATTTTGAAAATTCACCCACTGATTCAATCAAATAAGTATATATCGTGAAGCATGCTACAACTGATATCTATGGCTTTCCTTGCATAATGATATCGTGAAGGCATGCTACTTGAAATATGCCATTTTCAAAGTTAAGCCTTGAACAAACTTTAATGATAACAAGTCCTCCAGAAATAAAAATGCAAACAAGAAATGATATTTTCAAATGAAAGAATATAAATTTGGAAATATGTTGCTTTGCGATTGATAATAAAGCTACTTTCCTGTACTTACATATGTTTTTATGCAGCTAGAAATCTTGTCTAGAATTCGTCATCCTAATTTGCTGCTCCTTCTTGGCGCCTGTCCTGATAATGGATGTCTTGTATATGAATATATGGAGAATGGTAGTTTGGAGGACAGGTTATTCAAGAAAAATGGTACAGCTCCAATCCCTTGGCATGAAAGGTTCCGGATTGCATGGGAAGTAGCCTCAGGCCTTGCCTTTCTTCACAGATCAAAACCAACAGCCATTGTCCATCGTGATTTAAAACCAGCAAACATTTTGCTTGACAGTAACTTGGTGAGCAAGATTGGTGATATTGGTCTTTCTACTGTAATTGATTCAGATGTCTCCTCTACCTTATATAAGGACACTAAGCCTGTCGGAACCCTTTGCTACATAGATCCTGAGTATCAAAGGAGTGGGCTGTTAACTCCAAAATCCGATGTGTATGCTTTTGGCATGGTGATCTTACAGTTATTGACAGCAAAACCAGCTATAGGACTTACTCATGTGGTAGAAACAGCAGTTGACCATGGAAAACTCAGAGATATATTAGACATGGAGGCAGGGAGTTGGCCACTTCAGGAGACAATGGACTTAGCCCGATTAGGCCTTAGCTGTACCGAACTCCGTCGTAAAGATCGACCGAATTTAGATGATGTGATTTCTGTACTGGAACAATTGAATGAAGTGGCTAACAATGCCCAAAGATCCAGTCTTGGCGTTAAATCAAAGCCTCCTGATCATTTTATGTGCCCAATTCTCCAGGTAGTCAAAAAATTCAATATTTACTATGATTCACTATCGATGTTGCAGTAGGAATATACAGTTGGCCTAACTATCTATCTATTTTGCCCTTCCTACTGAATCAAAAGTCCCTTGTAACTTGCTCCTTCATTGGCAAATTGTTACATTTGCATATAGATCTGCTGCCATCAACATGTGGCATCATAAAATTCCAACTAATTAAGCTGGCCTTTAGAAGGTTTTATAGATAAAGTCAATTAATGTTTGTTTAGTTCGATTTTAGCATTATATAATAATAATAATCCCACATCACAAAATAAGTGCCATGTCACTAATTTCATTAGGTGTGTCAGATTTTACAAATATTTTACTTTTGATGGAGTTTGAAAGATTTCATAAGGCATGTCAGATTCTACAATTATTTAACGTTTGATGGAGTATGAAAAGAATCAAAATGAGATTGTAAAGTTGCGAGAGAGACCACTTTGAAAATAAATTTGGGGTTCTACCCTTTTAGATTGTGTAAGCAATTTTATACAACTCTTTTTGTATTTTTTATTCATTTTGTCCAGTTGATTGGTTGGCTTGAATTATATGATTGATTTTCCATTCTTCGGAGTTGTTTGAAATTGTTGTTTGGTATCATACAGGATGTGATGGAGGATCCTTGTGTTGCGGCGGATGGATATACATACGATCGCAAAGCAATTGAAACATGGCTTCAAGAGAACGACAAATCACCAATGACTAATATGGAACTTCCTCATAAGAATATAATCCCTAATTACACAATCCTATCAGCAATTATGGAGTGTAAATCTGGAGGAAAATAATACCAACTTCAGCCATTGCCAATTCTGATGTAGACATCAATTTCTGCTTCCTAGTTGTGTATGTGTGTAGTATGTATCTGTATCTCTGTATCTGTGATAGTGTGTGATAAGCAGCTGTTGTGTTATGCAATTTTGAGGTGGCTGTTTTGGTAGCTTAGTGAGGCAGATTTGGAAATGTAAATAATATCTGTTTTATTATTGCATATAATTGGATGTGGGTTTAAAGTTTGATAGACATTCTCTGTAGCACAGACTGAAATTTATTGTAGGTAGACCATGTCCTCATCTGACCCGAATCGATTGGGGTTTAATAACAGGTTTTTATTGTTACAAACCATGGATATGTGATAGGGTGAAGGGGCGAAACTAGCCACCGTAAATTTTCAAATGGACAACTTTGGCACCCGTAAATTGGATGGTGCAAAACTATACATTATAAATCAAAATGGGACAAATTTAGCCACGCCGTTAAGTTGAAGCTAACAGACATGAGTGTTGGCGTGGGGCCCACCTTCATTAAATCAAAACGTCTGTTAGCTTCAACTTAACGGCGTGGCTAAATTTGTCCCATTTTGATTTATAATGTACGGTTTTGCACCATCCAATTTACGGGTGCCAAAGTTGTCCATTTGGAAATTTACGGTGGCTAGTTTTGCACCTTCGCCCTATGTGATATGTCCTCATCTGACAACTAGAGACCAATCATCTAATGCTATGGAGACCACTAAATTGGGTTTTGCCTATCCTAATGATGTGTTTTCAGAAAGCTTGATTGGAACATAGGCTATCATGTTTAATAACATTTTATATGTACAAGAGCGTAATCAAATTTCATAGATGGCTGGATGAATTGGGCTTGTTGACCTTGTACTCGCTGGGTTATATTTCACTTGGGAAATAAAGTTGTGAATTATGATTGAGCTGTACAACACATTGAAGCTTTTATTTTTGAAAAAATATGGGAAAAAGGCTTTGCACCCAAGAGCTTCTAGCCTTCCACAATAATCCACGCCCTCTTTTATCACTAGATCATCCACATTACACAACCTATAAATTACTCCTCTAGTCTTAAATATAAGAGTTTTTTTTAGAAGTTAAGGAAGAAAATTATATGGTTAAATTATAACATGACACTTGTAATTAGATTATCTGTTATATTATAAACACAATAAATTAGATTTGAAAGAAAATATAACTATAGAAAATTTAAAAATTAATTTTGCATCTTTGATTTCTCTAAAAGGTGTTCTTATAATTATGACTGGACAGAGTATACACACACAAAACTTAATGTATTTCAAACACAAGACTTTTTTATCATAAACAATATTTTGCATATTGGAAATGCAAATCATAACATCCAATATTCAAAAAATGGCTCCTTTTTTTCCTTATTTACTCTTAAAATTGCATGTCTCATCTTTTTTCCGTGTTCTCTTCCTCACTCACCATCTTCCTAGTATGTTTGGAACAAGATTTTATACCTCATTCATTTCTTTTAACAAATTTGTCTATCTATTATTCGTTGTTTCACTGATGCAAGGATCAGAGTAGTTTTGTTCAATTGATTGATTCAGAGTTCCAAGCTAAAGTCCATACTCAAGTCAAATCAAAAGGCACAGTAATTTGGTAGTTGCTCATAAATAACATGGGGAAGTAATATTGGAGGACATATACCTTAATGCATACCAGACATGGGAATTTTAATCATAAAATGATATTTTGTATACAAGTAATGCGTATCAATATAATCTAAGATTCTACTCCATGATATTCTGGGCCACTCTGCTTTTTATGTATGGGAGTTCTTACACTTACTTTTTTGGTTTGTTTACAATTCAATTAAACAAGAATGAATCATTTGAGTTTCAGGGGATGTAATACATGGGATTGGGAAGTTTGAAGGAGCGAACAGACAAGGAATAACCCAACAAGTCACTCCACTGGTCTCCAGAGTTCCCAAGGATTCTGTACCCTTCTTTTTCCATCTCACTTCTCTTCTCTGACTTGTACGTTGTTGCCAGTTTCTTGCGGTCATTTTGGCCCCTGATCAAGTCAACAAAAGATTTAGAATCTATATTCAAAGTGAAGATTTATAAGCAACATGGTCCTCAAATTATATTTACTGGAAAGTACACAAAACAAAAGTTTCTTTGAAGAAGCTCTTGCCATATGCTAAAAAGTAATGTAATGAGAGATTGAACTAGTAGAGTAACTATGGAGATCAAGATCAAATGCAAAAACGATAACCCCATCACTGTTTGTGACAGATATTTGCACTTTCATCTTATTGAGTACTATGTGGGTGAGAAATCTTCCTACAAAAGTCGCAATTGAAGCAGGCAAACCAACTTATTCAATTACCTCAATGCAATATATTACCTCAATGCAATATATTACCTCTGATCCTAAATATTAGACTTAATTACCTAATTTGATTAGGTTAAGGATGTTAGTTAAGTTAGTTAAAATAACATGATATTACCAATATACCCTAACCATCTACCTTTACACCTAACCTCTCTTTTATTTGTCTATTATTGGGGAGCATTGATTAGGATAATTTGGTGAAAAATTAGTAAGAATTAGAACCAGGCCTAATATTTAGGAACAACATTCATCTCTCTAAATATGTCTTATATTTAGGAGCGGAGGGAGTACACTACTTGATGTGAAACTCGATAACCCTAAATACCATGATCACAATTCCGACTGTCTTTTTTGTTATGTTGAACCAATGTAGCCATTTAACAATGTTATCCTTCTGTGACTGAATCACTAAGTTGAAAGAAACGATTTATGGGGAATAAAAACTATATATAAATAAACCCTACAGGACATAGGCTCAAAAGTTAACCTATTTCTATCTTCTCCACCAAGTCACTATTGCTAGTGATACACAGATTATAACACCAATATGTTATTCGCCAAATGAAACATTATAACCATCTGAATTACAATCCATTTTAACCATATTTACAGTCACAGGAATGATTTATGAAATACAATAATGATATTCTTCATCAAAGCTTAATAGAAGGAGATAACTGAGTCCTGGAATTTTTAATATATGTTAATGCAAGAAAGAAAATGAATTGCCACAGAAAATAAATCATAGCAATAGAGGACTGCCCAAAAGAAACAGAAAACCTCGTTAAAAAGTATGTCACAGTATAATTCACACCAGGTATGTAAAACTAACCTATGAAAGCTACATGAAGTAAAACCATGCAAATTTTTTCAGAAACCCACACAATATGTTAGTTCAAACCCAAGCTTCGAAAACCAGATGCAGTTAATGTCTAATTGTCACAGCTAACCGTGAAGCCAAAATAAGGTACAAAACTATCAGTATATCAAGCTCTGTTTTAAAAGAACTACAATAAACATAATTCAAAATATTTTTCATATTTTGTACACTTTCCATAGATGAGAGTAACAACTGTAACATGATTTTCCAGAATATAATCTAACCCCTATTTAGTCACAAAAAATGATGTTCCAACTTCCAACAACCAATACAAATATACAACTGCTGTAATGACATCCGCTTTTTATTTCATCGTTAATAGAGCTTCTTAGTGCATGTGATGTGAACATGACATAGGACTACAGTAGCAGTTTCTATTCATGGTTAGCAACAAGCAAATAGGCTTTCTGTTAAGTTTCAAGAGATTCAAATAACATCAAAGGAAACTTTATCTATATCACCAAACACTACATAACTGTTATAGACTTCAATGCACTGATTAAAATTTGATAAGACATCTGGTATTATGAAAACATATAGAAGGAGAGCGAACTGATGGTTTATAAATTATGTTTAGGTTCCATTGTGTAAGGAACCATTCTAGTATAAGTTGTATAGACTATGTAACAATTGTAGGGGTATGGAGGGTTACTTTTGGGCAATATAATATATGGTGAGATGACTGGGATGTTTATTAGGAATTATTTTAAAATGGCTTGGTGTAGGGGGAGTCTCTAGCGCCCTGAAAGCCAGAGACTCGTACTGTGTGTTTAGTCATAATATATGTTTGATGCGTTTTGGTTGTGGCTGAGGGAATATTTTGATGCATTAATAGGAACAGGGCTTTGACCAGTATCAGGGGAGAGTAATTTGTAACTCTGATTTGATTCTTGCATTTAATATCAAAGCCTCAGTATTTCCTGTTGATTCTGGCTGTACGTGTGTTTCTGCTGTTTTGGAGACTAATTTCACAGGGCCACAACAAAATTCAATAAAATTATACAAGAATTTACTCCATGGTGGGATCAAACAATGAAGACTGCTAATAAGTACTAACACCTTCCCAGAAAAACATAATGTGATAATAGGAAAAGAGGGAATCTGAATAGCTTGATGTATTCCTCTGATCTGTGTGAATATATACCAGATAATAGAATCTCAATAATGAAAATAATATGTTTAATTTGTAGGGATTCAGTAAGCGGGGTTCCTTTATACAAAAGTCACACATAAAAGAATGCATATCTTTTTCTATTTATTTTTCACATCAACTCTGGCCAATCCAACACAATAGTTACAACTGGTATCTATACAGGTATGGCTGTTGCAAACTTATGGTATGTTAATCCCAAACTACTGTTAAAATAAGCCACAACAGCCAGCATATAGGAAACCTTTGACATCTCAAGGTACTATTACACAAAGCAGGGAAATAGTGGAGCAATATTATTATGATATGAACCATTTTTGCTTAAATGTGTTAATCATTTTGCTGAATTCAAGATGATTGGAACAACAGAATTGCTCAAAAATCAGGACAGCACTGATGATAGGATTTGCAGACCACATTTTAACTCTTGGCCACTTGAACTTAAGATCCAATTATATAGATCAATAGTTGAAATAGAAAAAGGCAAATCCTAAATAAGAGTTTTCCTTATACACTCAAGACTAAAAGGATGAAACACAATGAGATGTGATCACAAAAGGTCATTGAACATGCATACCCACACATAATGGTCATTCAAAAGCCACTACTAGACGAGAAAACTTCAGAAAAAATAAGACATTTGACAATATTTCTCAAAGGATAAACTGCACACTTTAGTCAACATTGGCCATAAATAATTCAGAATTACCTCAATACAAGCTCATGCCAATTTCGAAACCCAGCATTGATCAAGTTGTCAATCGTAACACCTCTATGTGCTTCACTCCTTCCAGTCAGCAATATAACCCTAAAACCCAGACTTAGAACCTCTTCATAAAGTTTTAAACTGGGTTCTATTGCAGGTGCCATCGCCTTCTCCACCCACTCATCAAACTTCTCATGGTCAAAAAGCTCATACCTACAATAACATCAAGAAAGCTTAAAAAAAAAGAAAGAAACCAATCCTACCATAGAATGTACTACCTCCTCTCTTAAACGGGAGTTGATTACGCTCCTTACTATAGAACCTAATTCTAATATCCATCATTCTTTCCAAAATATGCATGTTGGTGCTCCTTCAAGTTCAGAAAAAAAAAACACAAGACAATAAATAATATAACCAACATCCTGAATTAAATGAAATTAGCTAAACATGTGCAGCATACTTTAATCAAAGTGTTGAAATATGAGTAACTTGATCTTTATAGTAAGATGTATTCATTCCAAAATAATGTTTCATGGATTATACTACCTCCTGTCATAAACATAAGACCTAGCTGACATTTTTGGAGAATCCTAAAAAAGAAAAATAAGTCACTTTTAAATTCATTCACACACTTTTCCCCCCTAAACTAATTTATTTAACCTATAAACTAATAGTTAATCTAAAAAATATGAAATATGTCATAGTTAACTAACCTACTCCCTCCGTTCCTAAATATAAGATCACTTTAGGGATGAGAGCTTGTTCCTAAATACTCTATTTGGACTCAAGTTTTCCCTAAATTATTCCTATACTCCCTTCACCAACAAAATAGTAGTTTGAAGGTGAGATGATATTTTCAAAGCTTAGGTGAGGGGTATTTTGGAAATTTGATGTAATCCTAACTCATTGGAATGTCTTCCTTAATCTCTCCAAATTTGCTAAAGTGATCTTATATTTAGGAACGGAGGGAGTATTTTGCTTCCTTAACCTTTCAAAAAAAAAGTCAACTAGAACTTATATTCAGGACCCGAGGTATTATTTGTCAACAAAAAGTAACATGAACAAAAGAAGAGTCAAAGACATAAATTACCCATATCCATGTGCAGCATAATAGGGAAGATTAGAGAGGAGAGTCTCATCAATGTCAAATATCCACACATCCTTCCCATCACCATTCAACTGAACACTCTTTGCATAATCCCCTGCTTCCTTAGACACCGTCTCAAGATCAAAGGCATAGCCTCTACCCATCATGTACTCCTTCACGTACTCCACACATTCCCCAGGAATCGACTTCCAAGCCTTCAAATTGTTCGCCTCCACCGCGAATCTCCAGCTCGTACACCTCAATTCAACCTCATCGTCCAATTTCCTCATCTGGGTTTCCACATCCTCCGAGTATTCAATAATCAACGGCCTCGGTAGAACGCGAGGGTCCATGTTTTCCGCAGAAAACGCCACAACGGAGAACAGAGACAGAATAAGGAAAACCCAAAAGAAAGCCATCGCAAATTTGAGAGATAAAATGATACTCCTATAATAGAGGAATAAAACAAATGAAGAAGAAAAAAAATTAAAGGCAAATTCTTTGCTTCCTATGAGGGATTTTTTTTTTTATGGGAAATGCAGGATGGGAAGAAAAGGGTATGGAAATGGAATCCTTTTCTTTTTAATGTTTAATTTATTCTCTAATGAAGAGATTATGTGGGTGCAGAAGGAGGCAGGCCCTGTGAAACAAACCCCTTCGACAGAGAGGGGAATGTAGAGAGAGCTAAGCAGAGGGTTGAGCTATGTGATGGATAATCGGCATCATGAGACTTGGGAAGAAAGCTATTTGTAAAGGGAAAAACTTATCTCCAGTACTTGACCTTCATTCCCTCCAGTGTACCAATGAAAAGTTGACACATATACAACAAGCCGCATCAGCCCTACATCTCATCATTCCCAAATAAAAAAATCACCCTCTCTCCTCCCCACTTCATCTTCTTCCCCAACCTTCTTCATACCCCTCCACCACCCACCTCCACCGGCGTCTGCCACAACCGCCGCCGCCACCTCCACCGGCGCCTCCCGCCGCCGCCGGCGGTGGGGAGACGGCGACGGTGGAGGAGACGACGGAGGTGGGGAGGCGCCGGTGGGGGCTGCGGCGGCGGCGAAGACGGCGACAGTGGGATGCGCCAGTGGAGGGGACGACGCCGGCGGAGGCGGAGGCGGCGAGATGCGCCGGTAGAGGGGGCGACGCCGGTGGGAGGCGGCGGCGGCGGATGCTCCGGTGGAGGCGGCGGGATGCGCCGGTGGAGGAGACGACGCCGGTGGGGGCGGCGGCGGCGGCGGTGGGAGGCGCCGGTGGGTGGTGGAGGGGTATGAAGAAGGTTGGGGAAGATGATGAAGTGGGGAGGAGGGAGAATGATTTGTTTTTATTTGGGAATGATGAGATGTAGGGCTGATGTGGCATATTGTATATGTGTCAACTTTTAATTGGTACACTGGAGGTAATGAAGGTCAAGTACTGGAGGTAAGTCTTCTCCATTTGTAAAACATCTTTTTTGTTGGGGAGAATTTCAATTAAGGACCAAACTTGGGAATTAATTAAAAAGTAGGACCAAAACATTCTGAAACATCAGTCAAGGACCTAGGGGGCAAACTGAAATTAAATCAAGAAGGGTAAAGACTCAATTACCCTTGAGAGAACAGAACCCCAATTATACCATTTTGCCTTAATCCCTTTCTTCTTCATGGCAAAATCACTCTCTTCTTCCTCAGCCCCAACTTCATAGCAAACAGCCCCAACTTCTTCCTCATCCCTCACCCTAAAAGCGCTCAAGCACAAGACCCCCTCACCTTATTCCTTATCTCTTGCTCGAACACGAACACGAAAGGGAACACAAGACGTCTTCGTTCTTCTCTTCAGATTGCAAAACTAACTTTGTTCCTTTCCTCTTAGGCGAACACGAATCCAGCCTTATTTTAGGTATCCCATTGCAGAACCTTCATCCCTTTTTTGCGATTTGATATCTGCAATTTTTTTTAAAATAGCTGAATATTATCATGAAAGAAAGTTGTGATATCATCTCCCTTTTGCCTTATCGTTTCTGCCGTCCTCATTATGTTTGGGCTTAAGAAAATAGGAATGTTATCTTATTGAGCTGCTTAGTAATAGTTTTGATAAAGACAATATCTTTAGCCTCTGTTCGTTGCTGCCAATCTCTGTTTCTTTCAACATTTAGCACATCACTATAATGTATTGTCTGAGAATGTAAGTTGGAAGGGTAGAAATATGAGGGAGGTTTTCTAAAAATGTGAGAAGATGAAAACTTTTTCCAATTTGTCTCTTCAGTTTTCATCATCATCATCTTGCTTGTGGTAGCAAATAATTTGTTTAATTGATTTGCAATCTGATCAGAAAGCTCTGTATATATGTCGGTGTTAATGTAGAAGTTTTGGTTTTCAATGTGATATGTTTGCTATTGTTTGTAATGTTTAATTAATCCTTTGCTCCTCTCAAGCTTCTATGTAATATTTATTCCATTGTTTCTTCTATTTCTTGGTTTGTGTGTGTGTGTATAATGAATCAGATGGCCATTCATGTTTGATTATTACAGTGAGGTAGTTGCGATGGTGATAACAAGTGTAAGTAATGTTTTGGGTGTAGAATTCATGATTACATGAAGAAGTTTCTTTACATGACCATGTAACCTCTTGTTGTGCAGAAAATGGAGACAAGGCAGGACTTGGTGTGGTGACTGCTCAACCATGAAAAGAATTTTGCAAAAGGCACAATATTTTTGAAGTTAGAAGAATTGAAGAAGTGTATAAAGTAGTGAAAATTTGTTTAATGTACTTTTTTTGTTGATATTTGACATTGTTGACACTGAAAATGTGTTGGTTGTATAGAATTGTAATGTTATGGTAATATGGTAATTTATCTGAGGATCAAATGAAACTTATTTTTCACAACAAGATCGCAACAATGTGTTCGTGTGCCTAAAATACTTGTATCAGACGTTCAACAAGATAGATGGTGTTTTCAACAAGTGAAAACAGGTTTTCAACAAGGGAAATGACCATTTCAACAAGTGCATGTTAACGTGCCTAAAATACTTGTATCAGACGTTCAACAAGATAGATGGTGTTTTCAACAAGTGAAACCAAGTTTTTAACAGGTGAAATGGCCATTTCAACAGGTGCATGTTAACGTGCCTAAAATACTTGTATCAGAGATTCAACAAGATAGATGATGTTTTCAACAAGTGAAACCAGGTTTTGAACAACCCAAACCAAGTTTTCAACAAGTGAAATGGTCATTCAAACAAGTGCATGTTAACGTGCCTAATATTCTTGCACCACACCTTCAATAACTGAAATGCGGGTTTCAACAACTCAAACCAGGTTTTCAACAACCCAAACTAGGTTTTAAACAACTCAAACCAGGTTTTCAACACGTGAAATGGTCATTCAAACAAGTGCATGTTAACGTGCCTAAAATACTTGCACCACACCTTCAACAACTGAAATGCGGGTTTCAACAACCCAACCCGGGGTTTCAACAACCTAAATCGGGTTTTCAACAACCCAAACCAGGCTTTCAACAACCCAAACGAGGTTCTCAACAAGTTCATGGTAACATGCCCAAAATGCTTGCACCAGCCCTTCAACAACTGAAATGCGGGTTTCAACAACCCAACCTGGGGTTTCAACAACCCAAATTAGGTTTTCAACAACTGAAACCAGGTTTTTAACAGGTGAAATCCTTACTTGTTTAAAATGTCATATTATGATTTCAAAACTTGGTTGAGGGTCTGATGCACCATAATAAAGGACATAACATGTTTTTTTCTTTGTTCAAAATCTGATTCTTAGTTATCCATGACACGAACCGTGTGTTCTTGTTCAATTTGACATTTCACTTGTTCACACATGGGGTTCTGTTGTTGAAAAGCTCATTTTACCTGTTCAAGGTCTGATGCATGTTTGTCAAGATATTCACATTTATAGTTGATTGATGCAAACCAATAAAATAAGATATCATATGCATTCAATAGCTTATAGCAATTGACCATTGCATTCATCATAAATTTCAACTTGGTACTTGACACATGGTTCCACTAAGTACCATCCTGAAATTACATTACAACATCATAACTACCTACACTAATGCAACTCATGCCAAAAAGATATATAATGGGTGCTATATGTACATGATTAGACCTTTTCTCCCTCCCACAGTCATTTTTTCTTATCATTCTTCACATAGTAAAAAGGAAAGTTGTGTGCGCTGCTGTATTTGTATACTGCCCCTCTAAATTCATCTACATTAGCAAATATTTGACCAACACCCATGAATAATTCCTTCCATTTTGAGGCATTCACCAATGGCACTGGTGTTGGCAAACTTTCCACAACTAAGCTTCCCAGAGTAGTTGCTCTTTGTCCATTGAGATCCATGTTGGATGATGGCCCACTTTGTATTGGTGAAGGTATGTCCAGGAATTCATTTTCAAGGTCCCATATAGAAGGAGATATGGACCTTCCACTGTAAAGACTTCCCAATTTGGTGTTCCCTGCATCAACATCAACATTCTTCATTAGTATCCACCACAAATCCATTAATTTCATATCCACACACGTGTCAGACCTCGAACAAGTTAATTGCCCTTGTCAACAATATAAAGCCTCGTTTGAACAACAAAAAACCTTATTTAAACAACACTGAGTAATTTTCAACACCAAACATTCTGCAGAACACAAACAAGACAAATGTGTTTTTCAACAAGCCAAATTTCATATGGACAAGGAAGACAAAGCTTTCAACAATTAGTGGTGGATTTACAAAAACAAACACATACCTCAACACAAACATTATAAATGCACATATCAAAACAAAATAGCTTAAATGATTACAAAATTAATTTCATATCCACACATGTCAGGCCCCAAACAAGTTAATTGCCCCTGTCAACAACAAAAGGCCTCGTCTGAACAGCAAACAAGCTCTTTTTAACAACACTGAATAATTGGACTTAAAAAGCGCACCATATCAGACACCAAATACACATAGTCAAAGCACACCAAATACACACGACAGAAAGAGAAACTAAACCAAATATACAGAGAATGATAGATTTCCATAAACATACCTCACCAAAACATCAATAATCACTCCTTCTAAAGTCGATTAAACTTCTATGAAATGAAATGAGAAATGTGTTTGGTTAAGGGGGTTTGAGCATCATCAATGCTAAATGGGTATGCCTCGTCTGATCAACAAGAAGAAGAAATGAGAAATGGGTTGCATGAAAAAGAAGAAGAATGAAGAAGAAGTTGTTTGTGTGTTGGGTTATCAAAGATTCATTGTTTTTCTTCATGGATTTATCTCACGTAAGAAGAAGAAGAAGAAGAAATGAGCAATGGTTCCCATCATGAAAAAGAAGAGTGATCCCAATGCTTTTGCTTTTAATTTCATTTTGGGACCAAAGAGGGTTTTTTAAGTCTTTTCACACATGTATTCTCCTTCACTTAAGGACCTAGGTCCTCCACAGAATTTTCAGAATGTTTTGGTCCTTCACTGAAATTAATTCCCCAGTTTGATCCTTAATTGAATTTCTCCCTTTTTGTTGGGACAATTGACTTTATTTTAAGGATGTACGAGGGAGTTGTTAAAGCTATAATTTTTAATGTATACATAGAGTCTGTGGCGTACGAACGAGACTTGTTTGTGGAAAAATGACTGTTTTTTTTAATTTGACTTTTTTAGATGTAAAATTGGAAAATAGTCAAATTGTGTCTTGTGATTATCTTTGGATGTGTAGTGAGTATAAATGACTTTTTTCAATCTAACTTTTAGATATGTTTAGATAGTTACTTTTTAAAAAATATAATTAGATTAAAACATTAAATTTATTAGATAATACATATAACATAAGTAGATATTGTTAAGATTGAGAGAGAATACATCAATGAAAATTAAAAATTTAAAAAATGCATACAAATTAGAAATCACATACACATATATATGGGCAAAGGTGCAACCAATAACCTGGTAATCAAATATATCCTATAATTGCGCGTGTGGAATCTTTTTTACTTTCACACTGGGAATCGGTTCTCGAGGTGGTTTTACCTAAGTTAAAAATGTTTATTTGTCATGTGCAAAAGTTTTTTTTTGCCATAGGCATGTATGTTGTACTGTGCCCTGCGACCTGTTCTTCATCCCAAGCGTCTTAGCATTAAATTTGTGGTGGTGTGTTCTCGAGGTTAGCCCCCTATATTGCATTCCAAGTGATGTGACATTGAATGTAGTTGGTTTTCATGATCATTGAGTTTTAATGGTTTGAGCGGGAATTATTTGTTTTGTTCTTATTAGAGTTGTTGGTTGATCTTGTTAGAATCTTAAGTTTTGATGAAGACTAAAATATGAAAGAACAAGCTAAACACTTAGAGAAAAATTAGGTTAATATAGAACCACAAGTAAGAGTACAACCGGATGTGGATTTACTTCCGGATGGACTAGGACTAGCGCTCGCGGATGAATGTCTCATCCCCAGCGGAAGCAAGTGATTCACTAAGTCATAACTTAGTCTAGGAACATTAGGTGTATAAAACCCTTGAGACTAAGTTAGGATGCAACCGGATGTGGTTTTACTTCCGGATGCTTAGTGACTAGCGCTGCCTGTTGGCTTAGGCAACACTGAGCGTCAGTGAGTATAACATCAAGCCATAACCCAACGTCCAGTAGGAGTGCTTCCGGATGTGAAATTGCTTCCGGAAGTAAGAGAATTCCCTTTGACTAAATGAACTCCCACTGCATGTGACTATGTGTTATTATTGCTAGACTAACGTTCAAGTGCAGCACACTGAGTGATGTTGCTTCCAGATGTGGATTTGCTTCCTGTAGCAATCAGGATGTCAGAACGTTCAGCAGTGCAGTGTCAGATTGGTTTTTGGCAGAGCAGAGTTGTCAGAGTTGCTTTTCAGAGATAAAGCAAAGTCAACCCTGCTAAGCATTAATGAAGATGTACTTCTCAACGGTAACATGTGATTAACTGCTATATTCAAACGAACATATTCTATCTGCCGCCCAAGCCTGAATGTTTTGAGGCCGAGTATAAAAGGAACATCTACATTCAGAAGAGAGGTTGGTAGAACAGAGCCTATTGTCTGAGATATTGTATTCTACATTCCTCTCATCTTCTACTCTCTGATCTTAGAGTTGTAACATTCTTAGAGAGTAATTCATTTGTACTTAAGTGAGTAACATCATCTATTCTTAGAGAGAATCATTTGTACTTAAGTGTTTATCACAATCAGTTCATAGAGTGAACATATTATCAAATCCTCTAATTGATAGAGTCTGTTCTAAAGCTTGTGCTTGAAGAACAATATTGTTATCTTACAAAAGTGAGGGGGAGCATTTAGAGGTTTTCTAAATCTCCATAGGTTGCAAGTTTGCCCGCAAAACTTGTGGTTGAAAGGTTGCAAGTGATCCTATTGTAAAACTTGTGGTTGTAAAGGTTTGCAGGTGAGCCCGTTGCAAAACCTGTGGGTTGTTAGGTGAACCCGTGTTCGTAAAACCTAAAGTGTAAAGGCTTTCTTGTGCCTGGTTTAAACAAGAAGTTTAGTGGATTGAAAAATCTCAGGTGGAGCCTGGGGACTGGATGTAGGTCTGGAAGTGACCGAACCAGGATAAATCTGTGTGTGCTTAGTTTGTCTTTAACATTCTTATTTCCAGCACCACACCACCATACTCGTGCAAAACATAATGTGTCATCTCCTTCACCAAACACAAGCAGTCAGTTGTTAAAAGAGAATTTTAACTTTTATTCTGCCACCCAATTCACCCCCCCTCTTGGGTGACAGCCACGCATTTTAGATCTAAGTTGCTACTTTTCCTGCTTCTTTTCCTTTTTTGCTTTCTTCATTCGGCGTTTCTTCCTCTTGTGTGTTTTCAATGTTTGGGTTAATGTACTTTTCCATTTGGCCTACATATTGCAGTTGAGGGTTGGCGGGAAATACTTTTTCGTGTCACCTTTTTAACCAATGATATCACCTTTTTAGTCAAAGAAATTTTGTTCTTTTGTTTTCTCTTTTCCTTTGTTGCCATAGTCATGTGTGTTGTACCGTCCCCTGCGACCTTTACTCCATTCCTTGGATTTGTTGTTCGGGAGTTTGGTATTGTCTGCTTTTCCTTGGTCTGTCTTTTTTTTTCTTGTCGTATTTGGATTTGGTTTCTTCTCTTGCCTCTATTTTGTTTCTTTCTATATTTAGTTTTTGCTTTTGTGGTTTTTCTAAATTAACATGACTAATTCAATATTTGGTTGTCATTTCCAAAAGTTATTTTGCTATGATCATGGTGGGTTTACATGCGTAGTGGGTTTTAGTGTGATGTTTTTAGTGGGTTCTGCTCGAGGTATTTTTGTTTTAGAATCTTAAGTTTTGATGATAACTGATATAGGACCAAGACTAATCAATCACTTAGATAAGTTAGAACGATAACTAACAAAGGACAAACAATTATATGACAGACCGATCACTTATAACTTAGGCATAGTTGCATTAATTAAGTCTAAAAGCACTTACTTGAAATTTCAATTACTAGGCATAGCAATCACTTCAGTAGACACATATATCGATCATATTTTGATAATCGAAATATCAATCAGATGACTTCAAACAGAAGACCATAGCAATAATCTTAGTTAGGTTAGCAATCAAAGTATAAAGAAAAGTTAGCTTCAATTACTGCCTAGACTACACTTAGAAGCAATCGAAGTAATTGAACATCATTATAGAATAGATCAATCAGACTATTTCGATCAAAGAATATTAGTTGAATAATCAATCAGTGATCTAAGTAATCTGAGTTAGACTAATAATCGATATACTAAAAAGAATGCCTCCGATCATTAAGAGTAATTGAATCAATGGTCAAATTGATAATAGTCGAACCATCGAGTGATTACATTTCCTTTGCTCTTAAAGTGTGATCTAAGTGTGTGACAGATAATCGAAAGAGAATGAATGAGTCATGATCGAAATGTTGACCCAAAAGTAAATCAAGTACAAAAGTACAATGTCATGACCAAAACACCTTTTCAGAAGACGTTAGACACATTCTTCCGCCATATAAGCACTCAAGGCAACTTCTCTCTTAAAAATGGACAAAGTCAACTGATAAAGCTTGAAAATGCAATTAATGTTGTTCATTTTCTTCAAGCAACATGAGAATGTTAGAATCCTAAGTTTTGATGAAGACTAAAATATGAAAGAACTAGTTGATCACATAGGAAGAATTAAGTTAAAAGTGAATCCTAAGTTAAGTCACAACCGGATGCAGAATTACTTCCGGATGGATTAGAACTAGCGCTCGCGGATGGAATATACATCCCACAGCGGAAGCAAGTGAGACACTAAGTCAGAACCTAGTCTAGGCTGCTAGAGTATTGAACCTTGATGAAGACTAAGTTAGGACACAACCGGATGCGAAATCGCTTCCGGAAGACTTAGAGTAAAATAACATGACTAACGCTCACGGATGAAGAATACATCCCTCAGTGGAAGTAAACAACATACTAAGTCAGAACCTAGTCTAAGTAAGATTGCTTCCCATAGCAAACACGCTTCCCACAGCATGTATGGTTCTTACTGCACTTGATTATATCTATTACTATGTTAGACTAACATTTGTGTGCAGAACTTAGTTTTGCTTCCGGATGCAAAAGAGCTTCCGGATGCAAATACTCTTGACACTGGGATTCTGAGACTAACACTTGCAGAGCAAGACTGCCGCTTCCGGATGAACGATGATCATCCGTCAGCAGGAGTACAAGAGACAGAACGTACATATGCCCAGAAGTCAGAATGTTTTTGTCAGAGCAGAGTTGTCAGAGTTGCTTTTCAGAGATAAAGCAAGTCAACCCTGCTGAGCATTAATGGAGCATTTATGGAGCCAACGTTAACAAGGGATAAACGGACATATTCAAACGGCTTTCCTACCTACCAAACATTGGAGTATGAGAAGATGATATATAAGGAATTAGTTCATCATTTATGAAGCACCGAACATAATCTGAAAAATCATTTTCAACCATTCAAAGCTCATACTACCCAGAAAGCAAGAGAGCACTTATTGTATTCGAGAGTTATTCTCTAGTCTTCTTTACCTCTTGTATTTAAGTGTTTTCATTTATTGAGAACATCTATTGTACTTAAGTGAGTAACATTATCTGTTCATTGAGTGAACTAAGTTAGAAAATCCTTGTTTAAAGGTTGAACCCTTACAAGTAGTAAGGGGGAGCGAGTTAGGTTGTAAGGTTGCAAGTGAGCCCGGAAAAACTTGTGGTTGTAAAGGTTGCAGGTGAACCCGTTGTAAAACTTGTGGATTAGTAGAACTCAATCTGGGTGATTGAGAACTGGACGTAGGTCAAGAACTTGGACCGAACCAGTATAAAATTGTTGTGAATTTTAATTTTCTAGTTTTTATTTTGTAGCACAATTTACCCCTCCTCTTGTGCATCCTCACTTTCATTTGGTATCAGAGCAAGATCTTTCTAACTTGATTCCAACGAATCTGGAAAGAAAAGATCCAGTGATGGATGCTGATCAGATTCAGAGTACTCTTCCTGATGTCTCGATGCCTCCAAACAAACCTCCTGGATTCGATGGGTACAACTATCCATTCTGGAAATTCAGAATGGAGAACTATATTAAGGCTAATGGCCTTCGTATCTGGGATGTCATAGAACATGGTGACAATATTCCATTAGATGATGAAGGCTTTGAGAAGCCTAGGTCCAGTTTCACCAATGATGACTACTACAAGGTGGAACTGAATCATAAGGCCATCAACTTCATTCAGTGTGCCCTGAGTCAGAAGGAGTTCTTCAGAATAAGTCACCACAAAACTGCAAAGGAGATGTGGGAGGCTCTTGAGACAGCTCATGCGGGGACCTCGGGTGTGAAGGACAGAAGAGTTGAAATGCTGGTGGAGGAATTCCACAAATTCACAATGCTTCCTGATGAGCCAATCAGAGACCTGGAGCTCAGATTCACTCACCTTATAAACAACCTTGCCTCATTGGGAAAAACCATCCCAGAGAAGGATCAAGAAAACAAGATTCTCAAAGTATTGAAATGTGATTGGCTTACAAAAGTTACTGTCTTGCAGGAAGTACGGGGAGATTCAACCAGATCTATCACTGCTCTATTTGGTTCCCTGGCTGAATATGAGCCAACTCTGTTGGCACAACGAGCACCCCAAGCAGCCACAAAAGCTAAGAACCTTGCTCTAGTGGCTCCCAGCAAGGAAAAGGATGATGATGATGAGGAAGATATTGATGATGAAGAAATGGCCATGATGGTAAAAAGATTCAAAAAATTCTTCAAGAAGAAAGGAGGGTTCCAGAGAGGAGAATCTAGCTATAAGAAAGAAAAGACTCCTGTCTACTTTGAATGCAAGAAGCCTGGTCATTTCAAGGCTGAGTATCCTAGCCTGCAAAGATTCAAGGGAAAGGACAAGAGGAAGGCTTTCATGTCCTCTATCTGGGTTAACAGTTCCGATGAGGAAACTAGTGATGAGGAAGAGATTGCAAATCTCTGTCTTGTTGCTAGGGAAGATAGCACAGAAGAAATTCTCTCAGATTTTGATTCTGTCCATGGTGACGAGGTAAGCCTTACTGAACTTCAAGAAGCTTACAACGATATGCATAGAGAGTTTTTTCGGCTATGTAAGGCATACAAGGTTTTAAGAAAGAAAAACAAATCAATTGAATTCTCTGTGAATTCACTGAGTGATGAGCTAGCGGAAGCCAAGAAGCTTCCGGTAGCGGATGGCAAGGGAAATCCCCAAGTGGAACCCAATGCCTCAGTCTCAGAGAGCTGCACCAACTGCAGCAAGATCTCTGGTGAAAGAGACAGACTTTGCAATGCCTTGTAAAAGTTCACCCATGGTTCTGAAATGCTTAATGTTATCTTAATGAACCAAAGGGCCTATAGAGATAAGACAGGGTTAGGCTATAAGCACAAAGAGAAAAAGTGGGTTGAACCTAAAGTTAAACCCTACTTAAAATTCTTTCACAAAGCCTCTAGTCATACGTCTTCACCTTTCAGTTTCTGTAACTATTGTAACAGGAAGGGACACTCCACGTCCACCTGTAATGCTAAAAGGCATGGAACCAATAACACTCACAAGTGGGTTCCAAAAGAAACTAAACTGCCTAAGGACTTTCCAAGGCAAGACACTAAATGTGTACGTAGGCCTAGGGCTTGGAAACCTTTTCCAAAGGAAATCCATCCGCCTAGAGCCCACTCAAGGCCAGAGGCACAAGTTGTCTGATCCTAAGGTCAACACTGGACCAAGGGTTTCTGGCACTAATGATAAAGGACCCAATAAAGGTTGGGTACCTAAGGTTGTCTGATCCATGCAGGTCTGTCTCAAGGCATCCAAGAACCGAAAGTGGTACATTGATAGCGGATGCTCGAGACACATGACAGGGGATAAGGACAAGTTCAAATCACTAGTGATCAAAGATGGAGCCAAAGTGAACTTTGGAGGAAATCAAAGTGGAAAGATCACTAGAGTTGGTGAAGTTGGTCCTATCCAGGATGTCTACCTGGTAGATGGTCTCTGCCATAACCTGCTGAGCGTGAGTCAGAGCACGGACAAAGGAAATTGGGTAATCTTTGACTCACATGAATGTTTTATAGTTGATAAGAATGATCTGGACATAGATAAAACCAATCTTAAATACAAGCTTAAGGCCAATAGGAATGGAAATTTATATACCCTAGATTTATGCCAGCAATTAACTGAAAAATGGTTAATCACTAGTGATGAAAATAGTTGGTTATGGCATAAACGGCTAGCACATGTAAATTTTATACAGTTAGATATGCTTATAAAAAAGGAGCTAGCCCTAGGGATTCCATCCTTTAAAGTAAAGCATGATTATATCTGTGAATCCTGCCAACGAGGGAAGCAAACTAAGTCCTCATTTAAAACCAAGAAGAAAGTCTCCACTAGCAGGCCCTTAGAACTAATCCATATGGATTAGTTGGGTCAGCGAGAGTGAAGAGCTTGGGTGGAAACCTGTATGCTCTAGTTGTGGTGGATGACTATTCAAGGTTCACATGGACTATGTTTCTTCCTTCTAAGCATGATGCTTTTGATGCCTTTGTTGTCCTTGCTAAGAAAGTGTAGAATGAGAGAAATCTCAAGATAGCCGCTATAAGGACAGATCATGGTGGAGAATTCGAGAACCACAACTTCTCAGAACTATGTGAAGAGAACGGGATTGATCACACTTCTCAGCTCCTAGGACTCCACAACAAAATGGAGTAGTTGAGCGAAAGAACAGAGTGTTAACTGAGATGGCCAGGAGCATGCTGAATGAGAAGGAGGTGTCTCAAGTGTTCTGGGCTGACGCTATGAGCACTGCCTGTTATATCTCCAACAGGGCCTACGTTCGCAAGGGCTTGGACAAAACTCCATATGAATTATACAAGGGAAGAAAGCCCAACATCAACCACCTAAGAATCTTCAGATCAAAGTGCTATATCCACAATAATGGAAAGGTAAATCTGGGTAAGTTTGATCCTAAGGCAGATATAGGAATTTTTATAGGATACTCCCTTAGAAGCAAAGCCTATAGGGTATACAATATGAGAACTAGAAAAGTTGAAGAATCCATGCATGTTGTATTTGATGAAAACCCCTCATGGGAAGGAGCCACAGAGGATGATGGAATCCTAAATTTTTCAAAACCACCATCATCTTCACCACCCAAAGAAACACCAGCAAGTGATCCTAAAAGAGAGGATGACCCCATTGATGAACCTAGAGTGCTGACGGTGCCTGATGAGGTACAGTTGCCAACAGCTAGGAGACATCACAGGGATCATCCACTTGACCAAGTGCTTGGTGATGTTTCTTCTGTTGTTAGAACTAGAAGGCAGGTTCAAAATGAAGTTGAGTTTGGAGCATTTCTATCTCAAATTGAACCAACTTCAGTTGAACAAGCCCTAGAGGATTGCGACTGGATCATTGCCATGCAGGAAGAACTCAACCAATTTGAAAGGAGTCAAGTCTGGGAACTAGTGCCTAGACCGTCTCACCAATCCATAGTTGGGACCAAATGGGTCTTTAAAAACAAACTGGATGAGACCGGGCTAATCACTAGAAACAAAGCCAGATTGGTTGCAAAAGGATATAACCAAGAAGAGGGTTTTGACTATGAAGAAACCTTTGCCCCAGTTGCAAGACTTGAGGCCATAAGGATTCTTCTAGCATTTGCATCCATGAAAGGTTTTAAATTATATCAAATGGATGTAAAGAGTGCATTTCTTAATGGCTATATTAAGGAAGAGGTGTATGTTGAACAACCTCCTGGCTTTGAGGACCTTAAACATCCAAAACATGTGTATAGGTTGAAGAAAGCATTGTATGGCCTGAAACAAGCTCCTCGAGCTTGGTATGAGAGACTTAGCAACTTTTTGCTAGGAAAAGGTTTCTGTAGAGGCAAATTGGATAATCCACTGTTCATTTTGCATAAGGTCATGACATGTTAGTTATTCAGATTTATGTTGATGATATCATTTTTGGAGCAACTAACGAGAAACTCTGTGAGGAGTTCTCAAAGACTATGCAGGGAGAGTTTGAAATGTCGATGATGGGAGAATTGACATTCTTCTTAGGCTTGCAGATCAAGCAGAAAAAGGATGGCATATTCATCTCCCACACCAAGTACTGCAGAGAACTTCTTAAAAAGTTTGGGATCGATGAATGCAAGGAGTATGATACTCCTATGAGCACCACTGCCGCTCTCGATGCAGATGTTAAGGGAAGTACAGTAAGTCAGTCAATGTATAGGGGCATGATAGGTTCCCTACTATATTTAACAGCTAGTAGACCTGACATTCAATTTAGTGTTGGCATGTGTGCTAGATTCCAAGCCAACCCCAAGGAATCACACCTAACATGTGTTAAACGTATTCTGAGATACCTTGAGGGAACTCAAGAACTTGGTCTCTGGTACCCCAGAGGTAACCAAGAGTTCTTGTGGGCTTATTCAGATGCTGACCATGCAGGTTACAAGACTGATAGAAAGAGCACCAGTGGCCAATGTGCCTTCCTAGGAGGCGGCCTGGTGTCTTGGGCAAGTAAAAAGCAAACCTGTGTGTCACTGTCATCCACAGAGGCAGAGTATATTGCTGTTGCAAGTTGCTATGCACAAGTGCTTTGGCTGAAGAATCAACTCCGAGATCTTGGCTTAGATTTCCCAGAGGCCCCCATCCTCTGTGATAACACAAGCACCATCAGCCTAGCCTGTTAGAATCTTAAGTTTTGATGAAGACTAAAATATGAAAGAATAGACCAAGTACTTAGAAAGCAATAGGTTAACATAGGATCCCAAGTAAGAGTGCAACCGGATGTGGATTTACTTCCGGATAGTCTAGGACTTGCGCACGCGGATGAATGTTTCATCCCCCAGCGGCAGCAAGTAACTCACTAGGGAATTAACTTAGTCCATGAGCATTAGATACACAAAACCTTAAGACTAAGCTATGATTCAACCGGAAGTGAAATTGCTTCCTGTTAGATTTAGACTGGCGCAGGCTGATAGAATAGAATAACCCCAAGCGTCAGTGAATCAGCCACGTCAAGTGAAATTGCTTCCTGTTAGATTTAGACTGGCGCAGGCTGATAGAATAGAATAACCCCAAGCGTCAGTGAATCAGCCACGTCAAGTGAAATTGCTTCCTGTTAGATTTAGACTGGCACAGACTGATAGAAGAGATATAACCCCAAGCGTCAGTGAATAAGCCACGTCAAGTAAAATTGCTTCCTGTTAGATTTTGACTGGCACAGACTGATAGAATAGATATAACCCTAAGCGTCAGTGAGTTTACCACGTCAAGTGAAAGTGCTTCCGATAGCTTAGTGACTAGCGCTGACTGTTGGATTGAAGGACACTGAGCGAGAGTGAGTAATAGTGAACTAAATATTTCATCCAGTGGATTTACTTCCGGATGTAGAAGTGCTTCCGGATACATCATAGACTAAGAGAACACCCACTGCATGTGACTATGTGCTTATATTGCTAAACTAACGTTCAAGTGCAGCACACTAAGTAAGGTTGCTTCCGGATGTGATTTTGCTTCCGCAAGCAATCAGAATGTCAGAACGTTCAGAGATGCAGTGTCAGAATGCTTTTGTCAGAGGAGAGATGTCAGGACTACTTTTCAGAGATAAAGCAAGTCAACCCTGCTATGCATTGATGAAGCATTTATTGGGTAAACGGTAACATGGGAAAAACGGCCATATTCAAACGGCTAGCCCACCTACCAAGAGTTCAAAATGTTTGAAGACTATATAAGGAAGCTCAACTTCATTTATGAAGTAATCAATTATCTTTGAATATTCTTGAGAGAAGTTAGAGCGAGAAACTAAGAACACCTTCAAGCATTCAAAGCTGCCCAGAAAAGTAAAGAGCATTTAACACATCGAGTGATCCTTTTCACCTACTTATTCTGTACTCTTTGTTGTTAAGTCTCTTCTTGTTATAAGAGCATTGATTGTACTTAAGTGTGTAACACCATCCGTTCTTTGAGAGAACTTAGTCAGAAAAATCCTTTAAGTGTAAAGGTTAACCCCTTGCTTGGTGTGAGGGGGAGCTAGTTAGAAAGGTTACAAGTGAGCCTGTGTAAAACTTGTGGTAAGGTTGCAAGTGATCCCGTGCAAAACTTGCGGTTGTAAGGTTTCAGGTGAACCCGATTTAAAACCTGAGATATAGTGGAACTCGGCCTGGGTGGTTGAGGACTGGACGTAGGTCAGGTAGACCGAACCAGTATAAATCTTGTGTTGTTTTATTTGAGCATTTATTTTTTGAAGCACAATTCACCCCCCCTCTTGTGCATCCATTACTTTCATTTGGTATCAGAGCGGGTCTTTCTCACTCGATTCCAACGAATCCAAAAAGCAAAGATCTAGTAATGGATACGGACTATTCTCTACCAGATGTCTCTGTTCAACCCAACAAGCCCCCAGGCTTCGATGGGTACAACTATCCATTCTGGAAGTTCAGAATGGAGACTTATATCAAGTCAAGTGACATTAGACTATGGGACGTGATCGAACGTGGGGATCAAACTCCCTTAGATGAGGATGAATTTGCTAAGGTGAGAGCCAGATACACTCCTGAGGACTATGCTCTAGTCCAACTGAACCATAGGGCTATGCACTACATCCAGTGTGCTCTCAGCCCCAAAGAGTATCACAGGATCAGCCACCACAAAAATGCTAAAGATATGTGGGAGGCTCTTGAGGTTGCTCACTCTGGAACCAGGGGAGTAAAAGCAAGACGTGTTGAGATGCTGGTGGAAGAATTTCACAAATTCACCATGCTAAGTCCCACTAAGCCTATCAGAGAGTTGGAGCTTAGGTTCACCCATCTCATCAACAATTTGGCCTCGCTGGGTAAGGATATTCCTGAAAGAGAGCAAGTAAGCAAGATCCTAAAGATCTTGAAGGGTGACTGGATCACCAAAGTAACTATCTTGCAGGAAGTGCAAGGAGAATCAACCAGCTCCATCACCGCACTATTTGGCTCTCTTGCTGAATACGAACCTACCTTGCTGGCTATGAGAGCTCCTCAAGTCTCATCCAAGAACAAGAACCTTGCCCTTGTTGCTCCCAGCAAGGAAATCAATGATGATGATGAGGATGATGAGGAAGAAATGGATGATGAGGAGATGGCAATGATGGTGAGGAAATTCAGAAAGTTCTTCAGAAAGAAAGGAGGCTATCAGAGAGGTGACTCCAGCCAGAAGAAGGGACACAAGAAGGAGAAGGTCCCTGTCTGCTTTGAATGCAAGAAGCCTGGTCACTTCAAGGCTGAGTGTCCCAGTCTGCAGAGGTCAAAAGGGAAAGACAAAAGAAAGGCCTTCGTCTCCTCCATTTGGGTGAATAGCTCAGATGACGAAGCAAGTGATGAAGAAGAAGTTGCCAACCTCTGCCTGGTAGCTAGAGAAGATGATGAGGAAGCATCTTCAGATCTTGACCTCACCAACGAAGATCATGAGGTAACTCTTTCTGAACTACATGAGGCTTACAATGAGGTTCATGAAGAATTCTCTAGACTGTGTAAAGCCTATAAAGTGTTGAAAACTAAAAAGGAATCACTTGAGTCCAAGGTGGACTCACTAAGTGAAGAGCTAGCGGAAGCTAGAAAGCTTCCGGTAGTGAATGGCCAGGGTTCTCCCCAAGTAGAACCTAACGCCCCAACACTTGAGAGCTGCCCTAATTGCAGCAAAATCTCAGCTGAGAAAGACAAGCTGCAAAATGCCCTGCAGAAGTTTACAAATGGTTCAGAAATGTTAAATATAATCTTAATGAATCAAAGGGCTTATAGGGATAGGACTGGCTTAGGATATACTCCTACAGGGAAAAAGTGGGTAGAACCTAAAGTAAAGCCCTACTTAAAGTTCTTCCATAAAGCCACTAGTCATAGCTCCTCACCTTTCAGCTTCTGTAACTACTGCAACAGGAAAGGACACTCCACGTCCACCTGCAATGCCAAGAAGCATGGAGCTAGTAGCTCTTACAAATGGGTCCCTAAAGAAACCAAGGCTACAAAGGATCCTCCACCTGCAAAGGAAACCAAGAGAGGACAAGGATCCCGAGCCTGGAACCATCCCATAGGGAAAACCCAAGAGCCTAGAGCCAGCACTAGGCCAGAGGCTCCAAATGATCATAAGCCCAAGGTTAAGGCCAATACTAGACCAAGGGCGCTAAAAGCTAATGACAGAGGACCCAAGAGAGGTTGGGTACCTAAGGTTGTTTGATTATTTCAGGTATGTCTCAAGGCATCCAAGAACAGAAAATGGTACATCGATAGCGGATGCTCGAGACATATGACTGGAGACAGAGACAAGTTCAAATCTCTGGTGATCAAAGATGGAGCCACAGTGACCTTTGGAGGAAATCAAAGTGGTAAGATCACTGGAGTTGGAGAAGTCGGACCAGTCAAAGATGTCTATCTAGTGGACGGTCTCTGTCACAACCTGCTGAGCGCAAGCCAGAGCACTGACAAATGAAACTGGGTAATTTTTGATTCAAATGAGTGCTTAATAGTTGATAAGCAGGATCTGAATTTAGACAAGGCCAATTTAAAATGCAAACTTAAGGCCAATAGAAACGGAAACCTATATACTCTAGACTTATGTCAACAATTGGAAGATAAATGTTTAATATCTAGTGATGAAAACAGTTGGCTTTGGCATAAGAGATTAGCTCATGTTAATTTTACTCAACTTGATATGCTAATCAAAAAGGAGCTAGCCATAGGTATTCCAACTTTCAAAGTAAAGCATGATTTTATTTGTGAATCCTGCCAACGAGGGAAGCAAACAAAGTCCTCGTTTAAAACCAAGAAGAGAGTCTCCACCAGCAGGCCCTTGGAACTAATCCATATGGATTTGGTTGGGCCAGCGAGAGTGAAGAGCTTGGGTGGAAACCTATATGCTCTAGTGGTGGTGGATGACTATTCAAGGTTCACTTGGACTATGTTTCTTGCCTCTAAGCAAGATGCCTTTGATGCTTTTGTTGTCCTGGCTAAGAAAGTGCAGAATGAGAGAGAGCTCAAAATCACAGCCATAAGGACAGACCATGGAGGAGAGTTTGAGAACCATAGCTTCTCTGAGCTATGTGAGCAAAACGGCATTGAACATAACTTCTCAGCTCCTAGGACTCCTCAGCAAAATGGAGTGGTCGAAAGGTGAAATGTGTGGCTGTCACCCAAGAGGGGGGGTGAATTGGGTGAGGGAATAAAAACTTTATTTCTTTTCGAAAGACTGCTTGTGCTTGGTGATGATGTTACTGAGTAATGGTATGCACAAGTCAGTATGTTATGTGATGCAAAAATAGAATGTTTAAATGTAAGTTTATGCACACATAAATTTATCCTGGTTCGGTCACCCAGACCTACATCCAGTCCCCAGGCTCCACCTGAGATTTTCAATCCACTATTCTTGTTTAAACCAGGCACAAGAGAAGCCTTTACACTTTAGGTTTTACGAGTACGGGTTCACCTAACAACCCACAGGTTTTACACCGGGTTCACCTGCAAACCTTACAAATGCAAGTTTTACGGGCTAACTTGCAACCTATGGAGATTTAGAAAACTTCTAAATGCTCCCCCTTACAAAATGTAAGATTACAATTATGTTCACTCTATGAACTGATTGTGCTAAACACTTAAGCTCGAATGACTCTCTCTAAGAGTAGATGGTGTTACTCACTTAAGCACAAAAGAATCACTCTCTAAGAATATTACATATCTAAGTCCGAGAGTAGAAGATGAGAGGAATGTAGAATAGTGTTTCAGACAATAAGCTCTGTTCTCTCTCTCTCCTCCTTTTTTCTTCTGAATGTAGATGTTCCTTTTATACCAGCCTCTGAATATCCAACCGTTGGAGAGGCAATAAGGCCGTTTGAATATAGCCGTTGGGCCTTGTTTACGTTGTCCTCATTAATGCACAGCAGAGTTGACTTTGCTTTATCTGAATAGGGTGCTTTGTCCAGCTGTTCTGTCAACACTGTTCTGACAACACTGTTCTGGCAAAAGTCGTTCTGACATCTATACACTGTACGGTCTGACTCTTGCTTGTTGTCAGATGAGGACTTCGTTCCTCAAGCATAAGTCCAGGATGCTAAGAGACTTACTATCGGAAGCTCTCTTGCTAACTGAAGTGAAACTCGTGGACTCTAACATTCTGCTTGCTATCATAGAGGAACTTTGTCTTCCAAGCACTTGTCCATGAATGATAAGAGTGCTTTGCTATTGGATGCTCTCTTGCTATCAGAAGCTCTCTTATGGACTCTGACTCTTGTGGGCAGTATGAGCTTTGACACTTTGAATGAATCTTCAGATTATATTCTCCTTATCTCTCATACTCCTCATGCTTGGTAGGTAACAATGTTGTTTGAATATCTGTTATCCTCTTGTTACCGTTGGAAGGAACATCTTCTTAAATGCTCAGCAGGGTTGACTTGCTTTATCACTGAAAAGTAGTCCTGATACCTCTGCTCTGACAAAAGCATTCTTACTTCTGAGTATGTGACATTTTCTTTTGTACTCTTGCTGACGGATGATCATCGTTCATCCGGAAGTGGCAATCTTGCTCTGCAAGTGTTAATCTCTGAAATCCAATGCCAAGAGTCTTTGCATCCGGAAGCTCATTTGCATCCGCAAGTGTAACTAAGTTCTGCACATACTGGTTAGTCCAACATAGCAATATATATAATCAGATATAGTAAAACTACACATGTTGTGGGAAGTTTGCTATGGGAAGTAGTCTTACTTAGACTATGTTCTGACTTAGTGTAATGTCTACTGACTCTAAGGGATCTCTATTCCAATAGTCAGCTTAAGTCTCGTTAGTTTACTCTAAGTCTTCCTAAGTGACTCAGTGTGTCATTCATGCTATGTATATTAAGTCAACACACAATCACATGAAGTGGGAGTTTACTTAGTCTAGGATGTATCCGGAAGCACTTCTCCATCCGGAAGTGAATCCACTAGATGTAGGATTTTGTTTACTATTGCTCACTCTCGCTCAGTGTTAGGTCACTTCAACAGCCAGCGCTAGTCACTAAGCTATCGGAAGCACTTCTACTGGACGTTGCTTACATTCACTGACGCTTAGTGTTATCGTGTTCTATCAGTCTGCGCTAGTGAAAGTTTATCAGGAAGTGATTCCACTTGACGAGGCTAATTCACTGACGCTTGGGGATATATCTATTCTGTCAGCCTGCGTCAGTCTAAATCTATCAGGAAGCAATTTTACTTGATGAGGCTGATTCATTGACGCTTGGGGTCATTCTATTCTATCAGTCTGCGCCAGTCTAAATCTAACAGGAAGTGCTTTCACTTGGCGAAGTAGACTCACTGACGCTTGGGGTGAGATCTATTCCATCGCTCTGCGCCAGTCTAAGTCTAACAGGAAGTAAACTCACTTCCGGTTGAGTCATAGCTTAGTCTTAAGGTTTGTGTACCTAATGTTCATGGACTAAGTTAAATCCCTAGTGAGTTACTCGCTGCCGCTGGGGGATGACACATTTATCCGCGTGCGCGAGTCCTAGTCTATCCGGAAGTGATTCCGCATCCGTGAGCGCTAGTCTTGATTCATTCGGAAGTGAATCTGCATCCGGTTGTGACTCTAGTGCTAATACTTCCGGAAATGATCTTGCATTCACAAGTGATCTAACTCAGGGTTCTAACCATGTCATCTAATCCTTCCTAAGTGTTAATTATGTTCTTTTAAGTACTAGACCATATCATACCTAAGTCACCATCAAAACTTAAGATTCTAACATTCTCCCCCTTTTTGATGATGACAAACCCATAGATGACTAGAGAACATAATTAAACTTAGATCACTTCCAGAGCTATATTTCATTCCCAGTTCTCTCCCCAGATATCTTATCTTTCAGCTCTAGACATCTCATGTCTCATCTCTAGACATCTCGTGTCTCATTTCTCTCCCCCTTTTGGCTTCATCAAAATTCAACAAGTGCAAGCTAGCCTTAGGGATGGGGATACTTCTATCGTTCTCCTAGGAATGGGCTTTCTACCTAATATTTCTCCCTATTCTTCCTAAATATTATGTAGGATAACTAAACAGTGTGAGACAGAAGGAAGAAAATATTGATTCAGTATTCTAAGTGTGTTTACTCTCCCTAACCATTATGCAAGATAACAGAACATGTTTTGCAAGAATTAAGTCTAGATCAAAACATACAAAAACAGTTCTCTTTTTGAAGGTGAAAGTTCCTTTTTAAATATAAAAGACATCAAAAGTAATTTTGACCTTCTTGAAATGATTAACATGATATCAAAATAATTTTGGTGCGTTTAAAATGATGATTATGATATCAATTGAAAATTTGTGATTTTTAAATTTGACTGCCAAATGAAATCAAATGAAATATGTGAGTTTGAACTTGTGATATCAAATGAAATGATTGACTGCCAAGTGATATCAAATGATACCATGTGAAAAATGAAATCAAGTCAAATGAAATTTGTGAGTTTAAAGTGCCAAAAATAATTTCCAAATAATTGCATCACAGCATCTTAAGAGTTTATTATCTATGACAGCATGCAACCCTCTATTTCCAAGGGATCATTATCGAGTAATGTCCTTTACTTCTCTTCTATATTAAGGTTAATCATTACTGAATCAAGAAAGGAAGCATATAAGAGAGGTATGTTATCAATTTACTTTCCAGCGTGTCATATAAAGGATACAGATGTGTGAGCTAGGATGATTTTCTAAAGCAGTGAATGATTTTGAAGTCAATGCAGATTGAGCAAAGAAATCCTAAATTGACACCCTTACCAATGCCATGTATGCATCATATATAAGAGATGGTAAGGTGTAGATGTTACCACAGATGAGGAATCTCCAGACTCTATTAGACTCATGAATCTTAATCATAAGCATGCTTCCTGACATCTTCAAGAGATGTGCTATCTCAAGTGGAAACCCCTAGTGCAAGTGCTTTGATGATTCGCTTCGGCAAGCTGAGCTACAACCAAAAGCAGACATGACTGGGCAGTCACTCTACTCTTCCCATGGTTCAATAGTTGGCCTGCTATCGAAAGCGCTGATTGTTGCGAAAGCATCCTTGCTCAAACTTGATGATTGGGCCTTCATGTGCTTGAGGAAACAAGTGCTTTTCTGATGGTCAGTGAAAGAACTTAAGATTTAACATTGGAGACCATCCTCTGGACATTCAAGTCAATCTGTGTTAATCACCACAAGTTAATAATTTTAAGAAATCATGCTTGCTAGTTGGTTTAAGAAAATATGAACAATGATTATGTGAAAACTAATTTTGAAATTGTCTATACGTTCACATAGTTTCACTATCAAGACATGAACTCTATTTATACTCTCATAGATAAATATCAATGTTATAGTACAAAGAGTATCAAACAGGTGGCATACTTTCAGAGTTTCATAAGCAAGTATAGTTCAATAAATATGCCTCAAGGATGTTCATGTTAGATCATGAAGACATGTGAATTTTTAACATAATGAAATTTTGAAAAATCTTCATCCTCACAAAAATGAAATACTGGAAATTTTCATGCTCACAGAATAGTTTGATTTTAAGACTAAATTCGGTTTACAAAAACAACCAAATTTCAGCATATGATTACGAGAATAATTTCCGAATTTTTGCTCAAGTTCTTCTAGATATGCTCAGTGTGATCTCACTGTTCTTAGGATATCAACAAGCTTGAAATTAATACAGATTATAGCATGCTTGTGATTCTATGCCATGTTTTACAGATCTTAGCAGAGTTCAATTCAAGGCATTTCCTAAGATTTCTAATGCATGTCAGACAAGAGAGAGTCTATCCATTTAATTTCACAACAGAATATGTAAGGGATAGAAATGCTCATGTGTATTGGCGAGAGTTTCTCAGGGTTGGTATAGCCATTCCACACATCTTGATAAGAGACATTTTCGTTGTCATTCTCTCTTGGTTATATTCATTGTTCAAGCTTCAATAATCTGTGTCAACATTCTTAAACCACAAACTTGAACTGAGATCATTAGTAGATTGAGAACTTAAAGATGTAATTAAGAGGGATGTATTGTTCTCGAAACCATAGCTGCTTATGCATTGAAAAGCTTGATGCAAGAGATACCACATGAAATGGAAAATCAGAAATAACTTTTGAGTGCTATCATGAGGTATGGTTGTCATGTAGATTTAAAGATGATCAGAATTTGTTTTGAAAGTTTGTATATCAAAAGGATCTTTCAAAAATCAAGGTGAATGCATAAACTATTTTCTTTCATGAAAGACGCCCTTAAAAGATTCGCTAAGCATATATGAGTAAAACTGTTAAGCCCATCATGCATTTACTACCCAAGTGATTGTTCGAGTAAAGAGGAAGGTAGGAATGATATCACCATCTATGCGTGACGAATGCTTATCAAGACTTGACTGATTGTTCAGATGAGATAAAGTCCTGAGTCTTGCTGAACCTCGGAATTGTCTTTCCCAAGAAGATCTTCTATACTTATCCTTGGTTCGAAGCACTTTCTTCTGAGAGTTAAGATTCAAGTGCCTTTTCAATGTTGATCGAGGAGTCCACTCTCTCTTGTTCTTCTCAGGATAGTTGAATGGAACTTTGTGATAGCTCATCCTTGAGACAGAACCATTGTTCCTGGTGGTTGCAGATTGCTTCTTATTATTGTACCAGGGGTTTTCAGCAGTTGCATCGCCACGAGTTCTCTCCTTTGGGTAAGAGAAACTCTTGATCTTTCCTGCACAAGTAAGGCACTAGGAGGATGTTTTGGTACCCATTTGTACTCACTTTCTGAATCTTCTAGGCAGAAATGGATACTCTCCTCACTGAAGCCTGCTTCCTCAATATCAGCTTCCAGAAGCTCATCAGTAGATGATCCATAACGAGCACGAGTTGAGCTTTGGACAGCTGTGCTTTCAAGAGATGGGTTAGAAGCATATATCACATCAAGAGTATTCCAAATGTCTTTAGCACTAGAGCAATGTTTGATTTTCTGGAAATCATTTTCAGTTAAGCCTTTGTATAAAATTTGCATTGCTCTAATATTTAAGGAAAACAAATTTTTCTCCTTTTCAGTCCAGTTTCCTCTAGGTTTGAAATCAAAATCATTTTCAAAAATATCCCACATTTTCAAACTAGTGGATTGTATAAAACTTTCCATTCTTGCTTTCCACCAACAAAAATCAATATTTTCTAACACAGGTGGAATGATATGATCAAAGCCTTTGGAAAACATTTTAACCCAAATCAGCCAAGGTCTTTACACTTGAGATCGTTGGATCCTTTAAACAAGTGACCTGCTCTGATACCAAATGAAATGTGTGGCTGTCACCCAAGAGGGGGGGTGAATTGGGTGAGGGAATAAAAACTTTATTTCTTTTCGAAAGACTGCTTGTGCTTGGTGATGATGTTACTGAGTAATGGTATGCACAAGTCAGTATGTTATGTGATGCAAAAATAGAATGTTTAAATGTAAGTTTATGCACACATAAATTTATCCTGGTTCGGTCACCCAGACCTACATCCAGTCCCCAGGCTCCACCTGAGATTTTCAATCCACTATTCTTGTTTAAACCAGGCACAAGAGAAGCCTTTACACTTTAGGTTTTACGAGTACGGGTTCACCTAACAACCCACAGGTTTTACACCGGGTTCACCTGCAAACCTTACAAATGCAAGTTTTACGGGCTAACTTGCAACCTATGGAGATTTAGAAAACTTCTAAATGCTCCCCCTTACAAAATGTAAGATTACAATTATGTTCACTCTATGAACTGATTGTGCTAAACACTTAAGCTCGAATGACTCTCTCTAAGAGTAGATGGTGTTACTCACTTAAGCACAAAAGAATCACTCTCTAAGAATATTACATATCTAAGTCCGAGAGTAGAAGATGAGAGGAATGTAGAATAGTGTTTCAGACAATAAGCTCTGTTCTCTCTCTCTCCTCCTTTTTTCTTCTGAATGTAGATGTTCCTTTTATACCAGCCTCTGAATATCCAACCGTTGGAGAGGCAATAAGGCCGTTTGAATATAGCCGTTGGGCCTTGTTTACGTTGTCCTCATTAATGCACAGCAGAGTTGACTTTGCTTTATCTGAATAGGGTGCTTTGTCCAGCTGTTCTGTCAACACTGTTCTGACAACACTGTTCTGGCAAAAGTCGTTCTGACATCTATACACTGTACGGTCTGACTCTTGCTTGTTGTCAGATGAGGACTTCGTTCCTCAAGCATAAGTCCAGGATGCTAAGAGACTTACTATCGGAAGCTCTCTTGCTAACTGAAGTGAAACTCGTGGACTCTAACATTCTGCTTGCTATCATAGAGGAACTTTGTCTTCCAAGCACTTGTCCATGAATGATAAGAGTGCTTTGCTATTGGATGCTCTCTTGCTATCAGAAGCTCTCTTATGGACTCTGACTCTTGTGGGCAGTATGAGCTTTGACACTTTGAATGAATCTTCAGATTATATTCTCCTTATCTCTCATACTCCTCATGCTTGGTAGGTAACAATGTTGTTTGAATATCTGTTATCCTCTTGTTACCGTTGGAAGGAACATCTTCTTAAATGCTCAGCAGGGTTGACTTGCTTTATCACTGAAAAGTAGTCCTGATACCTCTGCTCTGACAAAAGCATTCTTACTTCTGAGTATGTGACATTTTCTCTTGTACTCTTGCTGACGGATGATCATCGTTCATCCGGAAGTGGCAATCTTGCTCTGCAAGTGTTAATCTCTGAAATCCAATGCCAAGAGTCTTTGCATCCGGAAGCTCATTTGCATCCGCAAGTGTAACTAAGTTCTGCACATACTGGTTAGTCCAACATAGCAATATATATAATCAGATATAGTAAAACTACACATGTTGTGGGAAGTTTGCTATGGGAAGTAGTCTTACTTAGACTATGTTCTGACTTAGTGTAATGTCTACTGACTCTAAGGGATCTCTATTCCAATAGTCAGCTTAAGTCTCGTTAGTTTACTCTAAGTCTTCCTAAGTGACTCAGTGTGTCATTCATGCTATGTATATTAAGTCAACACACAATCACATGAAGTGGGAGTTTACTTAGTCTAGGATGTATCCGGAAGCACTTCTCCATCCGGAAGTGAATCCACTAGATGTAGGATTTTGTTTACTATTGCTCACTCTCGCTCAGTGTTAGGTCACTTCAACAGCCAGCGCTAGTCACTAAGCTATCGGAAGCACTTCTACTGGACGTTGCTTACATTCACTGACGCTTAGTGTTATCGTGTTCTATCAGTCTGCGCTAGTGAAAGTTTATCAGGAAGTGATTCCACTTGACGAGGCTAATTCACTGACGCTTGGGGATATATCTATTCTGTCAGCCTGCGTCAGTCTAAATCTATCAGGAAGCAATTTTACTTGATGAGGCTGATTCATTGACGCTTGGGGTCATTCTATTCTATCAGTCTGCGCCAGTCTAAATCTAACAGGAAGTGCTTTCACTTGGCGAAGTAGACTCACTGACGCTTGGGGTGAGATCTATTCCATCGCTCTGCGCCAGTCTAAGTCTAACAGGAAGTAAACTCACTTCCGGTTGAGTCATAGCTTAGTCTTAAGGTTTGTGTACCTAATGTTCATGGACTAAGTTAAATCCCTAGTGAGTTACTCGCTGCCGCTGGGGGATGACACATTTATCCGCGTGCGCGAGTCCTAGTCTATCCGGAAGTGATTCCGCATCCGTGAGCGCTAGTCTTGATTCATTCGGAAGTGAATCTGCATCCGGTTGTGACTCTAGTGCTAATACTTCCGGAAATGATCTTGCATTCACAAGTGATCTAACTCAGGGTTCTAACCATGTCATCTAATCCTTCCTAAGTGTTAATTATGTTCTTTTAAGTACTAGACCATATCATACCTAAGTCACCATCAAAACTTAAGATTCTAACAAAAGGAAGAACAGGGTTCTGACGGAGATGGCTAGAAGCATGCTCAACGAGAAAGAGGTTTCTCAAGTGTTCTGGGCGGACGCTATGAGCACTGCTTGCTATATCTCCAACAGAGCCTATGTTCGCAAGGGCTTGGATAAGACTCCATACGAGCTATACAAAGGGAGGAAGCCCAACATCAGCCACCTCAGAATATTTGGATCAAAATGCTATGTGCATAATAATGGAAAGGTAAATTTGGGTAAGTTTGATCCAAAGGCTGATGTAGGTATATTCATAGGATATTCCCTTAGGAGTAAAGCATATAGGATATACAACATGAGAACTAAAACTGTAGAAGAATCCATGCATGTTGTATTTGATGAAACTCCTACATGGGGACAATTCACAGAAGATGATGAAGCACTTAATCTTCCAAAACTACCATAATCTTCCTCACCACCAAAAGAAACACCAACAAGCAATCCCAAAGAAGAAGATGAACCCAGTGATGAACCTGGAGTGCAACTCATGCCTGAGGAGGCACAGTTGCCAATAGCTAGGAGACATCACAGGGATCATCCTCTTGATCAAGTGCTTGGTGATGTTTCTTCTGGTGTCAGAACTAGAAGACAAGTTCAAAATGAAGTTGAGTTTGGAGCATTCCTATCTCAAATCGAACCAACTTCAGTTGAACAAGCTCTTGAGGACTGCGACTGGATTATTGCCATGCAGGAAGAGCTAAATCAATTTGAGAGAAGTCAAGTGTGGGAACTAGTCCCAAGGCCGTCTCATCAATCCATAGTGGGGACCAAGTGGGTCTTCAAAAACAAACTGGATGAGACAGGTCAAATTACAAGAAATAAAGCCAGGCTAGTAGCCAAAGGATATAACCAAGAAGAAGGCATTGACTATGAAGAAACTTTTGCTCCAGTTGCTAGACTCGAAGCAATAAGAATTCTTCTAGCCTTTGCATCCATGAAAGGTTTTAGATTATATCAAATGGATGTAAAGAGTGCCTTTCTTAATGGTTATATTAAAGAAGAGGTATATGTAGAACAACCTCCTGGCTTTGAGGACCATAAGCACCCCAAACATGTGTATAGATTAAAGAAAGCTTTATATGGCCTGAAACAAGCTCCTCGAGCTTGGTATGAGAGACTCAGCAGCTTTTTGCTGGGCAAGGGTTTCTCAAGGGGCAAATTAGATAATACACTGTTTATCCTTCACAAAGATAGAGATATGTTAATTGTCCAAATTTATGTTGATGATATTATATTTGGGGCAACTAACGAAAAGCTTTGTGAAGATTTCTCTAAGACTATGCAGGGTGAATTTGAGATGTCAATGATGGGAGAACTAACGTTCTTCCTAGGCCTGCAAATTAAACAGAAGAAGAATGGAATCTTCATCTCCCAAGCTAAGTACTGCAGAGAACTACTCAAAAAGTTTGGGATGGATGAATGCAAGGAGTATGACACTCCTATGAGCACCACTGCCGCACTCGACGCTGACGCAAAAGGTAAATCTGTCAGCCTGCCCATGTACAGGGGAATGATAGGTTCCCTCCTATACTTAACGGCAAGCAGGCCTGACATTCAATTTAGTGTAGGCATGTGCGCTAGGTTTCAAGCCAACCCCAAGGAATCACACTTGACATGTGTTAAACGTATTCTGAGATACCTTGAGGGAACACAAGAACTTGGTCTTTGGTATCCCAGAGGTAACCAAGAGTTCTTGTGGGCTTACTCTGACTCTGACCATGCAGGTTATAAAACAGATAGGAAGAGCACCAGTGGACAATGCGCCTTCCTTGGTGGTTGTCTGGTGTCTTGGGCTAGCAAAAAGCAAACTTGTGTGTCCTTGTCATCCACTGAGGCAGAATACATTGCTGCTGCAAGTTGTTGTGCACAAGTGCTATGGCTGAAGAACCAGTTGAGAGATCTTGGCTTGGAGTTCCCTGAGGCACCCATCCTCTGTGACAACACAAGCACAATTAGCCTCGCCAAGAATCCAGTTCAGCACACAAGGACAAAGCACATTGACGTCAGACATCACTTCATCAGAGACCATGTTCAAAAGAAGGATGTCAAGGTGCAGTTTGTCCCCACACAACAACAGCTTGCTGACATCTTCACCAAGCCTCTGGGGGTTGACCAATTTACTTTCATAAGAGGTGATTTGGGAATGGTAAACCCAAATGAAGTGTAAATTCTATTCATTATACTTGATTGTTTATCACTTACAACAATACTAACTTAGGCATCGGAGTGCCAATATATGTTTTTGCAGGTGCTCAATGTTAAATCTTAAGCAAGTGCAACCGGAAGCAAAACCACTTCCGGATGATCACTCACTGACACTGGATGATCAAGCCAAGAGAGCGCCAGCACCAGTCCAAGAGACACGTCACTTCAGAAAACGCTTCAACTTCCCAAATGAGACGTTATGTCTTTTCTGATAATATGAAGCGACACGTGTCATCAGGTGTGTCGTTCCAACTTAAATTGTTTACTCTACTTAATGTGTGAAAATCTGAAGAGACATGACCATTTTACCCTTAGTAACTTTACCTATAAATAGGACATCATTTTTCACTTTCACTTTTCACTTTCACTTACAAATTCTCTGCATACATTCTTCATCTTCATCTATGCTCTTCATTCTCTTCATACATCCTTTCGCATTTTACCACCAACCCACACAAAAATGGCCGGATCTCATGAAACAAACCCAATTTCAAAGAAACCTTCCTCATCTAAGAAACACAAGTCAAAATCTGGGAAATCAAGTCATAAACATTCTGGAAAATCTGGGCATCGTGAAGAACATCGCAATGAACATCAAGAACACCATGAAGTTTCTGGGTAGAATACCCCAGGGCAGGATCAAAATATTCAGGGTCAGCTTGAAACTTCTGGTAGAATGGCAGAACAATTAGTGATTTCTAAGCAAGAGAAGCTTGATAAGAAGAGGAAGTCCATCCCTAAGGAGGAGGCTGCAACGATCAAATCTGCCGGAAATGCATGGTACCAGTACCAGCTTCTGTTAGGGCCTTTGCCGAGGAAGTAAAGGAAGAACTTCTTTTAGGCTGCCTGAGTCCTTGGTGGGTCCTCTCCGTGCTGAGTCTGACGCTGGCTACACGCAGCAAGGGGAGCGAATCCAGCCGCTTGAGGACAGAGTGTGCCAAGTCGAGAATCATCTTGCCAGGGTAGATGCAAAACTAGATCTCATCCTCAGCCACCACCACAAAATGACCACCAATCCCCACCATCACCAAACCATGACCACCAATCCCAACCTTCACCTTCTCATGACCAACAAACCCAAGACTCACCCCAACACTCTCCACGCCAATCCTCACTAAACTCTCCATCTCCACCTCCTTCACCCACACGACCTGGCGCTCCTACACGCTCTCCACTCCGCTTCTCCAACGAACCTTCCCCCCACTCCAATCCTATCAACCCCAACTCTAGACCAAGCTCCAATCCCCTGGCCGAGCACCTTGGATTTCACACTGCCATTCACCCCCTCAGCCAAATCTATATAAGAGATTATCCTCGCCTTCAACCACTCTCCGATGACCATTTACCATTTACCCCAGCCTCCACCAACTACCAAGAATACTCCTCCACTCATCCCTACGAAGGTCTCTTTGTCACCCCCAATTGGTTCCCCAACCCTACCTCATCCGACCCTACCTCATCACCAGAAAGTACCCAATCTACCTCCTCCCCAGAGACCTCACCCCAAAAACCTCCACCCTCCTCTTCCTCAACTCCATCCCTAGCCCTCACCCTCTTTGATGATGCCAAAAGGGGGAGAGATGTGATGTCCACTCTGCCCACTCTGCGCATGTCAATGAACACAAGGGATGTCCTCAGCCAGCCATCCCTCTGGTTTGATGAAGACATCGCAGCTGGAAATTGAAGACATGACTCCTGAGGAGTTTGAGAAGTTTGAATTCACAGACAAGCTATCCTTTGGTCAGATGGCCTGCCTCGATACTGACAGAACTAGTGCCATGCCCACTCCTCCGATTAACAAGAGCAAAGGGAAGAGTAAGGGGAAAGGGAAAAGGAAAGCCCAGGAAGTTGAGGAGGATCCCAACTTCCCTGTATGGAACGTGAAAATCCGGGCTGTTCACTATCCCAATGGAGAGGTCTCCTACTTCGACGATGCTACAGGGTTCCCTGGGTATGAAGAAGTGGAGAACCTGAAAAGGGCATTCGAGGAGTCTATTGAATCAGAGAGGCTCAGAAGGGAAAGAGATGAAAAAGAGCTTCAGCAGATCATTGCCCAGATAGACCAGAGTGTGCGTGAGGCAGAGCTAGCCAAACTACAAAAGGAAAATGAAGAAAGACAAAAGGAGAGGGAGAGGAAAAAGAAACACAAACCATGAACCCCCAATCCAAACACTCTTTTAACTTAGAAATTTTTCCTTCTTGTTTTGTTTTCATGCATACTTTCATACTTGCTTAGTGTTATTTACTTGTATATGTTCTTTACTTGTAAATGTTATTTGATGATATACTTTGACTTGTAACTTATGCTTATCAATAATATTTGTCTAAGTTACTTTTTCTTATCTATTGCTTTTATTCTTTTGCTAAATCCTTCCTTATGAACTTAATCGATAAAACTAAGTTTGTCATCATCAAAAAGGGGGAGAATGTTAGAATCTTAAGTTTTGATGAAGACTAAAATATGAAAGAATAGACCAAGTACTTAGAAAGCAATAGGTTAACATAGGATCCCAAGTAAGAGTGCAACCGGATGTGGATTTACTTCCGGATAGTCTAGGACTTGCGCACGCGGATGAATGTTTCATCCCCCAGCGGCAGCAAGTAACTCACTAGGGAATTAACTTAGTCCATGAGCATTAGATACACAAAACCTTAAGACTAAGCTATGATTCAACCGGAAGTGAAATTGCTTCCTGTTAGATTTAGACTGGCGCAGGCTGATAGAATAGAATAACCCCAAGCGTCAGTGAATCAGCCACGTCAAGTGAAATTGCTTCCTGTTAGATTTAGACTGGCGCAGGCTGATAGAATAGAATAACCCCAAGCGTCAGTGAATCAGCCACGTCAAGTGAAATTGCTTCCTGTTAGATTTAGACTGGCACAGGCTGATAGAAGAGATATAACCCCAAGCGTCAGTGAATAAGCCACGTCAAGTAAAATTGCTTCCTGTTAGATTTTGACTGGCACAGACTGATAGAATAGATATAACCCTAAGCGTCAGTGAGTTTACCACGTCAAATGAAAGTGCTTCCGATAGCTTAGTGACTAGCGCTGACTGTTGGATTGAAGGACACTGAGCGAGAGTGAGTAATAGTGAACTAAATATTTCATCCAGTGGATTTACTTCCGGATGTAGAAGTGCTTTCGGATACATCATAGACTAAGAGAACACCCACTGCATGTGACTATGTGCTTATATTGCTAAACTAACGTTCAAGTGCAGCACACTAAGTAAGGTTGCTTCCGGATGTGATTTTGCTTCCGCAAGCAATCAGAATGTCAGAACGTTCAGAGATGCAGTGTCAGAATGCTTTTGTCAGAGCAGAGATGTCAGGACTACTTTTCAGAGATAAAGCAAGTCAACCCTGCTATGCATTGATGAAGCATTTATTGGGTAAACGGTAACATGGGAAAAACGGCCATATTCAAACGGCTAGCCCACCTACCAAGAGTTCAAAATGTTTGAAGACTATATAAGGAAGCTCAACTTCATTTATGAAGTAATCAATTATCTTTGAATATTCTTGAGAGAAGTTAGAGCGAGAAACTAAGAACACCTTCAAGCATTCAAAGCTGCCCAGAAAAGTAAAGAGCATTTAACACATCGAGTGATCCTTTTCACCTACTTATTCTGTACTCTTTGTTGTTAAGTCTCTTCTTGTTATAAGAGCATTGATTGTACTTAAGTGTGTAACACCATCCGTTCTTTGAGAGAACTTAGTCAGAAAAATCCTTTAAGTGTAAAGGTTAACCCCTTGCTTGGTGTGAGGGGGAGCTAGTTAGAAAGGTTACAAGTGAGCCTGTGTAAAACTTGTGGTAAGGTTGCAAGTGATCCCGTGCAAAACTTGCGGTTGTAAGGTTTCAGGTGAACCCGATTTAAAACCTGAGATATAGTGGAACTCGGCCTGGGTGGTTGAGGACTGGACGTAGGTCAGGTAGACCGAACCAGTATAAATCTTGTGTTGTTTTATTTGAGCATTTATTTTTTGAAGCACAATTCACCCCCCCTCTTGTGCATCCATTACTTTCATAGCCAAGAATCCAGTGCAGCACACAAGAACAAAGCACATTGACGTTATGTTAGAATCTTAAGTTTTGATGAAGACTAAAATATGAAAGAACGAGCTAAACACTTAGAGAAAATTAGGCTAATATAGAACCCCAAGTAAGAGTACAACCGGATGTGGATTTACTTCCGGATGGACTAGGACTAGCGCTCGCGGATGAACATCTCATCCCCCAGCGGCAGCAAGTACTTCACTAAGTCATAACTCAGTCTAAGAACATTAGTTGTATAAAATCCTTGAGACTAAGTTAGGATGCAACCGGTTGTGAATTTGCTTCTGATTGCTTAGTGACTAGCACTGGCTGTTGATTTGGACAACACTGAGCATCAATGAGTATAATATGATCATAACCCAACGTCCAGTGGAAGTGCTTCCAGATGTGGAATTGCTTCCGGATGTAAGAGAGCTCCCTTAGACTAAGTGAACTCCCACTGCATGTGAGTATGTGCTATTATTGTTAAGACTAACGTTCAAAGTGCAGTACACTGAGTGGTGTTGCTTCCGGATGTGGACCTGCTTCCGCAAGCAATCAGAATGTCAGAACGTCCAGAGCAGTGCAGTGTCAGAGTGCTTTTTGGCAGAGTAGAGTTGTCAGAACTACTTTTCAGAGATAAAGCAAAGTCAACCCTGCTAAGCATTAATGAATCAATTAATGGGCAAACGGTAACATGGGATAAACGGCCATATTCAAACGGCTAACCCACCTACCAAGAGTGAGAATACTTGAAGACTATATAAACAAGCTCATCTTCATTTATGAAGATAACTTTGACATCTTGAAGAAAGCTAGAGTGAGAAAATGAGAATATCCTTCAAGCATTCAAAGCTGCCCAGAAAAGCGAAAGAGCATTTAACACAATGAGAGTTCTTTTCATCTAGTTATTTTGTACTCTTTGTAGTTAAGTCTCTTCATTTATTAAGAGCATTCATTGTACTTAAGTGTGTAACATTATCCGTTCTTAAAGAGAACTAAGTTTAGAAAATCCTTTATTTGTAAAGGTTGAACCCTTGCAGGTTGTAAGGGGGAGTGAGTCAGAAAGGTTGCAAGTGAACCTGTGTTAAAACTTGTGGTTGTAAGGTTGCAAGTGATCCCGTACTAAAACTTGCGGTTGTAAAGGTTCTAGGTGAACCCGTTTGTAAGACATGGGGATAGTGGAACTCAACCTGGGTGGTTGAGAACTGGACATAGGTCAGGTAGACCGAACCAGTATAAAATCTTGTGTTTCATTGTTTTAAGTTTTATTTGGTAGCACAATTCACCCCCCCTCTTGTGCATCCACCTCTTTCACGTTAGACATCACTTCATCAGAGATCATGTTCAAAAGAAGGATGTCAAAGTGCAGTTTGTTCCTACTCAGCATCAACTTGCAGATATCTTCACCAAGCCTCTGGGGGTTGATCAATTTACTTCTATTAGAGGAAATTTGGGAATGGTAAATCCAAATGAAGTTTAATCTTCAGAATAAACCTGTGCTTAGTTGATAAAACCTGTAAACTGTACTAACTTAGGCATCGGAGTGCCAATCTCTAGTTTTGCAGGTCCTCTAGCATGTCAATGTTAAATCTTAAGTGGGTCACTTTCGGAAGCAAATCCACTTCCGGAAGCTCCTTACTCTACTTAGCATGGATGCTGACGCTTGGACTTGGTGCTGAGCAACCGGAAGCGCCAGTATTGGGAAAAGGACACGTCACTTCAGAAACGTTTCATCTTCTCCCACAAAAACCGTGCCTTCTCTGACAATCAGAAACGACACGTGGCATCAGGTGCGCCGTTCCAATTTAAAATGTTTACATTTTCCCATAAATGTGTGTGTTTCCCATAAACTGCCATCATGACCTTTCGCATCAAAAAACATCAAAAATGCATAAATAGGTCATTCATTCATCACTTCTCTCACACACAACACCCAAACTCTTTGAACTCTCTCGACTGTTCATCATCTTCATCGTCTTCATCATTGTTCATCTTCATCTTCATCTTCGCATTCATCTTGTCTGCACTCCTCTCCTTCCACAAAAACTATCACAGAAATGGCCGGGTCAAACGAATCTAACCCTCATCTCCAGAAAGGTTCCTCCTCCAAGAAATCTGGAAAATCTGGGAAGAGGAAAGATAAACAAGTCAGATTTGCCGAAGAACAACCATCCAAACGCCAGAGAGTTCCTGAGGATGACTACTCAGAATATAAATCTGGGCCGCTGGAAGCCATCTCCCAAGCTTTTGAGAACAGAAACCCTTATCTTAGCAACGACATCTACGTTGATTTGAAGAAATTGGCAGATCTGGGTTATGACCTCACTGAGTATCTGCACAAGTACATGAACTGGCTGGGCTTGCAAAATGAGTATAACATCAACGTGCTGAGGGTGTTCTATGAGTCTCTAACTGCGGCAGTGAAGTATAAGGACATTAGTAAGCAAAAGACTGCAATTGGTGGGGTTAACTTCAAGGCCACTGTCAGGGGAAGAAGGATTAAGTTCAACTTTAGGCACATCAACCGCTTCCTAGGGATCACTGACGAAGAGTTGAATGTGTGGTCCTTCCATGAGCACCTGGACCAAGCAGATTTGGAGGATGCTTATGGGACTGGTGGAAAGAAAGTCTCAGGCATGCCCTACACACAGAGGGTGCTCTAGTATATCTACTCCAGAATCATGACCCACAAGGGGGGTAACTTCAACGAGTTCACCTAACTGGACAATCTTTGGCTGGCCAGATTCCTTACCAAGCAACCTATCAACCCTGGGCAACTGATCTCCCTCGAGCTTCTCCGATGGGTAGACAGTAAGGACAAGGGGAACACTTCTCTCCCATACCCTTAGTTCATTGCCTTCCTCCTGGAGAGTTTCAATATCAAATCAACAGAGGAAGCCGATAACAAGAAGTGCTTGCCCATGGGATCGATGAACTTGGGCAAAATGGGGGCCCACTACATCAAGCCTGAGAAGGCCACTCAGTCTGGCTCTTAGGCTGGAAGCGCCTCTCATACTTCTCATCCCTCTGCATCTGGAGCAGGGGATCAAGAAGCAGACTCCCACCAGGCTGGTCCCAGCAGCACTCGTGCTCCAAGGGTGTCTGCTACTCAGAAGTCTCTCATCAATGAGTTAAAATAAGAGCTTCTGTTCAAGTTGCCGGGTCCACTGATGAACGATCTCAGGGAAGAATTCCAAGAGAACTACAGGAGGCAGCGCCGAAGGATCAAGCGATTGGAAGATCGCTTTGATGGGATTGAGGCCACATTGGACCTTATCCTTCTCCACCTCCAAGAACTTCCTCACCAAGAGCCACCACCACCACCTCCTCCTCCTCCTCCTCCCCCTCCACCCCCACCGAGCCCACAAAATGACTCTGACCCTCACCTCGACTCCCCTCACCACTCACCCTCACCCCACAACTCTCCATCACCCAGTCCCTCTCCATCCCCTAGCCACTCACATTCACCCAGCCCCTCACCTTCCCCCACTCACTCCCCTCCTTTAAACTTTGACGACCACACTTCCTCACCTCCACCTTCACCACCCAGATATGGCCCTGAGCCTCCTCCCACCATTCCCCCCTCATCCTCCTCCCTGGCCCTCGCCCTCTTTGATGATGCCAAAAGGGGGAGAGAAATGCTAAGTCAGCCGTCCCTGTGGCTAGATGAGGCGTTGCTGCTGCCCTCAGAAGGGCAATGGACATGAAGCGGATTGGCCAAGCAGAAAGGCTCATCCGTGGTGAAGCCATCCGATTCATGAGCCAACAACAGTCTGCCAGCAGTAAGACCAACCTTGAGATGGTGCTGGCTGATCAACCTGAGGTGCCACCTACTGCTGAGCCTGTACCAGCCTTTGCTCCTATTGCCGACCTATTTGAGGAGCTATGCATGAAGTATGGCTTTAAGAGGCCAGAGCCGCTAGTGAGCGTTATAGCCAAGCCAATTCCTCCCTCTGCGCCTGCCCCTGTCCCTCCTCCACTCAGCTTCAATAAGTCAAGGGTTAAGACTGTGGCTAGAAAGAAGGCTGCTTCCTCCCCTAGTGCATCCTCAGATAGTAAAGAGGAGTCCATTGTTGCTCCTGAGGATATTGAGGTTGAAAGGGTGCCACAGCAAGGGGGAGCTTCTGAGCCTCAGTCATCCACCCAAGAGCAAGCTCAGGCAGTAGATAGTGAAGTCCCACCAGAAGTGGTGCTGAAGCTGGAGGTGGAAGACATGACACCTGATGAGTTTGAGCGCTATGGTTGGACTGACAGACTCACATATGAGCAGCTCTTTGTTCTGGATGCTGAGAGGGCTAATGCTAAGAGTCTTCAAGAAAAGGGGAAAGGGAAAGGTAAAGGAAAAGCAAAGTCAAGCCTATCACAAGACCCTGATTACCCTGCCTGGAATGTTAAGGTTAAGGCTGTCCATCTCCCTCACGGATCCATCCCCATCGGAGATACACAGCTTGGAAGGTCTTTTGGGTTTAATGAGGGTGATGATCTGAGAAGAGCCATCAAGGAATCCCTTGAGCTTGAGAGAGTTAGAAAAGCCAATGAGATGGATGAGATGTGAGCCAAGATGAATGAGGAGCATGAAGAGATCCAGAGAGAGAAAGAGAGGAACAAAAGACACAAACTATAAAACCCAGCCTCTCATGCATAGCACAACATTTTGTTCTTTCATTTTTCATACATAGTTATCTGTCACACTTGTAAATCTGTTTACTGTTGTTTTGTTGCTTATACATGTAGTTGATTTACATATTAATGAAGTTCGCTTTTGAGTTCATATCTGTGTGTTATTTAATTATATGCCTTTAAATATGAATTCATAAGTTAACTTAGTTTGTCATCATCAAAAAGGGGGAGAATGTTAGAATCTTAAGTTTTGATGAAGACTAAAATATGAAAGAACTAGTTGATCACATAGGAAGAATTAAGTTAAAAGTGAATCCTAAGTTAAGTCACAACCAGATGCAGAATTACTTCCGGATGGATTAGAACTAGCGCTCGCGGATGGAATATACATCCCACAGCGGAAGCAAGTGAGACACTAAGTCAGAACCTAGTCTAGGCTACTAGAGTATTGAACCTTGATGAAGACTAAGTTAGAACACAACCAGATGCGAAATCGCTTCCGGAAGACTTAGAGTAAAATAACGTGACTAACGCTCACGGATGAAGAATACATCCCTCAGTGGAAGTAAACAACATACTAAGTCAGAACCTAGTCTAAGTAAGATTGCTTCCCATAGCAAACACGCTTCCCACAGCATGTATGGTTCTTACTGCACTTGATTATATCTATTACTATGTTAGACTAACATTTGTGTGCAGAACTTAGTTTTGCTTCCGGATGCAAAAGAGCTTCCGGATGCAAATACTCTTGACACTGGGATTCTGAGACTAACACTTGCAGAGCAAGACTGCCGCTTCCGGATGAACGATGATCATCCGTCAGCAGCAGTACAAGAGACAGAACGTACATATGCCCATAAGTCGGAATGTTTTTGTCAGAGCAGAGTTGTCAGAGTTGCTTTTCAGAGATAAAGCAAGTCAACCCTGCTGAGCATTAATGGAGCATTTATGGAGCCAACGTTAACAAGGGATAAACGGACATATTCAAACGGCTTTCCTACCTACCAAACATTGGAGTATGAGAAGATGATATATAAGGAATTAGTTCATCATTTATGAAGCACCGAACATAATCTGAAAAATCATTTTCAACCATTCAAAGCTCATACTACCCAGAAAGCAAGGGAGCACTTATTGTATTCGAGAGTTATTCTCTAGTCTTCTTTACCTCTTGTATTTAAGTGTTTTCATTTATTGAGAACATCTATTGTACTTAAGTGAGTAACATTATCTGTTCATTGAGTGAACTAAGTTAGAAAATCCTTGTTTAAAGGTTGAACCCTTACAAGTAGTAAGGGGGAGCGAGTTAGGTTGTAAGGTTGCAAGTGAGCCCGGAAAAACTTGTGGTTGTAAAGGTTGCAGGTGAACCCGTTGTAAAACCTGTGGATTAGTAGAACTCAATCTGGGTGATTGAGAACTGGACGTAGGTCAAGAACTTGGACCGAAACAATATAAAATTGTTGTGAATTTTAATTTTGGGGAAGGCCCAAAAATGATACATAACTATTGGCCAAGGAACAGAAATAATACATAACTATTTCGAGGTACAAAAATGATACACAACTTTTACAAAAATGATATTTTCACTAATATAACAATAATATTAGACATGTAATGTCCAAAATGCGCTTATAAATTAAATAAATTTTCTTCCTCACCCTCTCCTTCCTTAGCTTCTTTCTTCTACCAACACTTCCTTCAATAAATAACTCGTCCACCAGTGGCTTCAACTCTCAGCAACTCGTTAGGGCGATCAGGCTGCAAAAACATGAAAACAGAATCTTTTTCTCTGGTTCTTGTTCACTGAGCCGTTTCCTATTCAGCTTCTCTACTCTAAAAATTACTGTCCATTGAGCCATTGTTTTCAGCTTCTCTCTTTCTTGCCTCAGCTCTCTTTTTTCTTCTCTCCTCTCACCCCAACACAACCAAATCCAAACCTCACATATTGCTCTGCATCCTCATCTCTCTCATCACCCATCTCACACTTTAACTCCATCTTTTTCATCTTCTATTTCACTCTCTTCTCCCTTCTTTTTCGCTCCCTCTTCCTTTTCTTCTTGCTGAAGGAGAGAGAGATAGAGCTGATCGCCGGTTCGGCCTTAGCAAATAGCGATGCTGGGGTACTTTCTTGTGTTTATTTTCCTCCTTTACCTCTCCTTTCAGATTGTTAACGAATTTTGGCTGAGCTCTGTTTTCATGTTTTTGCAGTCTGATCGCCCTAAGCGCATTTTGGACTTTTCATGTGTAATCTTATTGTCATATTAGTGAAAATATCATTTTTGATCCCTTGTTAAAAGTTGGGTACCATTGGTGTACCTTGCAATAGTTATGTATCATTTTTGTTCCTTGGCCAATAGTTATGTATCATTTTTTGGTCTTCGTCCTAAATTAATCGCAGGCGGGTAAAAGTTTATTTAATTATAAGGGCATTTTGGACATTTCATGTCTAATATTTCTATCATATTAGTGAAAATATCATTTTTGATCACATGTAAGAGTTGGGTATCATTTTTGTACCTCGAAATAGTTATGTACTATTTCTGTTATGTATCATTTTTGGGCCTTCGCTCTTTAATTTTCTAGTTTTTATTTTGTAGCACAATTTACCCCCCATCTTGTGCATCCTCACTTTCATTTGGTATCAGAGCAAGGTCTTTCTAACTTGATTCCAACGAATCTGGAAAGAAAAGATCCAGTGATGGATGCTGATCAGATTCAGAGTACTCTTCCTGATGTCTCGATGCCTCCAAACAAACCTCCTGGATTCGATGGGTACAACTATCCATTCTGGAAATTCAGAATGGAGAACTATATTAAGGCTAATGGCCTTCGTATCTGGGATGTCATAGAACATGGTGACAATATTCCATTAGATGATGAAGGCTTTGAGAAGCCTAGGTCCAGTTTCACCAATGATGACTACTACAAGGTGGAACTGAATCATAAGGCCATCAACTTCATTCAGTGTGCCCTGAGTCAGAAGGAGTTCTTCAGAATAAGTCACCACAAAACTGCAAAGGAGATGTGGGAGGCTCTTGAGACAGCTCATGCGGGGACCTCGGGTGTGAAGGACAGAAGAGTTGAAATGCTGGTGGAGGAATTCCACAAATTCACAATGCTTCCTGATGAGCCAATCAGAGACCTGGTGCTCAAATTCACTCACCTTATAAACAACCTTGCCTCATTGGGAAAAACCATCCCAGAGAAGGATCAAGTAAACAAGATTCTCAAAGTATTGAAATGTGATTGGCTTACAAAAGTTACTGTCTTGCAGGAAGTACGGGGAGATTCAACCAGATCTATCACTGCTCTATCTGGTTCCCTGGCTGAATATGAGCCAACTCTGTTGGCACAACGAGCACCCCAAGCAGCCACAAAAGCTAAGAACCTTGCTCTAGTGGCTCCCAGCAAGGAAAAGGATGATGATGATGAGGAAGATATTGATGATGAAGAAATGGCCATGATGGTAAAAAGATTCAAAAAATTCTTCAAGAAGAAAGGAGGGTTCCAGAGAGGAGAATCTAGCTATAAGAAAGAAAAGACTCCTGTCTACTTTGAATTCAAGAAGCCTGGTCATTTCAAGGCTGAGTATCCTAGCCTGCAAAGATTCAAGGGAAAGGACAAGAGGAAGGCTTTCATGTCCTCTATCTGGGTTAACAGTTCCGATGAGGAAACTAGTGATGAGGAAGAGATTGCAAATTTCTGTCTTGTTGCTAGGGAAGATAGCACAGAAGAAATTCTCTCAGATTTTGATTCTGTCCATGGTGACGAGGTAAGCCTTACTGAACTTCAAGAAGCTTACAACGATATGCATAGAGAGTTTTTTCGGCTATGTAAGGCATACAAGGTTTTAAGAAAGAAAAACGAATCAATTGAATTCTTTGTGAATTCACTGAGTGATGAGCTAGCGGAAGCCAAGAAGCTTCCGGTAGCGGATGGCAAGGGAAATCCCCAAGTGGAACCCAATGCCTCAGTCTCAGAGAGCTGCACCAACTGCAGCAAGATCTCTGGTGAAAGAGACAGACTTTGCAATGCCTTGCAAAAGTTCACCCATGGTTCTGAAATGCTTAATGTTATCTTAATGAACCAAAGGGCCTATAGAGATAAGATAGGGTTAGGCTATAAGCACAAAGAGAAAAAGTGGGTTGAACCTAAAGTTAAACCCTACTTAAAATTCTTTCACAAAGCCTCTAGTCATACGTCTTCACCTTTCAGTTTCTGTAACTATTGTAACAGGAAGGGACACTCCACGTCCACCTGTAATGCTAAAAGGCATGGAACCAATAGCACTCACAAGTGGGTTCCAAAAGAAACTAAACTGCCTAAGGACTTTCCATGGCAAGACACTAAAGGTGTACGTAGGCCTAGGGCTTGGAAACCTTTTCCAAAGGAAATCCATCCGCCTAGAGCCCACTCAAGGCCAGAGGCACAAGTTACTCATAAACCTAAGGTCAACACTGGACCAAGGGTTTCTGGCACTAATGATAAAGGACCCAATAAAGGTTGGGTACCTAAGGTTGTCTGATCCATTCAGGTCTGTCTCAAGGCATCCAAGAACCGGAAGTGGTACATTGATAGCGGATGCTCGAGACACATGACAGGGGATAAGGACAAGTTCAAATCACTAGTGATCAAAGATGGAGCCAAAGTGAACTTTGGAGGAAATCAAAGTGGAAAGATCACTGGAGTTGGTGAAGTTGGTCCTATCAAGGATGTCTACCTGGTAGATGGTCTCTGCCATAACCTGCTGAGCGTGAATCAGAGCACGGACAAAGGAAATTGGGTAATCTTTGACTCACATGAATGTTTTATAGTTGATAAGAATGATCTGGACATAGATAAAACCAATCTTAAATACAAGCTTAAGGCCAATAGGAATGGAAATTTATATACCCTAGATTTATGCCAGCAATTAACTGAAAAATGGTTAATCACTAGTGATGAAAATAGTTGGTTATTGTTAGAATCTTAAGTTTTGATGGTGACTAAGGTATGATATGGTCTAGTACTTAAGAGAACATAATCAGCACTTAGGAAGGATTAGATGACATGGTTAGAATCCTGAGTTAGATCACTTGAGAATGTAAGATCACTTCCGGATAGATTAGGACTTGCGCATGCGGATGAATGCTTTCATCCCCCAGCGTCAGCAAGTAAATAACTAGGGATTTAACTTAATCCATGAACCTTAGGTGCACAAACCCTAAGACTAAGCTATGGTTCAATCGGAAGCGAAGTTGCTTCCTGTTAGACTTAGACTGGCGCAGAGCGACAGAATAGATATTACCCCAAGCGTCAGTGAGTCTACTTTCCCAAGTGAAAGCGCTTCCTGTTAGACTTAGACTGGCGCAGAGCAATAGAATAGTTATTACCCCAAGCGTCAGTAAGTCTACTTCGCCGAGTGAAAGCACTTCCTATTAGATTTAGACTGGCGCAGGTTGATAGACTAGATATAACCCCGAGCGTCAGCGGAAATGCAACATCAAGTGAAGTTGCTTCCTGTTGGATCTTGACTGGCGCAGACTGATAGAATAGATTTCACCCTAAGCGTCAGTGAGTTCACTACGTCAAGTAAAAGTGCTTCCGATAGCTTAGTGACTAGCGCTGAGTGTTGGGATGAAATACACTAAGTGAGAGTGAGTTATAGTGAACCAAGATCCTTCATCTAGTAGTTTTACTTCCGGATGTAAAAATGCTTCCGGATACATCATAGACCAGATCAGAACATAGTCTAAGTAAGACTACTTCCCATAGCAAATTTCCCACAACATGTATAGTTTTTACTATATCTGATTATATATATTGCTATGTTGGACTAACCAGTATGTGCAGAACTTAGTCACACTTGCGGATGCAAATGAGCTTCCGGATGGAAAGACTCTTGGCATTGGATTTCAGAGACTAACCCTTGCAGAGCAAGATTGCCACTTCCGGATGAACGATGATCTTCCGTCAGCAAGAGTACAAGAGTAAATGTCACATACTCGGAAGTCAGAATGCTTTGTCAGAGCAGAGGTGTCAGGACTACTTTTCAGAGATAAAGCAAGTCAACCCTGCTGAGCATTTAAGAAGATGTTCCTTCCAACGGTAACAAGAGGATAACAGACACATTCAAACAACATTGTTACCTACCAAGCATGAGGAGTATGAGAACATAATCTGAAGATTCACTCAAGGTGTCAAAGCTCATACTGCCCACAAAAGTCAGAGTCCATAAGAGAGCTTCTGATAGCAAGAGAGGATCCAATAGCAAAGCACTCTTATCATTCATGGACAAGTGCTTGGAAGACAAAGTTCCTCTATGTGATAGCAAGCAAAATGTTAGAGTCCACGAGCTTCAGATAGCAAGAGAGCTTCCGATAATGAGTCTCTTAACATCCTGGACTTATGCTTGAGGAACGAAGTCCTCTCTGACAGCAAGCAAGAGTCGGACCGTACAAAATGTTCAGATGTCAGAACGACTTTTGTCAGAATAATATTGCCAGAACAGTGTTGACAGAACAGCTTGGTCAGAGCACCTTTTTGGATAAAGCAAAGTCAACCCTGCTGTGCACTAATGAGGACAACGTAAACAAGGCCCCAACGTCTATAATCAAACGGTCTTATTGCCTCTCCAACGGTTAGATATTCAGAGGCTGGTATAAAAGGGATGTTCTTCATTTCTGAAGAAGTGGGCTTGAAAAAGTGAGAGAGAACAGAGCTTATCGTCTGAAACACTATTCTACATTCCTCTCATCTTCTACTCTCGGACTTTGATATGTAATATTCTTAGAGAGTGATTCATTTGTACTTAAGTGAGTAACATCATCCACTCTTTGAGAGAGTTAGTTTCGAGCTTAAGTGTTTAACAAAATCAGTTCATAGAGTGAACATATTGTAATCTTACATTTTGTAAGGGGGAGCATTTAGAAGGTTTTCTAAATCTCCATAGGTTGCAAGTTAGCCCGTAAAACTTGCGTTTGTAAGGTTGCAAGTGATCCCGTAAAACTTGCGGTAAGGTTTGCAGGTGAACCCGTTGTAAAACCTGTGGGTTGTTAGGTGAACCCGTGCTCGTAAAACCTAAAGTGTAAAGGCTTCTCTTGTGCCCGGTTTAAACAAGAATAGTGGATTGGAAATCTCAGGTGTAGCCTGGGGACTGGATGTAGGTCTGGGTGACCGAACCAGGATAAATTTATGTGTGCATATATTTATACTTGATCATTCTATTTTTGCATCACATAGCATACTGACTTGTGCATAGCATTATTTATTATCATCATCACCGAGCACAAGCAGTCTTTCGAAAAGAGTTTAAGTTTTATTCCCTCACCCAATTCACCCCCCCCCTCTTGGGTGACAGCCACGAATTTCATTTGGTATCAGAGCAGGTCACTTGTTTAAAGGATCAAACGATCTCAAGTGCAAAGACCTTGGCTGATTTGGGTTAAAATGTTTTCCAAAGGCTTTGATCATACCATTCCACCTGTGTTAGAAAATATTGATTTTTGTTGGTGGAAAGCAAGAATGGAAAGTTTTATAAAATCCACTAGTTTGAAAATGTGGGATATTTTTGAAAATGATTTTGATTTCAAACCAAGAGGAAACTGGACTGAAAAGGAAAAAATTTGTTTTCCTTAAACATTCGAGCAATGCAAATTTTATACAAAGGCTTAACTGAAAATGATTTCCAGAAAATCAAACATTGCTCTAGTGCTAGAGATATTTGGAACACTCTTGATATGATATATGCTTCTAACCCATCTCTTGAAAGCACAGCTGTCCAAAGCTCAACTCGTGCTCTTTGTGGATCATCTACTGATGAGCTTCTGGAAGCTGATATTGAGGAAGCAGGCTTCAGTGAAGAGAGTATCCATTTCTGCCTAGAAGATTCAGAAAGTGAGGTATCTGAATCTGAACTTGAACTCTCTGAATTGCAAGATGCATACAATGAGTTATATACCGAATATTGTAAACTTGCAAAAGAACTTCTAGGCTTAAAAGAAAAAGATAGGAAACTTGAAAAACTAATTTCTTCTTCTACGTCTAAAGTTTCCGAGGTTTCTTTTAAAGAACTAGTGGTTCCGATAGCTAGCCCACTATCGGCAGAGAAAACTTCAACATGTCTTGAAAAATGTTTTGATTGTAAACACGTGTTGAAGGAACAAGAAAAGTCTTCAAAAGAAACTGAGATTTCAAAGGAACAAAAAGCTTTTCTAAAGAAAACTAATCATGATAATGATAGAAAATCTCATTTTGATTATCATTCCATTATCTGTCATTATTGTGGTAGATTAGGACATATTTCTCACACATGCAGTCTTAGAAGAAATTCAAATGTGAGAAATAAGTTTGTATGGATTCCTAAAGGACAAGTAAGGTCCAGTGCTAACCATGTAGGACCCAAGTACAAATGGGTACCAAAACATCCTCCTAGTGCCTTACTTGTGCAGGAAAAATCAAGAGTTCCTCTTATCCCAACGAAGAGAACTCGTGGTGATGAAACTGCTGAAACCCACTGGTACAATCATAAGAAGCTGTCGGCCACCACAAGGGACAATGGTTCTGTCTCAAGGATGAGCTATCACAAAGATCCATTCAACTATCCTGAGAAGAACAAGGGAGAGTGGATTCCTCGATCATCATTGGAAAGGCTCTTGAATCCTACCTCTCAGAAGAAAGTGCTTCGAACCAAGGATAAGTATAGAAGATCTCCTTGGGTAAACAAGGGATCACTTAGCAACGAAGCATTTGATAGTAAAATCTCCTATGCTAATATTAGATGGACTTATTGAGATTTTACATTAAGCATCCTAAGATGTGAACATTATAAGTAATGTTCATAATCTACATGAGATCCATGACTATCTTGATCAAAAACCTTGTATATCCTTGTGCATATAGTCATGATAGATTCACCATGCCATACACATAGCAAGTAATCTCTAAGTGCATGTGAATTACATATAGCCTACAAACTGACCTTCAGATCCAGACTTGGATACAAAAGGAAGGAACTATCTGATATTTTGTAGGAAAGGCAATCCGGAGGTTCAGCAAGACAAGGGTGAAGATGAGTTATGGGCTAAAATGAACAAGGAACATGAACAAAATCAGAGAGAGATAGGCTAAGATAGCCACCCCTCGGACTTGACCAGGATGTCACTGCTGCCCTCAGAAGGGAAATTGAAATGAAGCGGATTGCCCAAGCAGGAAGGCTCGCCCTTGGGGAAGCCATCTGATTCATGTGCCCCCAACAGTCTGCTGGCACAGAGGCAAGCTTGAGATAGCACTAAGTGATCAACCTGCGGAGATACCCTCTGCTGAACCTGCGTCTCTCTCTGCGCCAGCACCTAATCTGAGTGAAGAGCTGTGTATGAAGTATGGGTTCAAGAGGCCAGAGATGCCAGTGGTAGTGATCACAAAGTAAATTCATCCCTCTGCACCAGCTCCAATCCATCCTATTAGCCTCAGCAAGACTCAGGACTGTATCTCATCTGAACAATTAGTCAAGTCTTGATAAGCATTCGTCACGCATAGATTTTGGTACTGCTCTAAATATAGATTCCATACATTGCCAACCAAAATCAAGCGAGCTACTGCTAGATGCGAATGGAGCTATGGTGATATCATTCTTACCTTCCTCTTTACTTGAATAATCACTTGGCTAGTAAATGTATGATGGGCTCAACAACTCTTATTTCTCTGAAACTGATATGATTTCCCTTATCTGTGATGAACACTTATTTTCTGTAAAAACGACCCTATCATATCAAATTCATTTTCTGATATAATGCATACAGATTTTACAAATTCAAGAAGTCCGACACCTTGAAACTGAACCTTCTTCAAAACCTTCTGAATTTGTGCATGTTGAATCATTGTGTTCTAAGATTTCTGACATTGTTAAGATGATTCGGAACTAGTTTCAGAATTTTGACACTAAAACTAAAAATCTTCCTCAGAGTTTTTCATATGGTGTCTAAATCATTTTACTCATATATGCTTAGTGAATTCTTTTAAGGGCACCTCTCATGGAAGAAAATCGTTTATGCATTCACCTTGATTTTTGAAAGATCCTTTTGAAATACAAACTTTCAAAACAGATTCTGATCCTCTTTAAACCTACATGACAACCGTACCTCATGATAGCACTCAAAAGCTATTTCTGATTTAGACTCACTAACGCTTGGGGTGAGATCTATTCCATCGCTCTGCGCCAGTCTAAGTCTAACAGGAAGTAAACTCACTTCCGGTTGAGTCATAGCTTAGTCTTAAGGTTTGTGTACCTAATGTTCATGGACTAAGTTAAATCCCTAGTGAGTTACTCGCTGCCGCTGGGGGATGACACATTTATCCGCGTGCGCGAGTCCTAGTCTATCCGGAAGTGATTCCGCATCCGGTTGTGACTCTAGTGCTAATACTTCCGGAAATGATCTTGCATTCACAAGTGATCTAACTCAGGGTTCTAACCATGTCATCTAATCCTTCCTAAGTGTTAATTATGTTCTTTTAAGTACTAGACCATATCATACCTAAGTCACCATCAAAACTTAAGATTCTAACATTTTCCCCCTTTTTGATGATGACAAACCCATAGATGACTAGAGAACATAATTAAACTTAGATCACTTCCAGAGCTATATTTCATTCCCAGTTCTCTCCCCAGATATCTTATCTTTCAGCTCTAGACATCTCATGTCTCATCTCTAGACATCTCGTGTCTCATTTCTTCTTATTTCTCTCCCCCTTTTGGCTTCATCAAAATTCAACAAGTGCAAGCTAGCCTTAGGGATGGGGATACTTCTATCGTTCTCCTAGGAATGGGCTTTCTACCTAATATTTCTCCCTATTCTCCCTAAATATTATGTAGGATAACTAAACAGTGTGAGACAGAAGGAAGAAAATATTGATTCAGTATTCTAAGTGTGTTTACTCTCCCTAACCATTATGCAAGATAACAGGACATGTTTTGCAAGAATTAAGTCTAGATCAAAACATACAAAACAGTTCTCTTTTTGAAGGTGAAAGTTCTTTTTAAATATAAAAGACATCAAAAGTAATTTTGACCCTCTTGAAATGATTAACATGATATCAAAATAATTTTGGTGCGTTTAAAATGATGATTATGATATCAATTGAAAATTTGTGATTTTAAATTCGTGATACCAAATGAAATCAAATGAAATATGTGAGTTTGAACTTGTGATATCAAATGAAATGATTGAATGCCAAGTGAAATTTGTGATACCATATGAAAATGAAATCAAGTCAAATGAAATTTGTGAGTTTAAAGTGCCAAAAATAATTTCCAAATAATTGCATCACAGCATCTCAAGAGTTTATTATCTATGACAGCATGTAACTCTCTATTTTCAAGGGATCATTATCGAGTAATGTCCTTTACTTCTCTTCTATATTAAGGTTAATCATCACTGAATCAAGAAAGGAAGCATATAAGAGAGATATGTTATCAATTTACTTTCCAGCATGTCATATAGAGGATACAGATGTGTGAGCTAGGATGATTTTCTAAGACAGTGAATGATTTTGAAGTCAATGCAGATTGAGAAAAGTAATCCTAAATTGACACCCTTACCAATGCCATGTATGCATCATATATAAGAGATGGTAAGGTGTAGATGTTACCACAGATGAGGAATCTCCAGACTCTATTAGACTCATGAATCTTAATCATATGCAGATAAGCATGCTTCCTGACATCTTCAAGAAATGTGCTATCTCAAGTGGAAACCCCTAGCGCAAGTGCTTTGATGATTCGCTTCGGCAAGCTGAGCTACAACCAAAAGCAGACATGACTGGGCAGTCACTCCACTCTTCCCATGGTTCAATAGTTGGCCTGCTATCGAAAGCGCTGATTGTTGCGAAAGCATCCTTGCTCAAACTTGATGATTGGGCCTTCATGTGCTTGAGGAAACAAGTGCTTTCTGATGGTCAGTGAAAGAACTTAAGATTTAACATTGGAGACCATCCTCTGGACATTCAAGTCAATCTGTGTTAATCAGCACAAGTTAATAATTATAAGAAATCATGCTTGCTAATTAGTTTAAGAAAATATGACCAATGATTATGTGAAAACTAATTTTGAAATTATCTATACGTTCACATAGTTTCACTATCAAGACATGAACTCTATTTATACTCTCATAGATAAATATCAATGTTATAGTACAAAGAGTATCAAACAGGTGGCATACTTTCAGAGTTTCATAAGCAAGTATAGTTTAATAAATATGCCTCAAGGATGTTCATGTTAGATCATGAAGACATGTGAATTATTAACACTATGAAATTTTGAAAAATCTTCATCCTCACAAAAATGAAATACTGGAAATCTTCATGCTCACAGAATAGTTTGATTTTAAGACTAAATTCGGTTTACAAAAACAACCAAATTTCAGCATATGATTACGAGAATAATTTCCAAATTTTAGCTCAAGTTCTTCTAGATATGCTCAGTGTGATCTCATTGTTCTTAGGATACCAACAAGCTTGAAATTAATACAGATTATAGCATGCTTGTGATACTATGCCATGTTTTACAGATCCAGCAGAGTTTAATTCAAGGCATTTCCTAAGATTTCTAACGCATGTCAGACAAGAGAGAGACTATCCATTTAATTTCACAACAGAATATGTAAGGGATAGAAATGCTCATGTGTATTGGCGAGAGTTTCTCAGGTTTAGCATAGCAATTCCACACATCTTGATAAGAGACATTTTCGTTGCCATTCTCTCTTGGTTATATTCATTGTTCAAGCTTCAATAATCTGTGTCAACATTCTTAAACCACAAACTTGAACTGAGATCATTAGTAGATTGAGAACTTAAAGATGTAATTAAGAAGGACGTATTGTTCTCGAAACCATAGCTGCTTATGCATTGAAAAGCTTGATGCAAGAGATACCACATGAAATGGAAAATCAGAAATAACTTTTGAGTGCTATCATGAGGTATGGTTGTCATGTAGGTTTAAAGAGGATCAGAATCTGTTTTGAAAGTTTGTATATCAAAAGGATCTTTCAAAAATCAAGGTGAATGCATAAACTATTTTCTTTCATGAAAGACGCCCTTAAAAGATTCGCTAAGCATATATGAGTAAAACTGTTAAGCCCATCATGCATTTACTACCCAAGTGATTGTTCGAGTAAAGAGGAAGGTAGGAATGATATCACCATCTATGCGTGACGAATGCTTATCAAGACTTGACTGATTGTTCAGATGAGATAAAGTCCTGAGTCTTGCTGAACCTCAGAATTGCCTTTCCCAAGGAGATCTTCTATACTTATCCTTGGTTCGAAGCACTTTCTTCTGAGAGGTAGGATTCAAGTGTCTTTTCAATGTTGATCGAGGAATCCACTCTCTCTTGTTCTTCTCAGGATAGTTGAATGGAACTTTGTGATAGCTCATCCTTGAGACAGAACCATTGTTCCTGGTGGTTGCGCATTGCTTCTTATGATTGTATCAGGGGTTTTCAGCAGTTGCGTCGCCACGAGTTCTCTCCTTTGGGGTAAGAGGAACTCTTGATCTTTCCTGCACAAGTAAGGCACTAGGAGGATGTTTTGGTACCCATTTGTACTTGGGTCCTACTTGGTTAGCACTGGACCTTACTTGTCCTTTACGAATCCATACAAACTTATTTCTCACATTTGAATTCCTTCTAAGACTGCATGTGTGAGAAATATGTCCTAATCTACCACAATAATGACAGATAATGGAATGATAATCAAAATGGGTTTTCTATCATTATCATGGTTAGTTTTCTTTAGAAAAGCTTTTTGTTCCTTTGAAATTTCAGTTTCTTTTGAAAGCTTTTCTTTTTCCTTCAACAAGTGTTTACAATCAAAACCTTTTTTTTTTTTTAAGACATGTTGAAGTTTTCCTATCCTTTTCTTTTAAGCCCAGAAGTTCTTTTGCAAGTTTACAATATTCGGTATATAACTCATTGTATGCATCTTGCAATTCAGTAAGTTCAAGTTCAGATCCAGATACCTCACTTTCTGAATCTTCTAGGCAGAAATGGATACTCTCTTTACTGAAGCCTGCTTCCTCAATGTCAGCTTCCAGAAGCTCATCAGTAGATGATCCACAAAGAGCACGAGTTGAGCTTTGGACAGCTGTGCTTTCAAGAGATGGGTTAGAACTTCTTAAAAAGTTTGGGATGGATGAATGCAAGGAGTATGATACTCCTATGAGCACCACTGCCGCTCTCGATGCAGATGTTAAGGGAAGTACAGTAAGTCAGTCAATGTATAGAGGCATGATAGGTTCCCTACTATATTTAACAGCTAGTAGACCTGACATTCAATTTAGTTTTGGCATGTGTGCTAGATTCCAAGCCAACCCCAAGGAATCACACCTAACATGTGTTAAACGTATTCTGAGATACCTTGAGGGAACTCAAGAACTTGGTCTCTGGTACCCCAGAGGTAACCAAGAATTCTTGTGGGCTTATTCAGATGCTGACCATGCAGGTTACAAGACTGATAGAAAGAGCACCAGTGGCCAATGTGCCTTCCTAGGAGGCGGCCTGGTGTCTTGGGCAAGTAAAAAGCAAACCTGTGTGTCACTGTCATCCACAGAGGCAGTATATTGCTGTTGCAAGTTGCTGTGCACAAGTGCTTTGGCTGAAGAATCAACTCCGAGATCTTGGCTTAGATTTCCCAGAGGCCCCCATCCTCTGTGATAACACAAGCACCATCAGCCTAGCCAAGAATCCAGTGCAGCACACAAGAACAAAGCACATTGACGTTATGTTAGAATCTTAAGTTTTGATGAAGACTAAAATATGAAAGAACGAGCTAAACACTTAGAGAAAATTAGGCTAATATAGAACCCCAAGTAAGAGTACAACCGGATGTGGATTTACTTCCGGATGGACTAGGACTAGCGCTCTCGGATGAACGTCTCATCCCCCAGCGGCAGCAAGTACTTCACTAAGTACTTGCTTTTCAGAGATAAAACAAGTCAACTCTGCTGAGCATTAATGGAGCATTTATGGAGCCAACGGTAACAAGGGATAAACGGACATATTCAAACGGCTTTCCTACCTACCAAACATTGGAGTATGAGAAGATGATATATAAGGAATTACTTCATCATTTATGAAGCACCGAACATAATCTGAAAAATCATTTTCAAGCATTCAAAGCTCATACTACCCAGAAAGCAAGAGAGCACTTATTGTATTCGAGAGTTATTCTCTAGTCTTCTTGTACCTCTTGTATTTAAGTGTTTTCATTTATTGAGAGCATCTATTGTACTTAAGTGAGTAACATTATCTGTTCATTGGGTGAACTAAGTTAGAAAATCTTTGTTTAAAGGTTGAACCCTTACAAGTAGTAAGGGGGAGCGAGTTAGGTTGTAAGGTTGCAAGTGAGCCCGGAAAAACTTGTGGTTGTAAAGGTTGCAGGTGAACCCATTGTAAAACCTGTGGATTAGTGGAACTCAATCTGGGTGATTGAGAACTGGACGTAGGTCAAGAACTTGGACCGAACCAGTATAAAAGTGTTGTGCATTTTAATTTTCTAGTTTTTATTTTGTAGCACAATTCACCCCCCCTCTTGTGCATCCTCACTTTCAGAGAAAACCTTAGTACATAGCATTAATTGAGCTCAAAGGATACAAGTCTTCTACAACATGTCTCAAACGGCTATAATCTCCCATGAAGACTATAAATAGGAGGAACAATTTATTGCTCTTTACCAACCAAGCACCTAGTCTCTATTGGAAATCTCAAAGAGAATTTAAGTAACTTGTGCGATCACTAGAGCTTACGTGTTTATCAACATCTGTTCAATATAGTGAACTTATTTTCTGATATAAATCCTCTTCTGTTTTGAGGTTGTTCTAGAGCTTGGGGCTTAGAACAGGGTTAGTTCCTTACAATTAGTAAGGGGGAGTGTTAGAGAGCGTCTCTTCATCTCTGTAAAGGTTCTCAGGTGAACCTGCTTGTAAAACCTGATAATAGTGGAACTCAACGAGGAGTTGGAGAACTGGACGTAGGCAAGTGGTTGGCCGAACCAGTATAAAATCTTGTGTGCTTTAATTTTTATTTGTACAAGTTCTTGAAAGCACAATTCACCCCTCTCTTGTGCATTTTCTTGCTTTTTCATTTGGTATCAGAGCCAGAGCATAATTGCAATCATAAATGATCATGGTGGTGAATTTGAAAACAAAGAGCTCAAGGAGCTATGTGAAGAAAATGGAATTGATCACAACTTCTCTGCCCCTAGAACTCCTCAACAAAATGGCGTTGTGGAAAGAAGAATAGAGTATTAACAGAAATGGCTCGTAGCATAATGCCAAATAAAAAAAAGATACCTCAAGTTTTCTGGGCAGATGCCATGAGCACAGCTTGCTACATCTCCAACCGAGCATACATCAGAAAAAGGGATGGAGAAGACTCCATATGAACTCTACAAGGGAAGACAACCTAATCTTAGTCATCTTAGAATATTTGGTTCTAAATGCTTCATACACAATAATGATAAAGTAAATCTAGGAAAATTTGATGCTAAATTTGACATTGGCATTTTTAATGAGGTAAAGCATATAGGGTTTATAATAAAAGAAATCAAACTGTTGAAGAATATGTACATGTTGTTTTTGATGAGGTAACACCAGAAAGCAACCAGGGGATGATGAAGAAGAGATTCCCAGAGTAATCGAAGGGGACTTAAATCACTCAAATTCTAAACCAAAAGAAGAAATTAAAGAAGATTCTCGGGATGATCGAAGGGAAGAGGAAGAACTACCACCCTCTATAAGACACCTCAAGGATCCTCCTCCTGAACAAATAATCCGTAACCTACAGTTTGGAGTTAAGACCAGACGACAACTACAAAATGAAGTTGAATTTTTTGCCTTTATATCTGAGATCGAGCCTACTTGTCTTGAGGAAGCTCTTAGTGATTGCGATTGGATAATCGCTATGCAAGAAGAGCTTAATCAATTCAAAAGAAATCAAGTTTGGGACTTAGTACCAAGACCTAAAAATTAATCAATCATTGGTACTAAGTGGGTTTTTAAAAACAAACTTGATGAGATAGGTCAGATAGTCAGAAATAAAGCAAGATTAGTTGCTAAGGGATATAATCAAGAAGAAGGGATAGATTATGAAGAAACTTATGCTCTAGTTGCAAGACTTGAAGCAATAAGAATTCTTCTTGCTTTATCATCCATTAAAAACTTTAAGATTGTATCAAATGAATGTAAAGAGTGCCTTTCTTAATGGTTATATCAAAGAAGAACTCTATGTTGACCAACCATCTGGCTTTAAACAAATAAATAAACCTGATCATGTGTATAAGTTAAACAAGGCATTATATGGTCTCAAACAAGCACCAAGAGCTTGGTATGAGAGACTTAACAATTTCTTACTTGAAAAAGGGTTCAGTAGAGAAAAATTAGATACTACTCTATTTATTCTACATAAAAACAATCATATGTTTATAGTACAGATATATGTAGATGATATAGTATTTGGTGCCACTAATGAACAACTCTGTCAAGAGTTTTCAAAATTGATGCAGGGAGAATTGGAGATGTCTATGATGGGAGAACTGAATTTCTTCTTAGGACTTCAGATCAAACAAAAAGAAAAGGGAATATTCATCTCTTTAACAAAATACTGCAAAGAACTATTGAAAAAGTTTGCAACTGACATGTCTAAGTCAGAAGATACCCCAATGAGTTCCTCTGCTAGCTTAGACGCTGATGGGACTGGTAAACCTGTCAATCAAACTTTATATAGAGGAATTATTGGCTCATTACTATACTTAACTGCTAGTAGACCTGATATTCAATTCAGTGTTGGCATGTGTGCTAGATATCAAGCTAATACCAAGGAATCTCACATGACTAATGTTTAACGAATCTTGAGATATCTGATTGGTACACAAGAACTTGGTATTTGGTATTCTAAGGGTACTGAGGCCTAATTAATTGCATATACTGACTCCGATCATGCAGGTTAAAAAACTGATAGAAAAAGTACTAGTGGTCAATGTCAGTTCCTTGGAGGATGCTTAATCTCATGGGCTAGTAAGAAACAAAATTGTGTATCATTATCCTCAACAGAAGCAGAGTATATTGCTACTGCAAGTTGTTGTGCACAAGTTCTGTAGCTAAAGCAACAACTGAAGGACTTAGGCCTGAAATTTTCAGAAATCCCTATCTTATGTGATAACACAAGCACTATAAGCTTAGCCAAAAATCCTGTCCATCACCAGAGAACCAAGCATATTGATGTGAGACATCACTTTCTTAGATATCATGTCCAAAAGAAAGACATAAAGGTTGATTATGTCCCTACTTATCTTCAACTTGCTGATATATTTACTAAACCCATTCGGAACAGATCAATTTGGTTTCATAAGCAGAGAATTAGGAATGGTAAATCGTAGTGGATTATAAAGTTAATACTACTATACAATCATTTAATTTATTCATGTTATCACTTTACTGATTTAAGCATCGGAGTGTGAATTTTAAGTTTTGTAGGTCACTTAAGTCATAGAAACATTGATTTTACCTAAATGTCGCCCTAAAGGTCAATCAATAATTTCTAAACTCAACTACTAGGTAGTAGTGGTGAGTTAGGTCTTTTCACAATTCAAGTTCAATCTTGCAAGTAAAAGGCTATATTATGTTACAAAATTAAAGATGCTCAAGAGGATGATTTTGATTTTAAACTACAAATTTAACCTAATAAAAGAATACAATAACCGAATTAAAAGAGTAAAGGAATGAGATGAGAAATTACCTCCCTCTCCAAGTACTATGTGCTTTTGATTAATTATGACCTCATATACTTGTTAATCTTGATATAAACTAATTAAATCCTTGAGACCTCTTAGATCTAAGAAATCTACAAGAGTTTAATTAGCTTAACCAAGCTAAAAGCTCTTTGAAACCTTTAAATGTACCTTAGGCAACATTAACTTTAAATCATAGAGCTAAGTAACACAATCATTCCACATTAAACGAATAAAGCTAATCGCTACACATGTTCACATGAAACTACACAAAATCAAACCCTAGGTTTTCACATGCAAAGGTACAAAGAGAGATCTCAAAATAAAGTGAGGTAGAATACTTGAAAACTCAAATACTCTAGCCTAGTGAGTCCTAATTAAAGAAATCACAAGACAAAAGTTAAATCTAGTTTGAGATCTAAAGGAAGAACTAACACAAGTACATGAGGCCTATTTGATGAATCTTCAAGCACAATTCCTTGGAGAGAGAGATGAGGAAGCTTAGCCTTGAATAATGGAGGTGGAGAGGAGAGAAATTGAAGTGGCAACCATGGATGAAGGTGAGAAAACACGAAATGTAGGTGAGGGAGTTGAGAGAAAATGGGTAAGATGAGAGAAAGTGAAGTGGAAGAATGAATGGGAAATGTGACATTTAGGTTTTTATATGGGTGTTTAACTTTGGGATTATCACCCAAATCAAATGCAAATGAAACCTAAATGTCACATAAATGAAGGTTTAATGAAGTGAAGATGAAGGCTTAAGCAAATAATGGTGGTGGTGTGTGTGTAAAGAGAGAGAGGTATATGTCATATGAGAGGGAGGGGTATTTTCGGAAATGTAGTGAAAATTGAGTGAATGTGGCCTCCAACAAGTCTAGGTTCATCTCCCAAAAATTCCTCCTTTTTCTCCTCTCCATTGTGATTCCAAAATGCCCTTAATGAGGCTTTTAACAACTCTAAATTTGAATTTTGAATGTGGAGCCAAAATTACCCCTTTTAGTAACTTGCAAATCCCTTCTTTTTGACAAAAGAGGTAACTTTTGTCTTATGCCTTTGCCTTTCCTTTCCCTCCAAGCCACTTCCTTGCACTCCAAGCTATCCCAATGGGTTGTGGGGCCCACGTGGGACCCCCTACATGTAGAAAAGCACAGAATAGTCAAAATGACCAAAATACCCTTGGTTACTTAAAATCCAAGTAGTAAGGCTAATATTTCCCAATTAATATGTATAAGCATGTGCAATAAAATTCTCCAAAAAATGATCAAATATATCAATTAAATCTCACTAATTAAGCTCAATTGCACATGCTTAAATATATAAAAATAGGATCAATCAAATCCCCCACACTTAATCTTTGCACTCCGGGCAAAGTCATGTAAAAAGACTAACTTAATCATTAAGCATAGTGAAGACACTTGGAATTATCATAGAGTACAAGTTGATCTTTTTGAACTTTTCCATAGAACATCAGTTGGGCCAAATCTAAGAATACAAAGAGGAAACAAGTTTAACAAGTAACTAGAATTAAGGGGGAATGCTAAAAGAGATTTTTCCTCACCGGATTTAAGTGTTTGCACTCAATCTCTCAAGTTAGGAATAATGCCTAACTAGGGTCTTTGTGATCACTCTTTTGGCTCAATGCATACCACCTCACCATAGGCTTGTAATAACTCTTAGTTCGCCACCCATTATTATGCATGGCACAATTGAATCTAGGGTACTTTAGGGGTTGAATGGAAGGCTAATAATGAATGATGAATGGTGGATAGTAGTTAATGACCAATGATATAAACAAGTAGCTACCACATATACTTGCAATACAATGAATCCAATTCCAACAAAGCATGCAACATATCTCTCTCATTTTTTTTTCAAGCACTTTGTGCTTCTCTCATTTTTCTTTACACTCTTATGCCTTTGGCATACTCAAACACTTTGTGCTTTCATTTTTTTCATAGGCCTTCGGCCTTATTTTTTTTCTTTCTTTTCTCTTGCTTTTCTTGGCCTTTGGCCATCTTTCTTTTTCTTTTTTTTTTCATTAAGGCTCTCGGCCATATCTTTTTTTCACTCATGTAGCATGCTTTTCACAAGATACAACAATACAACACTAATATAAATGCAAGCATATGCTATAGTCACTTATTCACACATTGGTCAAGGTGCTAGAAAAGAAAAGTGAATGGCCCAAAGGGGTTAAATCAAAGGATAATATTTGGTTGGCTTAGTGTTTGGGTCATGAGGGTTTAGCATAAAATGCCCCTTTCGTTTCCAATTGTACCATGCATTGTGATCTTGAACAAGAGCTAGGACAAGTTCTAGGAGTTGAAATAACTATTGGCCCACTCAATTCGGTTGGAGGCTTCTCACTTTTATGGCTTACTCTAATTAGTCACTTCCTCCCTAAGAAAAGTTAAGTGAAAAACTAGCTTCCTCTTTGTACCTTAAAAGTGCCCCATGCAATGCCCTAAGTAATCATTCCAAAAATTCTACTTAAACACTAGAGGACAATTCCATTTACTTTCAGGAGCCATGATCAAGTTAAACATCCTTCACAATCATGCCTAAAAAGTCCAAAAATCAAGTGTAAAAGCTTTGAAATAAACCACTTTTAAGCACATAATACAGCCCCCACACTTATAGCATACATTGTCCTCAATGGACAAAGAAAATCAAGTAGGAAGATGCATTTCAAAGGCAAGGCAGCAACATAAAAGGCCGGGCAGTCCAAGCATACAAATGGCCTATGCAAGTATTATTCACAAACAAACACTAAACACAACCTAACACAAGTTTATAATTTTTTTTCTTGTTTTTTTCTAAACAACCTATAACAACATACTAAAACATAAACCTAAACACAATCCTATTTTTTTCTACTATTAATCATCTTTCCCCACACTTAAGATTTTGCAATAAAAGAAAAAGTGAGGAAAGGAAAGAAACAACCTTTTATGGTGGGTTGAAATTATCCTTGAAGAATATGAACTTGTGGCCATGAACTTGGTGAATTCTGCCATGCCTCAATTGCTTGACTTCCACTAAGCCGAATTGATTCACCTTAAGCACAATGAAAGGGCCTTGTAAGTTGGCTTGCAACTTGTTGTTCTTTGTTGGATGCCTAGCTTCCCCATATGCTTCAAGTCTCATAAGCAACATGATCACCTTCTTCTCAAGAACATCAAGTAATTGAGGATCACACATAACCTCTTTTAACAATTTTCCTTTCAATGAAATGTTCTTTTGAAGATTTATCAATCGGACTTTAAGCATTGCTAAATCATCCTTTGTAAAGTTGCCATTCAAATAATCAGTTTCGACCTTAGAAATGGCATACTCTAAGCACTTTTTAAGTGCAATTTCGGCCCTTTTCAATTGACTCTCTTCAGCCATGATACAATGTTGGTGAAAAATGGCATGATTGAATGCAAGAGGTGATATGTGTGCTTGTGTAGTGGAAGTGAATGCACTAACTTGCTTTGTCTTGGATGTTTGAACCCTAATTTTACTTGTGATCCTTTCAATGTCGAAATTAAAAGGCACAAGAGTAAAATTAGGTTTCATACTTCCCGAAAGCAGGTGAAATGTGAATGGAATGACATACAAAAATGGACAAGAATGAATGATAGCAAGCTGGCCGAATTAGGACACAAAAATCTAGCAAAATGGATGATATAAAATGCACCAAATGAGCAAATTAAACCACCAAAAGAGCCCTGCAAGAAATGTCCAAGATATCCAACAATAGAACCAATATAACCAGCCAATTTAGCACTTATATATGCTCTGCAAAACAAATCCAAACAATCCAGAAAAGAACTAAAGGAAATAATCGTGGTGGTGTGAGTGTAAAGAGAGAGAGGTATATGTCATATGAGAGGGAATGGTATTTTCAGAAATGTAGTGAAAATTGAGTGAATGTGGCGTCCAACAAGTCTAGGTTCATCTCCCAAAAATTCCTCCTTTTTCTCCTCTCCATTGTGCTTCCAAAAATGCCCTTAATGAGGCCTTCAACAACTCCAAATTTGAATTTTTAAAGTGGAGCCAAAATTATCCCTTTTAGTAACTTGCAAATCCCTTCTTTTTGACAAAAGGGGTAACTTTTGTCTTATGCCTTTGCTTTTCCCTTCAAGCCACTTCCTTGCACTCCAAGCTATCCCAAAGGGTTGTGGGGCCCACGTGGGACCCCCTACATGTAGAAAAGCACAGAATAGTCAAAATGACCAAAATACCTTTGGTTACTTAAAATGCAAGTAATAAGGCTAATATTTCCCAATTAATATATATAAGCATATGCAATAAAATTCTCCAAAAAATGATCAAATATATCAATTAAATCTCACTAATTAAGCTCAATTGCACATGCTTAAATATATAAAAATAGGCTCAATCAAACATCAATCACTGATGAACGAATACCACTTTGATCAAGGCTTGCGATCACTATGAAACATTGATCACGGACCTACGAGTACTGCACTTCGATCAAGGCTTGCGATCACTATGAAACATTGATGATCGAAGTTAACCTCTGATCGGAAGTACCTATGAAAGTATATCAGAATCATGATCGAAATAGCAATGTCACGACACTTCAATCACTCAGATCATCACTTCAATCACAGTTTGAAATTTGAATTTGTTTCGTTACAATACACTTCGATTATTATTTCAATAGTCAGATTCTCGGGTATAATTTCTGACACACCCTCTCAGCATACGTTACGTCTTCCCACCTTTTCATTGATAACCGTGCATGCATTCATCATCATTCATAAATTCACTTAACCTATATAATCTCTCTTCCTCTTCATTTTTCTCATTGGCATCAAAACCCTAGAATATCTTCTGAATATCTCTCTATTATAAAAAACAAAACTCCTTTCAAATGGCGAAATCTGGAAAATCATCACAGTCTTCTAAAATCTCAGAGACTCAGAGAGAGGTTACTCCACTATCTCCTAAGGAAGGGTTTAATACCAATGCATTAGAGACTCCCTCCGAGAAAATGACTGAAAGAAAAGGGAACCATCATACGACGATATTTATATATCTCAAATATCTGAGCGAATGGGGAATAAATTTGGATGGATGGCTTAAACCTTATGCCTCCTGGCTAGAAATCAAAATGAGTATGATATTGACGTCATTCGAGTCTTCTTCTCAAATATCTCCGTTACAGAACTCAAGGATGATAGTGGAAAGGAAATAGGCATTTCTTTTGAAAGTCAAGTAAGAGGTCAGAAAATTGCCTATAATGATGTGAGTCTAAATAAGGCTTTGGGAATTACTGATCTTAAGTACATCGTGTGGGAAAAATATGAGAAGATACCTGAAAGAAAATACTACAAAATTCTGGTTTTGGAAGGGGATGACAAGAAAAGTCCAGCTGGTATGTGTGATGAACACAGGATACTACATCATGTGTATAGTAGACTCCTGGTGAACAAGTCTGGGACTTTTTCCACTCTTACTGATCAGGACAATCATATTCTAAGAAGAATAATTGAGAAGAAGCCTCTCAATCCTGGAATAATCATCATTCAAGAGCTTCTGAGATTCTTGACCAAAGGAAAGAAGAAAACTGTGTTCCCTTATCTCCAACTAATTTCCTGTTTGTTGAAGATGGAAGGGATCTGGCCAACACAGAATAATCCGATCAAGATTGACAAGTTCAACATTTCAAACTTGAGGAAAATGCAGTTATCCATTGGTTCATTCACAAGCACTGGCTCCAAACAAGCAGAAAAATCTAAGGAGAAGTCTGTCAAAGAGGCTCCTAAAAGGAAGAGAGTAATTCGAAGGAGAGTCTGAAGCTCAGCCTGAAACGATCAGAAAACCAGTTCAATCACTTGCCTCGTCTCCTCTCATCGAAGAACTTCGATCAGTTGAAACAGAGCCCTATCCCAAGGAACTTCAAACACATATTGAAACCCATCCTCAGTCTCCTACACTGAGCCCTCCTAAGGTACAGCGATCACAGGCTACCTGTCAATCACTATCTCCGAGTGATCATAGAAACTCTGAGGAACCTCGAGCGTCTAAAGAAATGACGTTTCAAGAACTCCAATCACTTCATCATATTCGATCACAGCGACACTCAGATTACAAAAGGGCAATTCTTGAAGAATCAACACATGTAGGATCTTCCTCTTCAAGCCATCGATCACGGCTATCTGATGCAGATATTCTTAGAATTATTGACTGGTTTAGTCAAAATTTTAGCGAAGACTTCATAAAGATGGCTAATGCACTAGTGTCTGATCTGGGGGAGAGATTCGCTCGTGTCTTTGATCACATAAATGTTGTTTTCTCCACTCACTCTCAGATATTAGAAGAGCTCTCCAATGTGCGGACCCTTGTAAGTGATCTCACAACTCAAGCTAGCGGTATAAGGGTAGAACTCCAGCACCTCCAATCCCCTTCTCCACCACCTCCACCTCCACCTTCACCACCCCTTGAGCACCAACCCCAATCTAACTGATCACCCCCACCTCCTCTCAATAACTCCAACCCCTTACCCTCTAAGTCACCATCGCCACTTCCCCCTTCTCACTCACCTTCCCCTACCCCTCTCTTATCATCATCACCTTACCCATCTTCCTCTCCTAATCATCACATATCCACTATAAACTCGCCCATCCTCATCTCCTCTTCCTCTGAACCATCACCATCACTTTCCCATACCATTCCCTAGCTACAAAAATACGCCCTCCATACTTCTTCCACTTCATCCTCCTTCCCTCACTTCACCACCTCATCCCCCCTCCCTTTGTCCACCCATTCCTACTACTATTCCTACCCATCTCCCTCTCCTTTGATGATATTCTCTTCTATGTTGATATGTCTTTCGGTGAGCTCCAAGTCAAATATGACGAAGAGATGGTCCAAGCAATTATTCAGGGAGCAGTGAGACAAAATATCTATTAAAGGCCTCGAACCTCGGAAGATCCCGATGACCCTTTCAACTTGACCCTGATACTTGATGAGTATGTTGTATATGAAAGGACATTCAAAAGGTGGTTAAGAAGAATTGTCAAGAGAGGTTGGTTAAATTCTGCGGAAAAGCAGAAAAACTCTAAAGAAGTAATCAAAGAGGATGAAGAATCTGTTAGAATCAATGAAGAAGAAAATATGTTAGCGATTACTCCTTGGAGAGATCTTGTGTCAGCAAGTGTAGTTGAAGTTTCTAACTACTACTCTGAGGCCGTGCAGCAAGAAGAACCGGCAGAGGAAGTTCAAATTCTCTAGCCTATGAGCGAAGCAGCAACTTCGATTATTCCCACTTCTGAACCATCTGCGATTATTCCCATTCCTGAAACTTTTGAGGATTCTGAGCATTTGAGTCTGAGTTTATTTGATGAAGAAGCTTACCAAGAAGTAAGATCTGAAGAGGTTGAGATGGTAAAAAGGGTCATAGCTCAGGATGATGCAGAAGAAAGAAGAAAGAGAGGACTGCAAGAAGAAGAGGATAGACTTCAAGCCGCCCTCATTCAAGAAGAAGAAGAATTGCATGTCTATAAGAGAAGGAAAATAGCCTCGGATGCTGAGAAAATGTCAAGAGCTTCATCCAGTCGAGGCAGAGGTAGAGGGAGAGGTAGAGATAGAGGCAGAGGCCGCGGTAGAAAAGAGAAAGAAGTTGAGAAGCCCAACCAATGTGCTAAAATTCTTCAAGAGATGAGGAAGAAGTATGATTACAGCCAACTAAGAAAAAGAGAATCCCAAAGGTCCAAGGGTTGGAGGAACTAAGAAATCCATGTTCACTGCCCTTGAATGGTTGAGAGTAAAGTACGGTCCTTCAGCCGACATTGCCACACAACCTTCTTTTGCTGCTCTCTCACAATTACCTCCTCGTCCTCCGCCTCGTTCTTCAAAACCTAATGGCCCTTCTACTTCAGCAAAGGAAAGGTCTAAAAGGAAGAAAACTGAAAAGGAGAAACCTCTTTCCAAGTCTCCTGAGAAAAAGAAGAGAAGAATTGTGATCTCCTCCTCAGAATATGATTAAAACAACATTGCATTTCATATGCATCATCATCATGATCATCATAAACATACTGCTTTTTGTAATTAAAAGTTATGATATATATACATATCTTGTGATCACAGTTTTTATCCGTCCTTATCTTATCTATTTCACTTATGTGTTGTTATCATCAAAAAGAGGGAGAATGTTAGAATCGTAAGTTTTAATGATAACTGATATAGGACTAAGACTAAGTAATCACTTAGATAAGTTAGAACAATCACTAACTAAGGACAAGAAATTATATGATAGACCGATCACTTATAACTTCGGCATAGTTGCATTAATTAAGTCCAAAAGCACTTACTCGACAACTCAATTACTAGGCATAGCAATCACTTCAGTAGACACATATATCGATCATATTTTGATAATCGAAATATAAATCAGATGACTTCAAACAGTAGACCATAGCAATAATCTTTGTTAGGTTAGCAATCGAAGTATAAAGAAAAGTTAGATACAGTTACTGCCTAGACTACACTTAGAAGCAATCAAAGTACTTGAACATCATTATAGAATAGATCAATCAGACTATTTCGATTAAAGAATATTAGTTGAATAATCAATCAGTGATCTGAGTTAGACTGATAATCGATATACTAAAAAGAATGCCTCCGATCACTAAGAGTAATTGAATCAATGGTCAAATTGACAATAGTCGAACCATCGAGTAATTACATTTCCTTTGCTCTTAACGTGTGATCTAAGTGTGTGACAGATAATCGGAAGAGAATGAATGAGTCATGATCGAAATGTCGACCAGAAAGTAAATCAAGTACAAAAGTACACTGTCATGACCAGAACACCTTTTCAGAAGACGTTATACACATTCTTCCGCCATATAAGCACTCAAGGCAACTTCTCTCCTAGAAATGGACAAAGTCAACTGATAAAGCTTGAAGATGTAATTAATGCTGTTCATTTTCTTCAAGCAACATGAGAAAACCTTAGTACATAACATTAATTGAGCTCAACAGATACAAGTCTTCTACAACATGTCTCAAACGGCTATAATCTCCCATGAAGACAATAAATAAGAGGAAAAATTTATTGCTCTTTACCAACCAAGCACCTACTCTCTGTTGGAAATCTCAAAGAGCATTCAAGTCACTTGTGCGATCATTAAAGCTTACGTGTTTATCAACATATGTTCAATATAGTGAACTTATTTTTTGATATAAATCCTCTTCTATTTTGAGGTTGTTCTAGAGCTTGGGTCTTAGAACAGGGTTAGTTCCTTACAAGTAGTAAGGGGGAGTGTTAGAGAGCGTCTCTTCATCTCTGTAAAGGTTCTCAGATGAACCTGCTTGTAAAACCTGATAATAGTGAAACCCAACGAAGAGTTGGAGAACTGGATGTAGGCAAGTGGTTAGCCGAACCAGTATAAAATCTTGTGTGCTTTAATTTTTATTTGTACAAGTTTTTGAAAGCACAATTCACCCCCCTCTTGTGCATTTTCTTGCCTTTTCATTTTGTACTCCTGATTTCTTATTTTCTGTATGTCTTTAATAATCTACGTTTTTTCTAAAAGGAAAAGTCTTTTTACTTCTTTTTTGGTGCTAAGAGGTTTATTTTTAGAGGTAAACAGTATGACAATTGATAAAGGTCGATCTGAAGTGTCTATTTTTGTGTTTGGTCATTTTTTGATGGTCAAAGTTCAAATGTAGATGAAAGATTAAAATGGAATTCTTATCGTAAACCTCATTTTGTGTATATTAACTGAATTTAATTTTGTACTGCTTCCGTTCCTAAATATAAGATCACTTTGGGGAAGTGGATAAGTTCTTGTGTTTAGGATCAGTCCTTATTTTTTCTCAAGTTTTGACTTGACTACCATTATACTCACTAATTTATATTTGAAATCTTTCCTCCTTTGATAGTTACCTAATTGAAGGGATTTTGGTCAGATCATGTGATTTTATTGTCTTCCTTAATCTTCCCAGATTAACCAAAGTGATCTTATGTTCCATTCTTTCATTTTGTCCTTTTTCCTTGTGTGTACTGCACACGACTTTGGTTTGTGAAAAGGAAGGGCTCTTTAAATTCCTTTCCGATGGATTGCGTCTTTTTGTAAGTCCACTTTCTGACATTTCTCTTTTCACTCTTGGGATTGCATTCTTTTTGTTACTACTAGGGTATGCTTGTCCTTGATAATTTCGTGTGAATGATTTTGTAGATCATTCTTTTTTTATATGCTGTGTGCGCGTATGCGTTTCTGAATCAACTTGCGTGATTGCTTTGATTGTTATATTCTCGATGTATTATTCGTGTTTCATTTTTTTGTTTTGTGGCATATTTGATTGTTTTTCCGTGTTTTGATGATTTTCGCTCTTACTGTTTTTTGTTTGATTATATATTTTCTTCCGTTTTTTGGTGCACTATTTGTTGTAGAGATGGAGGCTTTATGAATTATGTTTTGTTTTTGGGCACAAGTTTTTTTCAATATTGATTTTCTTTTGTGTGTTATAATTTTTTTGTTTATATTGATTTTCTTTTCTGTGTTATAATTATGTGTGTTGTACGCATAGGTGTGTCATAATCAACGTGCATGATTGCTTCTATCATCATATTTCCAATGTATTAGTTTTGTCATATGTCTTAATTAGCGTGCATCATAACTTTGATCAGTATCTTTAGAATCTATTATTTTAAAATGACATGTGTCTACACTTGAAATGGCATATATTCTTAAAATCTTTTGGTCGTAGTTGACCTTTTTATTGAAAATCTATGATTATACATAAGATTGCAGATTAGGTTTTTTTCTTCAAATGATTTGAAGTTATGCCTTTGGTTTTTGATTTGACTTCGTTTCTCTATATTCTACAAAATTGGCTATACATATCATTATGTAGTTTCACAGTTTATTGATGCTTTAAATTTATTATCCTGTTTACGCTCATGTATTAGAAATTTTGTTGAATGGTTTTACTTTTTCTAAATGCTAATAAGACATAACTATTTATTATTTTAAAAGGGTAATGGACCTAATCTGCCCCCCAAGTAACCACCAAGGAGCGCTGAGCACCCTGAACTAACAACAGGCCCGTATCTGGACTCCAAGTAACCAAGGTGGTTAAAAACTATCCCGGTTGGACGGTCAACAACGTTTGACCGTTACTATGCTTATGTGGCTGCCACGCGAGCACCTGCTTTGCCACCTCTGTGTAGCATTCTGTTACTAATTCCTAATTAACCTGTGACATCTCTTTTAATTTGATAATCTCTTTACTAACTATGATAGAAAAAGGAATTTCAATAATATCAATATCTCTATCATAATTAGAAAAAGAATATCCTAATGATTAAAATATTATCCATGATAGAAAAGAATAAACTAATACAACACAGCTGCTATCATGGATAATTCATTGCTAACCATGTTAGAAAAGATTTGCCTAACATGATTAATAAACAAAACTAATTGATATTAAAAATAAATAGATATATATACATGCGGAAGCGAATGCAGACCTATAAATTGGCAATATACAATTCTAAATAAACTCTACCATCTCTACTATCTAATTCCCTTTCCTGAAGCTTGCACCTGTGCATGAATACCTGCAAATATGTCAGTAATCGTGGGATGAGACAATTTGTCCCAGTAATCACCGCTTAACTCACTATAACAGTGAGATGTGCGGTAGCGAGGGCGTCTAAAGGGTACCTAATTTTAAAACCAGTAATATATATATATATATATATATATATATATATATATATATATATATATATATATATATATATATGTCAAATCTTCTTCCATTCATCACTCAAATCCCTCCATCAATTCCACATTAACTAAATAGCATCTCTCAGTCTCCAATCTAATGATGCTACCATAACTCTCACACTCACCTATAGATGCATTGTGCCATCCCGGGGCATTTAAGCATCTAATCTTCTCTATATGATTTGACACTGTGCCCCTCTCTATGATGAGGGGGCAAATTTCCCTCTCTGGCAATCCCCAGAGAGAGAACCCCAATTCTGTTTTCCATTGCAGAATGGGAACGGTTGGGCTCTCAAATGCCTTAACAACCGTAGGGGCGGTTGGGCTCTAAAATGCCTTAACAACCGTAGGTCACTTCTCTCAATAAGTTGACCTATGATCCCCGATCCAATCAATCCGAAAAGGATCAGTACAAATAACTGTCGATCGGCCAATCGACAGTTATCATCGCACGATGGTACGTATGTATATCAGTGTCATGCACACCTCACATTATCCATCAATTTCAATCTCATTCAGTATCACAATCTCAATCAACATCAATATCATACATTCTTACAATTCCCTTCAATATCTCTAAATTAATAGTGTTTTCCACAACATAACTCTCAACAATCTCAACTCAACATCTAACCCTCTTTTCTATCCTCATCACCTCTTAAACCACTACCCAACACTATCCCTATATACATTTCACGCCATTCCAGATCAATGGCCACCACCAAGCAGGATAATAGTATATATAATGTGTACAAATCTTTTATACAAAAATAATCGTGTTTGAAAGGCACCCGATAGCCTGTTATGTATAAAAATAACCTTTCAAAGATAATATATATATAGAGGGTGAGAAAGGATTTTACAAAATCCTAACTAACATCACCCTCAATGTTATAGTAAGGTTAAGTGTGATTACCTGTCGCCCTTAGCTCACTATTGCTCTTCCTTTTCTTTACCACGCCTTGAGAACTCTATGTATATCGCATCCTTTCCTATTATTACACCATACAATAATAGGGAGTTGAGAATCATTCTAAGTTATAGATTAACTAACGTCTCTCTCTCTCATTCGTATTACTACCAAATCTTCCCCATTTATATATTTTATCTTAATGAACCACATCAAACATATAAACAAATCATTACAATTAAACATTTGTATATGATCTCAAAAGTAAGTAAGACTATTTCAATCACTTCCTCTTTATCAATATCATTCATCCTATTTACTCAAAAGAAACCAAGTCAAGCAATTAAATACTCCAATTACAATCAGCCACATACACATTAACCAAACACATTTAACAGACCAAGAATATGAATACTCAACATTACTACAATCATGCACACCAATCCAACATATACCAAGCAGAAAAAGGCTCAAATAAAGGAAGCACCCTCATTCCAAATCCTGAACATCAATTCCAATCATTTAACTCTTTTTGCCATTTGATTATTTGAGAAACAAAGAACATACATGCAAACATATAGCAGCCACAATCCATTTCAGTCCATACTAGCAAGAAAGAGCAAGATATAGAACTCATATACACAAAAACATCCATCATTGAAACTTTTCGGAAGCATTAACTTATTCTTGCCAAGTAGATTCCGAAAATCGAGAGAAAATCCTTAAATTTCTTAAACTTTGTTGTCCCAAAAATTGAATTAGGCCAATATTTAAGGAACTTAAATTTTAGAAATCATAAATCATCATTCTTAAGCTCCTTGAAAGTATGACACCACCATTACAAACATACATCTCAAAATAAAGACCAACTCTAAAATTTTCCAAACTTGAATTGTGAAATATTTGTTCCAAGACAATTTAACGACTCATAGTATTAGAACTATAGTCAATTATAAATAAGTTCCATGAAACCATAAAATTCCTAATTCATTTCAAATTTTCGAACTCCTCTCTCAAATAGGAATTTATAACATTTAGTTCAAACAATAACTTCTAACAACCCAAATCAAGGCATATACACATCAATCCATCACTTCTTAGTAGACATTATAGCCACATACATTACAACATGAAATTCAATTCAATATTTCAAGACATTAACATTCTCCGCCAAAGAAACAGAAGGATCTTAACATCAATTCAGTAGGTGCATAAACAAACAAAATTCCCAAACCAACTTACATGAAGAACAATCCAACAACAACACAATTTAATAACTTTTCAGCCGAACTTTCAGTACACCACTTTCCTAATGTAGAGCATTTACCAATTCCTTATTCTACGCAGAATATTCAAATAGTCTAAAACACAAAAAGGATCACACAAACAAAGGCAAGGCATTTTTTTTATCAACCAAGGCAAAAAGGGAAAGAGAAGAAATTTCATTTCACATTCAAATTTTATATTCAACGTCACGAAATTTCAAGGTAAAGCAAAGAACAACATGACCAACCAAACACGACAAGTTTCAAACTTAGTTTCATCAACCATTCCATATAATTATTAAGAGCACAACTACAAGAATTGACACAAGTACCACTTCATATCTTAATCAAACTAAAATAATCATTGCCAAGTATAATGAAACATGAATCACACGGAGAAACCCAAAATTGCAGAGCATACCCAAGACCTGAACATACATGTACCATTCTACTAACAATATCAATTAAAGAATTACAATCCCTATAAATCATAAATTAATTGACAGTACCTAAAGTACCAACTTTGGGGTTTTTCTCAAAACAAATTAAATCTTCAATCCATTCAAGAAATGCATTATAACACATAAGAAATTGACACATTTCATTTTAACATTATGTAACCAATCTAAATCAAGAAACCTAACTCAACCAACCCTCTCAACTCGCAGAGTAAAATGAGGATAAAGACAAAAGCTCACCTAAGCTTTATTCTGTAATAATAGGAGATACTTGGCCAAGACCGCCGGCTTTCTCGCCGGAAAACGGCCACCACCATGGGTAGGACGAGTAGCAACCGAAAAGGGCGAAGGGGCAAAAATAGCCACCGTAATTCTCCAAATGGACAACTTTGACACCCATAATTTCGATGGTGCAAAACCGTACATTATAAACCAAAATGGAACAAATTTAGCACTCTTAAATAGAGGTGTTAAGTTTGATTGTTAGTTGACTGGGAATGGTGATTTGGCATGATGACGTGGCGAAATAAGGAATTATGTGTCACATTGCATATGACATGGCAAAAAAATAAACATAAACATGTCATAATGGGGCCCACCCTAATACTTATGTTAACTAAAAATAAAACAAAAACAACTTGATGCCCCAACAAAACAAAACACACTAACATGCCCCAACAAAACACAAACATAACACACACAAATTTCACTCAAAGAAACATTAATCAGAACTTAGGCCAACAAAAAAAATCATATCTAAGAAAAGAACCCTCAACACATAACACAACAAAAACTCCATCATCACCACCAGAATCCACCGTTCACCGTCCGACTGCACAGCATAATATCCACCAGGCCGTTGAACAACGACAACCTTTGCTACCAAAATTCGTCGTTAGCAGCGTTGATGACAAGGAGGGGCTTGCGATGGGGAACCGAGGGAGAGAGGGTTGCGAAGCATTGGCCGACGGCGGAGAATGTGGTTCGGCGGCGGGATTGGAGAAGAAAAAGGAGTGATGGGGGACATTGGTGGTGATTGAGGGTGAGAAGGGAGATGGTCCCATGACCAAATTGCCCTTATTTCTTTATCTATATCCTTATCCATTTTAAATTCATATTTTAAAACTAAATTGTGCAACAATCTATTCATCAACTTATATATTTTCTCCTACCATAATTTTATCTATGCTCTAGAGTCTTCTTCATAAATGTTTTAATTAAAAGCTCAACCTCTAACTATTTTTCTTTAATTTCTAAAGAAAATAGGCATATTATTTCCTTAAAAATATGTTTATCCTCATTTACTTATTTATAATGACCTTTCAATTCAATAATGATATATTAATACCTTAATTAATTACCTATTATCTCTAATTAAAATTTTGGGATGTTACACTCTGCTTGCCACATGTGTATTTTAAATAGACCTAATCTGCCCTCCAAGTAACCACCCAGGAGCACTGAGCACCCTGAACTAACAACAGACCCATATCTGCACTCAAAGTAACCAAAGTGTTTAAAAACGTTGTTGACCGTCCAACCGGGGTAGTTTTTAACCACCTTGGTTACTTGGAGTCCAGATACGGGTCTGTTCTTAGTTCAGGGTGCTCAGCGCTCCTTGGTGGTTACTTGGGGGGCAGATTAGGTCCATTACCCTTTTTAAAATTTATGTCTAAAGGTTGACATAATCCTGACTGTTCTCTCTTTCATAATTCCAATGCGTTTTTTCCTTCTCACTTCTAACCCATAATGTGTGTCATTATTTTCTTTATTATGGTCTAATCTCACTAAAAGTGTATTTGCTTATTTGACTGCTTCTTCATTTTTTCTCTTATTCTTCCAATCAACATGTCTATTGACACTTCTTGTGTAAATGGCAAACGTCGCCCTGCACCGTCACGTGAGGATCCTCCATCCCTCACTATTGACATCTCTAGAGAAATATTAGTTTCAATGATGAAGATCCTCGCTCAACAATGGGTTGTGTCTTATGTCAACGCAAAAGCGTCTTACAAGTTATTGCGCGACGTTGGTTGTGATAGTGAGGTCTTGAGGCGCCTCCGTTCCGATTCAATCCCACTCTTTGCCAAGGATAATCCATCTGTTTAACGCCTTCTTGAGGATGCTGCTATTGCTGATAATCTTAAGGCTGTTTTTCGTATAGATTTTTTTTGGAGTTTTTTGTGTATCAAGGAAACTTCACTTATGGTTTGGAGTTGATGCTGCGGGTTGCTCGTGAGGGTATTGGAAGGGCCATTTATGTCTGTAGTATCATTTTGGCTGCCCGTTCCAGTCCAATTGATAGTGCAGATGGAAGGTTGGCTGAAGAATTATGGGAGAAAATTGATAATGTCGAGAGTATAAATATGTTTAGGTTGATGATTGATCCATGGCTAACGCGTTTGAGAGCGAGATTGCCTCCAGGCCCTCTATTTCATAGCTATCCCTTCTATCGCTGTGATCTTCATGAACGTGATGATAGACCTGTTTGGGGTTGCAGAAGGTGTAGTATTGATGTTGAAGTTGAGTGGTGCAGAGGGTCTACATGTAGACTATGTAACCTACGAGTAGTGTTGATGTTTTTTGTTTTGATCTTTTTACTATTTTATGGACTCTTTTTGTCATCTGGTACTATATGAAGCTATGTTATAGTATTGTGTAGTTTCACTTTTGTGTTCGTTTATGCTATAAATTTTATTTTTCCAGTTGTTTATTTATTTATTTATTTACAATTGGTTTGCTTTAAAAGAGAATTGAATTTGTTTTGTAATTAATGAGTGGAAGATGAAATTAATGAAAAAAATTAGTGATTATCAGGATGACGAGTGTGAAGAGTAAAGAACAAGAAATAGTAAATAAAAATACATTTCTTTGGAAAAACAAACTTCCAGCATTACATCAAGAAACTCAAGAAATAGTTGTCATTAGTCGTAAGTTTAATGCTTGATGTGGTTTCAAAGAAATTCATGAGAGAGAAAAAGTCGATTTCTACTTTTTTTAGTTGTCTATAATATTGATAGATATGATAAAAGAAATTATGCAATTTACATCTTTGAGAGAAAGCAAAATTTAGTCTTCTGCTTACATTATATTAGTTATTTGTAAATAATGGGAAATTAGAAGAACATACATAGTTGATAAGGAGAAACACAAGGAGTAGAAAAACAAATGAAAAGGGCAAAAAAGGAAAATTAACAACTGAGGTCAGCCAACAACACTGATAAAGACAGAGCAAGAGATATACTCTGCCTTGCTAAACTACCTCGAGAACATCAAACAATCGAAAATCATTAAAAAACACAAAGATTATAGAAGAAAGATTAAAAATAGTAAGTGTGAAGAGTATAGAACAAGAAATAGCCATTTTTTTAAAAAAAGTTTCAGATTAACCTTAAAAGACGTGATCTGACTTAACCATATATCGGACTTAAAAAACGAGCCACCAAATAGACATTGGATGTTGAATTTTTTATGTGTTTCTTGTAGATGACATGAAAATGAAACTTTTATTTTAAAATGTGTGTGATATTGAAGAAGAAGGAAGTATAAAATATACAATTGGTTTGTTGTAAAAAAGAACAAACTTCGTTCTGTAGATTAAAAATAAATTTCTAGATTAACCTCAAGAAACCCAAGAAATAGTTGTTATTACTTGAAAGTTTGATGTTTAATGTGATTTTTTAAAAAACTCAAGAAAAGGACAAAAAATGGTTTATTGTTAATTTATATGTTTATAGTATCGACTGATCTGTTAAAAGAAAACATAATTCAGTCATTTGCTTACATTACATGGACTATTTCAACCACATTATCGTATATTAGAATGTTTTGACTGTATTTGGTAGACTGTTTTTGGTGATTTGCAACATTTAATGATACATTTGGATTTGGTTTCTTCTATTGCCTCTGTTTTGTTTCTTTCTGTATTTAGTTTATGTTTTTTGTGGTTTTCCTAAATTAACATGACTCATTCAATATTTGGTTGTCATTTCCAAAAGTTAACAATTGTACTCGAATCATTTCAAGGCATTTATAGAAATCACTGTTTAACGCATTGAATTCATAACAAAAAATTAACAAAACATAGTTCAAACTAATTGCTACATGCAAAGAATCTAATAGAGTGGCACGTATCCGTTCTTCATGTGTTTGTAGAATCTTGTCCTTGCATTTTATGATCAATGTTACATACTTAAGACTCAGTACAGTGATTTGAGTTTCATACATTGTGTATTCTTATAGTCATACTAGATACATGCATCGAATAATAAATATATTTATTATGAAACTCATTGAAATCATCAATAATGATGAACGACCATTATGTATCCTTATAGTTGAAATGCGTGGCTGTCACCCAAGAGGGGGGGGGGGTGAATTGGGTGAGGGAATAAAACTTTAACACTTTTCGAAAAAACTGCTTGTGCTTGGTGATGATGTTACTGAGTAATGGTATGCACAAGTCAGTATGTTATGTGATGCAAAAAGAATGTTTAAATGTAAGTTTATGCACACATAAATTTATCCTGGTTCGGTCACCCAGACCTACATCCAGTCCCCAGGCTCCACCTGAGATTTTCAATCCACTATTCTTGTTTAAACCAGGCACAAGAGAAGCCTTTACACTTTAGGTTTTACGAGCACGGGTTCACCTAACAACCCACAGGTTTTACAACGGGTTCACCTGCAAACCTTACAAACGCAAGTTTTACGGGCTAACTTGCAACCTATGGAGATTTAGAAAACTTCTAAATGCTCCCCCTTACAAATGTAAGATTACAATTATGTTCACTCTATGAACTGATTGTGATAAACACTTAAGCACAAAAGACTCTCTCTAAGAGTAGATGATGTTACTCACTTAAGTACAAATGAATCACTCTCTAAGAATATTACATATCAAAGTCCGAGAGTAGAAGATGAGAGGAATAATGTTTCAGACAATAAGCTCTGTTCTCTCTCTCTCTTAGTTCTTCTGAATGTAGATGTTCCTTTTATACCAGCCTCTAACTATCCAACCGTTGGAGAGGCAATAAGGTCGTTTGAATATAGCCGTTGGGGCCTTGTTTACGTTGTCCTCATTAATGCACAGCAGGGTTGACTTTGCTTTATCTGAAAAGGTGCTTTGTCCAGCTGTTCTGTCAACACTGTTCTGACAACACTGTTCTGGCAAAAGTCGTTCTGACATCTATACACTGTACGGTCTGACTCTTGCTTGTTGTCAGATGAGGACTTCGTTCCTCAAGCATAAGTCCAGGATGTTAAGAGACTCACTATCGGAAGCTCTCTTGCTATCTAAAGTGAAGCTCGTGGACTCTAACATTTTGCTTACTATCACATAGAGGAACTTTGTCTTCCAAGCACTTGTCCATGAATGATAAGAGTGCTTTGCTATTGGATGCTCTCTTGCTATCAGAAGCTCTCTTATGGACTCTGACTCTTGTGGGCAGTATGAGCTTTGACACCTTGAATGAATCTTCAGATTATATTCTCCTTATCTCTCATACTCCTCATGCTTGGTAGGTAACAATGTTGTTTGAATATCTGTTATCCTCTTGTTACCGTTGGAAGGAACATCTTCTTAAATGCTTAGCAGGGTTGACTTGCTTTATCACTGAAAAGTAGTCCTGACACCTCTGCTCTGACAAAAGCATTCTTACTTCTGAGTATGTGACATTTTCTCTTGTACTCTTGCTGACGGATGATCATTGTTCATCCGGAAGTGGCAATCTTGCTCTGCAAGTGTTAATCTCTGAAATCCAATGCCAAGAGTCTTTGCATCCGGAAGCTCATTTGCATCCGGAAGTGTGACTAAGTTCTGCACATACTGGTTAGTCCAACATAGCAATATATATAATCAGATATAGTAAAACTATACATGTTGTGGGAAGTTTGCTATGGGAAGTAGTCTTACTTAGACTATGTTCTGACTTAGTGTAGTGTCTACTGACTCTAAGGGATCTCTATTCCAATAGTCAGTTTAAGTCTCGTTAGTTTACTCTAAGTCTTCCTAAGTGACTCAGTGTGTCATTTGTTCATGCTATGTATAATAAGTCAACACACAATCACATGAAGTGGGAGTTCACTTAGTCTAGGATGTATCCGGAAGCACTTCCACATCCGAAAGTAAAACAACTGGATGAAGGATTTTGTTCACTATTACTCACTCTCACTCAGTGTCCTTCAATCCGACAGTCAGCACTAGTCACTAAGCTATCGGAAGCACTTTTACTTGTCGTGGTGAACTCACTGACGCTTAGGGTTATATCTCTTTTATCAGCCTGTGCAAGTCTAAATTCAACAGGAAGCAATTTCGCTTGACGAGGCTGATTCACTGACGCTTGGGGATATATCTATTCTGTCAGCCTGTGCCAGTCTAAATCTATCAGGAAGCAATTTCACTTGACGAGGCTGATTCACTGACGCTTGGGGATATATCTATTCTGTCAGCCTGCGCCAGTCTAAATCTATCAGGAAGCAATTTCACTTCCGGTTGAGTCTTAACTTAGTCTCAAGGGTTTTGTACATCTAATGCTCCTAGACTGAGTTATGACTAAGTGAAGTGCTTGCTGTCGCTGAGGGATGAGACATTCATCCGCGAGCGCTAGTCCTAGTCTATCCGGAAGTGATTCCGCATCCGGTTATGATTCCGCTGTGGGATGAGTCTTTCATCCGTGAGTGCTAGTCTTAATTCATTCGGAAGTGAATCCGCATCCGGTTGTGACTAAACTTAGGATTCAGTGTTAGCAATCTAGACTGGGTTCTAACCAAGTGTCTCACTTGCTTCCGTTTGCGTCCCCTATGGGATGTGTACTCCATCCTCGAGCTCTAGTGCTAATATTTCCGGAAATGATCTTGCATTCGCAAGTGATCTAACTCAGGATTCTAACCATGTCATCTAATCCTTCCTAAGTGTTGATTATGTTCTCTTAAGTACTAGACCATATCATACCTTAGTCACCATCAAAACTTAAGATTCTAACATTCTCCCCCTTTTTGATGATGACAAACCCATAGATGACTAGAGAACATAATTAAACTTAGAGCTATATTTCATTCCCCAGTTCTCTCCCCAGATATCTAGATATCTTATCTCATCTCTAGCTAGACATCTCATGTCTCATCTCTAGACATCTCATGTCTCATCTCTAGCTAGACATCTCATGTCTCATCTCTAGACATCTCATGTCTCATCTCTAGCTAGACATCTCATGTCTCATCTCTAGACATCTCATGTCTCATCTCTCCCCCTTTTGGCTTCATCAAAATTCAACAAGTGCAAGCTAGCCTTAGGGATGGGGATACCTCTATCGTTCTCCTAGGGATGGTCTTTCTACCTAATATTTCTCCCTATGTATCGTTGATAAAGATTTGTTCTAGACTATTCAATACAACGTACAAAAAACAAAACAAAAAAAAATTAACAAGAGACAACAATAATGATTCAGGATCCTAAATGATTGTATTCTCCCTAAACATTATGTAGGATAGCTAAACAGTGTGAGACAAAAAGAAGAAATATTGATTCAGTATTCTAAGTGAGGTTACTCTCCCTAACCATTATGCAAGATAACAGAATATGTTTTGCATACAAAAACAGTTCTCTTTTTGAAGGTGAAAATTCTTTTCAAATATAAAAGACATCGAAGTAATTTTGACCCTCTTGAAATGATTAACATGATATCAAAATAATTTTGGTGTGTTTAAAATGATGATTATGATATCAATTGAAAAATTTGTGCTTTTAAATTCGTGATACCAAAAATGAAAATGAAACCAAATCAAATGAAATTTGTGAGATTAAAATACCAAAAGTAATTTCCAAATAAATTGCATCACAGCATCTCAAGAGTTTATTATCGATGACAGCATGTAACTCTCTATTTTTAAGGGATCATTATCGAGTAATGTCCATTTACTTCTCTTCTATATTTAAGATTAATCATCACAGAATCAAGAAAGGAAGCATATAAGAGAGGTATGTTATCAATTACTTTCCAGCATGTCATATAGAGGATACAGATGTGTGAGCTAGGATGATTTTCTAAGACAGTGAATGATTTTGAAGTCAATGCAGATTTGAAAAGAAAAAAAAAATTCTAAATTGACACCCTTACCAATGCCATGTATGCATCATATATAAGAGATGGTAAGGTGTAGATGTTACCACAGATGAGGAATCTTCAGACTCTATTAGACTCATGAATCTTAATCATATGCAGATAAGCATGCTTCCTGACATCTTCAAGAGATGTGCTATCTCAAGTGGAAACCCCTAGTGCAAGTGCTTTGATGATTCGCTTCGGCAAGCTGAGCTACAACCAAAAGCAGACATGACTGGGCAGTCACTCTACTCTTCCCATGGTTCAATAGTTGGCCTGCTATCGAAAGCGCTGATTGTTGCGAAAGCATCCTTGCTCAAACTTGATGATTGGGCCTTCATGTGCTTGAGGAAACAAGTGCTTTTCTGATGGTCAGTGAAAGAACTTAAGATTTAACATTGGAGACCATCCTCTGGACATTCAAGTCAATCTGTGTTAATCACCACAAGTTAATAATTTTAAGAAATCATGCTTGCTAATTGGTTTAAGAAAATATGAGTAACGATTATGTGAAAACTAATTTTGAAATTGTCTATACGTTCACATAGTTTCACTATCAAGACATGAACTCTATTTACTCTCATAGATAAATATCAATGTGATAGTACAGAGAGTATCAAACAGGTGGCATATTTTCAGAGTTTCATAAGCAAGTATAGTTCAATAAATATGCCGCAAGGATGTTCATGTTAGATCATGAAGACATGTGAATTATTAACACAATGAAATTTTGAAAAATCTTCATCCTCACAAAAATGGAATACTGGAAATCTTCATGCTCACAGAATAGTTTGTTTTTAAGACTAAATCCGGTTTACAAAAACAATCAAATTTCAGCATATGATTACGAGAATAATTTCCAAATTTTAGCTCAAGTTCTTCTAGATATGCTCAGTGTGATCTCATTGTTCTTAGGATATCAACAAGCTTGAAATTAATACAGATTATAGCATGCTTGTGATACTATGCCATGTTTTACAGATCCAGCAGAGTTTAATTCAAGGCATTTCCTAAGATTTCTAATGCATGTCAGACAAGAGAGAGACTATCCATTAAATTTCACAAGAGAATGTGTAAGGGATAGAAATGCTCATGTGTATTGGCGAGAGTTTCTCCGGTTTAGTATAGCCATTCCACACATCTTGATAAGGGGCATTTTCGTTGCCATTCTCTCTTGGTTATTCTCATTGTTCAAGCTTCAATAATCTGTGTCAACATTCTTAAACCACAAACTTGAACCGAAATCATTAGTAGATTGAGAACTTAAAGATCTAATTAGGAGGGATGTATTGTTCTCGAAGCCATAGCTGCTTATGCATTGAAAAACTTGATGCAAGAGATACCACATGAAATGGAAAATCAGAAATAACTTTTGAATGCTATCATGAGGTATGGTTGTCATGTAAGTTTAAAGGGGATCGGAATCTGTCTTGAAAGTTTGTATTTCAAAAAGGATCTTTCAAAAGTCAAGGTGAATTCATAAACTATTTTTTTTTCATGAGAGGTGCCCTTAAAGGATTCACTAAGCATATATGAGTAAACGATTTAGACACTATATGAAAACTCTGAAGAAGGTTATTAGTTTTAGTGTCAAAATTCTGAAACTAGTTCTGGATCTTCTTAACAATGTCAGTAATCTTGGAACACAATGATTCAGCATGCACAAATTCAGAAGGTTTTGAAGAAAGTTCAGTTTCAAGGTGTCAGACTTCTTGAATTTGTAAAATCAGTATGCATCATATCAGAAAATGAATTTAATATGATAGGATCGTTTTTACAGAAAATAAGGTCATCACAGATAAAGAAGATCATATCAGTTTCAGAGAAATAGAAGCTGTTAAGCCCATCATGCATTTACTACCCAAGTGATTATTCAAGTAAAGAGGAGGGTAAGAATGATATCACCATAGCTCCATTCGCATCAAGCAGTAGCTCGCTTGATTTTGGTTGGCAATGCAAGGATTCTATTTTCAGAGCAGCACCAAAATCTATGCGTGACGAATGCTTATCAAGACTTGACTAATTGTTCAGATGAGGTACAGTCCTGAGTCTTGCTGAGGCTAATAGGATGGATTGGAGCTGGTGCAGACGGAGATAAATTTACTTTGTGATCACTACCACTGGCATCTCTGGCCTCTTGAACCCGTACTTAATACACAACTCTTCAATCAGATTGGGTGCTGGCGCAGATGGAGATACAGGCTCAGCAGAGGGTATCTCCGTAGGTTGATCACTCAGCGCTATCTCAAGCTTGCCTCTGTGCTAGCAGACTGTTGGGGGCACATGAAACAGATGACTTCCCCAAGGGCGAGCCTTCCTTCTTGGGCAATCCGCTTCATTTCAATTTCCCTTCTAAGGGCAGCAGTGACATCCTGGTCAAGTCCGAGGGATGGCTATCTTAGCCTATCTCTCTCTGATTTTGCTCATGCTCCTTGTTCATTTTAGCACATAACTCATCTAACTCTGATTGATTGATCTGGACAAAGATCTGTTGAAGCTCCAGGGGTTCTACTATGGCTTTTCAGATCAACAGATCCTTCAAATGTTCATGCATCTCCTATTGTAATGGATCCGTGAGGGAGATAAACATTTTGATCTCAATCTTCAAACAACATTTTATAACCCAAGTCAGCCTAGGTCTTTGCACTTGAGATCGTTGGATCCTTTAAACAAGTGACCTTGCTCTGATACCAAATGAAATGCGTGGCTGTCACCCAAGAGGGGGGGTGAATTGGGTGAGGGAATAAAACTTTAACACTTTTCGAAAAAACTGCTTGTGCTTGGTGATGATGTTACTGAGTAATGGTATGCACAAGTCAGTATGTTATGTGATGCAAAAAGAATGTTTAAATGTAAGTTTATGCACACATAAATTTATCCTGGTTCGGTCACCCAGACCTACATCCAGTCCCCAGGCTCCACCTGAGATTTTCAATCCACTATTCTTGTTTAAACCAGGCACAAGAGAAGCCTTTACACTTTAGGTTTTACGAGCACGGGTTCACCTAACAACCCACAGGTTTTACAACGGGTTCACCTGCAAACCTTACAAACGCAAGTTTTACGGGCTAACTTGCAACCTATGGAGATTTAGAAAACTTCTAAATGCTCCCCCTTACAAATGTAAGATTACAATTATGTTCACTCTATGAACTGATTGTGATAAACACTTAAGCACAAAAGACTCTCTCTAAGAGTAGATGATGTTACTCACTTAAGTACAAATGAATCACTCTCTAAGAATATTACATATCAAAGTCCGAGAGTAGAAGATGAGAGGAATAATGTTTCAGACAATAAGCTCTGTTCTCTCTCTCTCTTAGTTCTTCTGAATGTAGATGTTCCTTTTATACCAGCCTCTAACTATCCAACCGTTGGAGAGGCAATAAGGTCGTTTGAATATAGCCGTTGGGGCCTTGTTTACGTTGTCCTCATTAATGTATAGCAGGGTTGACTTTGCTTTATCTGAAAAGGTGCTTTGTCCAGCTGTTCTGTCAACACTGTTCTGACAACACTGTTCTGGCAAAAGTCGTTCTGACATCTATACACTGTACGGTCTGACTCTTGCTTGTTGTCAGATGAGGACTTCGTTCCTCAAGCATAAGTCCAGGATGTTAAGAGACTCACTATCGGAAGCTCTCTTGCTATCTAAAGTGAAGCTCGTGGACTCTAACATTTTGCTTGCTATCACATAGAGGAACTTTGTCTTCCAAGCACTTGTCCATGAATGATAAGAGTGCTTTGCTATTGGATGCTCTCTTGCTATCAGAAGCTCTCTTATGGACTCTGACTCTTGTGGGCAGTATGAGCTTTGACACCTTGAATGAATCTTCAGATTATATTCTCCTTATCTCTCATACTCCTCATGCTTGGTAGGTAACAATGTTGTTTGAATATCTGTTATCCTCTTGTTACCGTTGGAAGGAACATCTTCTTAAATGCTTAGCAGGGTTGACTTGCTTTATCACTGAAAAGTAGTCCTGACACCTCTGCTCTGACAAAAGCATTCTTACTTCTGAGTATGTGACATTTTCTCTTGTACTCTTGCTGACGGATGATCATCGTTCATCCGGAAGTGGCAATCTTGCTCTGCAAGTGTTAATCTCTGAAATCCAATGCCAAGAGTCTTTGCATCCGGAAGCTCATTTGCATCCGGAAGTGTGACTAAGTTCTGCACATACTGGTTAGTCCAACATAGCAATATATATAATCAGATATAGTAAAACTATACATGTTGTGGGAAGTTTGCTATGGGAAGTAGTCTTACTTAGACTATGTTCTGACTTAGTGTAGTGTCTACTGACTCTAAGGGATCTCTATTCCAATAGTCAGTTTAAGTCTCGTTAGTTTACTCTAAGTCTTCCTAAGTGACTCAGTGTGTCATTTGTTCATGCTATGTATAATAAGTCAACACACAATCACATGAAGTGGGAGTTCACTTAGTCTAGGATGTATCCGGAAGCACTTCCACATCCGAAAGTAAAACAACTGGATGAAGGATTTTGTTCACTATTACTCATTCTCACTCAGTGTCCTTCAATCCGACAGTCAGCGCTAGTCACTAAGCTATCGGAAGCACTTTTACTTGTCGTGGTGAACTCACTGACGCTTAGGGTTATATCTCTTTTATCAGCCTGTGCAAGTCTAAATTCAACAGGAAGCAATTTCGCTTGACGAGGCTGATTCACTGACGCTTGGGGATATATCTATTCTGTCAGCCTGTGCCAGTCTAAATCTATCAGGAAGCAATTTCACTTGACGAGGCTGATTCACTGACGCTTGGGGATATATCTATTCTGTCAGCCTGCGCCAGTCTAAATCTATCAGGAAGCAATTTCACTTCCGGTTGAGTCATAACTTAGTCTCAGGGGTTTTGTACATCTAATGCTCCTAGACTGAGTTATGACTAAGTGAAGTGCTTGCTGTCGCTGAGGGATGAGACATTCATCCGCGAGCGCTAGTCCTAGTCCATCCGGAAGTGATTCCGCATCCGGTTATGATTCCGCTGTGGGATGAGTCTTTCATCCGTGAGTGCTAGTCTTAATTCATTCGGAAGTGAATCCGCATCCGGTTGTGACTAAACTTAGGATTCAGTGTTAGCAATCTAGACTGGGTTCTAACCAAGTGTCTCACTTGCTTCCGTTTGCGTCCCCTATGGGATGTGTACTCCATCCTCGAGCTCTAGTGCTAATATTTCCGGAAATGATCTTGCATTCGCAAGTGATCTAACTCAGGATTCTAACCATGTCATCTAATCCTTCCTAAGTGTTGATTATGTTCTCTTAAGTACTAGACCATATCATACCTTAGTCACCATCAAAACTTAAGATTATAACAATAGTCATAGTAGATACATGTATAATATAATAAGGGTGAAGGCCCAAAAATGATACATAACTATTGGCCGAAGAACAAAAATAGTACATAACTATCTGAAGGTACAAAAATGACACCCAACTTTTACCATGTGATAAAAAATGATATTTTAACTAATACGACAATAATATTAGACATGAAATGTCTAAAATGGCCTTATAATGAAACAAACTTTTACAGGGTGGCGATTAATTCATAGGGGCATTTTGGACTTTTCATGTCTAATATTATTGTCATATGAGTGAAAATATCATTTTTGATCACATGTTAAAAGATGAGTCTCATTTTTGCATCTTGTAATAGTTATGTACTATTTTTGTTCCTTACCCGTTAGTTATGTATCATTTTTAGGCCTTCGCCCATATAATAAACATGCTTTGTTACAAATACGGAGAGGATATATAGAAATATACTTCATTGAATTTGATACATTATTAGTGCTCGTAATCATAATAGGTACATTCATGCAATAAAAAACTGTGATTTGTTAAGATCAACTAGCATCTTCGTATAATTTATCATGAAACTCATTGGAATCATCAACAGCGATTAATGAACTTCATGAATGTGTATAAAAAGGAGGATGTAGTCGGTTTCCAAATTCGTGGCACATCACAAGACTTGGAAAGAACACGCTTAGATTACTATCTTACGTTTAAGTCATTCTCAGAATGACAAGCATGAACAAAATACTGTTGTCTCAGATACAAAAAGACAAAGAAGCATGTACTATCTGAAAGTGAGGATGCACAAGAAAGGGGGGGGTGAATTGTGCTACAAAATAAAATTTATAAAATAAAACTCTAACACAGATTCTTTTATACTGGTTCGGTCTAACTCCCTTGATTGAGTTCCACTAATCTACAGGTTCTACAAACGGGTTCACCTGCAACCTTTACAACCACAAGTTTTCTAGGCTAACTTGCAACCTTTACAGCCTAACTAGCTCCCCCTTACAACTTACAAGGGTTCAACCTTTACACAAAGGATTTACTACTAAGTTCACTTAATGAATAGATTTTGATACTCACTTAAGTACAATAAATGCTCACAATAAATGTAGAGACTTAACTACAAAGAGTACAAGATGGTAACAAATGAATAACTCTCCAAGTATTAAGTGCTCTCTTGAACTTTTAAAGCTTTCTGGATATTCTGAGTATTATGCTTTGAATGCTTGACTGTTGTTCAGTTCAGTTCAGTTCAGTCCGGTAACTTCATAAATGTTGACGTTGTTCCTTTTATAGCAGCCTCTAATACTCCAGATGTTTGAACGACAATAAATCCGTTTGAAAATATCCGTTATTCCCATATTACCGTTGTCCTCATTAATGCCCATTAATGCTCAGCAGGGTTGACTTGCTTTAGCTCTGAAAAGCATCTCTGACAAACTGCTCTGTCAAAAAGCAACTCTGACTTCTGAGCACTTGTACATTCTCTGACTCTTGTACTTGCTATCGGATGGGTTTGTGCTACCGGTAGTAGGAACCTTGTTCTGCAAGTGTTAGTCTAAGAATACGCAGTGCAAAGAGCGTTCACTATCGGAAGCTCATTTGCTATCGGAAGCGAAGCTAAGTTCTGCACACAAATGTTAGTTCAACAGAGTAATATATAATCAAGTGCAATGGGAAGTATTTTTGCTATGGGAAGCTATCCTACTTAGACTAGGTTCTGACTTAGTGTTCTATTGACTTCCGCTATGGGATGTGTACTACATCCGCAAGCTAGTTACATTGTTTTTGCTCTAAGTTATCCGGTTGTGATTTTACATCCGATTGTGTTCTAACTTAGGATTTTAACTTTAATCTAATTCATCCTAAGTGTTCATTCTGTTCTTTCATATTTTAGTCTTCATCAAAACTTAAGATTCTAACATTCTCCCCCTTTTTGATGATGACAAACCTATAGCTAACTTATGAAATCATACTTAAACCAAATATAACATATTAACACAAGTATGAATTCATATAAGCGAACTTCACTGATCAAGTATAAAATAATTACATGTATGATGAACAGTAAGAACTTTACAACTATGATTATAACAAAATGAATATTACAAGAATGAGAGAAAAAAAATGATTAGTATGAAAATTTACAAGTTTAAAAATGATGCATGAAGGGTTTGGGTCTAGGGTTGATGCTCTCTCTCTCGCCTTATCTGTTCGTTCCCCTCATCACTCTTCTGCCATAGTTTTCTCAGCTCAGCCTCCTCTGCCTCTCTGATTTTAGCCAAGTCTTCCAGATGTTCTCTCTCAGCCTTTTCTCTTTCTAGCCTCTCGAGCTCTAGGGACTCTTGGATTGCCCTTCTCAGATCCGCAGCCTCATTCATCCCAACTGGTTGTCCTGAAGATGAGTCATCAAGAGGAATGGTTCTAGAGGGAAGATGAATGTTCTTGACCTTGAACGACCATGCTGAGTAATCTGGATCATGAGACAGGTCAGCCTTTGCTTTCCATTTCCCTTTCACAACCCGAGAGTTGGCTCTCATTGCGTCCAACATTTGAGCCTGGTGGAAGGTGAGGTTGGTGGTCCCGAAGTAGTCAAACTCTTCTTGGGTCATCTCTTCCACTTTCACCTTGACCTCAACCTCAGGTGGAATGTCCTGACTCTCTTTCTGGGCTTGCTCAAACAGAGAAGGAGTACGAGTCTTAGGAGCTTTAGCTTGAACTTCCTCCTGTTGAGGTACTGTCTCAATTTTGATTTCCTCTGGAGCCGTTATTGACTCTTCTTCACTTTCATCAGATGTAAGGGCTCTGGGAGGAGGAGCGATCCTTTTCCTTGCTGTCCTCTTGAATCTTCCTTTAGTGAAGGTAGCAGCAAGAGTGGCAGGTGATGTGCTTAAGGCAGGAGCAGGGTCTGGAACAGGTGTAGCAATGACCACCCTTGGACGCGTTGTGCGCTTCAACCCATACTTCTGACTGAGATGCTCTAGGAAGTCATCTGTGGAAGCAAACTCTGGTGGTGGTGCAGAAGACTGAGACCTAAGGGGAACGTCCTCAGGCTCAGGGGGTTGAACAGTCAGCACCATTTGCATATCTGCTTGATGGCTTGAGGATGTTGCTGTCTGTTGGCGCATGAAGTGGATGGCTTCGCGACGGATGAAGTCTTCAGCCAGGCGTGCGCGTTCAGAGTCCATTGCCCTTCTGAGTGCAGCCTCAACGTCCACATCAATCCACAGGGACGACTGCCTCAGTGTATCTCTCCCCCTTTTGGCATCATCAAAATGGGTGAGTACCAGGGAGGTGCTGGAGGAGGGAACAGAGGGTGGTGGAGCTGGGCTAAAGCGGGGAGGAGGAGGTAGAGGGGGTAAGTCGGAGGAGGAGCTAGAGGATGAGGAGGAGTGGTGAGAGTGGTTGGGTGAGTGGTGTGTATCGTGGTGAGGTTGATCTTGGTGGAGTGAGTCTATGTTTGATGGTTGGTGATGGTCTGGGGAGTCATGTAGTGGTGGATCTTGGTGAGGGGGACTTGGTGGATCTTGAGGGTGAGGAGGGTTTGGAAGTTGTTGGTTGGCCAGTAGGAGATCCATCTTTGCTTCAATCCCAGCAAGTCGATCTTCGACCTTCCTGATCCGATGGTGCACCTTGCGAAAACTCTGTCCAAATTGCTCTTGGAACGAAGCCTGAAATGCATCAGCAAGTCTGAAGCAAATTTTATCTGCCAGGGCGCCCAAAGCAGCATCTCTTAGACCAGCAGCAGCAGCAGCACTTGGACCAGCAGCAGTGCTTGGACCAGGTTGTCTGTGGGACTCCACTTCCTGATCGCTAGCGCCAGAGGTGGATGACTGAGTGTTATGTGAGGCATGAAAGAGGTGGATGCACAAGAGGGGGGGTGAATTGTGCTACCAAATAACACTTTGAACAATGAAACACGAGATTTTATACTGATTCGGTCTACCTGACCTACGTCCAGTTCTCAACTACCCAGGTTGAGTTCCACTATCCCCAGGTTTTACAAACGGGTTCACCTGAAACCTTTACAACTGCAAGTTTTAGACTGGGATCACTTGCAACCTTACAACCACAAGTTTTATACAGGTTCACTTGCAACCTTGCTGACTAACTCCCCCTTACAACTTGCAAGGGTTCAACCTTTACAAATAAAGGATTTTCTAAACTAAGTTCTCTTTAAGAACGGATAATGTTACACACTTAAGTACAATGAATGCTCTTAATAAAATGAAGAGACTTAACTACAAAGAGTACAAGATAAGTAGATGAAAAGAACTCTTAATGAGTTAAATGCTGTCTCGCTTTTCTGAGCAGCTTTGAATGCTTGAAGGATATTCTCAGTTTCTCGCTCTAGATTTCTCCAAGATGTCAAAGTTGTCTTCATAAATGAAGATGAGCTTGTTTATATAGTCTTCAAGTATTCTTACTCTTGGTAGGTGGGATAGTTATCCCAAGTTACCGTTTGCCCATTAAATGCTCCATTAATGCTTAACAGGGTTGACTTTGCTTTATCTCTGAAAAGTAGTTCTGAAAACTCTGCTCTGCCAAAAAGTACTCTGACACTGCACTGCTCTGCATTACTGAACGTTCTGACATTCTGATTGCTTATGGAAGCAAGTCCACATCCGGAAGCAACATCACTCAGTGTACTACATTTGAACGTTAATCTTAACAATAATAGCACATACTCACATGCAGTGGGAGTTCACTTAGTCTAGGGGAGTTCTCTTACATCCGGAAGCAATTCCACATCCGGAAGCACTTCCACTGGACGTTGGGTTATGATCATATTATACTCACTGACGCTCAGTGTTGTCCAAATCAACAGCCAGCGCTAGTCACTAAGCAATCAGAAGCAAATCCACAACCGGTTGCATCCTAACTTAGTCTCAAGGGTTTTTATACAACTAATGTTCCTAGACTGAGTTATGGCTTATGAAGCACTTGCTCCCGCTGGGGGATGAGACGTTCATCCGAGAGCGCTAGTCCTAGTCCATCCGAAAGTAAATCCACATCTGGTTGTACTCTTACTTGTGGTTCTAGTTTACCCTAACTCGTTCTAACTTGTTCTTTCATATTTTAGTCTTCATCAAAACTTAAGATTCTAACATTCTCCCCCTTTTTGATGATGACAAACTAAGTTATCTAATTAAGTTCATATGAAAGCAATAATCAAATAAAGGGCACAACTGAACTCAAAGATAATTATCATTGATGAGCAAAAGATTACAAGTTAGAAATATAATAACAGATAAAATTCACAAGTAATCAAAGCTGTGCAAAGTGAACTATGCATGGAAAAAATATGAGAAGAAGAAAAAAAAATTTCTAAGTTAAATGCCTAGGGTAGAGTGGGGTTTATAGGGGATGTCTCTTTTTCCTCTCCCTCTCTAACTGCCTCTGGTTACACTCTTCTTGCAATTTAGCTATCTGAGCATCCTTCTCACTCTGGTCAATCTGAGCAATCATTTCTTGAAGCTCTGCCTCGGCTTTCTCTCTTCTCAATCTCTCAGACTCAATGGATGCATCAATAGCCTTCTTCAGGTCACTGACTTCAGTAAACCCAGCAAATTCTCCATAAGGCGAGTCAGACATAGGTATGGATCCAAAGGGATAATGGATGGCTTTGACCTTGACATTCCATACTGGATAGTTGGGGTCATCAGCCTGACTTGAGCTTGCTTTCCCTTTTCCCTTTACCTTGCCTTTCCCTTTCCTTTGAGCCTTAGCCCTCTCAGCATCCAGAACGAAGAATTACTCTTCTGTGAGTCTATCAGTGTAACCAAAGCGCTCAAATTCTTCGGGAGTCATATCTTCCACCTCTAACTTAACTTCCACAAGTGGAGGAATTTCTTCTGGAAGCGCTTGGGTGAAGGACTGGGGCTCAGATGCTTCAACTACTTGAGAGACCCTTTCTGACTCATGATCCTTAGAGTGACCATGAGATTCCTCTTCACTCTCAGAAGACTCAGCAGTACCAGCCCCCCTTTTTGACACATGATTTCTTCCTTGATCCTCTGTACTTGACTACTGAAGGAGGAAGAGGAGCAGTAGTTGGCTCAGATGGAGGAACTACTGGAGGAAGAGGAGGAGAGGTTGACTTAGAAGGAGGGATTGGCTTGGCTATCACAATAGGTGGATGGTTTTGCCTCTTCAACCCATACTTCATCATAATCTCTTCAATTATGTTTCGGCCAGGCACAGAGGGAGGAGGCTCAGAAGATGAAGGCTCTAGCTCAGGTTCAGGGTCAGGCTGTGGGATCTCTCATCAGGTTGCTCAACCAATGCCATTGCCCATTTTGACCTCTGCTCGTCTGAACGCTGCTGTTGCATAAATCGGATGGCTTCCCCATGGAAAAGACGTTCAGCACTACCCAATCTCTGAAGATCCATGGCTCGGTGAAGGGCAGCAGCTATATCTTCATCTAGCCATAAAGAGGGTTGAGTTAGGATTTCTCTCCCCCTTTTGGCATCATCAATAAGGGCGAGGGCCAGGGAGGAAGGATTGGGTGAAGTGGAAGGTGGAGGTTCAGGGCCAAATGTTCTGGGTGGTGAGGTTTCAGGTGAGGATGTGGGTGTGGTGTTCTCTGGTGAAGTAGAGGGGCTGGGTGAAGGAGGAGGGCTAGGGAAGAGGTCTTTGTTTCTTTGGAAGAAAGTGGGGTTGGTGAATAGACCATCGAAGGGGTAGGTAGAGGAGTAAGAGGTGGGTTGGGCAGCTATCCTCCGAAGAGGGGGAAAGTCTCTGAGGTAGAAGGTATGAAGTGGGTGATCAGGAGAGGAAAATCCAAGAGATTGGGCTATGGTGGTGATGAGATCCAGCAAGAAGACAAATCAACTTTAAATGATCCTTTGAAGATTCCAAGCGGACCAATCACAAGAGCAAGATCCAAGAGCATTAAGGAGGCACTAAATGGGCTAGTACAAGAAGCATGGACAAAGCAAATGGCAATTGGTTCAACAATTGAGGACAAAGATGCTGAAAACGTCACCAATGTTATTTGGGCCGAACAAGGAGTTGTTTGAGCATATTTTGGGCTCAGAGACATAAAATTAAAGAGCTTGGACCAATAGCTACACATGGGAAGCTTCATTTGGGCTTAAATAATGTAATTTTGGGCCTTAGACACTTGTTAATTTTGGCCCATTGTTTTTGTGCGAAATTAGGTTAAACTTTGCTTGATTTGTAACCTATAAATACTTTGTTAGCCTCTTTTGAAGGCAGACTTGAATTTGAGAATAGAAGTTGCTTTATGCACTTTGTTGAGAGGGTTTCTCTCTAGCGTTCTTCGTTGAACTAACAGACTTATCAAGGATTGATCAACCTTGTGGCGTCTTCCAACACTTCGGGTCCTTGTTCTTCCGTGCTCAAGGGTTCAAGTGGATCGTTCTAACCTTTGTTTAGCTTTCTTGGGGTTGTGTTCATCTTAGATTGTTGTGGGTCCGGGTTTATCCCTGGTGGGTTCGCATCATCTTGGCATCAGAGCTTCAGATCTAAACTCAGGTTCTTTGTGTTCTTGTTTGTTCATTGTTTTGTGTCCTTTCATCTTTTCTGAATTCTGTTTTAGGTCGTATTTGTTCGTCTATGTTCGTCGCCTTTTCCTTTTCAGTTTTAGACGTGTAGTATGTCATTTTGATAGTTCAGAGTCTTATCTTGCTTCTCGTTTTGGAATCGTCCCGATCCGAGTTTTCTGTCGTTAGATATACCAGTTTTAATTTTGACGCGTTTCTGGAAATTTCTGGGCTCATTTGGCTTGGAAATTCTGTTTGTGTTTTATTTGTTTTGATTCTGTGATATTTCTATTTTCTGGGTTCAATTCTGTTTGGTTGCAAAAAAAAAAGAAAAAAAAAAGAAAAAAAAAAGGTAGCAAAAAAAAAAAAGAAAGAAAGAGTAGAAGAAAAAAAAAAGTGAAAGAAAGAATTATTGCAATTGTTGTGTTGAGATTGTTCTTAGCAAGTGCAGTCATATCCAGAAAAATCAATTCTTGCAATTTGTGTCATTGTGCTATTGAAATTGTCCTTTGTTCTACATGTTACACTCTCTTGATATCCAAAATTTCTAAGTGTTGGCTGATTCCACAAGTTGTGAAAGATTTGATTAAATTGCTTAGTTCTTTAAAGAGCCTCAAGAGGGAACTAAGAGTGGAAAAAGGCAAGAGTGTTATACATCAAGTTAAAAGCCAAAAAGAGTGAAACACGAGTGTAGAGTGACATTCTTGAGTGAAACACGTGAGGAATTTGTGAGGTATTTCATTTCACTAACATTATCTTTTGAGTTACAATGTCTAGTGCAGGTGAAACATCCAATGGTGACAACAATTCAAGGAATGTAGCAATTAACATGAGGCAAATACAACAACAATTTGCACGATTGGAAGTGGTATTTGGAGAAATAAGGGATAGGATGGATAGGCAGGATGAGACCATTGCCAATTTACAAGGGGAGAGACCACCTAGAAGGCATGATAGGCGAAGAGAGGTTTTTATGGGTGAGTCGAATTCTGAGAATAATAGTGAGGGAGAATTTGAATTTGAATATGGATATGGAGGGGAGAGGAATAGACATAGAGGAGATAGGCATGGAAGGAGACATGAGAGAGATAGAAATAGGTTGGATGGAAACCTTGGGAACATAAAATTGAAAATTCCAGCTTTCCAAGGAAGGGGTGATCCTGAAGCATATTTAGAGTGGGAGAGAAAGATGGAAATGATTTTTGATTGCCATAATTATACCGACGCTAAGAAGGTGAAGTTGGCAGCAATAGAATTCACTGATTATGCTATGGCTTGGTGGGATAAATTGGGTATTAATAGGAGAAATAATGGTGAGAGGCCAGTGGCAACATGGAGAGAAATGAAGACTCTTATGAGGAGGAGATTTATTCCCAACCATTACTACAGAGAGCTTTATCAAAAGTTGCAGACCCTTGAACAAGGTTCTAAGAGTGTGGATGAATACTTCAAGGAGATGGAATTAGCTTTGATAAGAGCTAATGTGCAAGAAGATAGGGAAGCTACAATGGCTCGATTTCTGAATGGGCTAAAGAAAGAAATTGCTGACGTAGTGGAGTTGCAACATTATGTTGAGCTTGAAGACATGGTGCATATGGCTATTAAGGTGGAGAAACAACACAAGCGCAAGGGTGTTTCAAAATTCAATTCTGGTTCAAAGCCTTTCTTGAAACAGAGTTGGAAGAAAGGAGAGGGAAGTAGCCAAAGGGAGACCACTAAAGAGAAAGGAGAAGCTACATCAAAGTTTCAAGGTAAATCTGGAGCCCAATCTTCTAGAAATAGAGATATAAAATGTTTCAAGTGTTTGGGTGCAGGTCACATAGCTTCTCAATGTCCCAACAAGAGAGTCATGATAATGAAAAATAATGAAGTTGTGACTGATAGTGAAAGTGAGAGTGATGATTCTTCCAATCAATCACTTGATGATGAAGTTGATGATGGAGTTGAGCATGCGGTAGAAGGAGAATGCCTTATTGTTAGGAGAGCTTTGAATTGTCAGGTGAAGGAAGATGAGATTAATGAGCAAAGGGAAAACATTTTCCATACTCGCTGCCTTATTCAAAACAAGGTTTGTAGTTTGATCATTGATGGTGGGAGTGTTACAAATGTTGCAAGCACCACTTTGGTTGAGAAACTGAATTTGCCAACCATCAAACACCCTAAACCATACAATTTACAATGGTTGAATGAGTGTGGGGAAATTAAAGTTGATAGACAAGTTCTGGTTATTTTCTCCATTGGGAAATATTGTGATGAAATATTGTGTGATGTTGTACCAATGCATGCTGGACATCTACTTTTGGGGAGACCATGGGAGTTTGATAGAAAAGTAAAGAAAGATGGGGTCACAAATAGATATTCTTTTGTGATGAACAACAAACCCGTTACACTTGTTCCTTTGACTCCAAAGCAAGTTTATGAGGATCAGCTCAAAATGAAGAGAGATAGAGAAAAGAAAATGAGTGATCAAAAAAAAGAGAGAAAAGAAAGTGATACGTCAAAAAGAAAAGAGAGTGAGAAAAAAAGAGAGTGTGAGAGTTCAAAAGAATTTCAAAAAAAAGAGGAGAGAAAAGAGGAAAAGAAGAAAATGAGTTTTTATGCAAAAGAGAGCGAAGTGAGAAGTGCTTATCTTGGTGAAGCTCATTTACTTCTCCTTGTTTACAAGGAGTCCTTTTTGAATACTAATGACAATCACATTTCTTTTCCTAGTGTTGTTGGTTCTTTGTTGCAGGAATTTGGTGATGTGTTCCCTGAAGAAATTAAATTTCTCCTGGCTTGCCACCCATTAGAGGGATAGAACATCAAATTGATTTAGTTCCTGGAGCAACAATTCCTAATAGGCCAGCATATAGAAGCAATCCAGAAGAAACAAAGGAGCTTCAAAAGCAAGTGGAAGATCTCATGGCAAAGGGATATGTGAGAGAAAGCTTGAGTCCTTGTGCAGTTCCTGTTCTTTTAGTGCCAAAGAAGGATGGAACCTGGAGGATGTGCATTGATTGCAGAGCTGTCAATAATATCACGATAAAGTATCGCCATCCCATTCCAAGATTGGATGATATGCTTGAAGAATTGCATGGTTCTGTTGTGTTTTCTAAAATTGATTTGAAATCTGGGTACCATCAAATTAGGATGAGGGAAGGTGATGAGTGGAAAACAGCTTTTAAAACAAAACATGGATTGTATGAATGGTTAGTTATGCCTTTTGGTTTGACTAATGCACCTAGCACTTTCATGAGATTAATGAACCATGTTTTGCGTGCCTTCATTGGGAATTTGTTGTGGTTTATTTTGATGATATTCTGATTTACAGTAAGAATCTTGATGAACATGTGAATCATTTGCATTGTGTGCTTGAAGTTTTGAGGGAGGAAAAATTGTTTGCAAATCTGAATAAGTGTGATTTTTGCATGGATAAAATTGTTTTTCTTGGTTTTGTGGTGAGTGCTAAAGGAATTGAAGTTGATGAGGAAAAGATAAAGGCAATAAAAGATTGGCCAACACCAAAAAGCATAACTGACGTGAGGAGTTTTCATGGTTTGGCTAGTTTTTATAGGCGCTTTGTAAAGGATTTTAGTACACTTGCTGCACCACTCACTGAGGTCATTAAGAAATCTGTTGGGTTTAAATGGGGAGATGCACAACATAATGCATTTGTTAAACTCAAAGATAGTTTGTGTTCTGCACCTGTGTTAGCATTGCCTGATTTTAACAAAACATTTGAGATTGAATGCGATGCATCTGGAGTTGGGATAGGAGCTGTTTTGATGCAGGAAGGAAAGCCAATTGCTTATTTTAGTGAAAAGCTCAATGGGGCAGCATTGAATTACCCAACTTATGACAAGGAGCTTTATGCACTTAAAAGAGCATTGGACAACTGGCAGCATGTAACATCCTGAAAATTTAATACAGGATTAAAGAGTGTTTTGGGAAATGATAAATGGAGAAATTAGGAATTTTGGAATTTTTAGGAATTTTTGGGATATTTTTGGAAACTTTGAGTAATTAATGTGCATAAAATTAATTAAGAAATGAAGAGTTTGAAATATGAGGGAGTGGTAAAGCTAAAAATATTTTGAAGTTTAAAAAGATTGGAGGCTGGTTTAAGTGGTTTTAAAATTAAAAGAGTACACTATGGCAAGTTTGGGCTACAAATTATAATAACCCACCTTATTTCACTTAAACCAAACACACCCTCCACCTTCATTTCATTACAAAACCGACGCACAACCCTCCCTCACCTCCATTTTCAATTTTTCTCCTCTTCCAAACACATCCATTTCACCTCTTCTCCTTCAAATCACACCCATTTCGGTTTTCCCATTCTCTTCTCCTCAGATTCATATGAAAACCAAGACCGATCTGTCCCTCTTCATCCTCCTCCGTTTTTGGCATATTTTTCCGGCGAAGCTTCCATTTTTCCGGTGAGTATTCACGGCGGATGACGGTGGGTGGTAAGCTTTCGGCTTCCTTGAGTTTTTCAAGCCTTCTTCTTGTTCCCAACCTCATTTTCATTATTCATCCTCTTCCTTCCTTGGTTCAGCTCGGCCAACCACCCAAAAGTTGATTTCCGGCGAGCAATACGGTGGCCGGCGGTGGTGGTGCTCCCTTCTTCGCGTAGGAGCTTCCGTAAGCATTTTCACTTCGCTTCAATTTAGTTTCTTGAATTTGTGTTCTTGGTAAAGTTATGGTTTGATTAAAGTTTGGATTTTTGGAATCTTAAAAGCTATAATAATGAATGTCAAGTATTTAATTTGAGGTTTCTTTGAAACAATTGAGCTTTCTTGAAGCTTTTCATTTATTTTGGAATTTCTAGGTTTTGGGATTTCTTGAAATTGGGGGTTTTGTTGATGTGTGAGTTATTTGGAAAGATTGGTAGTTACTATATGCTTACCAAGGTTATATAATGACATTGGAATGATGAAATTAATTAGAATGATGTTTAGGAAAAAGATTGGTGAATAAAGTGTCAAATAAAGAGAAACTGATTATGATTATGTGATATGGTGATATATGATTTAATGGATGGATTGATGGTTGTTAGAGGATTAATGAGGTCATATGGTGATATTAGAATGTTGGATTTGATTGGATTGGTATTTAGGAAAAGAATTGTGAACAAAGTGTTTGACAAATGTGAAATTAGTTATGTAAATGTGTGATGAGAATATTGGAGGATAATAAATAGGTTTTAGGAGACCACATTATGTTTAGAATAAATATTGACAAGATTGAAGTTATTGGTGTTATAGAAAAATATTGATGTTGATTATTTGATTATGTGAAAGTATTGAGTCGATGATTTATGGTTAGTTAGCTTGGATAGAGCATGAGAAGGTTAACGAAATTATTGAAGAAGTTGATTATGTAGTTATTGTAAATTATGGGATTGAGTTTAATTCATGCAAATAAGTCCTAGTGTTGGCTTTGATGATGTATAGTGTTATGACAATTGGAATAAACTCCTGGTTGTTGAAAGTGGATATGGATGGTTGGTAATTAAAGTAATAAGTGATTGTAAATTCTTTAGGGTAGAAGATTGTTGAATTTGAATTATGGTAGCAAGATAATTTCTAGAGTTAATAAAAGTTTGTATTGGACTTGATTATAATATCAATGGATATTAGTGAGGTTATGAGTGAATGAAGATGTTTGGTGAGATTTGAATGTTGTCAAGGAGAATTTTGACTCATGAGGGTTAGCATAGGATTTAATTAGATATTAGAACTTGAAAGTTAAGAAGAAAGGAAATTTATATTTCGTGGGATTAACGTGGACTATGAAACAATTGGTTATTCTAATGCTTATGGATGTTAGTAAAATATTATAGACCGTTAAGTTGAGGAGAGTATTATAACGAAGTTGATCTTTGGTGGTTTTGGGTACTTGTTTGGAAATTCTAAGTTTAATAAGAACTTGAAATGGTTTGAGTTTAATAACTTTGATCATATATGAGATCTCTTGGATTTAAAGTTGTTTAGGTTAAAGTTTTGATGATTTTGAAATTCATTATTCAATTATGAGAATTTGATGATTTCTATGGGTTATTTGTGTTTATCTAAGACTAAAGGACAATTTTTGGTTGACTACAATGGTGAATGGTTGATTGATATTGAGGATCAATAGGATATTAAAATAACCATGGTTAATGATTTGGGGAAAACTGTTATTGAGTATGACTTTGGATTGAAGTTAGTTTTAGTTAAATAACTATGGTAAAATTAGCAGCTTCATGATTCAATGATGACAATTGAAGGCGAGAGTCATTTAGGTGTAATATGTTTTTTTTTAATTCAACGTAATCGAGTCACCTAGACCCGAATTATGTATTGACACTGCGTTGCGTATTTTCTAGTGATTATCAATGCGCCAAGTTGTGAGCAAGGACTTCATTGACATTGTATTGTCTTGATGTGGAGCAGGTTCAGGTAATCACACTTACCTTACTATAACATTGAGGGTGACGTTAGTTGGGGATTTTGAAAATCCTTTCTCACCCTCATTGTCTATATATTATCTTTGGAAATTATTTTTCTACAAAATAGGCTATCGGGTGCCTTTCAAACACGATTATTTTCATATAAAGAATTTGACTTACTATATGTAGTATCCTGGCTGGTGGTATTGCTGGATTATGTATGTATGAGTGTATATACATTGAGATTTGGTACCTTGACAGGGATATTGAGAGATGTATCATAGATTATGAGAATAGGAATGAGATGTTGAATTGGAGATTGTGGGAGGAATTATTAGGGGAAACATTGAATGTTGTGGATGATATATTGACAGGAAATTGTAAGAGTGCATTGTACTGATATGGACATTGAGGTCTTGAATAAGGTTGAGGTTGATAGATATGGTGAGTATTGCATGACACTGTTACTTATGTACCATCGCGCGATGATAACTGTCGATAGGCCAATCGACAGTTATTTGTACTGAGGATCCTTTTCGGATTGATTGGATCGGGGTTCATAGGTCTACTTATTGAGAGAAGTGACCTACGGTTGTTTGGCATTGAAGAGCCCAACCGCCCCTACGGTTGTTTGGCATTGAAGAGTCCAACCGTTCCCGTTCTGTAATGGAAAACAGAATTGGGGTTCCCTCTCTGGAGATTGCCAGAGAGGGAAATCGTCCCCTCATTATGGAGAGGGACACAGTGTCAAATCATATAGTGAAGAATAGATGCTTGAATGCACCGTGGTGGCACAATGCATCTTTAGGTGAGTGTGAGGGATGCTGAGTGATACATGGGAAGTAGAGATGATGAATTTGAGTTGATAGAGACGTGACAGAAGGATTAAAGTGATGGATGAAAGGAAATGAGGAATATATATATATATATTATTGATTTTAAAACTGTGGTACCCTTTAGACGCCCTCGCTACCGCACATCTCACTGTTATAGTGAGTTAAGCGGTGATTACTGGGACAAATTGTCTCATCCCATGATTACTGACATTTTTGCAGGTGTTCATGCACAGGCGCAAGCTTCAGAAAAGGGAATTAGGCTTCAAAGGTTATTTAGATTAGTTAGTTATGTATATTGCCAATTTGTATAGGCCTGCATTCGTTTCCGCATGTATATAGCTATTTATTGTTAAATATCAACTAGCTTGTTTATTAACCATGTTAGGCAAATTCTTTCTAACATGGTTAGCAATAAATTATCCATGATAGCAGCTGTGCTGTATTAGTTTATTCTTTTCTATCATGGATAGTATTTAATCATTAGGAAATTCCTTTTCTAACTATGATAGGACATTGATATTATGGAAATCCTTTTTCTATCATAGTTAGTAAAGAGATTATTGGATTAAAAGAGATGTCACAGATTAATTAGCTTATCAGTAACATAATGTTACACAACACTATCTTTGGCCTAAGCAATTTGTCATTCATACTGATCATCAATCTTTGAAGCACATTAAGGGTCAAGGTAAGCTGAACAAAAGGCATGCAAGGTGGCTGGAATTTATTGAGACATTCCCATATGTCATCAAATACAAGAAAGGTAAGGAAAATGTTGTGGCTGATGCACTATCTAGAAGGTATACTCTTCTCTCTACTCTTAGCACTAGATTGCTTGGTTTTGAACATATCAAAGATTTGTATGCATGTGATGCTGATTTTGCTGAATTGTTTCTTGCATGTGAAAAGAAGGCATGTGATAAGTTTTATAGAGTTGATGAGTTCTTATTTAGAGAGAATAGATTGTGTGTTCCTCAATGTTCATTGCGTGAATTGCTTGTGAGAGAAGCACATGGGGGAGGATTAATGGGTCATTTTGGTGTGAAAAAGACTTTGGAAGTTTTGCATGAACATTTCTTTTGGCCTAAAATGAAACATGACGTAGAAAGAATTTGTTCTAAGTGCATAACATGTAAAAGGGCTAAATCTAGAGTCTTGCCACATTGTTTGTATACACCATTACCAGTGCTTAGTGAACCTTGGGTTGATATATCAATGGATTTTGTGTTAGGTTTGCCTAGGTCAAAAAGAGGTATGGATTCCATCTTTGTGGTTGTTGATAGATTTTCAAAAATGGCACATTTCATTACATGTCATAAAACTGATGATGCCACACATGTTGCTGATTTGTTTTTCAAAGAGATTGTTAGACTTCATGGTGTTCCTAGAACCATTGTTTCTGATAGGGATACAAAATTCTTGAGTCATTTTTGGAGAGTTTTGTGGGGTAAGCTTGGTACTAAATTGTTGTTTTCAACTGCTTGTCATTCACAAACTGATGGTCAAAATGAAGTTGTTAATAGGACATTGTCTCAACTGCTTAGGACTGTGATTCAAAAGAACTTGAAAAATTGGGAAGATTGTCTGTCATTCATTGAATTTGCATATAATAGGAGTGTGCATTCATCTACTGATTATTCTCCTTTTGAAATAGTTTATGGTTTTAATCCACTAACCCCTTTGGATTTAGTACCATTACCTATTGATCAAAGGGCAAGTCTTGATGGGAAGAAGAAAGCTGAAATAGTGAGGCAACTTCATGAGCGTGTAAAACAGCAGATTGAAAAGAAGAATGAACAATATGCATTCAAGGCCAATAAAGGGAGAAGGCGTGTTCTTTTTGAACTAGGAGATTGGGTGTGGGTGCATATGAGAAAAGAAAGATTTCCATCTCATAGAAAGTCAAAATTGGCTCCAAGAGGAGATGGTCCTTTTCAAGTGCTTGAAAGGATTAATGATAATGCTTATAAGATTGATTTGCCTGGTGAATATAATGTAAGTGCTACTTTCAATGTAGCAGATTTATCTCCTTTTGATGCAGGTCAAGATTCGAGGACGAATGAGATCCAGCAAGAAGACAAATCAACTTTAAATGATCCTTTGAAGATTCCAAGCGGACCAATCACAAGAGCAAGATCCAAGAGCATTAAGGAGGCACTAAATGGGCTAGTACAAGAAGCATGGACAAAGCAAATGGCAATTGGTTCAACAATTGAGGACAAAGATGCTGAAAACGTCACCAATGTTATTTGGGCCGAACAAGGAGTTGTTTGAGCATATTTTGGGCTCAAAGACATAAAATTAAAGAGCTTGGACCAATAGCTACACATGGGAAGCTTCATTTGGGCTTAAATAATGTAATTTTGGGCCTTAGACACTTGTTAATTTTGGCCCATTGTTTTTGTGCGAAATTAGGTTAAACTTTGCTTGATTTGTAACCTATAAATACTTTGTTAGCCTCTTTTGAAGGCAGACTTGAATTTGAGAATAGAAGTTGCTTTATGCACTTTGTTGAGAGGGTTTCTCTCTAGCGTTCTTCATTGAACTAACAGACTTATCAAGGATTGATCAACCTTGTGGCGTCTTCCAACACTTCGGGTCCTTGTTCTTCCGTGCTCAAGGGTTCAAGTGGATCGTTCTAACCTTTGTTTAGCTTTCTTGGGGTTGTGTTCATCTTAGATTGTTGTGGGTCCGGGTTTATCCCTGGTGGGTTCGCATCAGGTGGGGTGAGTGTGAGGGAGTGGATTGGATGGCCTTCTGGGGTTTGGGGGTGGTGAATGGTTTGGTAAGTTATGAGGTGAAGGTGAGTTGTGTGGAGATGAAGAGTTATTGGGTGAGGTAAAGTTAAGGGGTGATTGGCAAGGGGAGTGTTGGGGAGAGTTCTGAGGGGTGTTGTGAGGGGATGGTTGATGGTCATTTCTGGGTAAAGGTTGGGGTTGTTGGTTATTCTGAGGAGGAGGTTGAGGTTGGTTATTTGGTGGAGGTGGTGGAGGTTGGTCATTTTGTGGAGGTGGTGGAGGTGGGTCATTTGGTGGAGAGTTAGATGAAGGGGGCTTTGAGGTGCCAGGTACAAGTATGGCAAGGATGAGGTCCAGCTTGGTATCCACCTCATCGATCCGATCCTCTAGCCGCTGAAGTCGCTCTCCAAACTCTCCTCGCAGAGGGGCCATTAAGGGATCGGGCAGCTTGAACAGGAGCTCTTCTCTGAGCTCATTCACTAAACCCTTCTGAGTAGCAGATACCCTTGGAGCACGACTTGGGCCAGGATGAGAATCAACCTCTTGATCTCCTGCACCAGAGACAGAGGGAGCCGTGGTATGTGAGGCACTTCCAGCCTGAGAGCCAGATCGAGTAGCCTTTGCTGGCTTGATGTACTTGATCCCCATCTTGCTGATATTTACTGCGCTTATGGGCAAGCATTTTACATTGTCAGCCTCCTCAGTAGATTTAATCAGGAATTTCTCCAAGAGGAAGGCGATGACAGTTGGGTATGGAAGATTCCCAGACTTCTTGTTTTCAATCCACCTGTGCAGCTCCAAACTTATCAACTGCCCAGGGTTAATCGGTTGCTAGGTGAGGAATGTTGGGAGCCAGGGGTTGTCAAGTTGAGTGAACTCGTTGAAGTTCCCCCCTTTGTGAGTCATCATCCGGGAGTAGACATATTGAAGGACCCGGTTGGAATCAGACATTCCAGACACCTTCTTCCCCCTGGTGTCATAGACTTTCTCAAGCTCTGCCTGACTGAGTTTCTCAGGGTATATCCACTCGTTCATCTCTTCCTTAGTGACCCCAAGCAGGCGGTTAATATCTGAACACCCTCAGGAATGTGCATATACTTTTGGAGATACACCTCACTGTGGCTGTAAAGGTGACTCTGCGAATGTGCTCCTTCTCATTCATCTTCTTATACTTAGCCTTGGCTGTGAGAGACTGGCAGAACACCCTCAGGACATTGATGTTGTATTCATTGGTGATCCCAGCCAGTGCATATACTTTTGGAGATACACCTTCAAGTGCGCAAACCCTAGTTCTTCAATTTTGTCCAGGTTGACGAACATTCCATAGGTGAAGTAGGGCTTTGCATTCTCAAATTTCCCAGAAACAGCCTCCAATGGTCTATCTCTGTATACGAGTGCATCATCCTCCTCTACCCGCTGCCTCTTAATTGAGGGTTCCTCGCTGAACTGAACTCTCTTCGTCCCCTTTTTCTTAGAGTGTTGTTCATGATGTTGCCCAGAATGTTCTTGCTGTTCTTGCGATTTCCCAGATTTCCCAGAACGCGAATGCCTAGAATGCCCAGATTTTGACTTCGATTTCTTGGAAGTAGTGGCTATCTCAATGTTGAGGTTAGATTCATGTGAGCCGACCATTTTGTGTGGGTTTAGGGTTTAAATGAGATGAAATGCGAAGAAGTGTTGAAGAAGAAGAAAATGAAGAAGATGAAGATGAACAGTATGAATATGAAGAACAAGATAAATGCTTTTAGAGAGTTTGGGTGCAAGAAATTTGTGCAAGTGAAAAGTGAAAGGAAAAATGACTGTTGGTCCTATTTATGCAATGTCACACCAGATGTAATGCACATAATGACTCTACATTGAAAACATGTGTTTGTTCATTGGGTAACATAAACATTTAATTGGAATGGTGCACCTTTTGACACATCTCGCTTCACTTTGTCAGAGGAGGCACAACTTCCCATGGAGGGAAGATGGAGCGTTTGGTGAAGTGACGCGTCTTTTACCCGACACTGGTGCTCCCGGTTGTTTTGAGTCATCACCCAGCGCCAGCAAAAGAGCATCCGGAAGTGGTTTTGCTTCCGGTTGGACTTAAGATTTAACATTGGGGACCTGCAAAACTAAAGATTGGAACTCCGATGCCTAAGTTAGTATAGTTGCAGGTTTTAATCAATTAAGCACAGGTTTATTTTGAAGAATTAAACTTCATTTGGGTTTACCATTCTCAAATCACCTCTTATGAATGTAAATTGATCAACCCCCAGAGGCTTGGTGAAGATATCCGCAAGCTGATACTGAGTGGGGACAAACTGCACCTTGACATCCTTCTTCTGAACATGATCTCTGATGAAGTGATGCCTGACGTCAATGTGCTTTGTCCTTGTGTGCTGAACAGGATTCTTGGCAAGGCTGATGGTGCTTGTGTTGTCACAAAGGATGGGAGCCTCAGTGAACTCAAGGCCAAGATCCCTCAGTTGATTCTTCAGCCACAGCACTTGGGCACAACAGCTTGCGGCAGCAATGTACTCTGCCTCTGTGGATGATAAAGACACGCAGGTTTGCTTCTTCCTAGCCCAAGAGACCAGACAACCACCAAGAAAGGCGCATTGTCCACTGGTGCTCTTCCTATCAGTTTTATAACCTGCATGGTCAGCATCAGAATAAGCCCACAAGAACTCTTGGTTACCTCTGGGATACCAAAGACCAAGTTCTTGTGTTCCCTCAAGGTATCTTAAAATACGTTTAACACAAGTTAGATGTGACTCCTTGGGGTTGGCTTGAAATCTAGAAAACATGCCTACACTAAATTGAATGTCAGGCCTGCTTGCCGTTAAATATAGTAGGGTACCTATCATTCCCCTGTACATGGGCAGGCTGACTGATTTTCCCTTTACATCAGCATCGAGTGCGGCAGTGGTGCTCATGGGAGTATCATACTCCTTGCACTCATCCATCCCAAACTTCTTGAGGAGCTCTCTGCAATACTTAGTTTGGGAGATGAAAATGTCATCTTTCTTTTGCTTAATTTGCAGGCCTAGGAAGAACGTTAGTTCTCCCATCATTGACATCTCAAATTCTCCCTGCATAGTCTTAGAAAATTCTTCACAAAGTTTTTCGTTAGTTGCCCCAAAATTAATATCATCGACATAAATCTGGACAATTAGCATGTTTCTATCTTTGTGCAGAATAAACAGTGTATTATCTAGTTTGCCGCTTGAGAAACCCTTGCCCAGCAAAAAGCTGCTGAGTCTCTCATACCAAGCTCGGGGAGCTTGTTTCAGGCCATACAAAGCTTTCTTTAGCCTATACACATGTTTAGGATGCTTGTGATCCTCAAAGCCAGGAGGTTGTTCAACATAGACCTCTTCTTTAATATAGCCATTAAGAAATGCACTCTTTACATCCATTTGATATAATTTAAAACCTTTCATGGATGCAAAGGCTAGAAGAATCCTTATTGCTTCAAGTCTTGCGACTGGAGCAAAAGTTTCCTCATAGTCTATGCCTTCTTCTTGGTTATACCCTTTGGCTACCAATCTAGCTTTGTTTCTTGTTATCTGACCAGTCTCATCCAGTTTGTTCTTGATGACCCATTTGGTCCCAACTATGGATTGATGAGATGGCCTTGGGACTAGTTCCCATACTTGGCTTCTTTCAAACTGATTAAGCTCTTCTTGCATGGCAATAATCCAATCACAGTCCTCAAGAGCTTGTTCAACTGAAGTTGGCTCAATCTGAGATAAGAAGGCTCCAAACTCAACTTCATTTTGAACCTGCCTTCTGGTTCTGACACCAGAAGAAACATCACCAAGCACTTGATCAAGAGGATGATCCCTATGATGTCTCCTAGCTGTTGGCAACTGTACCTCATCAGGCACCGTTTGCACTCTAGGTTCATCACTGTGTTCATTTTCCTCCTTGGGATTGCTTGCTGGTGTTTCTTTTGGTGAAGATGATGGTGGTTTTTGAAAGTTTAGTATCCCATCATCTTCTGTGGATTGTTCCCATGTAGGATTTTCATCGAATACAACATGCATTGATTCTTCTACAGAACATTTATGGAATGAATTTGTTTCTTAAGTACTCAAATGCACATGCTTATAGGTATAAATTTTCGTCCAATCAAATCCCCCACACTTAATCTTTGCACTACGGGCAAAGTTATGTAAAAGATTAACTCAATCATTAAGCATAGTGAAGGCAATTGGAATTATCATAGTGTACAAGTTGACTTTTTGAACCTTTCCCTAAAGCTTCGCATGGGCCAAATCTAGGAATACAAAGTGAATGCAAGTTTAACAATCAACTAAAATTAAGGAGGAGTGCCAATTGAGATTTTTCCTCACCGGATAAAGTGTTTAACCCATTCACTCAAGTTAGGAAAAATGCCTAACTAGGGACTTGTGATCACTCTTTGGCTCAATGCACTTGACCATCACTATAGGCTTTTAATAGCTCTAAGTTCTCCACCCATTAGTATGCATAGCACAACCAAATCTAGGGGACTTTGGGGTTAGATGGAAGGCTAATAATGAATGGTGAATGATGGATAGTAGTCAATGACCAATGACATGAACAAGTAATCACCACATATGCATGCAATACAATGAAATCAATCCTCACAAAGCATGCTACATCTCTCTTTTCTTTTTCAAGCACTTTGTGCTTCTCTCATTTTTTTTTCTTTTTCAATCTTATGCCTTTGGCATACTTAAGCACTTTGTGCTTTCTTTCTTTTTCTCTTTTGATAGGCCTTTGGCCTTATTATTTTTTTTTCTATTCTTTGGCCTTTGGCCATTTTCTCTTTTCTTTTCCTCTCTTGTGGCTCTCGGCCATCTTTTGTTCTTCACTCATATAGCTTGCTTTTCACAAGATACAACAATACAATACTAGTATGAATGCAAGCATATGCTATAATCACTTATTCATACTTTGGTCAAGGTGGTAGAAAAGAAAAGTGAATGGCCCAAAGGGGTTAATCAAACGATAATATTTGGTTGGCTTAGTGTTTGGGTCATAAGGGTTTAGAAAGAAACGCCCCTTTCATTTTCAATCATGCCATGCATTGTGATCTTGAACAAGAGCTAGGACAAGTTCTAGGAGGTCAAGTAACTATTGGCCCACTCAATTCGGTTGGAGGCTTCTCACTTTTATGGCTTACTCTAATTAGTCACTTCCTCCCTAAGAAAAGTTAAATGGGAAACTTACACCCTCTTAATACCTTAAAAATGCCCCATGCAATGCCCTAATTAATCATTCCAAAAATTCTACTTACACACTAGAGGACAATTCCATTTGCTTTCAAGAGCCATAATCAAGTCAAATAATTTTTTAGAAAATTATGCCAATGAAGTCCAAAAATTAAGTGTGAAAGCTTTGAATTAGACCACTTTTAAGCACATAATACACCTCCCCCACACTTAAAGCATGCATTGTCCTCAATGGACCAATCAAATCAAGTAGGAAGATGCATTTTAAAGGCAAGGCAGCAACAGAAAAGGCCGGGCAGTCCAAGCATACCAATGGCCTATGCATGTATTATTTACAAACAAACACATACTAAGCACAACCTAATATACACATGTATAGTATGATAATTTTTTTTCCTCACTTACGCTCAAGGAGCCTAACAGGATGTAAACTCAAGTCACTTCCGGAAGCAAAAATGCTACCGGAAGCAAAATGGCTATAGGAAGTCACTCTGGTTCAGATTCTAAGTCTCATCCCTAGCGGAAGCAAACATGCTACCGGAAGCAAAAATGCTTCCGGATGCACTGACGCTTGTGGAAGCAAGAACGCATCCCCTAGCGGAAGCAAAGTGAACACCATCTGATCCTAAGTAGCAAAGTCTAAGTGAGAGCTTCCGGAAGCAAAAATGCTTCCGGATGCAAGATCCTCTATTTCCACAATGACACTTCCAAAAGCTTATAGACATCCCCAAGCACTAGTGAAATATTTTTCAGATTATTTTAACAACCTAGCAAACCTAAACAAAATCCTAAACACACAAAAATAATCCTAATTTTTCTAATACTAACACCTTCCCCCACACTTAAGAATTTGCAATAAGAATATAAGTGAGGAAAGGAAAGAGACAACCTTAGGGAGGCTTGAAATTCTCCTTATACAATTTTAGCAAATGGCCATTGACTTTGTAGATTCGGCCATCTTTGCTATGCTTGATCTCTATCATGCCAAAATCATGAGATTTGGTCACCACGTAAGGGCCTTCCCACTTGTCTTTTAGTTTGCCCCTTCCACTGAACTTGAATTTAGCACGGTAGTAAAGCACAAGGTCACCCTCCTTGAATTCTTTCCTCAAGATGCCACTATCATGAATAGCCTTTGTTCTTTCCTTAAAGATTCTGGAGTTCTCAAATGCCTCATTCCTCAATTCCTCAAGCTCACTTAAAGTCAATTGTCTCTCTTGTGCCGCGGCATCCATGTCATCGATACAAGATTTGACCGCTCAATAAGACTTATGTTGGAGCTCAACTGGAAGATGACAAGCTTTGCCATAGATCAACCTATAAGGGGACATGCCAATTGGAGTCTTAAATGAAGTCCTATAAGCCCAGAGAGCTTCCTCAAGCCTCAAGCTCCAATCTTTCCTGCTTGGCTTCAAAATCCTATCAAGGATGTTTTTTATTTGTCTATTAGACACCTCGGCCTCCCCATTGGTTTGAGAATGGTAAGGTGTTGAGATTTTGTGATTGACTCCAAATTGGTTAAGCAAAGAAGTCATGAGCTTGTTGCAAAAATGAGAGCCCTGGTCACTCACAAGTGCCTTGGGAACTCCAAACCGGCAAAAGATGTTAGATTTTAAAAACTTCAACACAGTCCTAGCATCATTTTCCCTAGTAGGCACGGCTTCTACCCACCTTGAAAAGTAATCCACACAGCCAAAAGTATATAGACATAGCCGGAAGAAGGGGGAAAGGGTCCCATGAAATCAATGCCCCAAACATCAAAAACATCACAAAAGATCACAGGAATTTGGCGCATTTCATGCCGCTTAGTCAATCCTCCAAACCTTTGACAACGATTACAAGACTTACAATAATCATAGGCATCTTTGAACAAAGTAGGCCAATAGAAACCAGCCTCCAGAATTTTCCTTGCGGTTTTCCTTGCACCGAAGTGCCCTCCACAAGCAAGAGAATGACAGAACTCCAAAATTGAAGAGATCTCATCACCATGCACACACTTCCTGATGATTTGATCATTGCACAACCTCCACAAGTGTGGCTCATCCCCAACATAATAGTTTGCATCTCTCTTCAACTTTTGAGCTTGGTGCTTGTTTAATGATGGAGAAATCATCTCGGCCACCATATAATTCACCAGATGAGCATACCACGGATCCTTCTTAGCATTCAAAGCACACAATAAAGCATCTGGGAAAGTATCACAAACAACAGAAGAGTCATCAATACCTTCCACATCCACTGGCAAACGGCTTAAATGATCAGCCACTAGGTTCTCTCTTCCAGCCCTGTCCTTAATCTCCACCTCAAACTCTTGTAGAAGCAAGACCCATCTCAAGAGCCTAGGCTTTGTTTGTGGCTTAGATAACAGATAACAGACGGCTGCATGATCTGTGAATATGATTACCTTAGAATGTAGTAAATATTGCCGAAACTTGTCCAGACCAAAGACTATGGCGAAAAGTTCCTTCTCGGTTGTTGTATAGTTCCTTTGAGCTCTATCCAATGTCTTAGATGCGTAAGCAATGACTCTAGGCAAAGACTCTTGCCTTTGGCCAAGCATAACTCCCAGAGCCTCATTAGAAGCATCACAAGACAACTCAAAAGGTAATTCCCAATTAGGTGCAACCAAGATAGGGGGAGTAGTAAGCCGTGTCTTCAACTCAACAAAGGCCTCCTTACACTCATAAGAGAAATCAAATTCGGTTTCCTTTTGTAGTAGATGAGACAGTGGGGAAGCAATTTGGCTAAAACCCTTGATGAACCTCCTATAGAATCCCACATGTCCAAGAAAGGACCTCAACTCCTTCAAGCAAGTAGGGAAAGGTAGAGAGGAGATTACCTCAACCTTGGCTTTGTCAACTTGAATGCCCTCCTTTGAGACTAAGTGTCCCAAAACTATGCCCTTGTCCACCATGAAATGGCATTTCTCAAAGTTGAGTACCAAACCCTTCTCCTCACATCTAACCAATGCTTTCTCAAGATTGACCAAGCAAGCATCAAAACCGTCTCCATAGAGGGAGAAATCATCCATAAACACCTCTATGCCATCCTCCAGTAAGTCATTGAAAATGCTCATCATACAACGTTGAAAGGTTCCTGGAGCATTGCATAGACCAAAAGGCATTCTCCTGTATGCGAAGGTTCCAAATGGACAAGTAAAGGTTGTTTTCTCTTGGTCCTCAGGTGCTATTGGAACTTGGAAGTACCCTGAGAAACCAACCAGAAAACAATAGTGTGACTTGCCAGCTAGTCTTTCCAACATCTGATCAATAAATGGCAACGGGAAGTGGTCCTTCCTTGTGGAGTCATTCAGCTTCTGATAATCTATACAGACCCTCCAAGAGTTCTGAACCTGTGTTGGAACCAACTCTTCCTTATCATTCTTGACCACAGTCAGCCCACTCTTCTTTGGCACCACATGGATGGGACTCACCCATTCACTATCGCTGATCGGGTATATAATTCCAGCACTTAAGAGCTTTTCTACCTCCTTTTTCACAACATCAAGTATCAAGGGGTTGAGCCTCCTTTGTGGCTGTCTCACAGGCTTAGCATCATCAGTAAGCAAGATCCGGTGCATGCAGGTGGTAGGACTCATGCCGGGAAGATCGGCTAAAGTCTAACCAATGGCCCCTTATATCTTCTCAGCACATCATGTAACTTCCCTTCCTCAAGAGAAGAAAGAGCACTTGAAACAATCACCCGACAATGGAAGGGTAAGGGTTTCTCATCCGCAAGCAAATAAGCATATTTGAGATTAGGTGGTAAGGGTTTCAACTCCAAAGTAGGTGGCTCTACAATGGAAGGAACTAAGGTGTGCATCTCAACTTGAAGAACTTGAGGCTCATCAGAGTCATCAACATCATCCGACAATCCACCAAGGTCCTCAAGACAATTCGGCCTCTTAGAGTCGGAGACCTCAGAACTCCTATACAAATTCGCGTCCCCACTCTCACACCGGGTTGAAACATGTGGATCATCAGCAAGCACGTGCTCTTTCAGATAGAGCTTCTCCCTCAACTTATGAATTCGACCATTTTTCAAGATCTCCTGCTCCACAACGTCAAACTCCTGTGAACTAGACTTCTCAATTTCCTTTGTGAATTCACAACCTCCATCCTTCGTTCGTCCTACAAAAGTGAGCAAACTTCCCTCTTCCCAGGGGTTGTAGCTTGACATAGAAGAAATAGAAGTGCAATCATCATCAAAATCATAGTTCACATGCAATGAATCTCTCATGACCTCAGTTACTCGACTTCCTATGCTAGATAAATCATCAAGCAAATCATGCAAACATGTATTTTCAATTAAACTAGCACAAGAGTCATGATAACACATATGAGCATCTTCATTATCAATTAAATTCGACTTGAAGGTATTGGCGTGCTCATCACAAACTATATGCATCAAAGAATCAATCACACTTAATCCAAGGAGAGAATCATCCTCAATAGGATGTTTAATTGCTTTCCCCACATCAAATTTTATTAATTGATTTCCTACTTGCATCGTAACATAACCCTCTTCTAAGCTTATAATCATCTTGGCTGTTTTCATAAATGGCCTTCCCAAGATCAAGGAGTCATCCATCCTACTGTCACTAGTCATGTCTAGCACATAAAAGTCCACTGGAAATACTAGTTCCCTAAAACTCACAAGTATGTCCTCAATGAATCCATAGGGTTTCTTAATGGACCTATCCGCTAATTGAACCATAACACTAGTTTCACTCAAGTTCTTCAACCCTAGTGCAAGGTAGGTGGCCTCAGGCATGACGTTAATGGCGGCCCCTAAATCAAGAAGTGCCTTACCAAAGCTAAGATTCCCTATCTAACAAGGGATGGTGAAAGAGCCCGGATCTCCACACTTTGGGGGTAAGTGCCCCTTCAAGAGAGATGAAACATGAGTCCCAAGTTGGACTTTATTACTTGAATTACTAGCTCTCTTGTTAGTGCAAAGATCTTTAAGAAACTTAACATAGTTAGGCATTTGTTTCATAAGCACAAACATAGGCACATTAATTTCCAGCTTAGAAAATAAGTCAAACATCTCCTTTTCTAATTCATCATTATGTTTCTTCTTAGCTAAAGCATATGAATTAGGAAATGGCAAATGCTTAGGATCAAGAGACTTACCTTTGGGGGATTCATCCCCTTGTTGAGTAGGTTGTTCTTGCGAAGAAGATTCTCCAACTTTCCGCTTTCCCTTTGCAATCTCCTTCCTCTTATCCTTCTTTGAGGTCTCAGCTTCTTCACTTTTCTTAGTCAGGTTCTCGGCATTATCAAGTAAGTCATCACAAGGAGGATTCAGTTCAGCCTCTGCATGCATATGGCCACCAACAAAGTCATTTTGAAGGTTAGTGTTACCCCCCTCAATCAATACACTCTGCTCGACCTCACAAGGTAGTTGTGTCTCCTCCTCTTCCTCTTCATATTCATATGCATCACCATATTTCCGTCCACTTCTTAGGTTCATAGAATGAAGGTTCTGAGGATTAATCACCACATTAGACGGCAATCCTCCTTTCTTTGCGTCCTGCTCAGCTTTATTATTCATCATTTGCGACACTGCATTTTCCTGCTTCTGTAATCTCTCTTCAATCTTCTCCATGAAACTTGACATCATTTGGTAAATCATGTCTTGTTGAGATGTCGCAGAGCTAGATGGAGGAACACAGGCTTGAGATCCCTCCATATTGTTTCGCAAAGCATGAGCTGGAGTATCATTCTTCATAAATTGATGAGGAACATTGGCTTGTTGATTCGGCCTGTACCTTTGATCATTAGAGTTAGGCCTCCCTTGGTATGAACCACAGCCTTGTTGTGAGGGATAGGCATTAGAAGCTTGGAAGTTGCCTCCCCCCCACTTAGGCTGTTGCTGTGGTTGGAAGGAGCTGGAATTTGTAGCTTGATTTGAACCTCCCCATACTTGAAGTTCGGGTGGTCCCTCCATCCCGGATTGTACGTGGAAGAGTAAGGATCGTACTTGGCTTGAGGCCTAGCATTGTTATACATGGCCGCCACTTCCGCTTGGGATGGACAGTCTGAGGATAGGTGCATCGGCGAGCCACAATGATCACAAGAGGTAGGAACCAAAGCCATAGTAAAATGCTGGTCTAGGATTGTGTTATTGGACGCTACAGATGAATTTTGTGGATTTGATGTGGATCCTATAGGTTGTTTATGTGCTTGCCTTGCTTGCTTTGTCTTTTTCTTAAGTTCTCTAAGAGTCTTATTAATCTCTCTATCCAATGGCACAAGAGATGTGGTAGGGTTCATACAAAGTTACTCAGTGCAACTATATGCAGTAAAATCCAACAAAATTCAGCAGAATCACAGACAAAAACACCAGCAGAAATCAGTGCAAAATCCAGCAAAGTGTACACAATTTCTATCAACACAGTACAGCAATAAGAGGCTAACTAGAGCAGCCGAACACTTCAAAAGCACTTCTAAAACAGGCTTAACTATACAGAAAGTAATTCAACCTAAAACTTAAAACTAAAACTAACTAAAATATCACACAAGTTACACAAATTAAGATTGTGACTATTAACACCTAAAACTAGCAAGAACTGGCCTAAACCAGCAACGACGCCACTTGATTTATCCTTTTTGTCGCCTTAAAAGGTTAATCAAAACAATTCAATACTCTATTCAACTAGGCAGATAACGGTGAGTACAGGTCTTTCCACGATTCAGGTTATCTAGCTAATTAAAAGTATATAAGTCACGCAAATTAACAATGATTCAAGATTTGGTGATTGTTTAACAACTAAGATTAACAACTAAAAATATAGAATGTACCGAAAGAACGAGTGTGAAAAATCAAGAGTGGAATCTCCTCCTTCAAGCCTCGATTTGTGCATCTCAATTGTTAGGCCTCATGTGACAATTTCCTCTTAATTAACTAGCTTAAATCGGCCAAGACCTCTTAAATCTAAGAAGCGTTAGCTAATTTAAACTAATTAATCAAGATAGTCTAGCCTTGAACTTGATGCATATCCTTAGGTGAGATAGAAATCAAAACTAACTTCTATTTAACATTCACTTCAAGAATCAAACAAAATGTACACACATATGTTTAATCTCATGAAGCTACACAATGTATACACCTAACACACATAAAAGTTCAAGATCTAGAAGCTAGGTTTACAAGTTTGAAAGAATGAATGAACTCTACATAGAAATCTCTATGCAGAATCCTAGATCTAACATACCTAAAAATCTCCAGACATGAAAGATCCAAGTGATTACAAGCTTGAAAACCTATAAAAGGAAAATTCTCACATAAGGCCGATTACATTGAAGCTCGAAAACAAATCTGGACTTGAAGGAAGGAGAATGACGCTTAGCCACGCATGAAGACAGAAGAAATGGAGGATTTACGTGGTGAGATGGCCATGGAGGTGGTTTGCGAAGTGGAGAAGGTGAAGAAGATGAAGATGAAGTTGAGAGAGTTTGTTAGAGGAGAGAGAAAGTGAGAATTGGGAATAATTAAAAGTTAGTTAGAGTTTGTGACATTTGAGCTTTTATAGTGGTAAGTAACTTTGGGATTATCGCCCAAAGGGTATTTTTGGTATTTGGTGAAAGGTGGGGATAAATGTGGACTAGATCTCATCTCCATGCATTTCTAAAGGTTCCTCCTTTTTCTCCAAGTGATTGTGCTTCCCTTTTTTGCCCTTAATGAGGCCTCCAGATTTGAATTTGACCTTGGGGCTAATTTTGCCTCATTTGGAAAGATGCTCCCCAAGTACCTTCAAGCTGCAGGGCTGACTTTGCCTTAAATTTACTCTGCACAAAAGACTTCTGAAAAGTAGCTGACATTTCTGAACATTGTGCAATCTGGCTCTTGTACTCGCTGACGGATGGACTTGAGCTTCCGGATGTAAAGACTCTCCGCCAGCGCCAGCACATTCACTACCGGATGCGAATCCACTTCCGGATGTGACTTCTGCTCCTGGATCACACTTTGCTTCCAGATGCAACTCTGCTTCCGGATGTAGATGTGCTTCCGAATGTGAACCTGAGTCCTTGTCATCTAGCCTTCCTCCTTGGATAGACCCCAAAGGAATTATACAACAACTGAAAAGGAATTATTTGCCATTGTCTTTGGTCTGGACAAGTTTCGGCAATACTTACTTCATTCCAAAGTAACTGTATTCACGGATCATGCAGCTGTTCGATATTTGCTCTCTAAACCGCAAACAAAGCCTAGACTCTTGCGATGGGTGTTGCTGCTACAAGAGTTTGAGGTGGAGATTAAAGATAGAACTGGAAGAGAGAACTTGGTAGCTGATCATTTGAGCCGTTTGCCAATGGATGTGGAAGGTGTTGATGATTCTTCTCTTGTTTGTGATACCTTCCCAGATGCCTTATTGTATGCCTTGAATGCAAAGAAAGATCCTTGGTATGCTCATCTTGTGAACTACTGTAACATCCCAGAAATTTAATTAAGGATTAGTGGTAGATTAAGTTTAAATTTCAAAAATTAATTATGAGTTTGGGGACCTCACAAGTAAAATTCATTCAAAAGTAGGGCATCGTGGAGAATAAATATAATTTTAAGAGATTAATGTGTATTTTCCTTAGAAATTATAGGAGAAATAATTAAAGGTTAAATTATTGATTGGAGAAAAGTACCTAAGTTGGTGTATGGATTGTATTTTTTTTTGAATGGTTTAAGGTAGGAATTTAAGATAGAAAAGTAAATAAATAGTATAGAAGGACAAGTTGGTAATTTTGTCTAAACCCTAACTTATATTCTCTCCTCCCTTTCCTTACATCACTTAGCCGCCTTTCCCCCCCAAAAGCTTCATCATCATCAACATCACCACCAACCTTCCTCTCCCACTCATCATCACCATCGCACCTTTCCTCTCCAAACCCAAACATCTTCATCACCATCATCGAACCATCTCCCACTCCTCTCTAACCTTCGATTTCTCTTCATCTCCTCCCAATCTCAACAGTGTGCGACGGCGGATTCCGGCGAACGACGGCAAATGACGGCGGTGATCGGTGAGATTTGTATTTTGTTGTTCTTCAAGCTACTTTCTTGTTTCCAACTTCATTTCCCTCATCTTTCCTTTCGTTTTTACTGTTTTGGGTCGGCTAGCCCTAGATGGCCGATTTCCGGTGAGCATTTCCGGCGACAGCGAGCTCAGATTGGACTGGCGGAAACGTAGAGCGAACTTTGGTGAGCTCTTTCATGTGATTCATACTCTGTTCTTTGATTTTTATGCGAGGTGAGGGATTTCAAATCTAGGGGAGGATTTTAATTTAGGAATTTGTTTGAGATGATGATTAAGCTTCAATTTCTGGTATTTTGGAAAGGATTTTGGTGTTTCATTGATGATTAGAAGGTTTGGGAATTTATTTGAGTTTTTGACATTTTTATTTGCTTCCTCTGTTGAAACATCTTCATTTATATAAGGTGTTTAAGTTGTGGTCTAGGACCTGCACTATTGATTTGTATTGTTAGATGTTCTGCTTTCTTGAGTAGAGAAGGAAGATTGATAAACTGTATGATTGCTAATTATGTAGACTTTAAAGTATGTTGTGAATTGTGGTTAGTTCCTTTTTGCTTGTGTGTGGACTGTCTTGGCTAAATGAGGTTGGAAGAAATTGAAGCTCTTATTTTTGTTTGAATGGCGTTCATTTGGTTAATGATTTGAGAAAATGAAAAAGGTGAAGGGTTAAGGAAAACATAAAGTACATCTAGATTCTTGACTGTGGTAAGTAGGATCCTCTATTTTTTTTCATTGGTTAAATATGATTCTTTCTTGCCTGATTTGGAAACTGAATTGGGAAAAAATTAACAAATGGATTTTTGATGAATGTTTAGCGATTTTGGCAAATTAGTGGCTGCCACTCTGCTAAAATCATTATGCTGAAATTTCTTAAGTTTAGTGTTTTATATAACAGAATAGAATGTATATATGTCACTGTATGTTCAGTTGGTGCTTTGAATGTGGTGTTAGTATTTTCTTTCCATGCATGAAGGTGCGTATTGGGGATGAAGATATTTGGTGTTAAACTTATATTCCTTCTTCCCTATGCTGCTATAACTTCTATGATTTGGTTAGTGAAGGAAGAAACGATAGAACATATGTTTATTTTGCATGTTCAGCTTATGTTGTAATTGAAATTGTATGATGGAGGTATTGGTTTCTCGTGGTGTTTTGTTGGTTGAATTGAGGATGAAGTGTACACGTGCATGTTTAGTTTCATGGTAGGAATGTAAAACCGAAATGAGCATCATAACTCAATATTTAGAATCGATGTATATGGATTATTGTTTGAAGTTTACTAGAATGTAATGATTTCCATTTTCCTTGAGATTAGATTTATCTTTGTGCTTGATTTGCTATAGTTGAGTGATATATTATGGGTGAATAATGATTATAAATTGTATGCATGTGTATGTATATGGTTGTACTTGTGAATGCATGTGATAGTATGATTTTCTCATCATCTAAATATTAAAAATATGAAGTTGATGGTGTTATGCTGCAGTGACTTAATTGATGCGAAGAGAGATTATTATGTTTTTAAGAATGTTACATTATTGAGTCAAGGATGAATTGATGGTGGGATATGTATTAATTAATTGGTGGAAAGATAATATGGATTCTTTTGAATGGTAAAAGTTTTGAATGGTAAATTGTTGATAATTGATTGTGATTTATTGGGTTGGTTCTTCACCGGTTGTTTTTATTGTTGGCGATGTTTTGCTTGGCTTTATCTTGTGAATTAAATTATGAGAAAGTGAAGATTATAATTGTTATGGAATGTGTGATAAGTTTTGTTAAAAGCTATCAATAATTTGTGAATTGTATGAAGTGATAATTGGTAGTAGGATTTTGAGTGTAGTACACATGTTTGTGGTGATGTTGAAATGATTCTTGTTCCTCTTTCGTCATAGATCAAATCATGGACCTAAGGGAATATTTATATATACGATGTGTAATGGAGCGTTATTGCTTGAAGTTCAATGCAAGGTCTTGCTGTTATTTCACATTGATATGATTGGTTGTTCTCTTGTATTTTAAATCAATGATTTTTGGGTTCTGGTTGTGTATGTGTGCTTGTTAACATGAGAATTTATGAAAATTCATCAAAACGATATAACTAAGAATGGGAAATGGGTAGTCATATAGAAACAAGAGAGACGTTAAAATATTATAGAGTGGAAATTATCTTAATTTATCAATTTGTATTATATATAGGTGTAAATAGTGGTGATGATACTTGGAAGAGAATACACAAGGAAATGGTAAGGAAGAACAACAGTGTTAAAGGGCGACAGGTAATCACACTTACCTTACCATAACATTGAGGGTGATGTTAGTTGGGGATTTTTAAAATCCTTTCTCACCCTCTATATATATATATTATATTTGAAAAGGTATTTTTATACAAAATAGGCTATCGGGTGCCTTTCAAAAATGATTATTTTCATATAAAAGATTTTGACACATTATATATGTAGTATTCTGGCTGGTGATATTGTTGGACTGTGTATCTGGGTGTAAAGATATTGGGATCTTGGTATTTTGACAGGGATATTGAGAGGTACAGTGGATTGGATGTATTGTAGGTTGTGTAGAGAAAATTAGGGAGTTATGTTGATGGAATATAGAATAGGGATTGTGAGCATTGCATGACACTGATTATTAGTACCATCGGCCGATGTAACCTATAGATTTGCGCAAATCGATAGGTTAATTGTACAGGTTCCTCGGATTGTAAAGGAACCAGGGATGTTTTCACATTTTAAAGTGCTTCCTTTTTCATGCTTTCAGATTTGAGACTGGGCACAGTGTCAATCACGTTTATTTTTGTCTATTGAGTTGACTTGGATGTGACAGAGGGGTTTGAGTGATGAATAGAAGGGGACTTGACAGATATATGTCTATATTACTAAATTTTAAATGTGGTACCCTTTAGATGCCCTAGCTACCGCACGTCTCACTGTTATAGTGAGTTAAGCGGTGATTACTGGGACAAATTGTCTCATCCCACGATTACTGATATTTTTGCAGGTATTCATGCACAGGCGCGAGCATCAGGAAAGGGAATTAGGTAGTAGTAATTATATAAGTTTATTTGGAATTGTATATTGCCAATGTGTATAGGCCTGCATTCGTTTCCGCATGTATATATATTTATTCATTATTTAATATCAACTAGTTTGTTTATTAACCATGTTAGTCAAATCCTTTCTAACATGGTTAGCTTTTAATTATCCATGATAGTATTTAAGTTGTATCAAGAAATCATTTTCTATCATGGATAATGTCTCATTCATTAGAATGTTCTTTTCTAACTATGATAGGTATATTGATGTTATGAAAAATCCTTTTCCTATCATAGTTAGTAAGTATATTATAGGATTAAAATGGATATCATTATTTAATTAGGGATTAAGTAACAGAATGTTACAACTACCTTGTTGCTGAAATCACTTCACCGTCTCTAAACAAGCATCAAGTCCAAAAGTTGAATAGGGATGCTGGTTATTATGTTTGGGATGAGCCGCACTTGTGGAGGCTATGTAATTATCAAATAATTAGGAAGTGTGTGCAAGATGAAGAAGTCCCATCAATTTTGGAATTTCGTCATTCTCTAGCTTGTGGAGGACACTTCGGTGCCAGAAAGACTTCAAGAAAGATTCTGGAAGCTGGATTTTATTGGCCAACCTTGTTTAGGGATGCTTATGTATACTGCAAGTCTTGTGACAAATGCCAAAGGTTTGGAAGCTTAGGGAAGCGACAGGAGATGCCCCAAGTGCCAATGTTATATTGTGACCCCTTTGATGTTTGGGGTATAGACTTCATGGGTCCTTTTCCACCATCTAATGGCTACACATATATTCTGCTGGCTGTGGATTACCTATCTAGATGGGTGGAAGCTGTGCCAACTAGGGCCAATGATGCGAGAGCTGTGTTGAAATTCCTCAAGTCTAACATCTTTTGCCGGTTTGGAGTTCCTAAAGCGCTAGTGAGTGATCAAGGTTCTCATTTCTGTAACAAGCTTATGTCTTCATTACTCAGCCAATTTGGGGTGAATCACAAAGTCTCTACACCTTATCATCCTCAAACTAATGGAGAAGCCGAGGTGAGCAATAGGCAGATTAAAAATATTCTTGAGCGAATTGTGAAGCCAAGTAGGAAAGATTGGAGCTTGAGACTTGAAGAAGCTCTTTGGGCATATAGGACTTCATTCAAGACTCCTATTGGCATGTCTCCTTATCGGCTCATAGGGAGGAAGTGACTAATTAGAGTAAGCCATAAATTTGAGAAGCCTCCAACCGAATTGAGTGGGCCAATAGTTACTTGACCTCCTAGAACTTGTCTTAGCTCTTGTTCAAGATCACAATGCATGGTATGATTGAAAATGAAAGGGGCGTTTCTTTCTAAACCCTCATGACCCAAACACTAAGCCAACCAAATATTATCCTTTGATTAACCCCTTTGGGCCATTCACTTTTCTTTTCTACCACCTTGACCAATGTGTGAATTAGTGACTATAGCATATGCTTGCATTCATATTAATGTTGTATTGTTGTATCTTGTGAAAGCATGCTATATGAGTGAAAAATAAAAGATGGCCGAGAGCCACAAGTGAGGAAAAGAAAGGACAAGTGGCCAAAGGCCAAGAAAAAAATGAAAAAAAAAGGCCAAAGGCCTATCAAAAGAGAAAAGCACAAAGTGCTTGAGTATGCCAAAGGCATTTGAGTGAAAAGAAAAAAATGTGAGAAGCACAAAGTGCTTGAAAAGTTATGTGGCCGAGAGTAGCATGTTGTTTGGACTTGGACTTATTGTATTGTAGGTATATGTGGTAGCTACTTGTTCATATTATTGGTCATTGACTACTTTCCATCATTCACCATTCATTATTAGCCTTCCATTCAACCCATAAAGTCCCCTAGATTTGGTTATGTCATGCATAATAATGGGTGGAGAACTTAGAGCTATTACAAGCTTATGGAGAGGTCAAGTGCATTGAGCCAAAGAGTGATCACAAGACTCTAGTTAGGCATTTTTCCTAACTTGAGTGTATGAGTTAAACACTTTATCCGGTGAGGAAAAATCTCAATTGGCACTCCTCCTTAATTCTAGTTGATTGTTAAACTTGTATTCACTTTGTATTCTTAGATTTGGCCCATGCGAAGCTTTAGGGAAAGGTTCAAGAAGATCAACTTGTATGCTATGACAATTCCAATTGCCTTCACTATGCTTAATGATTAAGTTAATCTGTTTACATGACTTTGCCCGGAGTGCAAAGATTAAGTGTGGGGGATTTGATTGGACCAAAATTTATACCTATAAGCATGTGCATTTGAGCTTAATTAGTGTGGTTTATTTGTTATATTTGATCATTATTGGTACATTTTCATGCGCATGCTTATGTGTAAATATTTGAAGAATAATAGCCTTATTAATTGCATATTATGAAACCACGGGTATTTTGGTCATTTTGACTGTGTGATGTGTTTTTCATGTAGGAGGGTCCCAAGTGGGCCCCACACACCCTTGGTGGAGCTTCAGTGAGATATGTTGGCAAGGAGAAAGGCTAGATGACATTCACATCCGGAAGCACATTCACATCCGGTAGTGAATGCCCTTGAGCTTAGTGAATGAAGACTTACATCCGGAAGTGGATGTGCATCCGGAAGTGAACTCACATCAGGAAGCAGGCTCACATCCAGAAGTGGATTTGCATCCGGTAGTGAATTTACATCCGCTTGTGGACGCAGAGTTACATCCGGAAGCTAAAGCCCATCTGACAGCAAGCACAAGAGCCAGACTGCACAATGTACAGAAATGTCAGCTACTTTTCAGAGTCTGCTGTGCAGAATAAATTAAAGGCAAAGGGGTGCAGCTTTAAGGCATTGGTGGAGCATCTTTCCAAATGAGGCAAAATTGGCTCCAACTTCAAATTCAAATTTAGAGGCCTCATTAAGGGCAATTTTGGAAGCACAATCACTTGGAGAAAAAGGAGGGACCTTTACAAATGCATGGAGACGAAATCTAGTCCACATTCACCCACCTTTTTACCTAAATTCCGAAAATACCCTTTCCCCTTCACTAAACCAACCCGCGGCCAAACCTCCCTCCATTACCCATCAAAATATCTTTTGACAGCTCATACTTCCCACTTGCCAGCTCATCATCTAACCAACCCACTTACTTAATCCCTAACTAACTTCATTTAAAACATCTTTTCATTTTCACTTCAATTTCACTTTCTCTCTCCTCTAACAAACTCTCTCAACTCCATCTTCATCTTCTTCACTTCACCGACCACCACCATGTCCAGAACTTCACACCTACCTTCATCCTCCTTCATCTCCATGTCAGGCTAGATCGCCTAGCCTTCTTCTCCAAGGAAATGTGCTTGTAGAATCAACATTTGGCTTCATATACTTGTAATTTGCTCTTTTAGATTCCAAGCTAGATGTAAGTTTTTGCCTATGTATGTCTAGATTTAGGCTTGTATAGGTTAGATCATCTTGATTTGAGGTGTTCTACTTAATTGTAGCTTGGAATCTCTCTTTTGTGTTAAGGACATGAAAACCGAGGCTTAATTCTTGTAGTTTCATACATGTATGTGTGTGCGATTAGCTCCTCTTGCATTTATGGAATGAATTCGTTTCTTAAGTACTAGATCTAGTGCTTAATGTTGCTATAGGTATGTTCTTGGCTTGAAAGAGCTTAAACCTTAATTAAATTAGTTAAACTCTTGTAGACTTCTTTGATTAAAGAGATCTTGAGAATTTAACTAGTTTATATTAAGAAGAACAAGTATATGAAGTCCGATTAAACGTAAGCACGGAGTACTTGGAGAAGGAGGTACCTTCCATTCCATACTTTCACACTTTCAATTCTGTTAGTTATAGTTTTTACTAGTTTTAATTAGTCTTAGATATAAAGCTTGCACACAACCTGTTTGATAATTTGCTTAACTTGTGATTATTTGACCTAAGCAAGAGATAAAACCGAACTGTGAATTGACCTAGGACTTGCTGCTAACTACTGTAGTTTAATTCTAGTTTTATTTGTTTAGCTCTTTTTATAACGACGAAAAAGAGTTAAATCAAATTGGCGCCGTTGCCGGTTTGGTTGAATTCTTTCTTGTCTTAGGTTTTTAGTTACATTTTCTTAGTTTTTGTTATAGGTGATTTTTAGTTGTAGGTTTTGAGCATACTTCTGATCTATTCTGAATATTTAGCACTGTTATAGAAGTGTTTTAGAAGTGTTAGGCTGCTCTCGTTGGCCTTATATTGCTGGAAATTGTGTTCGCTGTACTGGATTTTTGCTTGAACTGTTTCTGACTGGATATTCTGTTTGTGTTGGCTGTTGACTGGATACTCTGTTTGTGCTAGTGGTTATCTTGTGCATCTGCAAGCATTCATACCTCCTTTTGCTTGAGCTGTTGCATTTCACTTCACTTTGCATCTAGTTGCACTTAGTGACTTTGTATGAACCCTACCTCATCCTTAGTGCCATTGGATAGAGAGATTAATAAGACTCTTAGAGAGCTTAAGAAAAAGAAAAAACACGAGAGGCGAGCTCATAAGCAACCTATAGGATCCACATCTAATCCACCAAATTCATCTGTAGCATCCAATCACACACTTCTAGACCAGCATTTCATTACGGCAGAAAGACGAGAGGACCATAGAGAGCATGAACATGAGCATGAGGGGCATGATAGGCGAGAGCAAGAGGGTAAACAACATTTTAATGGGGATAGGAAACTAAACGATGATGATAGACCTATGTGTGAGTTCACACAGTCATATACATTGAATGGGGGAGGTCACCCTAGCCTCCAGAATGATTTTTTTGGTGATCAGATGCATGGAGAGGCTGTACTTTATCCTCCTCTTGATGAACTACTTGAAGAGGCTGAGAGCCTGACTAAGAAAAGTGATGAAGCTGAGACCTCAAAGGAGGATAAGAGGAAGGAGATTATAGAGGGAAAGCGCAAAGTTGGAGAATCTTCTTCGCAAGAACCTACTCAGCAAGGGGATAAGTCTCCTAAAGGTAAGTCTGTTGACCCTAAGCATCTTCCTTTTCCTAATTCATATGCTTTAGTTAAGAAACAACATGAGGATGAATTAGAAAAGGAAATGCTCAACTTATTTTCTAAGCTTGAAGTAAACGTACCCATGCTTGTATTGGTAAAGCAAATGCCTAAATGTGCCAAGTTTTTAAAAGATCTGTGTACTAACAAGAGAGTTGGTAATGCAAGTAACAAGGTCCACTTAAGGACTAATGTTTCGTCTTTCTTGAAAGGGCACTTGCCCTCAAAGTGCAGAGATCCGGGATCTTTCACCATTCCTTGTCAGATAGGGAAACTTAGCTTTGGGAAGGCACTTCTGGATTTAGGGGCCGCAATCAATGTGATGCCTAAGGCCACCTACTTTGCACTAGGGTTGAAGAATTTGAGTGAAACCAGTGTTGTAGTTCATCTGGCTGATAGGTCCATAAAGAAACCCTTTTGACTTTATAGAGGACATTCTAGTGAAGGTTAGGGAACTAGTTTTCCCCGTGGACTTTTATGTGCTTGATATGACGAGTGACACTAGTATGGATGATTCTTTGATCTTAGGAAGGTCATTTATGAAAACTCCTAAGATGGTGATAAGCTTAGAAGGGGGGTTTGTTACAATGCAAGTGGGGAATCAGATAATATGTTTTGATGTAGGGGAAGCCATGAGACATCCCCACGAGGACTATTCTCTCCTAGGGCTGAGTGTGGTTGATTCAGTGATGCATGTGATTTATGACGAGCATGTTAATTCCTTTAAGCTGAACATGTTTGATAAGATTGATGCTCATATGTGCTATCATGATTCTTGTGCTAGTTTGATTTCTAATACATGCTTGCATGATGTTTTTAATGATTCATCTAGCATAGGAAGTACAGTAACTGAATTCATGGATTCCATGTATGTGAACTATGATTTTGATGATGATTGCACTTCTATATCTTCTTTGTCAAGCTACAACCCCTTGGAAGAGGGAAGTTTGCTCAATTTTGTAGGACAAACGAAGGATGGAGGTTGTGAATTCACAAAGGAAATTGAGAAGTCTAGTTCACAAGAGTTTGATGTTGTTGAGCATGAGATTTTGAAAAATGGACGAATTCACAAATTGAGAGAGAAGCTCTATCTGAAAGAGCATGCGCTTGTTAACGATCCACATATTTCTACCCTGAGCGGAAGTGGTGATGAGAATTTGGATATGAGTTCTGAGGCATCGAACTCTGAGAGGCCGAATTTCGGTGATGAGTTGCCAAATTTTGATGATGATTTCTATGAGCCTCAAGTGCTGCAAGTTGAGATGCACACCTTGGTTCCTTCCATTGTTGAGTCGCCTACTCTGGACTTGAAACCTTTGCCAACTAATCTCAAGTATGCCTACTTGCTTGAGGATGAGAAGCTGTCGGTGATTATCTCTACTTCTCTTTCTTCTCTTGAGGAAGGGAAGTTACTTGATGTGTTAAGAAGATACAAGGTGGCCATTGGGTGGACTTTAGCCGATCTTCCCGGCATGAGTCCCACAACCTGCATGCACAGTATCTTACTTAATGACGATGCTAAGCCAGTGCGACAACCACAAAGGAGGCTCAATCCCTTAATACTTGATGTTGTGAAAAAGGAGGCAGAAAAGCTCTTAAGCGCTGGAATTATATATCCGATTAGCGATAGCGAATGGGTGAGTCCAATCCATGTGGTGCCCAAGAAAAGCGGGTTGACTGTGGTCAAGAATGATAAAGAGAAGCTTGTTCCAACACGAGTTTAGAACTCTTAGAGGGTTTGTATAGATTACCGGAGGCTGAATGACTCCACAAGAAAAGACCAGTTCCCGTTGCCATTTATTGATCAGATGTTGGAAAGACTAGCTGGCAAGTCACACTACTATTTTCTGGATGGTTTCTCCTGGTACTTCCAGGTTCCCATAGCACTAGAGGACCAAGAAAAGACGACCTTTACTTGGCCATTTGGGACCTTCGCATACAGGAGAATGTCTTTCGGTTTGTGCAATGCTCCCGGAACCTTTCAACGTTGTATGATGAGCATTTTTAATGACTTGCTGGAGGATGGCATAGAGGTGTTTATGGATGATTTCTCCCTCTATGGAGACAGTTTTGATGCTTGCTTGGTCAATCTTGAGAAAGCATTGGTTAGATGTGTGGAGAAGAGTTTGGTACTCAACTTTGAGAAGTGTCATTTCATGGTGGATAAAGGCATAGTTTTGGGACATCTAGTCTCAAAAGAAGGCATTCAAGTTGACAAAGCCAAGGTTGAAGTAATCTCTTCTCTTCCATTCCCTACTTGTTTGAAGAAGTTGAGGTCCTTTCTAGGACATGTGGGCTTTTATAGGAGATTTATCAAAGGTTTTAGCCAGATTGCTTCTCCTTTATCTCATCTACTTCAAAAAGAGGCCGAATTTGACTTCTCCAATTGTTGTAAGGAAGCTTTCGTCGAGTTAAAGTCAAGGCTTATATCCCCTCCTATCTTGGTTGCACCTAATTGGGAGTTATCTTTTGAGCTATCATGTGACGCTTCTAACGAGGCTTTGGGAGCCATGCTCGGCCAAAGGCATGATTCATTGCCGAGGGTGATTGCTTATGCGTCTAAGACTTTGGATAGAGCCCAAAGGAATTATACAACAACTGAAAAGGAATTATTTGCCATTGTCTTTGGTCTGGACAAGTTTCGGCAATACTTACTTCATTCCAAAGTAACTGTATTCACGGATCATGCAGCTGTTCGATATTTGCTCTCTAAACCGCAAACAAAGCCTAGACTCTTGCGATGGGTGTTGCTGCTACAAGAGTTTGGGGTGGAGATTAAAGATAGAACTGGAAGAGAGAACTTGGTAGCTGATCATTTGAGTAGTTTGCCTATGGATGTGGAAGGTGTTGATGATTCTTCTCTTGTTTGTGATACCTTCCCAGATGCCTTATTGTATGCCTTGAATGCAAAGAAAGATCCTTGGTATGCTCATCTTGTGAACTACCTTGTTGCCGAAGTCACTTCACCGTCTCTGAACAAGCATCAAGTCCAAAAGTTGAAGAGGGATGCTGGTTATTATGTTTGGGATGAGCCGCACTTGTGGAGGCTATGTAATGATCAAATAATTAGGAAGTGTGTGCAAGATGAAGAAGTCCCATCAATTTTGGAATTTTGTCATTCTCTAGCTTGTGGAGGACACTTTGGTGCCAGAAAGACTTCAAGAAAGATTCTGGAAGCTGGATTTTATTGGCCAACCTTGTTTAGGGATTCTTATGAATACTGCAAGTCTTGTGACAAATGCCAAAGGTTTGGAAGCTTAGGGAAGCGACAGGAGATGCCCCAAGTGCCAATGTTATATTGTGACCCTTTTGATGTTTGGGGTATAGACTTCATGGGTCCTTTTCCACCATCTAACGGCTACACATATATTCTGCTGGCTGTGGATTACCTATCTAGATGGGTGGAAGCTGTGCCAACTAGGGCCAATGATGCGAGAGCTGTGTTGAAATTCCTCAAGTCTAACATCTTTTGCCGGTTTGGAGTTCCTAAAGCGCTGGTGAGTGATCAAGGTTCTCATTTCTGTAACAAGCTTATGTCATCAATACTCAGCCAATTTGGGGTGAATCACAAAGTCTCTACACCTTATCATCCTCAAACTAATGGAGAAGCTAAGGTGAGCAATAGGCAGATTAAAAATATTCTTGAGCGAATTGTGAAGCCAAGTAGGAAAGATTGGAGCTTGAGACTTGAAGAAGCATTTTGCATCCGGTAGCAAATTTAGCTTCTAAGAGTCTAAGACCAATTTAGCTTCTGAGAGCATTTTGCATCCGGTAGCAATTTTGCTTCCGGAAGCTCTTGTGCATAGGGATGGGATTTAGACTCTAGATCCAGTTGGGCTTCCTGAGCGTCAGTGAGAGAAAATAATAATAATAAAAAAAAATATATATTTGTGTAGGTTGTGTTTAGTGTAGTTTTGTAAATAATACATGTGGCCATTTGTATGCTTGGACTGCCCGGCCTTTTATGTTGCTACCTTGCCTTTGAAATGCATCTTCCTACTTGATTTGATTGGTCCATTGAGGACAATGCATGCTTTAAGTGTGGGGGAGGTGTATTATGTGCTTAAAAGTGGTCTAATTCAAAGCTTTCACACTTGATTTTTGGACTTATTTGGCATAATTTTCTAAAAAAAATTTGACTTGATTATGGCTCTTTAAAGCAAATGGAATTGCCCTCTAGTGTGTAAGTAGAATTTTTGGAATGATTACTTAGGGCATTGCATGGGGCACTTTTAAGGTATAAAGAGGGTGTAAGTTTCTCATCTAACTTTTCTTAGGGAGGAAGTGACTGATTAGAGTAAGCCATAAATTTGAGAAGCCTCCAACCGAATTGAGTGGGCCAATAGTTACTTGACCTCCTAGAACTTGTCTTAGCTCTTGTTCAAGATCACAATGCATGGTATGATTGAAAATGAAAGGGGCGTTTCTTTCTAAACCCTCATGACCCAAACACTAAGCCAACCAAATATTATCCTTTGATTAACCCCTTTGGGCCATTCACTTTTCTTTTCTACCACCTTGACCAATGTGTGAATTAGTGACTATAGCATATGCTTGCATTCATATTAATGTTGTATTGTTGTATCTTGTGAAAGCATGCTATATGAGTGAAAAATAAAAGATGGCCGAGTGAAAGTAATGGATGCACAAGAGGGGGGTGAATTGTGCTACAAAATAAAAACTCAAACAAAATCAACACAAGAGTTTATACTGGTTCGGTCTTCCTGACCTACGTCCAGTTCTCAACCACCCAGGCCGAGTTCCACTATCCCCAGGTTTTACAACGGGTGCACCTGGAACCTTTACAACCGCAAGTTTTAAGCGGGATCACTTGCAACCTTACAACCACAAGTTTTACACAAGGCTCACTTGCAACCTTTTCTAACTAGCTCCCCCTTACAACCAGCAAGGGTTCAACCTTTACAAATAAAGGATTTTCTAACTTAGTTCTCTTTAAGAACAGATAATGATACACACTTAAGTACAATGAATGCTCTTAATACAAGAAGAGACTTAACTACAAAGAGTACAAGATAAGTAGATGAAAAGATCACTCAATGAGTTAAATGCTCTTTCTCTTTTCTGGGCAGCTTTGAATGCTAGAAGGATTTCTCGATTTCTCTCTCTAGCTTTCTTCAAGATGTCAAAGATATTAGTTGTCTTCATAAATGAAGGTGAGCTTGTTTATATAGCCTTCAAGTATTCTCACTCGTGGTAGGTGGGTTAGCAGTTTGAATATAGCCGTTTATCCCAAGTTACCGTTTGCCCAATTAATGCTCCATTAATGCTTAGCAGGGTTGACTTTGCTTTATCTCTCTGAAAAGTAGTTCTGACACCTCTGCTCTGTCAAAAGCATTCTGACACTGCATTGCTCTGAACGTTCTGACATTCTAATTGCTTGCGGAAGCAAGTCCACATCCGGAAGCAACTTTACTCAGTGTACTGCATTTGAACGTTAGTCTTAACAATAAAGGCACATACTCACATGCAGTGGGAGTTCACTTAGTCTAAGGGAGTTCTTTTCCATCTGGAAGCAATTCCACATCCGGAAGCACTTTCACTGGACGTTGGTTTATGTTCACATTTTCCTTACTGACGCTCAGTGTTATCTATACCAACAGCCAGCGCTAGTCACTAGGCATTCAGAAGTAAATCCACTGGACGTTGGGTTATGGTCACTGGCGCTCAGTGTTATCCATACCCACAGCCAGCGTTAGTCTTAATACAATCGGAAGCAAATCTATATCCGGAAGCTACCTAACTTAGTCTCAAGGATTTTATACACTAATGCTCTTAGACTAAGTTATAACTTGGTGATATACTTGCTGTCGTGGGGGATGAGACGTTCATCCGCGAGCGCTAGTCTTAGTCCATCCGGAAGTAAATCCACATCCGGAAGCACTCTAGCCTGGGGTTCTATATTAACCTAATATTCTCTAAGTGTTTGGCTTGTTCTTTCATGTTTTAGTCTTCATCAAAACTTATGATTCTAACATTCTCCCCCTTTTTGATGATGACAAACTAAGTTATCTAATTAAGTTCGTATGAAAGAGCTGAAAGTAATAAATAGATAAAGTACAAGCAACTCAGATAATTTATCATTAATAAGTCAAAAGATTTACAAGTCAGAATTATAATAACAAATAACATTTACAAGTAATCAATGAATATTGCAAAAATGAGTTATGCATGAACAGTATGAGAAAAGCAAAAAAAAAAATTTCTAAGGTTAAAAATGTGTGGGGTAGAGTGGGGTCTACAGGTTATGTCTCTTTTTCCTCTCCCTCTCTCTATGCCTATCCTCATTTTCTTTTTGGAGCTTGGCCAAGTGCTCTTCCTTATCCTTCTAGTTGATCTGGGCGATTATTCTCTGAAGCTCTTCCTCCTCCCTCTCCCTTCTGAGTCTTTCAGACTCAACGGATTCCTCAAAGTCTCTCTTCATGTTTTCAACTTCCTCATACCCTGGGAACCCTGTTGCATCTGAGAAGGGGGTGACCTCGCCATTGGGGTAGTGAACAGCCTTGATCTTTACATTCCATACAGGGAAGTTGGGGTCCTCCTCAACTTCCTGGGCTTTCCTTTTCCCTTTGCCCTTGCCTTTGCCCTTGCCTCTTGGTTGAGTAGGTTTGGCTCTTGCTCTCTCAGCATCCAGGAAAGCCATCTGTCCAAAGGAGATCTTGTCCGTGTATCCATACCTCTCAAATTCTTCAGGAGTCATGTCTTCAATTTCTAGCTTGACTTCCTTCAGAATTGGGATGGCAGGCACCTCTTGAGAAGATGATTGACTCTCAGGTATGATCTCAGCTTGGACTGATGGTATCTCTTGCTCACTCTCAGCAGTCTCAGTAGAGGTAGTACTTTTGTTGGCACGCCTTCTAGCAACTACCTTCTTTCTTGATTCGCTATACCTAACTGCTGAAGTAGGAGGAGCAGAGACTGGCTCAGATGGAGTGGTATCAGATGTTGGCTCAGAAGAAGAAGGAATTTGTTTAGCAATTACAATCGGAGGATGGTTGATCTTCTTCAGGCCATACTTCATCATGATTTCCTCAACTATACTCCGGGTAGGCACAGAGGGTGGAGGCTCAGCAGAAGAGGCTTCTGGCACTGGTTCAGGCTGCTCTGTTTCAGGCTCAGGCACAGAAGAGGATGGCTCATCAGATTGGTTGAACAGCACCATAGCCCACTTAGCTCTTTGCTCATCAAGGCGCTGTTGTTGCATGAATCTCACTGCTTCCCCTCTGATTAGATTCTCAGCACCCCTTATTCGTTGAGAATCCATGGCTCGGCGAAGAGCGGCAGTGATATCTTCATCGAGCCAGAGGGATGGTTGACTGAGGACATCCCTTGCTTCCATGGAGTGGCGGAGGGTGATAGCAGCATCTCTCCCCCTTTTGTCATCATCAAGGAGGGCGAGGGCCTGGGAGGACTGAGAGGGTGGAGAGAAGGATGAGGATTCGAGCGAGGATGGAGGTGTGTAGTTTTCTGGTGAATTAAGAGGGTTGGGGAAGAGGATTGTGTTTCTTTCGAAGAAGTCGGGGTGGGTGAATAGGCCATCAAAAGGGTGGGTAGCGGAGTAGGCGACGGATTGTTTGTCTTTCCACGGAATAGGAGATTGTGCTTTGAGGTAGTAGGTGTGAAGGGGGTCATTAGGAGAGGTAAATTCTATAGGCTGGGCGATGATGGATTGGGTGTTTGAAGAAGGATTGGTGGGTTCTGTGGGACTTGGGGGTGGTGAAAGGTTAGGGGAATTATGTGGGGATGGAGAATTATTGGGGTTAAGGGGTGATTGGCGAGGGGAGTGTTGGGGTGAGTTTTGAGTGGAGCCTTGAGGGGATGGTTGATGTTGTTGGTTGGTGCTGGGTGATGTGTGGGGTTGTTGGTCGTTCTGAGGGGTAGGTTGCTGTGGCTGTTGAGTGTTGGGAGGAGGAGGAGGTGGAAGTAAAGGTTGATTAGGTGGAGGAGGATGAGGGTGGTTAGGAGGAGGAGGTGGTGGTGGTTGGTCATTTTGTGGAGGAGGAGGTGGAGGGAGGTTACCTTGTGGCTGAGGGATGTGGAAGTGATTGATGATGAGGTCTAGTTTAGCCTCGACCCTTCCCAGGCGATCCTCAAGTCTCTGGATTCGCTCCACTTGCTGCTGGAAACCAGCATCACAGTCATTTCTGAGAGGAGCCACCAGGGAGTCTGTCAGCTTAAGGAGAATCTCCTCCTTCATTTCTTGGGCAAAGGCCTTCACAGTGGCTGGCACTCTCGCAATTCTGCTTGGCCCGGGTTGGGAGTCAACCTCTTGATCCCCTGCGCCAGAAACCGAAGGGACTGAGGTTTGAGATGCACTGCCTGCTTGAGATCCAGAGCGAGCGGGCTTGGCCTTCTTTAGATACTTGATGCCCATCTTGCTGATGTTAATTGCACTCACAGGAGCACCCTTAACATTTTCTTCCTCCACATCAGATGTAGCCTTGATCAGATTCTTCTCAAGGAGGAAGGCGATGATGGTGGGGTAGGGAAGATATCCAGCCTTGCTGTTGACCATCCATCTATGAAGTTCAAGGCTGATCAACTGCCCGGGGTTGATTGGCTGCTGGGAGAGAAGTCTGGGGAACCACGGGTTGTCCAGCAGAGTGAACTCGTTGAAGTTACCCCCCTTGTGTGTCATCATGCGGGAGTAGACATAGTACAAGAGTCTATTGGAGTCAGACATCTCGGACACCTTCTTCCCTTTGGTGTCATAAATCTTCTCGAGTTCCTCCTTGCTGTATTTGAGTGACTCAGGGTATAGCCACTCATTCATTCCCTCTTCAGTAATCCCCATTAGGGCGTTGATGTCCCTCCAGGTGAAACTGAAGGTTCTCGCCCTGACTGTGGCAGTGAAGGTAAGTCTGCGAATCTGTTCCTTCCCATCCACTTTCTTATGCTTGACCTTCCCAGTGAGAGACTCACAGAATACCCGCAGGACGTTGATGTTGTAGTCCTGGTTGATCCCCAGCAAGGGCATGTATTTTTCCAGGAATGGCCGCAAGTGGGGAAACCCTAGTTCATCAATTTTGTTCAGATCCAAGAACATCCCATTGTTGAAGTAGGGCTTGATGGTTCCAAACTTGGAGGAAACATTCTCCAAAGGTTCATCTCTATATACTAGAGGGTCATCCTCCTCTACCCTTTGTCTTTTGGAAGAAGGCTCCTCGCTAAACTGGACCTTCTTCTTCCCTTTCCTCTTGGCTTGTTTTTGTTCACGCTTAGTCTGCCCAGGCTGTTCTTGGACTCGCTCAGAATGTCCAGGCTGTTCCTGGACTTGCTCGTTCTGCCCTTGGGTTTGCCCAGATTGTTGTTGGTGTTCTTCGTGTTCATATGATTTTCCAGATTTCCCAGTGTGAGAATGCCCAGATTTCCCAGTTTTGGACATAGATTTCTTGGTTGAAGTGGCTTTCTTTGTGTTGGGGTTCGATTCATGTAAGCCGGCCATTTTTGTGAGGGTTTAGGGTTCAAATGAAATGAAATGCGAAGAAGAAGATGAAGAACACGATGAAGAAGATGAAGAGAATATGAATGTATGCAGAGAATTTGTGGGTGAAAATTTGAGTAAGTAATAAGTGAAAGTGAAAGTGACTTCCTATTTATATGCAAAGTTACAGAGGGTAAAATGGGCAATGACTCTTCAGATGAAAGCATGCGTTTATTCATTGGGTAACGTAAACATTTAATTGGAACGGCGCACCTTTTGACATGTGTCGCTTCACCTTATCAGAGAAGGCCCAACTTCTCATGGAGGAAGATGAAACATTTCTGAAGTGACGTGTCCCTTGGTTCAGGCACTGGCGCTCTTTCTCGCTTTAGTTCAACATTCAGTGCCAGCAAATGATCATCCGGAAGTGGTTTTGCTTCCGGTTGCACTTGCTTAAGATTTAACATTGGGGACCTGCAAAAACAAGGATTGGCACTCCGATGCCTAAGTTAGTATTGTTGCAGGTTTTAATCAATTAAACACATGGTTATTTAAACTTCATTTGGGTTTACCATTCCCAAATCACCTCTTATGAATGTAAATTGATCAACCCCCAGAGGCTTGGTGAAAATATCAGCAAGCTGTTGCTGTGTGGGGACAAATTGCACTTTGACATCTTTCTTTTGAACATGGTCTCTGATGAAGTGATGTCTGACATCAATGTGCTTTGTCCTCGTGTGCTGAACCGGATTCTTGGCGAGGCTGATGGTGCTTGTGTTGTCACAAAGGATGGGAGCCTCAGGAAATTCCAAGCCAAGATCTCTTAGTTGGTTCTTCAGCCATAGCACTTGGGCACAACAGCTTGCGGCAGCAATGTATTCTGCCTCTGTGGATGATAGGGACACGCAGGTTTGCTTCTTGCTAGCCCAAGAGACCAGACAACCACCAAGGAAGGCACATTGACCACTGGTGCTCTTTCTATCAGTTTTATATCCTGCATGGTCAGAGTCAGAGTAAGCCCACAAGAACTCTTGGTTACCTCTGGGATACCAAAGACCAAGCTCTTGTGTTCCCTCAAGGTATCTTAGGATACGTTTAACACATGTTAAATGTGACTCCTTGGGGTTGGCTTGAAACCTAGCACACATGCCTACACTAAATTGAATGTCAGGCCTGCTTGCCGTTAAGTATAGTAGGGAACCTATCATTCCCCTGTACATGGGCAGGCTGACAGATTTACCCTTTGCGTCAGCATCGAGTGCGGCAGTGGTACTCATGGGAGTGTCATACTCCTTGCATTCATCCATCACAAACTTCTTGAGTAGCTCTCTGCAGTACTTAGCTTGAGAGATGAAGATCCCATTCTTCTTTTGTTTAATTTGCAGGCCTAGGAAGAATGTTAGCTCTCTCATCATTGACATTTCAAACTCACCCTGCATAGTCTTAGAGAATTCTTCACAAAACTTTTCATTAGTTGCCCCAAAGATAATATCATCAACATAAATCTGGACAATTAACATATTCCTATCTTTGTGAAGAATAAACAGTGTATTATCTAATTTGCCTCTTGAGAAACCCTTGCCCAGCAAAAAGCTGCTGAGTCTCTCATACCAAGCTCGAGGAGCTTGTTTCAGGCCATACAAAGCTTTCTTTAGCCTATACACATGTTTAGGATTCTTGTGATCCTCAAAGCCAGGAGGTAGTTCTACATAAACCTCTTCTTTGATGTAACCATTAAGAAAAGCACTCTTTACATCCATTTGATATAATCTAAAACCTTTCATGGATGCAAAGGCTAGAAGAATCCTAATTGCTTCGAGTCTAGCGACTGGAGCAAAAGTTTCTTCATAGTCTATGCCTTCTTCTTGGTTATATCCTTTGGCTACTAATCTGGCTTTGTTCCTTGTTATTTGACCTGTCTCATCCAGTTTGTTTTTGAAGACCCATTTGGTCCCAACTATGGATTAATGAGAAGGCCTTGGGACTAGTTCCAAACTTGGCTTCTTTCAAACTGATTTAGCTCTTCCTGCATAGCAATAATCCAGTCACAGTCCTCAAGAGCTTGTTCAACTGAAGTTGGTTTAATTTGAGATAAAAATGCTCCAAACTCAACTTCATTTTGAACCTGCCTTCTGGTTCTGACACCAGAAGAAACATCACCAAGCACTTGATCAAGAGGATGATCCCTGTGATGTCTCCTAGCTGTTGACAACTGTGCCTCTTTAGGCACGGTCTGCACTCTAGGCTCATCACTGGGTTCATCTTCCTCCTTGGGATTGCCTGCTGGTGTTTCTTTTGGTGGTGAAGAAGATGATGGTAATTTTTGAAAATTAAGCATTTCATCATCTTCTGTGGATTGTCCCCATGTAGGAGTTTCATCAAATACAACATGCATTGATTCTTCTACAATTCTAGTTCTCATGTTGTATATTCTATATGCCTTACTCCTAAAGGAATATCCTATGAATATACCTACATCAGCTTTTGGATCAAACTTACCCAGATTTACCTTTCCATTGTTATGCACATAGCATTTTGATCCAAAGATTCTGAGGTGACTGATGTTAGGCTTCCTGCCTTTGTACAGCTCATAGGGAGTCTTGTCCAAGCCCTTGCGGACATAGGCTCTGTTAGAGATATAGCAAGCAGTGCTCATAGCATCCGCCCAGAACACTTGAGAAACTTCTTTCTCATTGAGCATGCTTCTGGCCATCTCAGACAGAACCATGTTCTTCCTCTCGACCACTCCGTTTTGCTGAGGAGTTCTAGGAGCTGAGAAGTTATGTTCAATACCATTCTACTCACATAGCTCAGAGAAGCGATGGTTCTCAAACTCTCCTCCATGGTCTGTCCTTATGGCTGTGATTTTGAGGTCTCTCTCATTCTGCACTTTCTTAGACAGGACAACAAAAGCATCAAAAGCATCTTGCTTAGAGGCAAGAAACATAGTCCAAGTGAACCTAGAATAGTCATCCACCACCACTAGAGCATACAGGTTTCCACCCAAGCTCTTCACTCTCGCTGGCCCAACCAAATCCATATGGATTAGTTCTAAGGGCCTGCTGGTGGAGACTTTCTTCTTGGTTTTGAACGAGGACTTTGTTTGCTTCCCTCTTTGGCAGGATTCACAAATAAAATCATGCTTCACTTTAAAGGATGGAATACTTATAGCTAGCTCCTTTTTAATTAGCATGTCAAGTTGAGTAAAATTAACATGTGCTAGCCTTTTATGCCAAAGCCAACTGTTCTCATCACTAGATATTAAACATTTTTCTTCCAGTTGTTGACATAAGTCTAGAGTATATAGGTTTCCATTTCTATTTGCCTTAAGTTTGCATTTTAAGTTGGCCTTATCTAAGTTCAGATCCTACTTATCTACTATTATGCACTCATGTGAATCAAAGATTACCCAATTTCCTTTGTCAGTGCTCTGGCTCATGCTCAGCAGGTTGTGACAGAGACCGTCCACCAGATAAACGTCTTTCATTGGTCCAACTTCTCCAACTCCAGTGATCTTTCCACTTTGATTTCCTCCAAAGGTAACTGTGGCTCCGTCTTTGATCACCAGAGATTTGAATTTGTCTCTGTCTCCAGTCATATGTCTCGAGCATCCACTGTCAATACACCATCTCCTATTCTTGGATGCTTTGAGACACACCTGAAAGAATCAAGTAAGCTTAGGTACCCAACCTTTCTTGGGTCCTCTGTCATTAGTTTTCAGTGCCCTTGGTCTAGTGTTAGTTTTGACCTTGGGCTTATGATCATTCTGTACCTCTGGCCTAGTACTGGCTCTAGGCTCATGGGTTTTCCTTGTGGATTGTTTCCAGGCTCGGGATCCCTGTCCTCCCTTAGTTTCTTTTCTTGGGGGATGATCCTTTGTAGCCTTGGTTCCTTTTGGGACCCATTTATAAGAGCTATTTGCTCCATGCTTCTTGGCATTACAGGTGGACGTGGAGTGTCCTTTCCTGTTATAATAATTACAGAAGCTAAAAGGTGTGGAGCTATGATCAGAGGCTTTATGGAAAAATTTTAAGTAGGGCTTCACTTTTGGTTCCACCCACCTTTTCCCTCTAGGTGTGTATCCTAAGCCAGTCTTGTCCCTATATGCCCTTTGATTCATTAAGATGATATTTAGCATTTCAGATCCATTTGTGAACTTCTGCAGGGCATTTTGCAGCTTATCTCTTTCAGTCGAGATTTTGCTGCAACTGGGGCAGCTCTCAAGAGTTGGGGCATTGGGTTCTTCTTGGGGAGAACCCTTGCCATCCACTACCGGAAGCTTTCTGGCTTCCGCTAGCTCTTCACTCAGTGAGTCCACCTTGGACTCAAGTGATTCCTTTTTAACTTTCAACACTTTATAGGCTTTACATAAACGAGAGAATTCTTCATGTACCTCATTGTAAGCCTCTTGTAGTTCAGAGAAAGTTACCTCATTGTCCTCGTGGGTGAGATCAAAATCTGAAGATGCTTCCTCATCATCTTCTCTGGCCACCAGGCAAAGGTTGGCAACCTTTTCCTCATCACTTGCTTCATCGTCTGAGCTATTCACCCAGATAGAGGATACGAAGGCTTTTCTTTTGTCTTTCCCCTTTGATCTCTGCAAGCTTGGACACTCAGCCTTGAAGTGGCCAGGCTTCTTACACTCAAAGCACACCGGGGCCTTTTCCTTCTTGTACCCCTTCCTCTGACTCGAATCACCTTTCTGAAAGCCTCCTTTCTTTTTGAAGAACTTTCTGAACTTCCTCACCATCATGGCCATCTCCTCATCGTCCAATTCCTCCTCATCATCCTCATCGTCATCATTATCATCATTCTTCTCCTTGCTGGGAGCAACAAGGGCAAGATTTTTGGTTTTGGATGAGGCTTGAAGAGCTCCCTGAGCCAGCAGGGTTGGTTCATACTCAGCCAGAGAACCAAACAGTGCAGTGATGGAGCTGGTTGACTCTCCTTGGACTTCCTACAAGATTGTAACTTTAGTGATCCAATCACCTTTCAAGACCTTTAAGATCTTGCTGACTTGTTCTCTTTCAGGAATAACTTTGCCCAGGGAGGCCAGGTTATTGATAAGATGAGTGAACCTGAGCTCCAGCTCTCTGATGGGCTCAGTTGGACTAGTCATGGCAAATTTGTGAAATTCTTCTACCAACATCTCGACTCGTCTTGCCTTCACTCCCTTGGTTCCAGAGTGAGCAGCCTCTAGAGCCTCCCACATATCCTTAGCAGTTTTGTGGTGGCTGATCCTATGAAACTCCTTAGGACTAAGGCGCATTGAATGTAGTGCATGGCCCTGAAGTTTAGTTGAACTAGAGCATAGTCCTCGTTGGTGTATCTAGATCGCTGCTTTGCAAAGCCCTCATCATCAAGAGGTGTGTGATTTCCATGTTCAATCACATCCCAAAGTCGGATGTCGCTAGACTGTATGTAGGTCTCCATTCGGAATTTCCAGAATGGATAGTTATACCCATCAAAGCCTGGGGGCTTGTTGGGTTAAATAGAGACATCTGGCACGGAGTAGTCTGTATCCATTACTGGATCTTTTCTTTCTAGATTCGTGGGAATCAAGTCAGAAAGACTTGCTCTGATACCAAATGAAAGTAATGGATGCACAAGAGGGGGGGTGAATTGTGCTACAAAATAAAAACTCAAACAAAATCAACACAAGAGTTTATATTGGTTCGGTCTTCCTGACCTACGTCTAGTTCTCAACCACCCAGGCCGAGTTCCACTATCCCCAGGTTTTACAACGGTGCACCTGGAACCTTTACAACCGCAAGTTTTAAGCGGTTACACTTGCAACCTTACAACCAAAAGTTTTACACAAGGCTCACTTGCAACCTTTTCTAACTAGCTCCCCCTTACAACCAGCAAGGGTTCAACCTTTACAAATAAAGGATTTTCTAACTTAGTTCTCTTTAAGAACAGATAATGATACACACTTAAGTACAATGAATGCTCTTAATACAAGAAGAGACTTAACTACAAAGAGTACAAGATAAGTAGATGAAAAGATCACTCAATGAGTAAAATGCTCTTTCTTTTTTCTGGGCAGCTTTGAATGCTTGAAGGATTTCTCGATTTCACTCTCTAGCTTTCTTCAAGATGTCAAAGATATTAGTTGTCTTCATAAATGAAGGTGAGCTTGTTTATATAGCCTTCAAGTATTCTCACTCTTGGTAGGTGGGTTAGCCGTTTGAATATGGCCGTTTATCCCAAGTTACCGTTTGCCCAATTAATGCTCCATTAATGCTTAGCAGGGTTGACTTTGCTTTATCTCTCTGAAAAGTAGTTCTGACACCTCTGCTCTGTCAAAAGCATTCTGACACTGCATTGCTCTGAACGTTCTGACATTCTGATTGCTTGCGGAAGCAAGTCCACATCCGGAAGCAACTTTACTCAGTGTACTGCATTTGAACGTTAGTCTTAACAATAAAGGCACATACTCACATGCAGTGGGAGTTCACTTAGTCTAAGGGAGTTCTTTTCCATCCAGAAGCAATTCCACATCCGGAAGCACTTTCACTGGACGTTGGTTTATGTTCACATTTTCCTTACTGACGCTCAGTGTTATCTATACCAACAGCCAGCGCTAGTCACTAGGCATTCAGAAGTAAATCCACTGGACGCTGGGTTATGGTCACTGGCGCTCAGTGTTATCCATACCCACAGCCAGCGCTAGTCTTAATACAATCAGAAGCAAATCTATATCCGGAAGCTACCTAACTTAGTCTCAAGGATTTTATACACTAATGCTCTTAGACTGAGTTATAACTTGGTGATATACTTGCTGTCGCTGGGGGATGAGACGTTCATCCGCGAGCGCTAGTCTTAGTCCATCCGGAAGTAAATCCACATCCGGAAGCACTCTAGCCTGGGGTTCTATATTAACCTAATATTCTCTAAGTGTTTGGCTTGTTCTTTCATGTTTTAGTCTTCATCAAAACTTAAGATTCTAACACCGAGAGCCACAAGTGAGGAAAAGAAAGGATAAGTGGCCAAAGGCCAAGAAAAAAATGAAAAAAAAGGCGAAAGGCCTATCAAAAGAGAAAAGCACAAAGTGCTTGAGTATGCCAAAGGTATTTGAGTGAAAAGAAAAAAATGTGAGAAGCACAAAGTGCTTGAAAAATTATGTGGCCGAGAGTAGCATGTTGTTTGGACTTGGACTTATTGTATTGTAGGTATATGTGGTAGCTACTTGTTCATATTATTGGTCATTGACTACTTTCCATCATTCACCATTCATTATTAGCCTTCCATTCAACCCATAAAGTCCCCTAGATTTGGTTATGTCATGCATAATAATGGGTGGAGAACTTAGAGCTATTACAAGCTTATGGAGAGGTCAAGTGCATTGAGCCAAAGAGTGATCACAAGACCCTAGTTAGGCATTTTTCCTAACTTGAGTGTATGAGTTAAACACTTTATCCGGTGAGGAAAAATCTCAATTGGCACTCCTCCTTAATTCTAGTTGATTGTTAAACTTGTATTCACTTTGTATTCTTAGATTTGGCCCATGCGAAGCTTTAGGGAAAGGTTCAAGAAGATCAACTTGTATGCTATGACAATTCCAATTGCCTTCACTATGCTTAATGATTAAGTTAATCTGTTTACATGACTTTGCCCGGAGTGCAAAGATTAAGTGTGTGGGATTTGATTGGACCAAAATTTATACCTATAAGCATGTGCATTTGATCTTAATTAGTGTGGTTTATTTGTTATATTTGATCATTATTGGTACATTTTCATGCGCATGCTTATGTGTAAATATTTGAAGAATAATAGCCTTATTACTTGCATATTATGAAACCACGGGTATTTTGGTCATTTTGACTGTGTGATGTGTTTTTCATGTAGGAGGGTCCCAAGTGGGCCCCACACACCCTTGGTGGAGCTTCGGTGAGATAAGTTGGCAAGGAGAAAGGCTAGATGACATTCACATCCGGAAGCACATTCACATCCGGTAGTGAATGCCCTTGAGCTTGGTGAATGAAGACTTACATCCGGAAGTGGATGTGCATCCGGAAGTGAACTCACATCAGGAAGCAGGCTCACATCCAGAAGTGGATTTGCATCCGGTAGTAAATTTACATCCGCTTGTGGACGCAGAGTTACATCCGGAAGCTAAAGCCCATCTGACAGCAAGCACAAGAGCCAGACTGCACAATGTACGGAAATGTCAGCTACTTTTCAGAGTCTGCTGTGCAGAATAAATTAAAGGCAAAGGGGTGCAGCTTTAAGGCATTGGTGGAGCATCTTTCCAAATGAGGCAAAATTGGCTCCAACTTCAAATTCAAATTTAGAGGCCTCATTAAGGGCAATTTTGGAAGCACAATCCCTTGGGGAAAAAGGAGGGACCTTTACAAATGCATGGAGACGAAATCTAGTCCACATTCACCCACCTTTTTACCTAAATTCCGAAAATACCCTTTCCCCTTCACTAAACCAACCCGCGGCCAAACCTCCCTCCATTTAAAACATCTTTTCATTTTCACTTCAATTTCACTTTTGAAAAGCGTGGCTGTCACCCAAGAGGGGGGGTGAATTGGGTGAGGGAATAAAACTTTTAAATCTTCTTCTCGTAAGACTGCTTGTGCTTGGTGATGATATTTACGAAGTAGTGATATGCACAAGTCAGTATGTTATGTGATGCAAAATAGAATGTTTGAATGTAAATTTATGCACACATAAATTTATCCTGGTTCGGTCACCCAGACCTACATCCAGTCCCCAGGCTCCACCTGAGATTTTCAATCCACTATTCTTGTTTAAACCGGCACAAGAGAAGCCTTTACACTTTAGGTTTTACGAACACGGGTTCACCTAACAACCCACAGGTTTTACAACGGGTTCACCTGCAAACCTTACAAATGCAAGTTTTACGGGCTAACTTGCAACCTATGGAGATTTAGAAAACTTCTAAATGCTCCCCCTTACAAATGTAAGATTACAATTATGTTCACTCTATGAACTGATTGTGATAAACACTTAAGCACAAAAGACTCTCTCTAAGAGTAGATGATGTTACTCACTTAAGTACAAAATGAATCACTCTCTAAGAATATTACATATCAAAGTCCGAGAGTAGAAGATGAGAGGAATAATATTTTCGGACAATAAGCTCTGTTCTCTCTCTCTCTTTTATATTCGGCTTCATAGGCTTCGGTGGCAGGTTGAATATGAACGTTTGAATAAAGCCGTTAATCCTATGTTACCGTTGAGAAGTACATCTTCATTAATGCTTAGCAGGGTTGACTTGCTTTATCTCTGAAAAGTAGTTCTGACACCTCTGCTCTGACAAAAGCATTCTGACTTCTGAGTATGTGATGTTTACTCTTGTACTCTTGCTGACGGATGATCATCATTCATCCGCAAGTGGTAATCTTGCTCCGCAAGTGTTAAGCTCTGAGTCCCAATGTCAAGAGTCTTTCCATCCGGAAGCTCTTTTGCATCCGGAAGCGTGACCATGTTCTGCACATACTGGTTAGTCCAACATAGCAATATATATATATATGAATTATACATGCTGTGGGAAGCTTGATCGCTATGGGGAGTAGTTTACTTAGACTGTGTTCTGATTTGGTCTATGATGTATCCGGAAGCATTCTTACATCCGGAAGTAAAACCACTGGATGAAGGATTTTTGTTCACTATAACTCACTCTCGCTTAGTGTATTTCATTCCAACACTCAGCGCTAGTCACTAAGCTATCGGAAGCACTTTTACTTGACGTAGTGAACTTACTGACGCTTAGGGATATGTTTCTTTTATCAGCCTGTGTCAGTTTAAATCCAACAGGAAGTAATTTCACTTGACGAGGCTGATTTACTGACGCTTGGGGTCATTCTACTCTATCAGTCTGCGCCAGTCTAAATCTAACAGGAAGTGCTTTCACTTGGCGAAGTAGACTCACTGACGCTTGGGGTGATATCAATTCTATCGCTCTGCGCCAGTCTAAGTCTAACAGGAAGTGCTTTCACTTGGCGAAGTAGACTTACTGACGCTTGGGGTAATATCTATTCTATCGCTCTGAGCCAGTCTAAGTCTAACAGGAAGCAAACTCACTTCCGGTTGAGTTATAGCTTAGTCTTAAGGTTTGTGTACCTAATTCTCATGGACTAAGTTATTTCCCTAGTGATTTTCTTGCTGACGCTGGGGGATGAAAACTTCATCCGCATGCGCAAGTCCTAATCTATCCGGAAGTAAATCCTCATCCGGAAGCATTCTTACTTGGGATCCTATGTTATCCTATTGCTTCCTAGGCACTTGGTCTAATCCTCTATATTTTAGTCTTCATCAAAACTTAAGATTCTAACATTCTCCCCCTTTTTGATGATGACAAACCTAGTTTTATCGATTAAGTTCCTAAGGAAGGATTAGCAAGAGAATAAAAGCAATGGATAAGAACAAGTAACTCAGACAAATATTATTGACAAGCAGTAGTTACAAGTCAGAGTTATACAATCAAATAACATATACAAGTAAAGAATGTATACAAATAAATTTCACTAAGTATGAATGAAAATATGCATGAAAACAAAATCAACAAAAATATTTGGATTGGGGGTTAGAGTTTGTGTCTCCTTTTCTTTTCCCTCTCTTTCTGCCTCTCTTCATTTTCTCTTTGCAGTTGGGCTATCTCAGCCTCACGCTCACTCTGGTTTATCTGGGCAATGATCTCTTGAAGCTCTTTTTCCTCTTTTTCCCTTCTGAGCCTCTCTGATTCAATGGACTCCTCTTATGCCCTTTTCATGTTCTCTACTTCTTCATACTCAGGGAAACCTGTAGCATCGTCGAAGTAGGAGACCTCTCCATTGGGATAGTGGACAGCCCGGATTCTCACATTCCATGCAGGGAAGTTGGGATCCTCCTCAACTTCCAGGACTTTCCTTTTCCCTTTCCCTTTGCTCTTCCTTTTGCTTTTGCTAATTGGAGGGGTGGGCATGGCACATGCTCTTTCAGCATCGAGGCAAGCCATCTGACCAAAGGATAGCTTGTCTGTGAATCCATACTTCTCAAATTCTTCAGGAGTCATGTCTTCAATTTCCAATTTGACTTCCTTCAGAATTGGAACCGCTTGGACCACTGGATTTTCTTGCACAACCTGAGCAGATGAAGTTCCTTGCTCAGGCAGGTCAGATGGAGTCTCTTCCTCAGACTCATCAGATTCAGTGGTGGCAATTAACTTCTTGGCACGTTTCCTAGCAACGGCCTTCTTTCTGGGTGCACTGAATCTGGCTGCTGGCTCAGACGAGGGAGGAGGATCACAGGATTGCTCAGATGAAGGGATCTCAGACTCTTGCCCAGAGGATGCAGGAACAGGCTTGGCTATCACAATGGGAGGATGGTTGGGTCTCTTCAGTCCCCACTTCATTCTGATCTCCTCAACCATCTCTCTACTTGTTTTATTTGGAGGAGGCTCTGATGATGACTCAGGTTGTGTGGATTGTTCATTCTGCCCAAACACAACCATCTCCAAATGTGATCCTTGCTCAGCTGTTCTCTTCTGCTCCATGAAACGGAGGGCCTCTCCTCTTATAAGGCTCTCTGCACCACTCAGCCTCTGAGACTCATATGCACGACGCAGGGCGGCCGTGATATCTTCATCAATCCAGAGTGAAGGCTGGCTGAGAACATCCCTTGTGGCCATACTTAGGCGAAGAGTAGACATAACATTTCTCCCCCTTTTGTCATCATCAACAGGGGTGAGTGCCAGGGATGGAGTGGATGTGGAGGAGGATGGAGGTGGTTCAGGGCCAAATTTCTTGGGAGGGGAGGGTGAGAGGGTAGAGGTAGAGGATGTGGGAGAAGATAGGTGTTCAGGAGTTTGAGGAGGGTCGGGGAAGCAACTGGAGGTGACAAGGATATCCTCATAAGGATGAGTAGAGGAGTATTCTTTGTAGTTGGTGGAGTCAGGAGTAAAGGGTAAATGGTCATCGGAGAGTGGTTGAAGGCGGGGATACTCTCCGTATGGTTGGCTGAAGGGGTGAATGGCTGTTTCAGATCCTATTGGTCTAGGGCTTGGATGGGTAGGGTTGGAGAAGTGGAGTGGAGAGCGTGTAGGGGCACCTGGTCGTGTGGAAATGGGCGAGGATGAGGATGAGAGAGGTGAGGATGAGAGGTTTCTAGGAGAATGGCGTGGAGAGTTGTGAGGTGAATCTTGGGTTTGGTGGTCACGGGTAGGTGAAGGTTGGGATTGTTGGTCATTATTGGGTGATGGTGGGGCTTGTTGGTCATTTTGTGGTGGAGGCTGAGGTTGTTGAGTGTTGGACGGAGAAGGAGGTGGTAGTTGAGGGTGATTAGGAGGAGGAGGAGGGTTTTGAGGAGGAGGAGGAGGAGGTGGTAAGTTACCTTGTGATGAGGGTTGGGGAATTTGTAGGTGCTGGAGGATGAGGTCTAATTTTGCATCCACCCTGGCAAGGTGATTCTCGAGTTGTCCTACTCTGTCCTCAAGCGTTGGATTCGCTCCCCTTGATGGTGGAAGCCAGCTTCACATTCAACACGGAGAGGACCCACCAAGGAATCAGTCAGTCTCAACAGAAGCTCTTCCTTTATGTCCTCGGCAAAGGCCCTAACAGAAGCTGGAACCTTTGCACTACGGCTTGGCCCAGCATGTGAGTCAACTTCCTGATCCCCTGCTCCAGATGCAGAGGGGGCTGAAGTCCCAGAAGCACTACTGGCTTGAGAGCGTGAGCGAGTGGGCTTAGGAGGCTTGAAATATTTGATCCCCATCTTTGCCATATTTGTTGCTCCCACAGGCTTACACTTGACATTCTCTTCTTCCACAGCAGATGTAGCCTTGATCAGATGCTTCTCGAGGAGGAAGGCAATGATGGTGGGATAGGGAAGGTGGCCAGACTTGTCATTGGTCAGCCATCTCTGAAGCTCTAAGCAGATCAACTGACCAGGATTGATGGGTTGTTGTTTGAGAAGTCTGGGGAACCAGGGGTTGTCAATGTTGGCAAACTCATTGAAGTTACTCCCTTTGTGAGTCATCATCCGGGAGTAAACATAGTACAGCAGTCTGTTTGAATCAGACATCTTGGACACCTTTTTGTCATCGGTGCCATAAAGTGTCACAAGATCCTCCTTGCTGTACTTGTGTGCCTCTGGATATATCCACTCGTTCATGCTTCCATCCGTGATCCCCATCAACTCATTCAGTGTCTCGCTCGTGAACCTGAAGGTTCTCCCCCTTACTGTGGCGGAGAAGGAGAGCTTGTGGATTTGCTCTTTCCCATCAACCTTCCTGTACTTGGCCCTGCCAGAGAGGGATTGGCAGAAGACTCGCAAGACGTTGACGTTGTAGTCCTGGTTGATGCCCAGCCAAGGCATATACTTCTCCAAGTAGGGGCGCAGATGTGGAAACCCTAGTTCATCCATCTTGTCCAGATTGATGAAGAGCCCATGGTTTAGGGTAGGGGTGGATGTCTCAAATTTGGCGGTTACACTCTCCAATGCCCCATCCCTATATACTGTGGGATCATCTTCTTCGACAACCCTCTGCCTCTTGGAGGAAGGCTCCTCAGCAAATTGAACCTTCTTCTTCTTTCCCTTTCTCTGAGCATCCCTCTCTTGTTCAGACACTACAACCTGTTCCACTCGACCAGAAGTTCCAGGCTGACCCTGAATGTTTTCATCCTGCCCTTGTGTTTGCCCAGAAACTTCACGATGTTCATGATGTTCATCGCGATGTTCTTTATGATGCCCAGATTTATCAGAGTGCTTGTGACTTGATTTCCTAGATTTCGACTTGTGTTTCTTGGATGAAGAGGCTTTCTGGGTAACTGGGTTGGATTCATTCGAACCGGCCATTTTTTTGTATGAATGTTGTGGAAAATAAAGATGAAATGCGAGAAGTGTGTAAAAATGAAGAACGCAATGAAGAAGATGAAGTAAATTTTCAGAGAAAAGATGCGAGTGAAAATAATGCAAGTAAAAAGTGAAAGTGAAAAATTACATCTATTTATAGGTAAAACTTCTGAGGGTAGAATGGGCATAGTCTTTCAAATTTTTACACATTGGGTAACGTAAGTTTTTAAGTTGAAACGACACACCTGAAGACACGTGTTGCTTCATTTAGTCAGAGAAGGCACAACGTTTCATAGAGGAAGTTGAAACGTTTTCTGAAGTGATGTGTCCCTTGGTCTGGCACTGGCGCTCTCTTGACTTAATCATCCAGTGTCAGTGAGTGATCATCCGGAAGTAGTTTTGCTTCCGGTTGGAGTGGTCCTCTTGATCATATTGAGTTATCATCCAGCGCCAGCAAAAGAGTATCCGGAAGTGATTTTGCTTCCGGTTGGAGTCACTTAAGATTTAACATTGTGGAGGACCTCATTTGAGTTGTATCAACTCCATGCTACACATCTGCTCTCAGCCATTTAAGTCAATTAAATCTGGCTTTGTCTTTTTGAGTTATTTTTCTTCTCCATTATCATCCTTGTCGTTGAGGACCAAAAGAAGTTTCAAGAGAGAAATCTTCCATTGAATGACTCAGCATCATTTGAATTGTGATGAATGTCAATTCTCTCTTGTTGCTTTCAGTCTTCTTTCCTACAATATATCAAATAGTCTCTTTTTCTCTTTTCAGTATCCAGACTAGGATCTGACTTGTCAGTTTGTAGGAAATATATGATTCACATGTACCTAAAGATTATTCATTATGAATATGGCATTGCAAATCAACTATGACTATATGCACATGGTTATACATGGTTTCTGATAAAGATAGTCATAGATAGTATGTAGAGTATGAACATTGTGTGGATTTTCTTATTAGCTCTATAATGTTCATGCTTATGATGCTTGTTGTAAAATCTCAATATGTCCATCTAACATTTGTGTAGGAGATTTTACTGTTGCATGCTTCAACCTTAAATGATTCCTTGCTTACCCAAGGAGATCTTTTATACTTATCCTTGGCCTGAAGCACTTTCTTAGGAGAGACAGGATTTGCAGGTTTTCTCCATGTGAGTTGAGACATCCTCTCTCTCTTGTCCTTCTCAGGATAGTTAAATGGAACTCTGTGATAGCTTATCCCTGAGACAAGGTCTTTGTTCCTTGTGGTAGCGCACTGCTTCTTATGATTGAACCAGGTAGTTGCAGCAGTGACATCACCACGAGTTCTCCTTTTTGGAACAAGAGGAACTCTTGATCTTTCCTGCACAAGTAAGGCACTAGAAGGGAGTTTTGGTACCCATTTGTACTTGGGTCCTACATGGTTAGCGCTGGACCTTACTTGTTCTTTGGGAATCCATATATATTTATTTCTCACAGATAAATTTCTCTTAAAATTGCATGTGTGAGAAATGTGACCAGTTCTACCACAATAATGACAGATAATGGGATGATGTTCAGAATCAGATTTCTTATCACTATTATGGTGGTCAGTTTTCTTTTCAAAGACTCTATGTTTATTAACTTTTGAAATCTCAGGGTCTTTTGAAAAATCTTCTTTTATGAGTGGGACTTTGGACTCCTTGGTTGTAGAAGAGGGAATAAGTTTCTCAAGTTCCCTATTCCTTTTTCTTAAGCCTAGAACTTCTTTTGCAAGTTTACAGAATTCATTATGTAGCTCATTATACATATCTTGCAATTCAGAAGTTTCAAGTTTAGGTACCTCATTTTCTTCAGCTTCTGAATCTTCTAGGCGGAGATCCACACTCTCTTTGCTGATACTAGCTTCCACTACATCACCATCCAGTAGCTCATCAAAGGTGAATTCACAGGGAGCACATAGTGAGCTTTGGACAGCCTTAACTTCAAGAAATTGGTTAGAAGCATACACAGTATCAAGAGTGTTCCAAATATCTATAGCCCTAGAGCAATGTTTAATTTTCTGGTAATCATTGTCAGATAAACTTTTGTGCAAAATTTGCATTGCTCTAAGGTTTAAGTAGAATAAACTTTTGTCCTCTTCTGTCCAATTTACTTTTGGTTTGAAATCAGAGTCCTTTTCAAAGACATCCCACATTTTAAAATCAGTGGATAGTATAAAACTTTTCATCCTTCCCTTCCATAAGTAAAAATCAGCATTTTCTAATACAGGTGGGATAGTATGATCAAAACCTTCAAAACATATTTTGTAACCCAAATCAGCCTAGGTCTTTGCACTTGAGATCGTTGGATCCTTTAAACAAGTGACCTGGCTCTGATACCAAATGAAAAGCGTGGCTGTCACCCAAGAGGGGGGGTGAATTGGGTGAGGGAATAAAACTTTTAAATCTTCTTCTCGTAAGACTGCTTGTGCTTGGTGATGATATTTACGAAGTAGTGATATGCACAAGTCAGTATGTTATGTGATGCAAAATAGAATGTTTGAATGTAAATTTATGCACACATAAATTTATCCTGGTTCGGTCACCCAGACCTACATCCAGTCCCCAGGCTCCACCTGAGATTTTCAATCCACTATTCTTGTTTAAACCGGCACAAGAGAAGCCTTTACACTTTAGGTTTTACGAACACGGGTTCACCTAACAACCCACAGGTTTTACAACGGGTTCACCTGCAAACCTTACAAATGCAAGTTTTACGGGCTAACTTGCAACCTATGGAGATTTAGAAAACTTCTAAATGCTCCCCCTTACAAATGTAAGATTACAATTATGTTCACTCTATGAACTGATTGTGATAAACACTTAAGCACAAAAGACTCTCTCTAAGAGTAGATGATGTTACTCACTTAAGTACAAAATGAATCACTCTCTAAGAATATTACATATCAAAGTCCGAGAGTAGAAGATGAGAGGAATAATATTTTCGGACAATAAGCTCTGTTCTCTCTCTCTCTTTTATATTCGGCTTCATAGGCTTCGGTGGCAGGTTGAATATGAACGTTTGAATAAAGCCGTTAATCCTATGTTACCGTTGAGAAGTACATCTTCATTAATGCTTAGCAGGGTTGACTTGCTTTATCTCTGAAAAGTAGTTCTGACACCTCTGCTCTGACAAAAGCATTCTGACTTCTGAGTATGTGATGTTTACTCTTGTACTCTTGCTGACGGATGATCATCATTCATCCGCAAGTGGTAATCTTGCTCCGCAAGTGTTAAGCTCTGAGTCCCAATGTCAAGAGTCTTTCCATCCGGAAGCTCTTTTGCATCCGGAAGCGTGACCATGTTCTGCACATACTGGTTAGTCCAACATAGCAATATATATATATATGAATTATACATGCTGTGGGAAGCTTGATCGCTATGGGGAGTAGTTTACTTAGACTGTGTTCTGATTTGGTCTATGATGTATCCGGAAGCATTCTTACATCCGGAAGTAAAACCACTGGATGAAGGATTTTTGTTCACTATAACTCACTCTCGCTTAGTGTATTTCATTCCAACACTCAGCGCTAGTCACTAAGCTATCGGAAGCACTTTTACTTGACGTAGTGAACTTACTGACGCTTAGGGATATGTTTCTTTTATCAGCCTGTGTCAGTTTAAATCCAACAGGAAGTAATTTCACTTGACGAGGCTGATTTACTGACGCTTGGGGTCATTCTACTCTATCAGTCTGCGCCAGTCTAAATCTAACAGGAAGTGCTTTCACTTGGCGAAGTAGACTCACTGACGCTTGGGGTGATATCAATTCTATCGCTCTGCGCCAGTCTAAGTCTAACAGGAAGTGCTTTCACTTGGCGAAGTAGACTTACTGACGCTTGGGGTAATATCTATTCTATCGCTCTAAGCCAGTCTAAGTCTAACAGGAAGCAAACTCACTTCCGGTTGAGTTATAGCTTAGTCTTAAGGTTTGTGTACCTAATTCTCATGGACTAAGTTATTTCCCTAGTGATTTTCTTGCTGACGCTGGGGGATGAAAACTTCATCCGCATGCGCAAGTCCTAATCTATCCGGAAGTAAATCCTCATCCGGAAGCATTCTTACTTGGGATCCTATGTTATCCTATTGCTTCCTAGGCACTTGGTCTAATCCTCTATATTTTAGTCTTCATCAAAACTTAAGATTCTAACAACTTTCTCTCTCCTCTAACAAACTCTCTCAACTCCATCTTCATCTTCTTCACTTCGCCGACCACCACCATGTCCAGAACTTCACACCTACCTTCATCCTCCTTCATCTCCATGTCAGGCTAGATCGCCTAGCCTTCTTCTCCAAGGAAATGTGCTTGTAGAATCAACATTTGGCTTCATATACTTGTAATTTGCTCTTTTAGATTCCAAGCTAGATGTAAGTTTTTGCATATGTATGTCTAGATTTAGGCTTGTATAGGTTAGATCATCTTGATTTGAGGTGTTCTACTTAATTGTAGCTTGGAATCTCTCTTTTGTGTTAAGGACATGAAAACCGAGGCTTAATTCTTGTAGTTTCATACATGTATGTGTGTGCGATTAGCTCCTCTTGCATTTATGGAATGAATTTGTTTCTTAAGTACTAGATCTAGTGCTTAATGTTGCTATAGGTATGTTCTTGGCTTGAAAGAGCTTAAACCTTAATTAAATTAGTTAAACTCTTGTAGACTTCTTTGATTAAAGAGATCTTGAGAATTTAACTAGTTTATATTAAGAAGAACAAGTATATGAAGTCCGATTAAACGTAAGCATGGAGTACTTGGAGAAGGAGGTACCTTCCATTCCATACTTTCACACTTTCAATTCTGTTAGTTATAGTTTTTACTAGTTTTAATTAGTCTTAGATATAAAGCTTGCACACAACCTATTTGATAATTTGCTTAACTTGTGATTATTTGACCTAAGAAAGAGATAAAACCGAACTGTGAATTGACCTAGGACTTGCTGCTCACTACTCTAGTTTAACTTCGAGATCAAAGGATCTCTTCTTGCTCATCTTCCTAAGTTTACAGGATTTCCCCATGAAGATGCTCACACACACTTGCTCGGCCTCTACCACACCTGTTCCTCCATGAAGCCTCCCAACGCTAACCTGGATGATGTTCTGTTGAGAGTGTTCGAATTCTCCTTAGAAGGCAAACCCAAGGAGTGGCTGTTGAACCTTCCTACACATTATGCCACTCTTTCTTGGGAGCAACTTAAGAAGGTGTTTTTAGACCGCTATTTTCCAGTCTCCAAGATATCTAAGTTTTGGACAGGATCACTTGCAACCTTACAATCAGAAGTTTTACTCAAGGCTCACTTGGAACCTTGCTAACTAGCTCCCCCTTACAACCAGCAAGGGTTCAACCTTTACAAATAAAGGATTTTCTAACTTAGTTCTCTTGAAGAACAGATAGTGATACACACTTAAGTACAAGTAATGCTCTTAACACAAGAAGAGACTTAACTACACAGAGTACAAGATAAGTAGATGAAAAGATCACTCAATGAGTTAAATGCTCTTTCTCTTTTCTGGGTAGCTTTGAATGCTTGAAGGACTTCTTTAGTTTCTCTCTCTAGCTTTCTTCAAGATATCAAAGATATTAGTTGGCTTCATAAATGAGGTGAGCTTGTTTATATAGCCTTCAAGTATTCTCACTCTTGGTAGGTGGGTTAGCCGTTTGAATATGGCCGTTTTTCCCAAGTTACCGTTTGTCCTATTAATGCTCCATTAATGCTTAGCAGGGTTGACTTTGCTTTATCTCTGAAAAGTAGTTCTGACACCCCTGCTCTGTCAAAAGCATTCTGACACTGCATTGCTCTGAACGTTCTGACATTCTGATTGCTTGCGGAAGCAAGTCCACATCCGGAAGCAACTTTGCTCAGTGTACTGCATTTGAACGTTAGTCTTAACAATAAAGGCACATACTCACATGCAGTGGGAGTTCACTTAGTCTAAGGGAGTTCTTTTCCATCCGGAAGCACTTTCGCTGGACGTTGGTTTTTGTTCATATTTTCCTCACTGACGCTCAGTGTTATCTATACCAACAGCCAGCGCTAGTCACTAGGCATTCGGAAGTAAATCCACTGGACGTTGGGTTATGGTCACTGGTGCTCAGTGTTATCCATACCCTCAGCCAGCGCTAGTCTTAATACAATCGGAAGCAAATCTACATCCGGAAGCTTCCTAACCTAATCTTAAAGATTTTATCCACTAATGCTCTTAGACTGAGTTATGACTTGGTGATATACTTGCTGTCGCTGGGGGATGAGACGTTCATCCGCGAGCGCTAGTCTTAGTCCATCCGGAAGTAAATCCTCATCCGGAAGCACTCTAGTTTGGGTACTATATTAACCTAGTATTCTCTAAGTATTTGGCTTGTTCTTTCATATTTTAGTCTTCATCAAAACTTAAGATTCTAACATTCTCCCCCTTTTTGATGATGACAAACTTAGTTATCTAATTAAGTTCGTATGAAAGAGCTGAAAGTAATAAGTAGATAAAGTACAAACAACTCAGAGAATTTATCATTAATAAATCAAAAGATTACAAGTCAGAATAATAACATTTACAAATAATCAATGAATATTGCAAAAATTAGCTATGCTTGAAAAGTATGAAAAGAAAAGAAAAAGAAAATTCTAAGGTAAAGATGTATGGGGGTTGAGTGGGGTCTAAAGTTGGTGTCTCTTTTTCCTCTCCCTCTCTTTTTGCCTATCTTCATTCTCTTTTTGGAGCTGGGCTAGATGGGCATCCTGCACATTCTTGTCAATCTGAGCAATGATTCTTTGCAGCTCTTCCTCTTCCCTTTCCCTTCTGAGTCTCTCAGACTCAACAGACTCCTCGAAGGCTCTCTTCATGTTTTCGACTTCCTCATAGCCTGGGAACCCTGTTGCATCTGAGAAGGCAGTGACCTCGCCATTGGGGTAGTGAACAGCCCTGATCTTAACATTCCAAACAGGGAAGTTGGGGTCCTCCTCAACTTCCTGGGCTTTCCTCTTCCTCTTGCCTTTCCCCTTTCCTTTGCCCTTGCTCAAAGGCTGAGTAGATTTGGCTCTTGCTCTCTCAGCATCCAGGCAAGCCATCTGACCAAAAGAGATTCTGTCCGTGTACCCATATCTTTCGAATTCTTCAGGAGTCATGTCCTCTATCTCCAACTTGACTTCCTTTAGAATTGGAATGGCTTGTTCAGATGAGATCTCTTGCTCAGCTCGGACAGATGGAGTCTCTTCCTCACTCACAGCAGACTCAGTGGAGGTAGCACTCTTGTTGGCATGCTTTCTAGCAACTGCCTTCTTTCTTGATTCACTGAATTTAACTGCTGGCTCAGATGGAGGAGGAGGGGCAGATGTTTGCTCAGAAGTAGGAGTTTCAGATGTTTGCCCAGAGGATGAAGGAATTGGCTTTGCAATCACAATGGGAGGATGGTTGATCTTCTTCAGCCCATACTTCATCATGATTTCCTCAACTATACTCCGGGCAGGCACAGAGGGTGGAGGCTCAGCAGAAGAGGCTTCTGGCACTTGTTCAGCCTGCTCTGTTTCAGATGAAGGAGGCTCTGATGATGAAGAGGCTGGTTGTGGGATTTCTTCGCTCTGCTCAAAGACAACCATGTCCCATTTGGACCTTTGCTCATCTGACCTCTGCCGTTGCATAAACCGGATGGCTTCCCCTCTGATCAGGCTCTCAGCACCACCCAATTTCTGAGATTCCATGGTACGGCGGAGGGCAGCCGTGATGTCTTCATCTAGCCAGAGGGATGGCTGAGTCAGAACATCCCTTGTGTCCATGGTCCGGCGAAGGGTGATAGCAGCATCTCTCCCCCTTTTGTCATCATCAAGGAGGGTGAGGGCCAGGGAGGACTGAGTGGGTGGAGGGGAGGGTGAGGATTCGGGTGAGGAGGTGGGTGAGGTTTGTTCTGGTGAATCAGGGGGGTTTGGGAAGAGAATGGTGTTTCTTTGGAAGAAGTCAGGGTGGGTGAAGAGGCCTTCAAAAGGGTGGGTGGCTGAGTAGGCGACAGATTGTTTATCTTTCCATGGAAGAGGAGATTGTGGTCTGAGGTAGTAGGTTTGACGGGGGTTAGTAGAGGAGGTAAATGCTAGAGGCTGGGTGATGATGGATTGGGTGTTTGAAGGAGGATTGGTGTGTTAGGGGAAGGTTAGGGGATGTTGTGGAGATGGGGAGTTGTTGGAGTGAAGTGGTGATTGGCGAGGAGATTGTTGGCGTGAGTCTTGTGTGGAGGTTTGAGGAGATGGTTGATGGTCATTGTTGGGTGAGTCTTGGGGTTGTTGTTCATGATTGGGTGAAGTCTGGGTTTGTTGGTCGTTGTTTGGTGAGGTGTGTGGGTGTTGGTTATTTTGTGGAGGTAGCTGTTGCTGTTGAGTGTTGGGAGGAGGAGAAGGGGGAAGTAAGGGTTAGTTAGGAGGAGGAGGAGGAGGAGGTGGATTTGGAGGAGGGGGTGGTGGTAACTTACCTTGTTGAGGTTGAGGAATCTGGAGGTGTTGGAGGATAAGGTCTAACTTGGCATCTACTCTGGCAAGTTGAGTCTCAACCTGACCCACGCGATCCTCGAGCCTCTGGATGCGCTCCCCTTGCTGTTGAAACCCAACATCATAGTCATTCCGGAGAGGGGCCACTAAGGATTCAGAGAGTTGAAGGAGAATCTCTGCCTTCATCTCTTGGGCAAAGACCTTCACAGTAGCCGGAACTCTCGCAGTTTTGCTTGGCCCGGGATGGGAGTCAAGCTCTTGATCCCCTGCGCCAGAAGTAGAGGGGGCTGAGGTTTGAGAGGCACTGCCTGCCTGAGATCCTGATTTAGTGGCCTTGGCCTTCTTGAGGTACCGGATCTTCATCTTGCTGATGTTAATTGCACTCACTAGAGCACACTTAACATTCTCTTCCTCCACATCAGATGTAGCCTTGATCAGATGCTTCTCAAGGAGGAAGGCAAGGATGGTGGGGTAGGGAATATATCCAGCCTTGCTGTTAACCATCCAGCGATGTAGTTCAAGGCTGATCAACTGCCCAGGGTTGATTGGCTGCTGGGAGAGAAGTCTGGGGAACCATGGGTTGTCCAGCAGAGTAAACTCGTTGAAGTTACCTCCCTTGTGTGTCATCATGCGGGAGTAGATATAGTACAAGAGTCTGTGGGAGTCAGACATCCCGGACACCTTCTTCCCTTTGGTGTCATAAAGCTTCTCGAGTTCCTCCTTGCTGAGCTTGAGTGACTCAGGGTAAAGCCACTCATTCATCCCCTCATCTGTAATCCCCATGAGAGCATTGATATCCCTCCAGGTGAAACTGAAGGTTCTCCCCCTGACTGTGGCAGAGAAGGTGAGTCTGCGGATCTGTTCCTTCCCATCCACTTTCTTATGTTTGACCTTCCCAGTGAGAGACTCACAAAATACCCGCAGGACGTTGATGTTGTAGTCCTGGTTGATCCCCAGCCAGGGCACGTATTTTTCCAGAAATGGCCGCAAGTGGGGAAACCCTAGCTCATCAATTTTATCCAGATCCAAGAACATCCCACTGTTGAAGTAGGGCTTGATGGTCTCAAACTTGGAGGAAACATTCTCCAAAGGTCCATCCCTATAGACCAGAGGATCATCCTCCTCTACCCTCTGTCTTTTGGAAGAAGGCTCCTCGCTAAATTGTACCTTCTTCTTCCCTTTTCTCTTAGCCTGTTCTTGTTGTTGCTCAGTCTGCCCAGGCTGTTCTTCGACTTGCCCAGAATGTTCTTGGCGTTCATGATGTTCTTCATGATGTTCATGGGATTTCCCAGATTTCCCAGAGTGCGAATGCCCAGATTTCTTAGATTTCTTGGTTGAAGTGGCTTTCTTTGTGTTGGGGTTCGATTCATGTGAGCCGGCCATTTGTGTGAGGGTTTAGGATTCAAAGAGGTGAAATGCAAAGAAGAAGATGGAAAAAGATGAAGAACACGATGAAGAAGATGAAGAGAATATGCAGAGAGTTTGTGGGTGAAAATTTGAGTAAGTAAAAAGTGAAAGTGAATGTGACTTCCTATTTATATGCAAAGTTACAAAGGGTAAAATGGGCAATAACTCTTCAGATGAAAGCATACGTTTATTCATTGGGTAACGTAAACATTTAATTGGAACAGCGCACCTTTTGACATGTGTCGCTTCACCTTATTAGAGAAGGCACAACTTCTCAAGGAGGAAGATGAAACGTTTCTGAAGTGACGTGTCCTTAGGTTCAGGCACTGGCGCTCTTTCTCGCTTTAGTTCAACACTCAGTGCCAGCAACTGAGCATCCGGAAGTGGTTTTGCTTCCGGTTGGAGTGACGCTCTTGGTCACATTGAGTTGTCATCCAGCGCCTGCAAAGGAGTATCCGGAAGTGGTTTTGCTTCCGGTTGGACTCACTTAAGATTTAACATTGTGGGGGACCTGCAAAAACAATGATTGGCACTCCGATGCCTAAGTTAGTATTGTTGTAGGTTTTAATCATTCAAATAAGCATAGATTTATTTTGAAGGATTAAACTTCATTTGGGTTTACCATTCCCAAATCACCTCTTATGAATGTAAATTGATCAACCCCCAGAGGCTTGGTGAAAATATCAGCAAGTTGTTGCTGTGTGGGGACAAATTGCACTTTGACATCTTTCTTTTGAACATGATCTCTGATGAAGTGATGTCTGACATCAATGTGCTTTGTCCTTGTGTGCTGAACCGGATTCTTGGCGAGGCTAATGGTGCTTGTGTTGTCAAAAAGAATGGGAGCCTCAGGGATTTCCAAGCCAAGATCTCTTAGTTGGTTCTTCAGCCACAACACTTGGGCACAACAACTTGCGGCAGCAATGTATTTTGCCTCTTTGGATGATAGGGACACGCAGGTTTGCTTCTTGCTAGCCCAAGAGACCAGACAACCACCAAGGAAGGCGCATTGACCACTGGTGCTCTTTCTATCAGTTTTATATCCTGCATGGTCAGAGTCAGAGTAAGCCCACAAGAACTCTTGGTTACCTCTGGGGTACCAAAGACCAAGTTCTTGTGTTCCCTCAAGGTATCTTAGGATACGTTTGACACATGTTAAATGTGACTCCTTGGGGTTGGCTTGAAACCTAGCACACATGCCTACACTAAATTGAATGTCAGGCCTGCTTGCCGTTAAGTATAGTAGGGAACCTATCATTCCCCTGTACATGGGCAGGCTGACAGATTTACCCTTTGCGTCAGCATCGAGTGCGGCAGTGGTACTCATGGGAGTGTCATACTCCTTGCATTCATCCATTCCAAACTTCTTGAGTAGCTCTCTGCAGTACTTAGCTTGGGAGATGAAGATCCCATTCTTCTTTTGTTTAATTTGCAGGCCTAGGAAGAATGTTAGCTCTCCCATCATTGACATTTCAAACTCACCCTGCATAGTCTTAGAGAATTCTTCACAAAGCTTTTCATCAGTTGCCCCAAAGATAATATCATCAACATAAATCTGGACAATTAACATATTCCTCTCTTTGTGAAGAATAAATAGTGTATTATCTAGTTTGCCTCTTGAGAAACCCTTGCCCAGCAAAAAGCTGCTGAGTCTCTCATACCAAGCTCGAGGAGCTTGTTTCAGGCCATACAAAGCTTTCTTTAGCCTATACACATGTTTAGGATTCTTGTGATCCTCAAAGCCAGGAGGTTGTTCTACATAAACCTCTTCTTTGATGTAACCATTAAGAAAAGCACTCTTCACATCCATTTGATATAGTCTAAAGCCTTTCATGGATGCAAAGGCTAGAAGAATCCTAATTGCTTCGAGTTTAGCGACTGGAGCAAAAGTTTCTTCATAGTCTATGCCTTCTTCTTGGTTATATCCTTCGGCTACTAATCTGGCTTTGTTCCTTGTGATTTGACCTGTCTCATCCAGTTTGTTTTTGAAGACCCATTTGGTCCCAACTATGGATTGATGAGAAGGCCTTGGGACTAGTTCCCAAACTTGGCTTCGGTCAAATTGATTTAGCTCTTCCTGCATAGAAATAATCCAGTCGCAGTCCTCAAGAGCTTGTTCAACTGAAGTTGGTTCGATTTGAGATAAAAATGCTCCAAACTCAACTTCATTTTGAACCTGCCTTCTGGTTCTGACACCAGAAGAAACATCACCAAGCACTTGATCAAGAGGATGATCCCTGTGATGTCTCCTAGCTGTTGGCAACTGTGCCTCATCAGGCACGGTCTGCACTCTAGGCTCATCACTGGGTTCATCTTCTTCCTTGGGATTGTCTGCTGGTGTTTCTTTTGGTGGTGAAGAAGATGATGGTAATTTTTGAAAATTAAGCATTTCATCATCTTCTGTGGATTGTCCCCATGTAGGAGTTTCATCAAATACAACATGCATTGATTCTTCTATAATTCTAGTTCTCATGTTGTATATTCTATATGCCTTACTCCTAAGGGAATACCCTATGAATATACCTACATCAGCTTTTGGATCAAACTTACCCAGATTTAACTTTCCATTGTTATGCACATAGCATTTTGATCTAAAGATTCTGAGGTGGCTGATGTTGGGCTTCCTGCCTTTGTACAGCTCATAGGGAGTCTTGTCCAAGCCCTTGCGGACATAGGCTCTGTTAGAGATATAGCAAGCAGTGCTCATAGCGTCCGCCCAGAACACTTGAGAAACCTCTTTCTCGTTGAGCATGCTTCTAGCCATCTCAGTCAGAACCCTGTTCTTCCTCTCGACCACTCCGTTTTGCTGAGGAGTTCTAGGAGCTGAGAAGTTATGTTCAATACCATTCTGCTCACATAGCTCAGAGAAGCTATGGTTCTCAAACTCTCCTCCATGGTCTGTCCTTATGGCTGTGATTTTGAGGTCTCTCTCATTCTGCACTTTCTTAGCCAGGACAACAAAAACATCAAAAGCATCTTGCTTAGAGGCAAGAAACATAGTCCAAGTGAACCTAGAATAGTCGTCCACCACCACTAGAGCATACAGGTTTCCACCCAAGCTCTTCACTCTCGCTGGCCCAACCAGATCCATATGGATTAGTTCCAAGGGCCTGCTGGTGGAGACTTTCTTCTTGGTTTTAAACGAGGACTTTGTTTGCTTCCCTCGTTGGCAAGATTCACAAATAAAATCATGCTTTACCTTAAAGGATGGAATACCTATAGCTAGCTCCTTTTTAATTAGCATGTCAAGTTGAGTAAAGTTAACATGAGCTAGCCTCTTATGCCAAAGCCAACTGTTCTCATCACTAGATATTAAACATTTTTCTTCCAGTTGTTGACATAAGTCTAGAGTATATAGGTTTCCGTTTCTATTTGCCTTAAGTTTGCATTTTAAGTTGGCCTTATTATCTAAGTTCAGATCCTGCTTATCAACTATTATGCACTCATGTGAATCAAAGGTTACCCAATTTCCTTTGTCAGTGCTCTGGCTCACGCTCAGCAGGTTGTGACAGAGACCGTCTACCAGATAGACGTCTTTCACTGGTCCAACTTCTCCAACTCCAGTGATCTTTCCACTTTGATTTCCTCCAAAGGTAACTGTGGCTCCGTCTTTGATCACTAGAGATTTGAATTTGTCTCTATCTCCAGTCATATGTCTCGAGCATCCGCTGTCGATATACCATTTCCTATTCTTGGATGCCTTGAGACACACCTGAAAGAATCAAGCAAGCTTAGGTACCCAACCTTTCTTGGGTCCTCTGTCATTAGTTTTCAGTGTCCTTGGTCTAGTGTTAGCTTTGACCTTGGGCTTATGATCATTCTGTGCCTCTGGCCTAGTGCTGGCTCTAGGCTCTTGAGTTTTCCCTGTGGATTGTTTTCAGGCTCGGGATCCCTGTCCTCCCTTAGTTTCTTTTCCTGGAGGAGGATCCTTTGTAGCCTTGGTTCCTTTTGGTACCCATTTATAAGAGCTATTTGCTCCATGCTTCTTGGCATTACAGGTGGACGTGGAGTGTCCTTTCCTGTTACAATAATTACAGAAGCTAAAAGGTGTGGAGCTATGATCAGAGGCTTTATGGAAAAATTTTAGGTAGGGCTTCACCTTTGGTTCCACCCACCTTTTCCCTCTAGGTGTGTATCCTAAGCCAGTCTTGTCCCTATATGCCCTTTGATTCATTAAAATGATATTTAACATTTCAGATCCATTTGTGAATTTTTGTAGGGCATTTTGTAGTTTATCTCTTTCAGCGGAGATTTTGCTGCAATTAGGGCAACTCTCAAGTGTTGGGGCACTGGGTTCTGCTTGGGGAGAACCCTTGCCATCCACTACCGGAAGCTTTCTGGCTTCCGCTAGCTCTTCACTCAGTGAGTCCACCTTGGACTCAAGTGATTCCTTTTTAGTTTTCAACACTTTATAGGCTTTACATAATCGAGAAAATTCTTCATGAACCTCATTGTAAGCCTCTTGTAGTTCAGAGAAAGTTACCTCATTGTCCTCGTGGGTGAGATCAACATCTGAAGGTGCTTCCTCAACATCTTCTCTAGCTACCAGGCAAAGGTTGGCAACCTCTTCCTCATCATCACTTACTTCATCGTCTGAGCTGTTCACCCAGATAGAGGATACGAAGGCTTTTCTTTTGTCTTTCCCCTTTGATCTCTGCAAGCTTGGACACTCAGCCTTGAAGTGGCCAGGCTTTTTACACTCAAAGCATACGGGGGCCTTTTCCTTCTTGTATCCCTTCCTCTGACTGGAATCACCTTTCTGAAAGCCTCCCTTTTTCTTGAAGAACTTTCTGAACTTCCTCACCATCATGGCCATCTCCTCTTCATCCAAATCCTCCTCATCATCCTCATCATCATCATTAATTTCCTTGCTGGGAGCAACAAGGGCAAGACTCTTGGTTTTGGATGAGGCTTGAGGAGCTCTCTGAGCCAGCAAGGTTGGTTCGTATTCGGCCAGAGAGCCAAAGAGTGCAGTGATGGAGCTGGTTGACTCACCTTGGACTTCCTGCAAGATGGTTACTTTGGTGATTCAATCACCTTTTAATACTTTTAGGATCTTGCTTACTTGCTCTCTTTCAGGAATATCTTTTCCCAGGGAGGCTAGGTTATTGATAAGATGGGTGAATCTGAGTTTCAGCTCTCTGATTGGCTCAGTTGGACTTGTCATGGCAAATTTGTGAAATTCTTCTACCAGCATCTCAACTCGTCTTGCCTTCACTCCCTTGGTTCCAGAGTGAGCAGCCTCAAGAGCCTCCCACATATCCTTAGCAGTTTTGTGGTGGCTGATCCTGTGAAACTCCTTATGACTAAGGGCGCATTGAATGTAATGTATGGCCCTGTAGTTTAGTTGGACTAGAGTATAGTCCTCGTTGGTGTATCTGGATCGCTGCTTGGCAAAGCCATCATCATCAAGAGGGGTGTGATCCCCATGTTCAATCACATCCCAGAGTCGGATGTCGCTAGACTTTATGTATGTCTCCATTCGGAATTTCCAGAATGGATAGTTATACCCATCAAAGCCTGGAGGCTTGTTGGGTTGAATAGAGACATCTGGCAGGGAATAGTCTGTATCCATTACTGGATTTTTACTTTCTAGATTCATGGGAATCAAGTCAGAAAGACCTGCTCTGATACCAAATGAAAGTAATGGATGCACAAGAGGGGGGGTGAATTGTGCTACAAAATAAAAGCTCAAATAAAATCAACACAAGAGTTTATACTGGTTCGGTCTACCTGACCTACGTCCAGTTCTCAACCACCCAGGCTGAGTTCCACTATCCCCAGGTTTTACAACGGGTGCAGTTTTGCTTTCGGAAGCTCTTGTGCATAGGGATGGGATTTAGACTCTAGATCCAGTTGGGCTTCCTGAGCGTCAGTGAGAAAAAAAAATAATAATAATAATAAAAAAAATATATATTTGTGTAGGTTGTGTTTAGTGTAGTTTTGTAAATAATACATGTGGCCATTTGTATGCTTGGACTGCCCGGCCTTTTATGTTGCTACCTTGCCTTTGAAATGCATCTTCCTACTTGATTTGATTGGTCCATTAAGGACAATGCATGCTTTAAGTGTGGGGGAGGTGTATTATGTGCTTAAAAGTGGTCTAATTCAAAGCTTTCACACTTGATTTTTGGACTTATTTGGCATAATTTTCTAAAAACATTTTTACTTGATTATGGCTCTTGAAAGCAAATGGAATTGTCCTCTAGTGTGTAAGTAGAATTTTTGGAATGATTACTTAGGGCATTGCATGGGGCACTTTTAAGGTATAAAGAGGGTGTAAGTTTCTCATCTAACTTTTCTTAGGGAGGAAGTGACTAATTAGAGTAAGCCATAAATTTGAGAAGCCTCCAACCGAATTGAGTGGGCCAATAGTTACTTGACCTCCTAGAACTTGTCTTAGCTCTTGTTCAAGATCACAATGCATGGTATGATTGAAAATGAAAGGGGCGTTTCTTTCTAAACCCTCATGACCCAAACACTAAGCCAACCAAATATTATCCTTTGATTAACCCCTTTGGGCCATTCACTTTTCTTTTCTACCACCTTGACCAATGTGTGAATTAGTGACTATAGCATATGCTTGCATTCATATTAATGTTGTATTGTTGTATCTTGTGAAAGCATGCTATATGAGTGAAAAATAAAAGATGGCTGAGAGCCACAAGTGAGGAAAAGAAAGGACAAGTGGCCAAAGGCCAAGAAAAAAATGAAAAAAAAAGGCCAAAGGCCTATCAAAAGAGAAAAGCACAAAGTGCTTGAGTATGCCAAAGGCATTTGAGTGAAAAGAAAAAAATGTGAGAAGCACAAAGTGCTTGAAAAATTATGTGGCCGAGAGTAGCATGTTGTTTGGACTTGGACTTATTGTATTGTAGGTATATGTGGTAGCTACTTGTTCATATTATTGGTCATTGACTACTTTCCATCATTCACCATTCATTATTAGCCTTCCATTCAACCCATAAAGTCCCCTAGATTTGGTTATGTCATGCATAATAATGGGTGGAGAACTTAGAGCTATTACAAGCTTATGGAGAGGTCAAGTGCATTGAGCCAAAGAGTGATCACAAGACTCTAGTTAGGCATTTTTCCTAACTTGAGTGTATGAGTTAAACACATTATCCGGTGAGGAAAAATCTCAATTGGCACTCCTCCTTAATTCTAGTTGATTGTTAAACTTGTATTCACTTTGTATTCTTAGATTTGGCCCATGTGAAGCTTTAGGGAAAGGTTCAAGAAGATCAACTTGTATGCTATGACAATTCCAATTGCCTTCACTATGCTTAATGATTAAGTTAATCTGTTTACATGACTTTGCCCGGAGTGCAAAGATTAAGTGTGGGGGATTTGATTGGACCAAAATTTATACCTATAAGCATGTGCATTTGAGCTTAATTAGTGTGGTTTATTTGTTATATTTGATCATTATTGGTACATTTTCATGCGCATGCTTATGTGTAAATATTTGAAGAATAATAGCCTTATTAATTGCATATTATGAAACCACGGGTATTTTGGTCATTTTGACTGTGTGATGTGTTTTTCATGTAGGAGGGTCCCAAGTGGGCCCCACACACCCTTGGTGGAGCTTCGGTGAGATATGTTGGCAAGGAGAAAGGCTAGATGACATTCACATCCGGAAGCACATTCACATCCGGTAGTGAATGCCCTTGAGCTTAGTGAATGAAGACTTACATCCGGAAGTGGATGTGCATCCGGAAGTGAACTCACATCAGGAAGCAGGCTCACATCCAGAAGTGGATTTGCATCCGGTAGTGAATTTACATCCGCTTGTGGACGCAGAGTTACATCCGGAAGCTAAAGCCCATCTGACAGCAAGCACAAGAGCCAGACTGCACAATGTACAGAAATGTCAGCTACTTTTCAGAGTCTGCTGTGCAGAATAAATTAAAGGCAAAGGGGTGCAGCTTTAAGGCATTGGTGGAGCATCTTTCCAAATGAGGCAAAATTGGCTCCAACTTCAAATTCAAATTTAGAGGCCTCATTAAGGGCAATTTTGGAAGCACAATCACTTGGAGAAAAAGGAGGGACCTTTACAAATGCATGGAGACGAAATCTAGTCCACATTCACCCACCTTTTTACCTAAATTCCGAAAATACCCTTTCCCCTTCACTAAACCAACCCGCGGCCAAACCTCCCTCCATTACCCATCAAAATATCTTTTGACAGCTCATACTTCCCACTTGCCAGCTCATCATCTAACCAACCCACTTACTTAATCCCTAACTAACTTCATTTAAAACATCTTTTCATTTTCACTTCAATTTCACTTTCTCTCTCCTCTAACAAACTCTCTCAACTCCATCTTCATCTTCTTCACTTCACCGACCACCACCATGTCCAGAACTTCACACCTACCTTCATCCTCCTTCATCTCCATGTCAGGCTAGATCGCCTAGCCTTCTTCTCCAAGGAAATGTGCTTGTAGAATCAACATTTGGCTTCATATACTTGTAATTTGCTCTTTTAGATTCCAAGCTAGATGTAAGTTTTTGCCTATGTATGTCTAGATTTAGGCTTGTATAGGTTAGATCATCTTGATTTGAGGTGTTCTACTTAATTGTAGCTTGGAATCTCTCTTTTGTGTTAAGGACATGAAAACCGAGGCTTAATTCTTGTAGTTTCATACATGTATGTGTGTGCGATTAGCTCCTCTTGCATTTATGGAATGAATTTGTTTCTTAAGTACTAGATCTAGTGCTTAATGTTGCTATAGGTATGTTCTTGGCTTGAAAGAGCTTAAACCTTAATTAAATTAGTTAAACTCTTGTAGACTTCTTTGATTAAAGAGATCTTGAGAATTTAACTAGTTTATATTAAGAAGAACAAGTATATGAAGTCCGATTAAACGTAAGCACGGAGTACTTGGAGAAGGAGGTACCTTCCATTCCATACTTTCACACTTTCAATTCTGTTAGTTATAGTTTTTACTAGTTTTAATTAGTCTTAGATATAAAGCTTGCACACAACCTGTTTGATAATTTGCTTAACTTGTGATTATTTGACCTAAGCAAGAGATAAAACCGAACTGTGAATTGACCTAGGACTTGCTGCTAACTACTGTAGTTTAATTCTAGTTTTATTTGTTTAGCTCTTTTTATAACGACGAAAAAGAGTTAAATCAAATTGGCGCCGTTGCCGGTTTGGTTGAATTCTTTCTTGTCTTAGGTTTTTAGTTACATTTTCTTAGTTTTTGTTATAGGTGATTTTTAGTTGTAGGTTTTGAGCATACTTCTGATCTATTCTGGATATTTAGCACTGTTATAGAAGTGTTTTAGAAGTGTTAGGCTGCTCTCGTTGGCCTTATATTGCTGGAAATTGTGTTCGCTGTACTGGATTTTTGCTTGAACTGTTTCTGACTGGATATTCTGTTTGTGTTGGCTGTTGACTGGATACTCTGTTTGTGCTAGTGGTTATCTTGTGCATCTGCAAGCATTCATACCTCCTTTTGCTTGAGCTGTTGCATTTCACTTCACTTTGCATCTAGTTGCACTTAGTGACTTTGTATGAACCCTACCTCATCCTTAGTGCCATTGGATAGAGAGATTAATAAGACTCTTAGAGAGCTTAAGAAAAAGAAAAAACACGAGAGGCGAGCTCATAAGCAACCTATAGGATCCACATCTAATCCACCAAATTCATCTGTAGCATCCAATCACACACTTCTAGACCAACATTTCATTACGGCAGAAAGACGAGAGGACCATAGAGAGCATGAACATGAGCATGAGGGGCATGATAGGCGAGAGCAAGAGGGTGAACAACATTTTAATGGATATAGGAAACTAAACGATGATGATAGACCTATGTGTGAGTTCACACAGTCATATACATTGAATGGGGGAGGTCACCCTAGCCTTCAGAATGATTTTTTTGGTGATCAGATGCATGGAGAGGCTGTACTTAATCCTCCTCTTGATGAACTACTTGAAGAGGCTGAGAGCCTGACTAAGAAAAGTGATGAAGCTGAGACCTCAAAGGAGGATAAGAGGAAGGAGATTATAGAGGGAAAGCGCAAAGTTGGAGAATCTTCTTCGCAAGAACCTACTCAGCAAGGGGATAAGTCTCCTAAAGGTAAGTCTGTTGACCCTAAGCATCTTCCTTTTCCTAATTCATATGCTTTAGTTAAGAAACAACATGAGGATGAATTAGAAAAGGAAATGCTCAACTTATTTTCTAAGCTTGAAGTAAACGTACCCATGCTTGTATTGGTAAAGCAAATGCCTAAATGTGCCAAGTTTTTAAAAGATCTGTGTACTAACAAGAGAGTTGGTAATGCAAGTAACAAGGTCCACTTAAGGACTAATGTTTCGTCTTTCTTGAAAGGGCACTTGCCCTCAAAGTGCAGAGATCCGGGATCTTTCACCATTCCTTGTCAGATAGGGAAACTTAGCTTTGGGAAGGCACTTCTGGATTTAGGGGCCGCAATCAATGTGATGCCTAAGGCCACCTACTTTGCACTAGGGTTGAAGAATTTGAGTGAAACCAGTGTTGTAGTTCATCTGGCTGATAGGTCCATAAAGAAACCCTTTTGACTTTATAGAGGACATTCTAGTGAAGGTTAGGGAACTAGTTTTCCCCGTGGACTTTTATGTGCTTGATATGACGAGTGACACTAGTATGGATGATTCTTTGATCTTAGGAAGGTCATTTATGAAAACTCCTAAGATGGTGATAAGCTTAGAAGGGGGGTTTGTTACAATGCAAGTGGGGAATCAGATAATATGTTTTGATGTAGGGGAAGCCATGAGACATCCCCACGAGGACTATTCTCTCCTAGGGCTGAGTGTGGTTGATTCAGTGATGCATGTGATTTATGACGAGCATGTTAATTCCTTTAAGCTGAACATGTTTGATAAGATTGATGCTCATATGTGCTATCATGATTCTTGTGCTAGTTTGATTTCTAATACATGCTTGCATGATGTTTTTAATGATTCATCTAGCATAGGAAGTACAGTAACTGAATTCATGGATTCCATGTATGTGAACTATGATTTTGATGATGATTGCACTTCTATATCTTCTTTGTCAAGCTACAACCCCTTGGAAGAGGGAAGTTTGCTCACTTTTGTAGGACAAACGAAGGATGGAGGTTGTGAATTCACAAAGGAAATTGAGAAGTCTAGTTCACAAGAGTTTGATGTTGTTGAGCATGAGATTTTGAAAAATGGACGAATTCACAAATTGAGAGAGAAGCTCTATCTGAAAGAGCATGCGCTTGTTGACGATCCACATATTTCTACCCTGAGCGGAAGTGGTGATGAGAATTTGGATATGAGTTCTGAGGCATCGAACTCTGAGAGGCCGAATTTCGGTGATGAGTTGCCAAATTTTGATGATGATTTCTATGAGCCTCAAGTGCTGCAAGTTGAGATGCACACCTTGGTTCCTTCCATTGTTGAGTCGCCTACTCTGGACTTGAAACCTTTGCCAACTAATCTCAAGTATGCCTACTTGCTTGAGGATGAGAAGCTGTCGGTGATTATCTCTACTTCTCTTTCTTCTCTTGAGGAAGGGAAGTTACTTGATGTGTTAAGAAGATACAAGGTGGCCATTGGGTGGACTTTAGCCGATCTTCCCGGCATGAGTCCCACAACCTGCATGCACAGTATCTTACTTAATGACGATGCTAAGCCAGTGCGACAACCACAAAGGAGGCTCAATCCCTTAATACTTGATGTTGTGAAAAAGGAGGCAGAAAAGCTCTTAAGCGCTGGAATTATATATCCGATTAGCGATAGCGAATGGGTGAGTCCAATCCATGTGGTGCCCAAGAAAAGCGGGTTGACTGTGGTCAAGAATGATAAAGAGAAGCTTGTTCCAACACGAGTTTAGAACTCTTAGAGGGTTTGTATAGATTACCGGAGGCTGAATGACTCCACAAGAAAAGACCACTTCCCGTTGCCATTTATTGATCAGATGTTGGAAAGACTAGCTGGCAAGTCACACTACTATTTTCTGGATGGTTTCTCCTGGTACTTCCAGGTTCCCATAGCACTAGAGGACCAAGAAAAGACGACCTTTACTTGGCCATTTGGGACCTTCGCATACAGGAGAATGTCTTTCGGTTTGTGCAATGCTCCCGGAACCTTTCAACGTTGTATGATGAGCATTTTTAATGACTTGCTGGAGGATGGCATAGAGGTGTTTATGGATGATTTCTCCCTCTATGGAGACAGTTTTGATGCTTGCTTGGTCAATCTTGAGAAAGCATTGGTTAGATGTGTGGAGAAGAGTTTGGTACTCAACTTTGAGAAGTGTCATTTCATGGTGGATAAAGGCATAGTTTTGGGACATCTAGTCTCAAAAGAAGGCATTCAAGTTGACAAAGCCAAGGTTGAAGTAATCTCTTCTCTTCCATTCCCTACTTGTTTGAAGAAGTTGAGGTCCTTTCTAGGACATGTGGGCTTTTATAGGAGATTTATCAAAGGTTTTAGCCAGATTGCTTCTCCTTTATCTCATCTACTTCAAAAAGAGGCCGAATTTGACTTCTCCAATTGTTGTAAGGAAGCTTTCGTCGAGTTAAAGTCAAGGCTTATATCCCCTCCTATCTTGGTTGCACCTAATTGGGAGTTATCTTTTGAGCTATCATGTGACGCTTCTAACGAGGCTTTGGGAGCCATGCTCGGCCAAAGGCATGATTCATTGCCGAGGGTGATTGCTTATGCGTCTAAGACTTTGGATAGAGCCCAAAGGAATTATACAACAACTGAAAAGGAATTATTTGCCATTGTCTTTGGTCTGGACAAGTTTCGGCAATACTTACTTCATTCCAAAGTAACTGTATTCACGGATCATGCAGCTGTTCGATATTTGCTCTCTAAACCACAAACAAAGCCTAGACTCTTGCGATGGGTGTTGCTGCTACAAGAGTTTGGGGTGGAGATTAAAGATAGAACTGGAAGAGAGAACTTGGTAGCTGATCATTTGAGTAGTTTGCCTATGGATGTGGAAGGTGTTGATGATTCTTCTCTTGTTTGTGATACCTTCCCAGATGCCTTATTGTATGCCTTGAATGCAAAGAAAGATCCTTGGTATGCTCATCTTGTGAACTACCTTGTTGCCGAAGTCACTTCACCGTCTCTGAACAAGCATCAAGTCCAAAAGTTGAAGAGGGATGCTGGTTATTATGTTTGGGATGAGCCGCACTTGTGGAGGCTATGTAATGATCAAATAATTAGGAAGTGTGTGCAAGATGAAGAAGTCCCATCAATTTTGGAATTTTGTCATTCTCTAGCTTGTGGAGGACACTTTGGTGCCAGAAAGACTTCAAGAAAGATTCTGGAAGCTGGATTTTATTGGCCAACCTTGTTTAGGGATTCTTATGAATACTGCAAGTCTTGTGACAAATGCCAAAGGTTTGGAAGCTTAGGGAAGCGACAGGAGATGCCCCAAGTGCCAATGTTATATTGTGACCCTTTTGATGTTTGGGGTATAGACTTCATGGGTCCTTTTCCACCATCTAACGACTACACATATATTCTGCTGGCTGTGGATTACCTATCTAGATGGGTGGAAGCTGTGCCAACTAGGGCCAATGATGCGAGAGCTGTGTTGAAATTCCTCAAGTCTAACATCTTTTGCCGGTTTGGAGTTCCTAAAGCGCTGGTGAGTGATCAAGGTTCTCATTTCTGTAACAAGCTTATGTCATCAATACTCAGCCAATTTGGGGTGAATCACAAAGTCTCTACACCTTATCATCCTCAAACTAATGGAGAAGCTAAGGTGAGCAATAGGCAGATTAAAAATATTCTTGAGCGAATTGTGAAGCCAAGTAGGAAAGATTGGAGCTTGAGACTTGAAGAAGCATTTTGCATCCGGTAGCAAATTTAGCTTCTGAGAGTCTAAGACCAATTTAGCTTCTGAGAGCATTTTGCATCCGGTAGCAATTTTGCTTTCGGAAGCTCTTGTGCATAGGGATGGGATTTAGACTCTAGATCCAGTTGGGCTTCCTGAGCGTCAGTGAGAGAAAAAAATAATAATAAAAAAAATATATATTTGTGTAGGTTGTGTTTAGTGTAGTTTTGTAAATAATACATGTGGCCATTTGTATGCTTGGACTGCCCGGCCTTTTATGTTGCTACCTTGCCTTTGAAATGCATCTTCCTACTTGATTTGATTGGTCCATTGAGGACAATGCATGCTTTAAGTGTGGGGGAGGTGTATTATGTGCTTAAAAGTGGTCTAATTCAAAGCTTTCACACTTGATTTTTGGACTTATTTGGCATAATTTTCTAAAAAAAATTTGACTTGATTATGGCTCTTTAAAGCAAATGGAATTGCCCTCTAGTGTGTAAGTAGAATTTTTGGAATGATTACTTAGGGCATTGCATGGGGCACTTTTAAGGTATAAAGAGGGTGTAAGTTTCTCATCTAACTTTTCTTAGGGAGGAAGTGACTGATTAGAGTAAGCCATAAATTTGAGAAGCCTCCAACCGAATTGAGTGGGCCAATAGTTACTTGACCTCCTAGAACTTGTCTTAGCTCTTGTTCAAGATCACAATGCATGGTATGATTGAAAATGAAAGGGGCGTTTCTTTCTAAACCCTCATGACCCAAACACTAAGCCAACCAAATATTATCCTTTGATTAACCCCTTTGGGCCATTCACTTTTCTTTTCTACCACCTTGACCAATGTGTGAATTAGTGACTATAGCATATGCTTGCATTCATATTAATGTTGTATTGTTGTATCTTGTGAAAGCATGCTATATGAGTGAAAAATAAAAGATGGCCGAGTGAAAGTAATGGATGCACAAGAGGGGGGGTGAATTGTGCTACAAAATAAAAACTCAAACAAAATCAACACAAGAGTTTATACTGGTTCGGTCTTCCTGACCTACGTCCAGTTCTCAACCACCCAGGCCGAGTTCCACTATCCCCAGGTTTTACAACGGGTGCACCTGGAACCTTTACAACCGCAAGTTTTAAGCGGGATCACTTGCAACCTTACAACCACAAGTTTTACACAAGGCTCACTTGCAACCTTTTCTAACTAGCTCCCCCTTACAACCAGCAAGGGTTCAACCTTTACAAATAAAGGATTTTCTAACTTAGTTCTCTTTAAGAACAGATAATGATACACACTTAAGTACAATGAATGCTCTTAATACAAGAAGAGACTTAACTACAAAGAGTACAAGATAAGTAGATGAAAAGATCACTCAATGAGTTAAATGCTCTTTCTCTTTTCTGGGCAGCTTTGAATGCTAGAAGGATTTCTCGATTTCTCTCTCTAGCTTTCTTCAAGATGTCAAAGATATTAGTTGTCTTCATAAATGAAGGTGAGCTTGTTTATATAGCCTTCAAGTATTCTCACTCGTGGTAGGTGGGTTAGCAGTTTGAATATAGCCGTTTATCCCAAGTTACCGTTTGCCCAATTAATGCTCCATTAATGCTTAGCAGGGTTGACTTTGCTTTATCTCTCTGAAAAGTAGTTCTGACACCTCTGCTCTGTCAAAAGCATTCTGACACTGCATTGCTCTGAACGTTCTGACATTCTAATTGCTTGCGGAAGCAAGTCCACATCCGGAAGCAACTTTACTCAGTGTACTGCATTTGAACGTTAGTCTTAACAATAAAGGCACATACTCACATGCAGTGGGAGTTCACTTAGTCTAAGGGAGTTCTTTTCCATCTGGAAGCAATTCCACATCCGGAAGCACTTTCACTGGACGTTGGTTTATGTTCACATTTTCCTTACTGACGCTCAGTGTTATCTATACCAACAGCCAGCGCTAGTCACTAGGCATTCGGAAGTAAATCCACTGGACGTTGGGTTATGGTCACTGGCGCTCAGTGTTATCCATACCCACAGCCAGCGCTAGTCTTAATACAATCGGAAGCAAATCTATATCCGGAAGCTACCTAACTTAGTCTCAAGGATTTTATACACTAATGCTCTTAGACTAAGTTATAACTTGGTGATATACTTGCTGTCGTGGGGGATGAGACGTTCATCCGCGAGCGCTAGTCTTAGTCCATCAAGAAGTAAATCCACATCCGGAAGCACTCTAGCCTGGGGTTCTATATTAACCTAATATTCTCTAAGTGTTTGGCTTGTTCTTTCATGTTTTAGTCTTCATCAAAACTTAAGATTCTAACATTCTCCCCCTTTTTGATGATGACAAACTAAGTTATCTAATTAAGTTCGTATGAAAGAGCTGAAAGTAATAAATAGATAAAGTACAAGCAACTCAGATAATTTATCATTAATAAGTCAAAAGATTTACAAGTCAGAATTATAATAACAAATAACATTTACAAGTAATCAATGAATATTGCAAAAATGAGTTATGCATGAACAGTATGAGAAAAGCAAAAAAAAAAATTTCTAAGGTTAAAAATGTGTGGGGTAGAGTGGGGTCTACAGGTTATGTCTCTTTTTCCTCTCCCTCTCTCTATGCCTATCCTCATTTTCTTTTTGGAGCTTGGCCAAGTGCTCTTCCTTATCCTTCTAGTTGATCTGGGCGATTATTCTCTGAAGCTCTTCCTCCTCCCTCTCCCTTCTGAGTCTTTCAGACTCAACGGATTCCTCAAAGTCTCTCTTCATGTTTTCAACTTCCTCATACCCTGGGAACCCTGTTGCATCTGAGAAGGGGGTGACCTCGCCATTGGGGTAGTGAACAGCCCTGATCTTTACATTCCATACAGGGAAGTTGGGGTCCTCCTCAACTTCCTGGGCTTTCCTTTTCCCTTTGCCCTTGCCTTTGCCCTTGCCTCTTGGTTGAGTAGGTTTGGCTCTTGCTCTCTCAGCATCCAGGCAAGCCATCTGTCCAAAGGAGATCTTGTCCGTGTATCCATACCTCTCAAATTCTTCAGGAGTCATGTCTTCAATTTCTAGCTTGACTTCCTTCAGAATTGGGATGGCAGGCACCTCTTGAGAAGATGATTGACTCTCAGGTATGATCTCAGCTTGGACTGATGGTATCTCTTGCTCACTCTCAGCAGTCTCAGTAGAGGTAGTACTTTTGTTGGCACGCCTTCTAGCAACTACCTTCTTTCTTGATTCGCTATACCTAACTGCTGAAGTAGGAGGAGCAGAGACTGGCTCAGATGGAGGGGTATCAGATGTTGGCTCAGAAGAAGAAGGAATTTGTTTAGCAATTACAATCGGAGGATGGTTGATCTTCTTCAGGCCATACTTCATCATGATTTCCTCAACTATACTCCGGGTAGGCACAGAGGGTGGAGGCTCAGCAGAAGAGGCTTCTGGCACTGGTTCAGGCTGCTCTGTTTCAGGCTCAGGCACAGAAGAGGATGGCTCATCAGATTGGTTGAACAGCACCATAGCCCACTTAGCTCTTTGCTCATCAAGGCGCTGTTGTTGCATGAATCTCACTACTTCCCCTCTGATTAGATTCTCAGCACCCCTTATTCGTTGAGAATCCATGGCTCGGCGAAGAGCGGCAGTGATATCTTCATCGAGCCAGAGGGATGGTTGACTGAGGACATCCCTTGCTTCCATGGAGTGGCGGAGGGTGATAGCAGTGTTAGAATCTTAAGTTTTGATGAAGACTTAAAATATAAAGGATTAGACCAAGTGCCTAGGAAGCAGTAGGATTAACATAGGATCCCAAGTAAGAGTGCTTCAGGATGAAGATTTACTTCCGGATAGATTAGGACTTGCGCGTGCGGATGAATGTTTTTCATCCCCCAGCGTCAGCAAGTAAATCACTAGGGATTTAACTTAGTCCATGAACATTAGGTACACAAACCTTAAGTCTAAGCTATGTTTCAATCGGAAGCGAATTTGCTTCCTGTTAGACTTAGACTGGCGCAGAGCGACAGAATAGATATTACCCCAAGCGTCAGTGAGTCTACTTCGCCAAGTGAAAGCACTTCCTATTAGATTTAGACTGGCGCAGGTTGATAAACTAGATATAACCCCGAGCGTCAGTGGAAATGCAACATCAAGTGAAGTTGCTTCCTGTTAGATCTTGACTGGCGCAGACTGATAGAATAGATTTCACCCTAAGCGTCAGTGAATTCACCACGTCAAGTAAAAGTGCTTCCGATAGCTCAGTGACTAGCGCTGAGTGGTGGAATGAAATAGACTAAGCAAGAGCGAGTCATGGTGAACTAGATCCCTCATCGAGTAAAATTACTTCCGGATGTAGAAGTGCTTCCGGATACACCTTAGACTTAGGGAACCCGCACTGCATGAGACTATATGATTATATTGCTAAACTAACGTTCAAGTGCAGCACACTCAGTAAGGTTGCTTCCGGATGAGAAGTTACTTCCGCAAGCAAAAAGAATGTCTGAACGTTCAAGAGATGCAGTGTCAGAATGCTTATGTCAGAGCAGAGGTGTCAGGACTACTTTTCAGAGATAAAGCAAGTCAACCCTGCTAAGCATTAATGAAGATGTACTTCTCAACGGTAACATAGGATTAACGGCTTTATTCAAACGTTCATATTCAACCTGCCACAGAAGCCTATGAAGCCGAGTATAAAAGAGACATTCATTTAGAAGAGAAGATTTATGGAAGAAAAAGAGAGAACAGAGCAAAGTATCTGATATATCATACTCTTCATTCTACACATCTTCTACTACTCTCAGATCCAGATTTGTGATATTTTTCAGAGAGTAATTTTATTGTACTTAAGTGAGTAACATCATCCACTCTTAGAGAGAGTTAGTTTTGAGCTTAAGTGTTTAGCACAATCAGTTCATAGAGTGAACATAGTGTAAACTTACATTTTGTAAGGGGGAGCATTTAGAAGTTTTCTAAATCTCCATAGGTTGCAAGTTAGCCCGTAAAACTTGCGTTTGTAAGGATTGCAGGTGAACCCGTTGTAAAACCTGTGGGTTGTTAGGTGAACCCGTGCTCGTAAAACCTAAAGTGTAAAGGCTTCTCTTGTGCCCGGTTTAAACAAGAATAGTGGATTGAAAATCTCAGGTGGAGCCTGGGGACTGGATGTAGGTCTGGGTGACCGAACCAGGATAAATTTATGTGTGCATAAATTTACACTCAAACATTCTATTTTGCATCACATAACACACTGACTTGTGCATACCACTACTTTTATATATTATCACCAAGCACAAGCAGTCTTTCGAAAAGAAGATTTAAAAGAACTTATTCCCTCACCCAATTCACCCCCCCCTCTTGGGTGACAGCCACGCTTATCATTTGGTATCAGAGCCAGGTCACTTGTTTAAAGGATCAAACGGTCTCAAGTGCAAAGACCTAGGCTGATTTGGGTTGCAAAATGTATTTTGAAGGTTTTGATCATACTGTCCCACCCGTATTAGAAAATGCTGATTTTTACTTATGGAAGGGTAGGATGAAAAGTTTTATACTATCCACTGATTTCAAAATGTGGGATGTCTTTGAAAAGGACTCTGATTTCAAACCAAAAGTAAATTGGACAGAAGAGGACAAAATTTTATTTTACTTAAACCTTAGAGCAATGCAAATTTTGCACAAAAGTTTATCTGACAATGATTACCAGAAAATTAAACATTGCTCTAGGGCTATAAATATTTGGAACACTCTTGATACTATGTATGCCTCTAATCAATTTCTTGAAGTTAAGGCTGTCCAAAGCTCACTATGTGCTCCCTGTGAATCCACCTTTGATGAGCTACTGGATGGTGATGTAGTGGAAGCTAGTATCAGCAAAGAGAGTGTAGATCTCCGCCTAGAAGATTCAGAAGCTGAAGAAAATGAGGTACCTAAACTTGAAACTTCTGAATTGCAAGATATGTATAATGAGCTACATAATGAATTCTGTAAACTTGCAAAAGAAGTTCTAGGCTTAAGAAAAAGGAATAGGGAACTTGAGGAACTTATTCCCTCTTCTACAACCAAGGAGTCCAAAGTCCCACTCATAAAAGATGATTTTTCAAAAGACCCTGAGATTTCAAAAGTTAATAAACATAGAGTCTTTGAAAAGAAAACTGACCACCATAATAGTGATAAGAAATCTGATTCTGAACATCATCCCATTATCTGTCATTATTGTGGTAGAACTGGTCACATTTCTCACACATGCAATTTTAAGAGAAATTTAAATGTGAGAAATAAATATATATGGATTCCCAAAGGACAAGTAAGGTCCAGCGCTAACCTTGTAGGACCCAAGTACAAATGGGTACCAAAACTCCCTTCTAGTGCCTTACTTGTGCAGGAAAGATCAAGAGTTCCTCTTGTCCCAAAGAAGAGAACTCGTGGTGATGTCATTGCTGCAACTACCTGGTTCAATCATAAGAAGCAGTGCGGTACCACAAGGAACAAAGACCTTGTCTCAGGGATAAGCTATCACAGAGTTCCATTCAACTATCCTGAGAAGGACAAAAGAGAGAGGATGTCTCAACTCACATGGAGAAAACCTGCGAATCCTGTCTCTCCTAAGAAAGTGCTTCAGGCCAAGGATAAGTATAAAAGATCTCCTTGGGTAAGCAAGGGATTATTTAAGGTTGAAGCATGCAACAGTAAAATCTCCTATGCAAATGTTAGATGGACTTATTGAGATTTTATATTAAGCATCATAAGCATGAACATGATATGGCTTATAAGATATTTCACACAAAGTTCATACTCTACATGCTATCTATGACTATCATTATCAGAAACCATGTATAACCATGTGCATATAGTCATAATTGATTCGCAATGCTATATTCATAGTGAATAATTCTTAAGTGCATAAGAATCACATACTTCCTACAAACTGACCAGTCAGATCCAAGTTTGGAGACTGAAAAATGGGAAAAAGGAATCATTTGCTATTTTGTAGGAAAGAAGGTCCGAAGGAACAACAATTTTCATGATCATACCTGATCAGAGCAATGTATCAAATCTGAATGAGCTGTTGTTCATACTGGGCTCCGAGTGCTACTGCTCCTGAAATTGAAAAGTTCAAACACCATGCCAAGATCAAACAAACTACTACTTGACGCAAATATAGCTTTAATTATGAAAGCTTGATCGATGTGGATGCACAAGAGAGAACATCAACAAGTCCCTCAATGTTAAATCTTAAGTAAGTACAATCGGAAGCAAAGCTACTTCCGGATGCTCTCATGCTGACGCTGAATGACTACTCAAGACAACCAGGAGCGCCTGCCCAACCGGAAGCAAAATCACTTCCGGATACTCTTTTGCTGGCGCTAGATGATAATTCAATATGATCAAGAGCGCCAGTGCCAGACCAAGGGACACATCACTTCAGAAAACGTTTCAACTTCCTCTATGAAACGTTGTGCCTTCTCTGAAGCAACACGTGTCATCAGGTGTGTCGTTCCAACTTAAAAACTTACGTTACCCAATGTGTGAAAATTTGAAAGACTATGCCCATTCTATCCTCAAGAAGTTTCACCTATAAATAGAAGTCATTTTCCATTTTCACTTTTTACTACATCTTTTTCACTCGCATCATTTTCTCTAAAAAGTCTTTTCATCTTCTCCATTGTGTTCTTCATTTCTCCTTTACACATTTCTCGCATTTCATCCTTTTTATTACTACAACATTCATATAAAAATGGCCGGATCTCATGAATCCAACCCAGTCATCCAGAAAACCTCTTCTTCCAAGAAACACAAGTCGAAATCTGGGAAATCCACTCACAAGCATTCTGGTAAATCTGGGCACCATGAAGAACATCATGAAGAACATCATGAACGCCATGAAGGTTCTGGGCAATCACAGGGACAGGATGAAAACGTTCAGGGTCAGCCTGGAACCTCTGGTAGAGTGGAACAGGCAGTGGGTTCTGAACAAGAGAGGGATGCTCAGAGAAAGGGAAAGAAAAAGAAGGTTCAATTTTCTGAGGAGCCTTCCTCCAAGAGGCAGAGGGTTGAGGAAGAAGATGATCCCACAGTCTATAGAGATGGGGCATTGGAGGGTGTATCCGCCAAATTTGAGACATCCATTCCCATCTTCAATCATGGCCAATTCATCAATCTGGACAAGTTGGATGAACTAGGGTTTGCTCATCTGCGCCCTTACTTGGAAAAGTATATGCCTTGGCTGGGCATCAACCAGGACTACAACGTCAACGTCCTGCGAGTCTTTTGCCAATCCCTCTCAGGCAGAGCTAAGTACAGGAAGGTGGATGGGAAAGAGCAAGTCCACAAACTCTCCTTCACTGCCACTGTAAGAGGAAGAACCTTCAGGTTCACTTGGAGAACCTTGAATGAGATGATGGGAATCACAGAAGAGGATATGAATGAATGGATCTACCCTGAGTCTCACAAGTACAGCAAGGAGGAACTCGAGGAGTTGTATGGCACCAACAGCAAGAAGGTGTCCAAGATGTCTGATTCTAACAGGCTCTTGTACTACGTCTACTCCCGGATAATGACTCATAAGGGAGGCAACTTCAACGAGTTCACACTGCTGGACAACCCTTGGTTCCCTAGACTCCTCTCGCGCAAGCCTTTCAACCCTGGGCAGTTGATATGCCTAGAGCTTCAGCGCTGGTTAAACAATGACAAGTCAGGTTATCTTCCCTATCCCACCATCATTGCCTTCCTCCTTGAGAAGCATCTGATCAAGGCTACATCTGCTGTGGAAGAAGAGAATGTCCAGTGTAGGCCTGTGGGAGCAACCAATATGGCAAGGATGGGGATCAAGTATTTCAAGCCTCCTAAGCCCACTCGCTCACGCTCACAAGCCAGTAGTGCTTCTGGTACTTCAGCCCCCTCTGCATCTGGAGCAGGAGATCAGGAAGTTGACTCACATGCTGGGCCAAGCCGTAGTGCAAGGGTTCCAGCTTCTGTTAGGGCCTTTGCCGAGGACATAAAGGAAGAGCTTCTGTTGAGACTGACTGATTCCTTGGTGGGTCCTCTCCGTGTTGAATGTGAAGCTGGCTTCCACCACCAAGGGGAGCGAACCCAACGGCTTGAGGACAGAGTAGGACAACTCGAGAATCACCTTGCCAGGGTGGATGCAAAATTAGACCTCATCCTCCAGCACCTACAAATTCCCCAACCTTCATCACAAGGTAACTTACCACCTCCTCCTCCTCCTCCTCAAAACCCCTTCCTCCTAACCACCCTCAACTACCACCTCCTCCTCCGCCCAACACTCAACAACCTCAGCCTCCACCACAAAATGACCAACAAGCCCCACCATCACCCAACAATGACCAACAATCCCAACCTTCACCTACCCATGACCACCAAACCCAAGACTCACCTCACAACTCTCCACGCCATTCTCCTAGAAACTTCTCATCCTCACCTTCCTCATCCTCATCCTCGCCCATTCCCACACGACCAGGTGCCCCTACACGCTCTCCACTCCGCTTCTCCAACCCTACCCATCAAAGCCCTAGACCCATAGGATCTGAAACAGCCATTCACCCCCTCAGCCAACCATACGGCGAATATCCCCGCCTTCAACCACTCTCCGATGACCATTTACCCTTTACCCCTGACTCCACCAACTACAAAGAATACTCCTCCACTCATCCTTATGAGGATCTCTTTGTCACCTCCAGTTGCTTCCCCGACCCTCCTCAAACTCCTGAACACCTATCTTCTCCCACATCCTCTACCTCTACCCTCTCACCCTCCCCTCCCAAGAAATTTGGCCCTGAACCACCTCCATCCTCCTCCACATCCACTCCATCCCTGGCACTCACCCCTGTTGATGATGACAAAAGGGGGAGAAATGTTATGTCTACTCTTCGCCTAAGTATGGCCACAAGGGATGTTCTCAGCCAGCCTTCACTCTGGATTGATGAAGATATCACGGCCGCCCTGCGTCGTGCATATGAGTCTCAGAGGCTGAGTGGTGCAGAGAGCCTTATAAGAGGAGAGGCCCTCCGTTTCATGGAGCAGAAGAGAACAGCTGAGCAAGGATCACATTTGGAGATGGTTGTGTTTGGGCAGAATGAACAATCCTCACAATCTGAGTCATCATCAGAGCCTCCTCCAAATAAAACAAGTAGAGAGATGGTTGAGGAGATCATAATGAAGTGGGGACTGAAGAGACCCAACCATCCTCCCATTGTGATAGCCAAGCCTGTTCCTGCATCCTCTGGGCAAGAGTCTGAGATCCCTTCATCTGAGCAATCTTCTGATCCTCCTCCCTCGTCTGAGCCAGCAGCCAGATTCAGTGCACCCAGAAAGAAGGCCGTTGCTAGGAAACGTGCCAGGAAGTTAATTGCCACCACTGAATCTGATGAGTCTGAGGAAGAGACTCCATCTGACCTACCTGAGCAAGGAACTTCATCTGCTCAGGTTGTGCAAGAAAATCCAGTGGTCCAAGCGGTTCCAATTCTGAAGGAAGTCAAATTGGAAATTGAAGACATGACTCCTGAAGAATTTGAGAAGTATGGATTCACTGACAAGCTATCCTTTGGTCAGATGGCTTGCCTCAATGCTGAAAGAGCAAGTGCCATACCCACTCCTCCAATTAGCAAAAGCAAAAGGAAGAGCAAAGGGAAAGGGAAAAGGAAAGTCCAGGAAGTTGAGGAAGATCCCAACTTCCCTGTATGGAATGTGAGAATCCGGGCTGTCCACTATCCCAATGGAGAGATCTCCTACTTCGATGATGCTACAGGTTTCCCTGGGTATGAAGAAGTAGAGAACATGAAAAGGGCATACGAGGAGTCCATTGAATCAGAGAGGCTCAGAAGGGAAAAAGATGAAAAAGAGCTTCAAGAGATCATTGCCCAGATAAACCAAAATGAGCGTGAGGCTGAGCTAGCCCAACAGCAAAGAGAAAATGAAGAGAGGCAGAAAGAGCGGGAAAGGAAAAGGAAACACAAACTCTAACCCCCAATCCAAATATTTTTGTTGATTTTGTTTTCATGCATATTTTCATTCATACTTAGTGAAATTTATTTGTATACATTCTTTACTTGTATATGTTATTTGATTGTATAACTCTGACTTGTAACTACTGCTTGTCAATAATGTTTGTCTGAGTTACTTGTTCTTATCCATTGCTTTTATTCTCTTGCTAATCCTTCCTTAGGAACTTAATCGATAAAACTAGGTTTGTCATCATCAAAAAGGGGGAGAATGTTAGAATCTTAAGTTTTGATGAAGACTTAAAATATAAAGGATTAGACCAAGTGCCTAGGAAGCAGTAGGATTAACATAGGATCCCAAGTAAGAGTGCTTCAGGATGAAGATTTACTTTCGGATAGATTAGGACTTGCGCGTGCGGATGAATGTTTTTCATCCCCCAGCGTCAGCAAGTAAATCACTAGGGATTTAACTAAGTCCATGAACATTAGGTACACAAACCTTAAGTCTAAGCTATGTTTCAATCGGAAGCGAATTTGCTTCCTGTTAGACTTAGACTGGCGTAGAGCGACAGAATAGATATTACCCCAAGCGTCAGTGAGTCTACTTCGCCAAGTGAAAGCACTTCCTATTAGATTTAGACTGGCGCAGGTTGATAAACTAGATATAACCCCGAGCGTCAGTGGAAATGCAACATCAAGTGAAGTTGCTTCCTGTTAGATCTTGACTGGCGCAGACTGATAGAATAGATTTCACCCTAAGCGTCAGTGAATTCACCACGTCAAGTAAAAGTGCTTCCGATAGCTCAGTGACTAGCGCTGAGTGGTGGAATGAAATAGACTAAGCAAGAGCGAGTCATGGTGAACTAGATCCCTCATCGAGTAAAATTACTTCCGGATGTAGAAGTGCTTCCGGATACACCTTAGACTTAGGGAACCCGCACTGCATGAGACTATATGATTATATTGCTAAACTAACGTTCAAGTGCAGCACACTCAGTAAGGTTGCTTCCGGATGAGAAGTTACTTCCGCAAGCAAAAAGAATGTCTGAACGTTCAAGAGATGCAGTGTCAGAATGCTTATGTCAGAGCAGAGGTGTCAGGACTACTTTTCAGAGATAAAGCAAGTCAACCCTGCTAAGCATTAATGAAGATGTACTTCTCAACGGTAACATAGGATTAACGGCTTTATTCAAACGTTCATATTCAACCTGCCACAGAAGCCTATGAAGCCGAGTATAAAAGAGACATTCATTTAGAAGAGAAGATTTATGGAAGAAAAAGAGAGAACAGAGCAAAGTATCTGATATATCATACTCTTCATTCTACACATCTTCTACTACTCTCAGATCCAGATTTGTGATATTTTTCAGAGAGTAATTTTATTGTACTTAAGTGAGTAACATCATCCACTCTTAGAGAGAGTTAGTTTTGAGCTTAAGTGTTTAGCACAATCAGTTCATAGAGTGAACATAGTGTAAACTTACATTTTGTAAGGGGGAGCATTTAGAAGTTTTCTAAATCTCCATAGGTTGCAAGTTAGCCCGTAAAACTTGCGTTTGTAAGGTTTGCAGGTGAACCCGTTGTAAAACCTGTGGGTTGTTAGGTGAACCCGTGCTCGTAAAACCTAAAGTGTAAAGGCTTCTCTTGTGCCCGGTTTAAACAAGAATAGTGGATTGAAAATCTCAGGTGGAGCCTGGGGACTGGATGTAGGTCTGGGTGACCGAACCAGGATAAATTTATGTGTGCATAAATTTACACTCAAACATTCTATTTTGCATCACATAACACACTGACTTGTGCATACCACTACTTTTATATATTATCACCAAGCACAAGCAGTCTTTCGAAAAGAAGATTTAAAAGAACTTATTCCCTCACCCAATTCACCCCCCCCTCTTGGGTGACAGCCACGCTTATCAAGCAGCATCTCTCCCCCTTTTGTCATCATCAAGGAGGGCGAGGGCCTGGGAGGACTGAGAGGGTGGAGAGAAGGATGAGGATTCGAGCGAGGATGGAGGTGTGTAGTTTTCTGGTGAATTAAGAGGGTTGGGGAAGAGGATTGTGTTTCTTTCGAAGAAGTCGGGGTGGGTGAATAGGCCATCAAAAGGGTGGGTAGCGGAGTAGGCGACGGATTGTTTGTCTTTCCACGGAATAGGAGATTGTGCTTTGAGGTAGTAGGTGTGAAGGGGGTCATTAGGAGAGGTAAATTCTATAGGCTGGGCGATGATGGATTGGGTGTTTGAAGAAGGATTGGTGGGTTCTGTGGGACTTGGGGGTGGTGAAAGGTTAGGGGAATTATGTGGGGATGGAGAATTATTGGGGTTAAGGGGTGATTGGCGAGGGGAGTGTTGGGGTGAGTTTTGAGTGGAGCCTTGAGGGGATGGTTGATGTTGTTGGTTGGTGCTGGGTGATGTGTGGGGTTGTTGGTCGTTCTGAGGGGTAGGTTGCTGTGGCTGTTGAGTGTTGGGAGGAGGAGGAGGTGGAAGTAAAGGTTGATTAGGTGGAGGAGGATGAGGGTGGTTAGGAGGAGGAGGTGGTGGTGGTTGGTCATTTTGTGGAGGAGGAGGTGGAGGGAGGTTACCTTGTGGCTGAGGGATGTGGAAGTGATTGATGATGAGGTCTAGTTTAGCCTCGACCCTTCCCAGGCGATCCTCAAGTCTCTGGATTCGCTCCACTTGCTGCTGGAAACCAGCATCACAGTCATTTCTGAGAGGAGCCACCAGGGAGTCTGTCAGCTTAAGGAGAATCTCCTCCTTCATTTCTTGGGCAAAGGCCTTCACAGTGGCTGGCACTCTCGCAATTCTGCTTGGCCCGGGTTGGGAGTCAACCTCTTGATCCCCTGCGCCAGAAACCGAAGGGACTGAGGTTTGAGATGCACTGCCTGCCTGAGATCCAGAGCGAGCGGGCTTGGCCTTCTTTAGATACTTGATGCCCATCTTGCTGATGTTAATTGCACTCACAGGAGCACCCTTAACATTCTCTTCCTCCACATCAGATGTAGCCTTGATCAGATTCTTCTCAAGGAGGAAGGCGATGATGGTGGGGTAGGGAAGATATCCAGCCTTGCTGTTGACCATCCATCTATGAAGTTCAAGGCTGATCAACTGCCCGGGGTTGATTGGCTGCTGGGAGAGAAGTCTGGGGAACCACGGGTTGTCCAGCAGAGTGAACTCGTTGAAGTTACCCCCCTTGTGTGTCATCATGCGGGAGTAGACATAGTACAAGAGTCTATTGGAGTCAGACATCTCGGACACCTTCTTCCCTTTGGTGTCATAAATCTTCTCGAGTTCCTCCTTGCTGTATTTGAGTGACTCAGGGTATAGCCACTCATTCATTCCCTCTTCAGTAATCCCCATTAGGGCGTTGATGTCCCTCCAGGTGAAACTGAAGGTTCTCGCCCTGACTGTGGCAGTGAAGGTGAGTCTGCGAATCTGTTCCTTCCCATCCACTTTCTTATGCTTGACCTTCCCAGTGAGAGACTCACAGAATACCCGCAGGAAGTTGATGTTGTAGTCCTGGTTGATCCCCAGCAAGGGCATGTATTTTTCCAGGAATGGCCGCAAGTGGGGAAACCCTAGTTCATCAATTTTGTTCAGATCCAAGAACATCCCATTGTTGAAGTAGGGCTTGATGGTTCCAAACTTGGAGGAAACATTCTCCAAAGGTTCATCTCTATATACTAGAGGGTCATCCTCCTCTACCCTTTGTCTTTTGGAAGAAGGCTCCTCGCTAAACTGGACCTTCTTCTTCCCTTTCCTCTTGCCTTGTTTTTGTTCACGCTTAGTCTGCCCAGGCTGTTCTTGGACTCGCTCAGAATGTCCAGGTTGTTCCTGGACTTGCTCGTTCTGCCCTTGGGTTTGCCCAGATTGTTGTTGGTGTTCTTCGTGTTCATATGATTTTCCAGATTTCCCAGTGTGAGAATGCCCAGATTTCCCAGTTTTGGACATAGATTTCTTGGTTGAAGTGGCTTTCTTTGTGTTGGGGTTCGATTCATGTAAGCCGGCTATTTTTGTGAGGGTTTAGGGTTCAAATGAAATGAAATGCGAAGAAGAAGATGAAGAACACGATGAAGAAGATGAAGAGAATATGAATGTATGCAGAGAATTTGTGGGTGAAAATTTGAGTAAGTAATAAGTGAAAGTGAAAGTGACTTCCTATTTATATGCAAAGTTACAGAGGGTAAAATGGGCAATGACTCTTCAGATGAAAGCATGCGTTTATTCATTGGGTAACGTAAACATTTAATTGGAACGGCGCACCTTTTGACATGTGTCGCTTCACCTTATCAGAGAAGGCCCAACTTCTCATGGAGGAAGATGAAACATTTCTGAAGTGACGTGTCCCTTGGTTCAGGCACTGGCGCTCTTTCTCGCTTTAGTTCAACATTCAGTGCCAGCAAATGATCATCCGGAAGTGGTTTTGCTTCCGGTTGCACTTGCTTAAGATTTAACATTGGGGACCTGCAAAAACAAGGATTGGCACTCCGATGCCTAAGTTAGTATTGTTGCAGGTTTTAATCAATTAAACACATGGTTATTTAAACTTCATTTGGGTTTACCATTCCCAAATCACCTCTTATGAATGTAAATTGATCAACCCCCAGAGGCTTGGTGAAAATATCAGCAAGCTGTTGCTGTGTGGGGACAAATTGCACTTTGACATCTTTCTTTTGAACATGGTCTCTGATGAAGTGATGTCTGACATCAATGTGCTTTGTCCTCGTGTGCTGAACCGGATTCTTGGCGAGGCTGATGGTGCTTGTGTTGTCACAAAGGATGGGAGCCTCAGGAAATTCCAAGCCAAGATCTCTTAGTTGGTTCTTCAGCCATAGCACTTGGGCACAACAGCTTGCGGCAGCAATGTATTCTGCCTCTGTGGATGATAGGGACACGCAGGTTTGCTTCTTGCTAGCCCAAGAGACCAGACAACCACCAAGGAAGGCACATTGACCACTGGTGCTCTTTCTATCAGTTTTATATCCTGCATGGTCAGAGTCAGAGTAAGCCCACAAGAACTCTTGGTTACCTCTGGGATACCAAAGACCAAGCTCTTGTGTTCCCTCAAGGTATCTTAGGATACGTTTAACACATGTTAAATGTGACTCCTTGGGGTTGGCTTGAAACCTAGCACACATGCCTACACTAAATTGAATGTCAGGCCTGCTTGCCGTTAAGTATAGTAGGGAACCTATCATTCCCCTGTACATGGGCAGGCTGACAGATTTACCCTTTGCGTCAGCATCGAGTGCGGCAGTGGTACTCATGGGAGTGTCATACTCCTTGCATTCATCCATCACAAACTTCTTGAGTAGCTCTCTGCAGTACTTAGCTTGAGAGATGAAGATCCCATTCTTCTTTTGTTTAATTTGCAGGCCTAGGAAGAATGTTAGCTCTCCCATCATTGACATTTCAAACTCACCCTGCATAGTCTTAGAGAATTCTTCACAAAACTTTTCATTAGTTGCCCCAAAGATAATATCATCAACATAAATCTGGACAATTAACATATTCCTATCTTTGTGAAGAATAAACAGTGTATTATCTAATTTGCCTCTTGAGAAACCCTTGCCCAGCAAAAAGCTGCTGAGTCTCTCATACCAAGCTCGAGGAGCTTGTTTCAGGCCATACAAAGCTTTCTTTAGCCTATACACATGTTTAGGATTCTTGTGATCCTCAAAGCCAGGAGGTAGTTCTACATAAACCTCTTCTTTGATGTAACCATTAAGAAAGGCACTCTTTACATCCATTTGATATAATCTAAAACCTTTCATGGATGCAAAGGCTAGAAGAATCCTAATTGCTTCGAGTCTAGCGACTGGAGCAAAAGTTTCTTCATAGTCTATGCCTTCTTCTTGGTTATATCCTTTGGCTACTAATCTGGCTTTGTTCCTTGTTATTTGACCTGTCTCATCCAGTTTGTTTTTGAAGACCCATTTGGTCCCAACTATGGATTAATGAGAAGGCCTTGGGACTAGTTCCAAACTTGGCTTCTTTCAAACTGATTTAGCTCTTCCTGCATAGCAATAATCCAGTCACAGTCCTCAAGAGCTTGTTCAACTGAAGTTGGTTTAATTTGAGATAAAATTGCTCCAAACTCAACTTCATTTTGAACCTGCCTTCTGGTTCTGACACCAGAAGAAACATCACCAAGCACTTGATCAAGAGGATGATCCCTGTGATGTCTCCTAGTTGTTGACAACTGTGCCTCTTTAGGCACGGTCTGCACTCTAGGCTCATCACTGGGTTCATCTTCCTCCTTGGGATTGCCTGCTGGTGTTTCTTTTGGTGGTGAAGAAGATGATGGTAATTTTTGAAAATTAAGCATTTCATCATCTTCTGTGGATTGTCCCCATGTAGGAGTTTCATCAAATACAACATGCATTGATTCTTCTACAATTCTAGTTCTCATGTTGTATATTCTATATGTCTTACTCCTAAAGGAATATCCTATGAATATACCTACATCAGCTTTTGGATCAAACTTACCCAGATTTACCTTTCCATTGTTATGCACATAGCATTTTGATCCAAAGATTCTGAGGTGACTGATGTTAGGCTTCCTGCCTTTGTACAGCTCATAGGGAGTCTTGTCCAAGCCCTTGCGGACATAGGCTCTGTTAGAGATATAGCAAGCAGTGCTCATAGCATCCGCCCAGAACACTTGAGAAACTTCTTTCTCATTGAGCATGCTTCTGGCCATCTCAGACAGAACCATGTTCTTCCTCTCGACCACTCCGTTTTGCTGAGGAGTTCTAGGAGCTGAGAAGTTATGTTCAATACCATTCTACTCACATAGCTCAGAGAAGCGATGGTTCTCAAACTCTCCTCCATGGTCTGTCCTTATGGCTGTGATTTTGAGGTCTCTCTCATTCTGCACTTTCTTAGACAGGACAACAAAAGCATCAAAAGCATCTTGCTTAGAGGCAAGAAACATAGTCCAAGTGAACCTAGAATAGTCATCCACCACCACTAGAGCATACAGGTTTCCACCCAAGCTCTTCACTCTCGCTGGCCCAACCAAATCCATATGGATTAGTTCTAAGGGCCTGCTGGTGGAGACTTTCTTCTTGGTTTTGAACGAGGACTTTGTTTGCTTCCCTCTTTGGCAGGATTCACAAATAAAATCATGCTTCACTTTAAAGGATGGAATACTTATAGCTAGCTCCTTTTTAATTAGCATGTCAAGTTGAGTAAAATTAACATGTGCTAGCCTTTTATGCCAAAGCCAACTGTTCTCATCACTAGATATTAAACATTTTTCTTCCAGTTGTTGACATAAGTCTAGAGTATATAGGTTTCCATTTCTATTTGCCTTAAGTTTGCATTTTAAGTTGGCCTTATCTAAGTTCAGATCCTACTTATCTACTATTATGCACTCATGTGAATCAAAGATTACCCATTTCCTTTGTCAGTGCTCTGGCTCATGCTCAGCAGGTTGTGACAGAGACCGTCCACCAGATAAACGTCTTTCATTGGTCCAACTTCTCCAACTCCAGTGATCTTTCCACTTTGATTTCCTCCAAAGGTAACTGTGGCTCCGTCTTTGATCACCAGAGATTTGAATTTGTCTCTGTCTCCAGTCATATGTCTCGAGCATCCACTGTCAATACACCATCTCCTATTCTTGGATGCTTTGAGACACACCTGAAAGAATCAAGTAAGCTTAGGTACCCAACCTTTCTTGGGTCCTCTGTCATTAGTTTTCAGTGCCCTTGGTCTAGTGTTAGTTTTGACCTTGGGCTTATGATCATTCTGTACCTCTGGCCTAGTACTGGCTCTAGGCTCATGGGTTTTCCTTGTGGATTGTTTCCAGGCTCGGGATCCCTGTCCTCCCTTAGTTTCTTTTCTTGGGGGATGATCCTTTGTAGCCTTGGTTCCTTTTGGGACCCATTTATAAGAGCTATTTGCTCCATGCTTCTTGGCATTACAGGTGGACGTGGAGTGTCCTTTCCTGTTATAATAATTACAGAAGCTAAAAGGTGTGGAGCTATGATCAGAGGCTTTATGGAAAAATTTTAAGTAGGGCTTCACTTTTGGTTCCACCCACCTTTTCCCTCTAGGTGTGTATCCTAAGCCAGTCTTGTCCCTATATGCCCTTTGATTCATTAAGATGATATTTAGCATTTCAGATCCATTTGTGAACTTCTGCAGGGCATTTTGCAGCTTATCTCTTTCAGTCGAGATTTTGCTGCAACTGGGGCAGCTCTCAAGAGTTGGGGCATTGGGTTCTTCTTGGGGAGAACCCTTGCCATCCACTACCGGAAGCTTTCTGGCTTCCGCTAGCTCTTCACTCAGTGAGTCCACCTTGGACTCAAGTGATTCCTTTTTAACTTTCAACACTTTATAGGCTTTACATAAACGAGAGAATTCTTCATGTACCTCATTGTAAGCCTCTTGTAGTTCAGAGAAAGTTACCTCATTGTCCTCGTGGGTGAGATCAAAATCTGAAGATGCTTCCTCATCATCTTCTCTGGCCACCAGGCAAAGGTTGGCAACCTCTTCCTCATCACTTGCTTCATCGTCTGAGCTATTCACCCAGATAGAGGATACGAAGGCTTTTCTTTTGTCTTTCCCCTTTGATCTCTGCAAGCTTGGACACTCAGCCTTGAAGTGGCCAGGCTTCTTACACTCAAAGCACACCGGGGCCTTTTCCTTCTTGTACCCCTTCCTCTGACTCGAATCACCTTTCTGAAAGCCTCCTTTCTTTTTGAAGAACTTTCTGAACTTCCTCACCATCATGGCCATCTCCTCATCGTCCAATTCCTCCTCATCATCCTCATCGTCATCATTATCATCATTCTTCTCCTTGCTGGGAGCAACAAGGGCAAGATTTTTGGTTTTGAATGAGGCTTGAAGAGCTCCCTGAGCCAGCAGGGTTGGTTCATACTCAGCCAGAGAACCAAACAGTGCAGTGATGGAGCTGGTTGACTCTCCTTGGACTTCCTGCAAGATTGTAACTTTAGTGATCCAATCACCTTTCAAGACCTTTAAGATCTTGCTGACTTGTTCTCTTTCAGGAATAACTTTGCCCAGGGAGGCCAGGTTATTGATAAGATGAGTGAACCTGAGCTCCAGCTCTCTGATGGGCTCAGTTGGACTAGTCATGGCAAATTTGTGAAATTCTTCTACCAACATCTCGACTCGTCTTGCCTTCACTCCCTTGGTTCCAGAGTGAGCAGCCTCTAGAGCCTCCCACATATCCTTAGCAGTTTTGTGGTGGCTGATCCTATGAAACTCCTTAGGACTAAGGCGCATTGAATGTAGTGCATGACCCTGAAGTTTAGTTGAACTAGAGCATAGTCCTCGTTGGTGTATCTAGATCGCTGCTTTGCAAAGCCCTCATCATCAAGAGGTGTGTGATTTCCATGTTCAATCACATCCCAAAGTCGGATGTCGCTAGACTGTATGTAGGTCTCCATTCGGAATTTCCAGAATGGATAGTTATACCCATCAAAGCCTGGGGGCTTGTTGGGTTAAATAGAGACATCTGGCACGGAGTAGTCTGTATCCATTACTGGATCTTTTCTTTCTAGATTCGTGGGAATCAAGTCAGAAAGACTTGCTCTGATACCAAATGAAAGTAATGGATGCACAAGAGGGGGGGTGAATTGTGCTACAAAATAAAAACTCAAACAAAATCAACACAAGAGTTTATATTGGTTCGGTCTTCCTGACCTACGTCTAGTTCTCAACCACCCAGGCCGAGTTCCACTATCCCCAGGTTTTACAACAGGTGCACCTGGAACCTTTACAACCGCAAGTTTTAAGCGGTTACACTTGCAACCTTACAACCAAAAGTTTTACACAAGGCTCACTTGCAACCTTTTCTAACTAGCTCCCCCTTACAACCAGCAAGGGTTCAACCTTTACAAATAAAGGATTTTCTAACTTAGTTCTCTTTAAGAACAGATAATGATACACACTTAAGTACAATGAATGCTCTTAATACAAGAAGAGACTTAACTACAAAGAGTACAAGATAAGTAGATGAAAAGATCACTCAATGAGTAAAATGCTCTTTCTTTTTTCTGGGCAGCTTTGAATGCTTGAAGGATTTCTCGATTTCACTCTCTAGCTTTCTTCAAGATGTCAAAGATATTAGTTGTCTTCATAAATGAAGGTGAGCTTGTTTATATAGCCTTCAAGTATTCTCACTCTTGGTAGGTGGGTTAGCCGTTTGAATATGGCCGTTTATCCCAAGTTACCGTTTGCCCAATTAATGCTCCATTAATGCTTAGCAGGGTTGACTTTGCTTTATCTCTCTGAAAAGTAGTTCTGACACCTCTGCTCTGTCAAAAGCATTCTGACACTGCATTGCTCTGAACGTTCTGACATTCTGATTGCTTGCGGAAGCAAGTCCACATCCGGAAGCAACTTTACTCAGTGTACTGCATTTGAACGTTAGTCTTAACAATAAAGGCACATACTCACATGCAGTGGGAGTTCACTTAGTCTAAGGGAGTTCTTTTCCATCCAGAAGCAATTCCACATCCGGAAGCACTTTCACTGGACGTTGGTTTATGTTCACATTTTCCTTACTGACGCTCAGTGTTATCTATACCAACAGCCAGCGCTAGTCACTAGGCATTCAGAAGTAAATCCACTGGACGCTGGGTTATGGTCACTGGCGCTCAGTGTTATCCATAACCACAGCCAGCGCTAGTCTTAATACAATCAGAAGCAAATCTATATCCGGAAGCTACCTAACTTAGTCTCAAGGATTTTATACACTAATGCTCTTAGACTGAGTTATAACTTGGTGATATACTTGCTGTCGCTGGGGGATGAGACGTTCATCCGCGAGCGCTAGTCTTAGTCCATCCGGAAGTAAATCCACATCCGGAAGCACTCTAGCCTGGGGTTCTATATTAACCTAATATTCTCTAAGTGTTTGGCTTGTTCTTTCATGTTTTAGTCTTCATCAAAACTTAAGATTCTAACACCGAGAGCCACAAGTGAGGAAAAGAAAGGACAAGTGGCCAAAGGCCAAGAAAAAAATGAAAAAAAAGGCGAAAGGCCTATCAAAAGAGAAAAGCACAAAGTGCTTGAGTATGCCAAAGGTATTTGAGTGAAAAGAAAAAAATGTGAGAAGCACAAAGTGCTTGAAAAATTATGTGGCCGAGAGTAGCATGTTGTTTGGACTTGGACTTATTGTATTGTAGGTATATGTGGTAGCTACTTGTTCATATTATTGGTCATTGACTACTTTCCATCATTCACCATTCATTATTAGCCTTCCATTCAACCCATAAAGTCCCCTAGATTTGGTTATGTCATGCATAATAATGGGTGGAGAACTTAGAGCTATTACAAGCTTATGGAGAGGTCAAGTGCATTGAGCCAAAGAGTGATCACAAGACCCTAGTTAGGCATTTTTCCTAACTTGAGTGTATGAGTTAAACACTTTATCCGGTGAGGAAAAATCTCAATTGGCACTCCTCCTTAATTCTAGTTGATTGTTAAACTTGTATTCACTTTGTATTCTTAGATTTGGCCCATGCGAAGCTTTAGGGAAAGGTTCAAGAAGATCAACTTGTATGCTATGACAATTCCAATTGCCTTCACTATGCTTAATGATTAAGTTAATCTGTTTACATGACTTTGCCCGGAGTGCAAAGATTAAGTGTGTGGGATTTGATTGGACCAAAATTTATACCTATAAGCATGTGCATTTGATCTTAATTAGTGTGGTTTATTTGTTATATTTGATCATTATTGGTACATTTTCATGCGCATGCTTATGTGTAAATATTTGAAGAATAATAGCCTTATTACTTGCATATTATGAAACCACGGGTATTTTGGTCATTTTGACTGTGTGATGTGTTTTTCATGTAGGAGGGTCCCAAGTGGGCCCCACACACCCTTGGTGGAGCTTCGGTGAGATAAGTTGGCAAGGAGAAAGGCTAGATGACATTCACATCCGGAAGCACATTCACATCCGGTAGTGAATGCCCTTGAGCTTGGTGAATGAAGACTTACATCCGGAAGTGGATGTGCATCCGGAAGTGAACTCACATCAGGAAGCAGGCTCACATCCAGAAGTGGATTTGCATCCGGTAGTGAATTTACATCCGCTTGTGGACGCAGAGTTACATCCGGAAGCTAAAGCCCATCTGACAGCAAGCACAAGAGCCAGACTGCACAATGTACGGAAATGTCAGCTACTTTTCAGAGTCTGCTGTGCAGAATAAATTAAAGGCAAAGGGGTGCAGCTTTAAGGCATTGGTGGAGCATCTTTCCAAATGAGGCAAAATTGGCTCCAACTTCAAATTCAAATTTAGAGGCCTCATTAAGGGCAATTTTGGAAGCACAATCCCTTGGAGAAAAAGGAGGGACCTTTACAAATGCATGGAGACGAAATCTAGTCCACATTCACCCACCTTTTTACCTAAATTCCGAAAATACCCTTTCCCCTTCACTAAACCAACCCGCGGCCAAACCTCCCTCCATTTAAAACATCTTTTCATTTTCACTTCAATTTCACTTTTGAAAAGCGTGGCTGTCACCCAAGAGGGGGGGTGAATTGGGTGAGGGAATAAAACTTTTAAATCTTCTTCTCGTAAGACTGCTTGTGCTTGGTGATGATATTTACGAAGTAGTGATATGCACAAGTCAGTATGTTATGTGATGCAAAATAAAATGTTTGAATGTAAATTTATGCACACATAAATTTATCCTGGTTCGGTCACCCAGACCTACATCCAGTCCCCAGGCTCCACCTGAGATTTTCAATCCACTATTCTTGTTTAAACCGGCACAAGAGAAGCCTTTACACTTTAGGTTTTACGAACACGGGTTCACCTAACAACCCACAGGTTTTACAACGGGTTCACCTGCAAACCTTACAAATGCAAGTTTTACGGGCTAACTTGCAACCTATGGAGATTTAGAAAACTTCTAAATGCTCCCCCTTACAAATGTAAGATTACAATTATGTTCACTCTATGAACTGATTGTGATAAACACTTAAGCACAAAAGACTCTCTCTAAGAGTAGATGATGTTACTCACTTAAGTACAAAATGAATCACTCTCTAAGAATATTACATATCAAAGTCCGAGAGTAGAAGATGAGAGGAATAATATTTTCGGACAATAAGCTCTGTTCTCTCTCTCTCTTTTATATTCGGCTTCATAGGCTTCGGTGGCAGGTTGAATATGAACGTTTGAATAAAGCCGTTAATCCTATGTTACCGTTGAGAAGTACATCTTCATTAATGCTTAGCAGGGTTGACTTGCTTTATCTCTGAAAAGTAGTTCTGACACCTCTGCTCTGACAAAAGCATTCTGACTTCTGAGTATGTGATGTTTACTCTTGTACTCTTGCTGACGGATGATCATCATTCATCCGCAAGTGGTAATCTTGCTCCGCAAGTGTTAAGCTCTGAGTCCCAATGTCAAGAGTCTTTCCATCCGGAAGCTCTTTTGCATCCGGAAGCGTGACCATGTTCTGCACATACTGGTTAGTCCAACATAGCAATATATATATATATGAATTATACATGCTGTGGGAAGCTTGATCGCTATGGGGAGTAGTTTACTTAGACTGTGTTCTGATTTGGTCTATGATGTATCCGGAAGCATTCTTACATCCGGAAGTAAAACCACTGGATGAAGGATTTTTGTTCACTATAACTCACTCTCGCTTAGTGTATTTCATTCCAACACTCAGCGCTAGTCACTAAGCTATCGGAAGCACTTTTACTTGACGTAGTGAACTTACTGACGCTTAGGGATATGTTTCTTTTATCAGCCTGTGTCAGTTTAAATCCAACAGGAAGTAATTTCACTTGACGAGGCTGATTTACTGACGCTTGGGGTCATTATACTCTATCAGTCTGCGCCAGTCTAAATCTAACAGGAAGTGCTTTCACTTGGCGAAGTAGACTCACTGACGCTTGGGGTGATATCAATTCTATCACTCTGCGCCAGTCTAAGTCTAACAGGAAGTGCTTTCACTTGGCGAAGTAGACTTACTGACGCTTGGGGTAATATTTATTCTATCGCTCTGAGCCAGTCTAAGTCTAACAGGAAGCAAACTCACTTCCGGTTGAGTTATAGCTTAGTCTTAAGGTTTGTGTACCTAATTCTCATGGACTAAGTTATTTCCCTAGTGATTTTCTTGCTGACGCTGGGGGATGAAAACTTCATCCGCATGCGCAAGTCCTAATCTATCCGGAAGTAAATCCTCATCCGGAAGCATTCTTACTTGGGATCCTATGTTATCCTATTGCTTCCTAGGCACTTGGTCTAATCCTCTATATTTTAGTCTTCATCAAAACTTAAGATTCTAACATTCTCCCCCTTTTTGATGATGACAAACCTAGTTTTATCGATTAAGTTCCTAAGGAAGGATTAGCAAGAGAATAAAAGCAATGGATAAGAACAAGTAACTCAGACAAATATTATTGACAAGCAGTAGTTACAAGTCAGAGTTATACAATCAAATAACATATACAAGTAAAGAATGTATACAAATAAATTTCACTAAGTATGAATGAAAATATGCACGAAAACAAAATCAACAAAAATATTTGGATTGGGGGTTAGAGTTTGTGTCTCCTTTTCTTTTCCCTCTCTTTCTGCCTCTCTTCATTTTCTCTTTGCAGTTGGGCTATCTCAGCCTCACGCTCACTCTGGTTTATCTGGGCAATGATCTCTTGAAGCTCTTTTTCCTCTTTTTCCCTTCTGAGCCTCTCTGATTCAATGGACTCCTCGTATGCCCTTTTCATGTTCTCTACTTCTTCATACTCAGGGAAACCTGTAGCATCGTCGAAGTAGGAGACCTCTCCATTGGGATAGTGGACAGCCCGGATTCTCACATTCCATGCAGGGAAGTTGGGATCCTCCTCAACTTCCAGGACTTTCCTTTTCCCTTTCCCTTTGCTCTTCCTTTTGCTTTTGCTAATTGGAGGGGTGGGCATGGCACGTGCTCTTTCAGCATCGAGGCAAGCCATCTGACCAAAGGATAGCTTGTCAGTGAATCCATACTTCTCAAATTCTTCAGGAGTCATGTCTTCAATTTCCAATTTGACTTCCTTCAGAATTGGAACCGCTTGGACCACTGGATTTTCTTGCACAACCTGAGCAGATGAAGTTCCTTGCTCAGGCAGGTCAGATGGAGTCTCTTCCTCAAACTCATCAGATTCAGTGGTGGCAATTAACTTCTTGGCACGTTTCCTAGCAACGGCCTTCTTTCTGGGTGCACTGAATCTGGCTGCTGGCTCAGACGAGGGAGGAGGATCAGAGGATTGCTCAGATGAAGGGATCTCAGACTCTTGCCCAGAGGATGCAGGAACAGGCTTGGCTATCACAATGGGAGGATGGTTGGGTCTCTTCAGTCCCCACTTCATTCTGATCTCCTCAACCATCTCTCTACTTGTTTTATTTGGAGGAGGCTCTGATGATGACTCAGGTTGTGTGAATTGTTCATTCTGCCCAAACACAACCATCTCCAAATGTGATCCTTGCTCAGCTGTTCTCTTCTGCTCCATGAAACGGAGGGCCTCTCCTCTTATAAGGCTCTCTGCACCACTCAGCCTCTGAGACTCATATGCACGACGCAGGGCGGCCGTGATATCTTCATCAATCCAGAGTGAAGGCTGGCTGAGAACATCCCTTGTGGCCATACTTAGGCGAAGAGTAGACATAACATTTCTCCCCCTTTTGTCATCATCAACAGGGGTGAGTGCCAGGGATGGAGTGGATGTGGAGGAGGATGGAGGTGGTTCAGGGCCAAATTTCTTGGGAGGGGAGGGTGAGAGGGTAGAGGTAGAGGATGTGGGAGAAGATAGGTGTTCAGGAGTTTGAGGAGGGTCGGGGAAGCAACTGGAGGTGACAAGGATATCCTCATAAGGATGAGTAGAGGAGTATTCTTTGTAGTTGGTGGAGTCAGGAGTAAAGGGTAAATGGTCATCGGAGAGTGGTTGAAGGCGGGGATACTCTCCGTATGGTTGGCTGAAGGGGTGAATGGCTGTTTCAGATCCTATTGGTCTAGGGCTTGGATGGGTAGGGTTGGAGAAGTGGAGTGGAGAGCGTGTAGGGGCACCTGGTCGTGTGGAAATGGGCGAGGATGAGGATGAGAGAGGTGAGGATGAGAGGTTTCTAGGAGAATGGCGTGGAGAGTTGTGAGGTGAATCTTGGGTTTGGTGGTCACGGGTAGGTGAAGGTTGGGATTGTTGGTCATTATTGGGTGATGGTGGGGCTTGTTGGTCATTTTGTGGTGGAGGCTGAGGTTGTTGAGTGTTGGACGGAGAAGGAGGTGGTAGTTGAGGGTGATTAGGAGGAGGAGGAGGGTTTTGAGGAGGAGGAGGAGGAGGTGGTAAGTTACCTTGTGATGAGGGTTGGGGAATTTGTAGGTGCTGGAGGATGAGGTCTAATTTTGCATCCACCCTGGCAAGGTGATTCTCGAGTTGTCCTACTCTGTCCTCAAGCCGTTGGATTCGCTCCCCTTGATGGTGGAAGCCAGCTTCACATTCAACACGGAGAGGACCCACCAAGGAATCAGTCAGTCTCAACAGAAGCTCTTCCTTTATGTCCTCGGCAAAGGCCCTAACAGAAGCTGGAACCTTTGCACTACGGCTTGGCCCAGCATGTGAGTCAACTTCCTGATCCCCTGCTCCAGATGCAGAGGGGGCTGAAGTCCCAGAAGCACTACTGGCTTGAGAGCGTGAGCGAGTGGGCTTAGGAGGCTTGAAATATTTGATCCCCATCTTTGCCATATTTGTTGCTCCCACAGGCTTACACTTGACATTCTCTTCTTCCACAGCAGATGTAGCCTTGATCAGATGCTTCTCGAGGAGGAAGGCAATGATGGTGGGATAGGGAAGGTGGCCAGACTTGTCATTGGTCAGCCATCTCTGAAGCTCTAAGCAGATCAACTGACCAGGATTGATGGGTTGTTGTTTGAGAAGTCTGGGGAACCAGGGGTTGTCAATGTTGGCAAACTCATTGAAGTTACTCCCTTTGTGAGTCATCATCCGGGAGTAAACATAGTACAGCAGTTTGTTTGAATCAGACATCTTGGACACCTTTTTGTCATCGGTGCCATAAAGTGTCACAAGATCCTCCTTGCTGTACTTGTGTGCCTCTGGATATATCCACTCGTTCATGCTTCCATCCGTGATCCCCATCAACTCATTCAGTGTCTCGCTCGTGAACCTGAAGGTTCTCCCCCTTACTGTGGCGGAGAAGGAGAGCTTGTGGATTTGCTCTTTCCCATCAACCTTCCTGTACTTGGCCCTGCCAGAGAAGGATTGGCAGAAGACTCGCAAGACGTTGACGTTGTAGTCCTGGTTGATGCCCAGCCAAGGCATATACTTCTCCAAGTAGGGGCGCAGATGTGGAAACCCTAGTTCATCCATCTTGTCCAGATTGATGAAGAGCCCATGGTTTAGGGTAGGGGTGGATGTCTCAAATTTGGCGGTTACACTCTCCAATGCCCCATCCCTATATACTGTGGGATCATCTTCTTCGACAACCCTCTGCCTCTTGGAGGAAGGCTCCTCAGCAAATTGAACCTTCTTCTTCTTTCCCTTTCTCTGAGCATCCCTCTCTTGTTCAGACACTACAACCTGTTCCACTCGACCAGAAGTTCCAGGCTGACCCTGAACGTTTTCATCCTGCCCTTGTGTTTGCCCAGAAACTTCACGATGTTCATGATGTTCATCGCGATGTTCTTTATGATGCCCAGATTTATCAGAGTGCTTGTGACTTGATTTCCTAGATTTCGACTTGTGTTTCTTGGATGAAGAGGCTTTCTGGGTAACTGGGTTGGATTCATTCGAACCGGCCATTTTTTTGTATGAATGTTGTGGAAAATAAAGATGAAATGCGAGAAGTGTGTAAAAATGAAGAACGCAATGAAGAAGATGAAGTAAATTTTCAGAGAAAAGATGCGAGTGAAAATAATGCAAGTAAAAAGTGAAAGTGAAAAATTACATCTATTTATAGGTAAAACTTCTGAGGGTAGAATGGGCATAGTCTTTCAAATTTTTACACATTGGGTAACGTAAGTTTTTAAGTTGAAACGACACACCTGAAGACACGTGTTGCTTCATTTAGTCAGAGAAGGCACAACGTTTCATAGAGGAAGTTGAAACGTTTTCTGAAGTGATGTGTCCCTTGGTCTGGCACTGGCGCTCTCTTGACTTAATCATCCAGTGTCAGTGAGTGATCATCCGGAAGTAGTTTTGCTTCCGGTTGGAGTGGTCCTCTTGATCATATTGAGTTATCATCCAGCGCCAGCAAAAGAGTATCCGGAAGTGATTTTGCTTCCGGTTGGAGTCACTTAAGATTTAACATTGTGGAGGACCTCATTTGAGTTGTATCAACTCCATGCTACACATCTGCTCTCAGCCATTTAAGTCAATTAAATCTGGCTTTGTCTTTTTGAGTTATTTTTCTTCTCCATTATCATCCTTGTCGTTGAGGACCAAAAGAAGTTTCAAGAGAGAAATCTTCCATTGAATGACTCAGCATCATTTGAATTGTGATGAATGTCAATTCTCTCTTGTTGCTTTCAGTCTTCTTTCCTACAATATATCAAATAGTCTCTTTTTCTCTTTTCAGTATCCAGACTAGGATCTGACTTGTCAGTTTGTAGGAAATATATGATTCACATGTACCTAAAGATTATTCATTATGAATATGGCATTGCAAATCAACTATGACTATATGCACATGGTTATACATGGTTTCTGATAAAGATAGTCATAAATAGTATGTAGAGTATGAACATTGTGTGGATTTTCTTATTAGCTCTATAATGTTCATGCTTATGATGCTTGTTGTAAAATCTCAATATGTCCATCTAACATTTGTGTAGGAGATTTTACTGTTGCATGCTTCAACCTTAAATGATTCCTTGCTTACCCAAGGAGATCTTTTATACTTATCCTTGGCCTGAAGCACTTTCTTAGGAGAGACAGGATTCGCAGGTTTTCTCCATGTGAGTTGAGACATCCTCTCTCTCTTGTCCTTCTCAGGATAGTTAAATGGAACTCTGTGATAGCTTATCCCTGAGACAAGGTCTTTGTTCCTTGTGGTAGCGCACTGCTTCTTATGATTGAACCAGGTAGTTGCAGCAGTGACATCACCACGAGTTCTCCTTTTTGGAACAAGAGGAACTCTTGATCTTTCCTGCACAAGTAAGGCACTAGAAGGGAGTTTTGGTACCCATTTGTACTTGGGTCCTACATGGTTAGCGCTGGACCTTACTTGTTCTTTGGGAATCCATATATATTTATTTCTCACAGATAAATTTCTCTTAAAATTGCATGTGTGAGAAATGTGACCAGTTCTACCACAATAATGACAGATAATGGGATGATGTTCAGAATCAGATTTCTTATCACTATTATGGTGGTCAGTTTTCTTTTCAAAGACTCTATGTTTATTAACTTTTGAAATCTCAGGGTCTTTTGAAAAATCTTCTTTTATGAGTGGGACTTTGGACTCCTTGGTTGTAGAAGAGGGAATAAGTTTCTCAAGTTCCCTATTCCTTTTTCTTAAGCCTAGAACTTCTTTTGCAAGTTTACAGAATTCATTATGTAGCTCATTATACATATCTTGCAATTCAGAAGTTTCAAGTTTAGGTACCTCATTTTCTTCAGCTTCTGAATCTTCTAGGCGGAGATCCACACTCTCTTTGCTGATACTAGCTTCCACTACATCACCATCCAGTAGCTCATCAAAGGTGAATTCACAGGGAGCACATAGTGAGCTTTGGACAGCCTTAACTTCAAGAAATTGGTTAGAAGCATACACAGTATCAAGAGTGTTCCAAATATCTATAGCCCTAGAGCAATGTTTAATTTTCTGGTAATCATTGTCAGATAAACTTTTGTGCAAAATTTGCATTGCTCTAAGGTTTAAGTAGAATAAACTTTTGTCCTCTTCTGTCCAATTTACTTTTGGTTTGAAATCAGAGTCCTTTTCAAAGACATCCCACATTTTGAAATCAGTGGATAGTATAAAACTTTTCATCCTTCCCTTCCATAAGTAAAAATCAGCATTTTCTAATACAGGTGGGATAGTATGATCAAAACCTTCAAAACATATTTTGTAACCCAAATCAGCCTAGGTCTTTGCACTTGAGATCGTTGAATCCTTTAAACAAGTGACCTGGCTCTGATACCAAATGAAAAGCGTGGCTGTCACCCAAGAGGGGGGGTGAATTGGGTGAGGGAATAAAACTTTTAAATCTTCTTCTCGTAAGACTGCTTGTGCTTGGTGATGATATTTACGAAGTAGTGATATGCACAAGTCAGTATGTTATGTGATGCAAAATAGAATGTTTGAATGTAAATTTATGCACACATAAATTTATCCTGGTTCGGTCACCCAGACCTACATCCAGTCCCCAGGCTCCACCTGAGATTTTCAATCCACTATTCTTGTTTAAACCGGCACAAGAGAAGCCTTTACACTTTAGGTTTTACGAACACGAGTTCACCTAACAACCCACAGGTTTTACAACGGGTTCACCTGCAAACCTTACAAATGCAAGTTTTACGGGCTAACTTGCAACCTATGGAGATTTAGAAAACTTCTAAATGCTCCCCCTTACAAATGTAAGATTACAATTATGTTCACTCTATGAACTGATTGTGATAAACACTTAAGCACAAAAGACTCTCTCTAAGAGTAGATGATGTTACTCACTTAAGTACAAAATGAATCACTCTCTAAGAATATTACATATCAAAGTCCGAGAGTAGAAGATGAGAGGAATAATATTTTCGGACAATAAGCTCTGTTCTCTCTCTCTCTTTTATATTCGGCTTCATAGGCTTCGGTGGCAGGTTGAATATGAACGTTTGAATAAAGCCGTTAATCCTATGTTACCGTTGAGAAGTACATCTTCATTAATGCTTAGCAGGGTTGACTTGCTTTATCTCTGAAAAGTAGTTCTGACACCTCTGCTCTGACAAAAGCATTCTGACTTCTGAGTATGTGATGTTTACTCTTGTACTCTTGCTGACGGATGATCATCATTCATCCGCAAGTGGTAATCTTGCTCCGCAAGTGTTAAGCTCTGAGTCCCAATGTCAAGAGTCTTTCCATCCGGAAGCTCTTTTGCATCCGGAAGCGTGACCATGTTCTGCACATACTGGTTAGTCCAACATAGCAATATATATATATGAATTATACATGCTGTGGGAAGCTTGATCGCTATGGGGAGTAGTTTACTTAGACTGTGTTCTGATTTGGTCTATGATGTATCCGGAAGCATTCTTACATCCGGAAGTAAAACCACTGGATGAAGGATTTTTGTTCACTATAACTCACTCTCGCTTAGTGTATTTCATTCCAACACTCAGCGCTAGTCACTAAGCTATCGGAAGCACTTTTACTTGACGTAGTGAACTTACTGACGCTTAGGGATATGTTTCTTTTATCAGCCTGTGTCAGTTTAAATCCAACAGGAAGTAATTTCACTTGACGAGGCTGATTTACTGACGCTTGGGGTCATTCTACTCTATCAGTCTGCGCCAGTCTAAATCTAACAGGAAGTGCTTTCACTTGGCGAAGTAGACTCACTGACGCTTGGGGTGATATCAATTCTATCGCTCTGCGCCAGTCTAAGTCTAACAGGAAGTGCTTTCACTTGGCGAAGTAGACTTACTGACGCTTGGGGTAATATCTATTCTATCGCTCTGAGCCAGTCTAAGTCTAACAGGAAGCAAACTCACTTCCGGTTGAGTTATAGCTTAGTCTTAAGGTTTGTGTACCTAATTCTCATGGACTAAGTTATTTCCCTAGTGATTTTCTTGCTGACGCTGGGGGATGAAAACTTCATCCGCATGCGCAAGTCCTAATCTATCCGGAAGTAAATCCTCATCCGGAAGCATTCTTATTTGGGATCCTATGTTATCCTATTGCTTCCTAGGCACTTGGTCTAATCCTCTATATTTTAGTCTTCATCAAAACTTAAGATTCTAACAACTTTCTCTCTCCTCTAACAAACTCTCTCAACTCCATCTTCATCTTCTTCACTTCGCCGACCACCACCATGTCCAGAACTTCACACCTACCTTCATCCTCCTTCATCTCCATGTCAGGCTAGATCGCCTAGCCTTCTTCTCCAAGGAAATGTGCTTGTAGAATCAACATTTGGCTTCATATACTTGTAATTTGCTCTTTTAGATTCCAAGCTAGATGTAAGTTTTTGCATATGTATGTCTAGATTTAGGCTTGTATAGGTTAGATCATCTTGATTTGAGGTGTTCTACTTAATTGTAGCTTGGAATCTCTCTTTTGTGTTAAGGACATGAAAACCGAGGCTTAATTCTTGTAGTTTCATACATGTATGTGTGTGCGATTAGCTCCTCTTGCATTTATGGAATGAATTTGTTTCTTAAGTACTAGATCTAGTGCTTAATGTTGCTATAGGTATGTTCTTGGCTTGAAAGAGCTTAAACCTTAATTAAATTAGTTAAACTCTTGTAGACTTCTTTGATTAAAGAGATCTTGAGAATTTAACTAGTTTATATTAAGAAGAACAAGTATATGAAGTCCGATTAAACGTAAGCATGGAGTACTTGGAGAAGGAGGTACCTTCCATTCCATACTTTCACACTTTCAATTCTGTTAGTTATAGTTTTTACTAGTTTTAATTAGTCTTAGATATAAAGCTTGCACACAACCTATTTGATAATTTGCTTAACTTGTGATTATTTGACCTAAGAAAGAGATAAAACCGAACTGTGAATTGACCTAGGACTTGCTGCTCACTACTCTAGTTTAATTCTAGTTTTATTTGTTTAGCTCTTTTATAACGACGAAAATGAGTTAAATCAAATTGGCGCCGTTGCCGGTTTGGTTGAATTCTTTCTTGTCTTAGGTTTTTAGTTACATTTTCTTAGTTTTTGTTATAGGTGATTTTTAGTTGTAGGTTTTGAGCATACTTCTGATCTATTCTGGATATTTAACATTGTTTTAGAAGTGTTAGGCTGCTCTCGTTGGCCTTATATTGCTGGAAATTGTGTTCGCTGTACTGAATTTTTGCTTGAACTGTTTCTGACTGGATATTCTATTTGTGTTGGCTGTTGACTGGATACTCTGTTTGTGCTGATGGTTATCTTGTGCATCTGCAAGCATTCATACCTCCTTTTGCTTGAGCTGTTGCATTTCACTTCACTTTGCATCTAGTTGCACTTAGTGACTTTGTATGAACCCTACCTCATCCTTAGTGCCATTGGATAGAGAGATTAATAAGACTCTTAGAGAGCTTAAGAAAAAGAAAAAACACGAGAGGCGAGCCCATAAGCAACCTATAGGATCCACATCTAATCCACCAAATTCATCTGTAGCATCCAATCACACACTTCTAGACCAGCATTTCATTATGGCAGAAAGACGAGAGGACCATAGAGAGCATGAACATGAGCATGAGGGGCATGATAGGCGAGAGCAAGAGGGTGAACAACATTTTAATGGGGATAGGAAACTAAACGATGATGATAGACCTATGCGTGAGTTCACACAGTCATATGCATCGTTTACACCGCAAGGTTTTTATGCTAACCCCGCTAACTTCGAGATCAAAGGATCTCTTCTTGCTCATCTTCCTAAGTTTACAGGATTTCCCCATGAAGATGCTCACACACACTTGCTCGGCCTCTACCACACCTGTTCCTCCATGAAGCCTCCCAACGCTAACCTGGATGATGTTCTGTTGAGAGTGTTCGAATTCTCCTTAGAAGGCAAACCCAAGGAGTGGCTGTTGAACCTTCCTACACATTATGCCACTCTTTCTTGGGAGCAACTTAAGAAGGTGTTTTTAGACCGCTATTTTCCAGTCTCCAAGATATCTAAGTTTTGGACAGGATCACTTGCAACCTTACAATCAGAAGTTTTACTCAAGGCTCACTTGGAACCTTGCTAACTAGCTCCCCCTTACAACCAGCAAGGGTTCAACCTTTACAAATAAAGGATTTTCTAACTTAGTTCTCTTGAAGAACAGATAGTGATACACACTTAAGTACAAGTAATGCTCTTAACACAAGAAGAGACTTAACTACACAGAGTACAAGATAAGTAGATGAAAAGATCACTCAATGAGTTAAATGCTCTTTCTCTTTTCTGGGTAGCTTTGAATGCTTGAAGGACTTCTTTAGTTTCTCTCTCTAGCTTTCTTCAAGATATCAAAGATATTAGTTGGCTTCATAAATGAGGTGAGCTTGTTTATATAGCCTTCAAGTATTCTCACTCTTGGTAGGTGGGTTAGCCGTTTGAATATGGCCGTTTTTCCCAAGTTACCGTTTGTCCTATTAATGCTCCATTAATGCTTAGCAGGGTTGACTTTGCTTTATCTCTGAAAAGTAGTTCTGACACCCCTGCTCTGTCAAAAGCATTCTGACACTGCATTGCTCTGAACGTTCTGACATTCTGATTGCTTGCGGAAGCAAGTCCACATCCGGAAGCAACTTTGCTCAGTGTACTGCATTTGAACGTTAGTCTTAACAATAAAGGCACATACTCACATGCAGTGGGAGTTCACTTAGTCTAAGGGAGTTCTTTTCCATCCGGAAGCACTTTCGCTGGACGTTGGTTTTTGTTCATATTTTCCTCACTGACGCTCAGTGTTATCTATACCAACAGCCAGCGCTAGTCACTAGGCATTCGGAAGTAAATCCACTGGACGTTGGGTTATGGTCACTGGTGCTCAGTGTTATCCATACCCTCAGCCAGCGCTAGTCTTAATACAATCGGAAGCAAATCTACATCCGGAAGCTTCCTAACCTAATCTTAAAGATTTTATCCACTAATGCTCTTAGACTGAGTTATGACTTGGTGATATACTTGCTGTCGCTGGGGGATGAGACGTTCATCCGCGAGCGCTAGTCTTAGTCCATCCGGAAGTAAATCCTCATCCGGAAGCACTCTAGTTTGGGTACTATATTAACCTAGTATTCTCTAAGTATTTGGCTTGTTCTTTCATATTTTAGTCTTCATCAAAACTTAAGATTCTAACATTCTCCCCCTTTTTGATGATGACAAACTTAGTTATCTAATTAAGTTCGTATGAAAGAGCTGAAAGTAATAAGTAGATAAAGTACAAACAACTCAGAGAATTTATCATTAATAAATCAAAAGATTACAAGTCAGAATAATAACATTTACAAATAATCAATGAATATTGCAAAAATTAGCTATGCATGAAAAGTATGAAAAGAAAAGAAAAAGAAAATTCTAAGGTAAAGATGTATGGGGGTTGAGTGGGGTCTAAAGTTGGTGTCTCTTTTTCCTCTCCCTCTCTTTTTGCCTATCTTCATTCTCTTTTTGGAGCTGGGCTAGATGGGCATCCTGCACATTCTTGTCAATCTGAGCAATGATTCTTTGCAGCTCTTCCTCTTCCCTTTCCCTTCTGAGTCTCTCAGACTCAACAGACTCCTCGAAGGCTCTCTTCATGTTTTCGACTTCCTCATAGCCTGGGAACCCTGTTGCATCTGAGAAGGCAGTGACCTCGCCATTGGGGTAGTGAACAGCCCTGATCTTAACATTCCAAACAGGGAAGTTGGGGTCCTCCTCAACTTCCTGGGCTTTCCTCTTCCTCTTGCCTTTCCCCTTTCCTTTGCCCTTGCTCAAAGGCTGAGTAGATTTGGCTCTTGCTCTCTCAGCATCCAGGCAAGCCATCTGACCAAAAGAGATTCTGTCCGTGTACCCATATCTTTCGAATTCTTCAGGAGTCATGTCCTCTATCTCCAACTTGACTTCCTTTAGAATTGGAATGGCTTGTTCAGATGAGATCTCTTGCTCAGCTCGGACAGATGGAGTCTTTTCCTCACTCACAGCAGACTCAGTGGAGGTAGCACTCTTGTTGGCATGCTTTCTAGCAACTGCCTTCTTTCTTGATTCACTGAATTTAACTGCTGGCTCAGATGGAGGAGGAGGGGCAGATGTTTGCTCAGAAGTAGGAGTTTCAGATGTTTGCCCAGAGGATGAAGGAATTGGCTTTGCAATCACAATGGGAGGATGGTTGATCTTCTTCAGCCCATACTTCATCATGATTTCCTCAACTATACTCCGGGCAGGCACAGAGGGTGGAGGCTCAGCAGAAGAGGCTTCTGGCACTTGTTCAGCCTGCTCTGTTTCAGATGAAGGAGGCTCTGATGATGAAGAGGCTGGTTGTGGGATTTCTTCGCTCTGCTCAAAGACAACCATGTCCCATTTGGACCTTTGCTCATCTGACCTCTGCCGTTGCATAAACCGGATGGCTTCCCCTCTGATCAGGCTCTCAGCACCACCCAATTTCTGAGATTCCATGGTACGGCGGAGGGCAGCCGTGATGTCTTCATCTAGCCAGAGGGATGGCTGAGTCAGAACATCCCTTGTGTCCATGGTCCGGCGAAGGGTGATAGCAGCATCTCTCCCCCTTTTGTCATCATCAAGGAGGGTGAGGGCCAGGGAGGACTGAGTGGGTGGAGGGGAGGGTGAGGATTCGGGTGAGGAGGTGGGTGAGGTTTGTTCTGGTGAATCAGGGGGGTTTGGGAAGAGAATGGTGTTTCTTTGGAAGAAGTCAGGGTGGGTGAAGAGGCCTTCAAAAGGGTGGGTGGCTGAGTAGGCGACGGATTGTTTATCTTTCCATGGAAGAGGAGATTGTGGTCTGAGGTAGTAGGTTTGACGGGGGTTAGTAGAGGAGGTAAATGCTAGAGGCTGGGTGATGATGGATTGGGTGTTTGAAGGAGGATTGGTGTGTTAGGGGAAGGTTAGGGGAATGTTGTGGAGATGGGGAGTTGTTGGAGTGAAGTGGTGATTGGCGAGGAGATTGTTGGCGTGAGTCTTGTGTGGAGGTTTGAGGAGATGGTTGATGGTCATTGTTGGGTGAGTCTTGGGGTTGTTGTTCATGATTGGGTGAAGTCTGGGTTTGTTGGTCGTTGTTTGGTGAGGTGTGTGGGTGTTGGTTATTTTGTGGAGGTGGCTGTTGCTGTTGAGTGTTGGGAGGAGGAGGAGGGGGAAGTAAGGGTTAGTTAGGAGGAGGAGAAGGAGGAGGAGGTGGATTTGGAGGAGGGGGTGGTGGTAACTTACCTTGTTGAGGTTGAGGAATCTGGAGGTGTTGGAGGATAAGGTCTAACTTGGCATCTACTCTGGCAAGTTGAGTCTCAACCTGACCCACGCGATCCTCGAGCCTCTGGATGCGCTCCCCTTGCTGTTGGAACCCAACATCATAGTCATTCCGGAGAGGGGCCACTAAGGATTCAGAGAGTTGAAGGAGAATCTCTGCCTTCATCTCTTGGGCAAAGACCTTCACAGTAGCCGGAACTCTCGCAGTTTTGCTTGGCCCGGGATGGGAGTCAACCTCTTGATCCCCTGCGCCAGAAGTAGAGGGGGCTGAGGTTTGAGAGGCACTGCCTGCCTGAGATCCTGATTTAGTGGCCTTGGCCTTCTTGAGGTACCGGATCTTCATCTTGCTGATGTTAATTGCACTCACTAGAGCACACTTAACATTCTCTTCCTCCACATCAGATGTAGCCTTGATCAGATGCTTCTCAAGGAGGAAGGCAAGGATGGTGGGGTAGGGAATATATCCAGCCTTGCTGTTGACCATCCAGCGATGTAGTTCAAGGCTGATCAACTGCCCAGGGTTGATTGGCTGCTGGGAGAGAAGTCTGGGGAACCATGGGTTGTCCAGCAGAGTAAACTCGTTGAAGTTACCTCCCTTGTGTGTCATCATGCGGGAGTAGATATAGTACAAGAGTCTGTGGGAGTCAGACATCCCGGACACCTTCTTCCCTTTGGTGTCATAAAGCTTCTCGAGTTCCTCCTTGCTGAGCTTGAGTGACTCAGGGTAAAGCCACTCATTCATCCCCTCATCTGTAATCCCCATGAGAGCATTGATATCCCTCCAGGTGAAACTGAAGGTTCTCCCCCTGACTGTGGCAGAGAAGGTGAGTCTGCGGATCTGTTCCTTCCCATCCACTTTCTTATGTTTGACCTTCCCAGTGAGAGACTCACAAAATACCTGCAGGACGTTGATGTTGTAGTCCTGGTTGATCCCCAGCCAGGGCACGTATTTTTCCAGAAATGGCCGCAAGTGGGGAAACCCTAGCTCATCAATTTTATCCAGATCCAAGAACATCCCACTGTTGAAGTAGGGCTTGATGGTCTCAAACTTGGAGGAAACATTCTCCAAAGGTCCATCCCTATAGACCAGAGGATCATCCTCCTCTACCCTCTGTCTTTTGGAAGAAGGCTCCTCGCTAAATTGTACCTTCTTCTTCCCTTTTCTCTTAGCCTGTTCTTGTTGTTGCTCAGTCTGCCCAGGCTGTTCTTCGACTTGCCCAGAATGTTCTTGGCGTTCATGATGTTCTTCATGATGTTCATGGGATTTCCCAGATTTCCCAGAGTGCGAATGCCCAGATTTCTTAGATTTCTTGGTTGAAGTGGCTTTCTTTGTGTTGGGGTTCGATTCATGTGAGCCGGCCATTTGTGTGAGGGTTTAGGATTCAAAGAGGTGAAATGCGAAGAAGAAGATGGAAAAAGATGAAGAACACGATGAAGAAGATGAAGAGAATATGCAGAGAGTTTGTGAGTGAAAATTTGAGTAAGTAAAAAGTGAAAGTGAATGTGACTTCCTATTTATATGCAAAGTTACAAAGGGTAAAATGGGCAATAACTCTTCAGATGAAAGCATACGTTTATTCATTGGGTAACGTAAACATTTAATTGGAACAGCGCACCTTTTGACATGTGTCGCTTCACCTTATTAGAGAAGGCACAACTTCTCAAGGAGGAAGATGAAACGTTTCTGAAGTGACGTGTCCTTAGGTTCAGGCACTGGCGCTCTTTCTCGCTTTAGTTCAACACTCAGTGCCAGCAACTGAGCATCCGGAAGTGGTTTTGCTTCCGGTTGGAGTGACGCTCTTGGTCACATTGAGTTGTCATCCAGCGCCTGCAAAGGAGTATCCGGAAGTGGTTTTGCTTCCGGTTGGACTCACTTAAGATTTAACATTGTGGGGGACCTGCAAAAACAATGATTGGCACTCCGATGCCTAAGTTAGTATTGTTGTAGGTTTTAATCAATCAAATAAGCATAGATTTATTTTGAAGGATTAAACTTCATTTGGGTTTACCATTCCCAAATCACCTCTTATGAATGTAAATTGATCAACCCCCAGAGGCTTGGTGAAAATATCAGCAAGTTGTTGCTGTGTGGGGACAAATTGCACTTTGACATCTTTCTTTTGAACATGATCTCTGATGAAGTGATGTCTGACATCAATGTGCTTTGTCCTTGTGTGCTGAACCGGATTCTTGGCGAGGCTAATGGTGCTTGTGTTGTCAAAAAGAATGGGAGCCTCAGGGATTTCCAAGCCAAGATCTCTTAGTTGGTTCTTCAGCCACAACACTTGGGCACAACAACTTGCGGCAGCAATGTATTCTGCCTCTTTGGATGATAGGGACACGCAGGTTTGCTTCTTGCTAGCCCAAGAGACCAGACAACCACCAAGGAAGGCGCATTGACCACTGGTGCTCTTTCTATCAGTTTTATATCCTGCATGGTCAGAGTCAGAGTAAGCCCACAAGAACTCTTGGTTACCTCTGGGGTACCAAAGACCAAGTTCTTGTGTTCCCTCAAGGTATCTTAGGATACGTTTGACACATGTTAAATGTGACTCCTTGGGGTTGGCTTGAAACCTAGCACACATGCCTACACTAAATTGAATGTCAGGCCTGCTTGCCGTTAAGTATAGTAGGGAACCTATCATTCCCCTGTACATGGGCAGGCTGACAGATTTACCCTTTGCGTCAGCATCGAGTGCGGCAGTGGTACTCATGGGAGTGTCATACTCCTTGCATTCATCCATTCCAAACTTCTTGAGTAGCTCTCTGCAGTACTTAGCTTGGGAGATGAAGATCCCATTCTTCTTTTGTTTAATTTGCAGGCCTAGGAAGAATGTTAGCTCTCCCATCATTGACATTTCAAACTCACCCTGCATAGTCTTAGAGAATTCTTCACAAAGCTTTTCATCAGTTGCCCCAAAGATAATATCATCAACATAAATCTGGACAATTAACATATTCCTCTCTTTGTGAAGAATAAATAGTGTATTATCTAGTTTGCCTCTTGAGAAACCCTTGCCCAGCAAAAAGCTGCTGAGTCTCTCATACCAAGCTCGAGGAGCTTGTTTCAGGCCATACAAAGCTTTCTTTAGCCTATACACATGTTTAGGATTCTTGTGATCCTCAAAGCCAGGAGGTTGTTCTACATAAACCTCTTCTTTGATGTAACCATTAAGAAAAGCACTCTTCACATCCATTTGATATAGTCTAAAGCCTTTCATGGATGCAAAGGCTAGAAGAATCCTAATTGCTTCGAGTTTAGCGACTGGAGCAAAAGTTTCTTCATAGTCTATGCCTTCTTCTTGGTTATATCCTTCGGCTACTAATCTGGCTTTGTTCCTTGTGATTTGACCTGTCTCATCCAGTTTGTTTTTGAAGACCCATTTGGTCCCAACTATGGATTGATGAGAAGGCCTTGGGACTAGTTCCCAAACTTGGCTTCGGTCAAATTGATTTAGCTCTTCCTGCATAGAAATAATCCAGTCGCAGTCCTCAAGAGCTTGTTCAACTGAAGTTGGTTCGATTTGAGATAAAAATGCTCCAAACTCAACTTCATTTTGAACCTGCCTTCTGGTTCTGACACCAGAAGAAACATCACCAAGCACTTGATCAAGAGGATGATCCCTGTGATGTCTCCTAGCTGTTGGCAACTGTGCCTCATCAGGCACGGTCTGCACTCTAGGCTCATCACTGGGTTCATCTTCTTCCTTGGGATTGCCTGCTGGTGTTTCTTTTGGTGGTGAAGAAGATGATGGTAATTTTTGAAAATTAAGCATTTCATCATCTTCTGTGGATTGTCCCCATGTAGGAGTTTCATCAAATACAACATGCATTGATTATTCTACAATTCTAGTTCTCATGTTGTATATTCTATATGCCTTACTCCTAAGGGAATACCCTATGAATATACCTACATCAGCTTTTGGATCAAACTTACCCAGATTTAACTTTCCATTGTTATGCACATAGCATTTTGATCTAAAGATTCTGAGGTGGCTGATGTTGGGCTTCCTGCCTTTGTACAGCTCATAGGGAGTCTTGTCCAAGCCCTTGCGGACATAGGCTCTGTTAGAGATATAGCAAGCAGTGCTCATAGCGTCCGCCCAGAACACTTGAGAAACCTCTTTCTCGTTGAGCATGCTTCTAGCCATCTCAGTCAGAACCCTGTTCTTCCTCTCGACCACTCCGTTTTGCTGAGGAGTTCTAGGAGCTGAGAAGTTATGTTCAATACCATTCTGCTCACATAGCTCAGAGAAGCTATGGTTCTCAAACTCTCCTCCATGGTCTGTCCTTATGGCTGTGATTTTGAGGTCTCTCTCATTCTGCACTTTCTTAGCCAGGACAACAAAAACATCAAAAGCATCTTGCTTAGAGGCAAGAAACATAGTCCAAGTGAACCTAGAATAGTCGTCCACCACCACTAGAGCATACAGGTTTCCACCCAAGCTCTTCACTCTCGCTGGCCCAACCAGATCCATATGGATTAGTTCCAAGGGCCTGCTGGTGGAGACTTTTTTCTTGGTTTTAAACGAGGACTTTGTTTGCTTCCCTCGTTGGCAGGATTCACAAATAAAATCATGCTTTACCTTAAAGGATGGAATACCTATAGCTAGCTCCTTTTTAATTAGCATGTCAAGTTGAGTAAAGTTAACATGAGCTAGCCTCTTATGCCAAAGCCAACTGTTCTCATCACTAGATATTAAACATTTTTCTTCCAGTTGTTGACATAAGTCTAGAGTATATAGGTTTTCGTTTCTATTTGCCTTAAGTTTGCATTTTAAGTTGGCCTTATTATCTAAGTTCAGATCCTGCTTATCAACTATTATGCACTCATGTGAATCAAAGGTTACCCAATTTCCTTTGTCAGTGCTCTGGCTCACGCTCAGCAGGTTGTGACAGAGACCGTCTACCAGATAGACGTCTTTCACTGGTCCAACTTCTCCAACTCCAGTGATCTTTCCACTTTGATTTCCTCCAAAGGTAACTGTGGCTCCGTCTTTGATCACTAGAGATTTGAATTTGTCTCTATCTCCAGTCATATGTCTCGAGGATCCTTTGTAGCCTTGGTTCCTTTTGGTACCCATTTATAAGAGCTATTTGCTCCATGCTTCTTGGCATTACAGGTGGACGTGGAGTGTCCTTTCCTGTTACAATAATTACAGAAGCTAAAAGGTGTGGAGCTATGATCAGAGGCTTTATGGAAAAATTTTAGGTAGGGCTTCACCTTTGGTTCCACCCACCTTTTCCCTCTAGGTGTGTATCCTAAGCCAGTCTTGTCCCTATATGCCCTTTGATTCATTAAAATGATATTTAACATTTCAGATCCATTTGTGAATTTTTGTAGGGCATTTTGTAGTTTATCTCTTTCAGCGGAGATTTTGCTGCAATTAGGGCAACTCTCAAGTGTTGGGGCACTGGGTTCTGCTTGGGGAGAACCCTTGCCATCCACTACCGGAAGCTTTCTGGCTTCCGCTAGCTCTTCACTCAGTGAGTCCACCTTGGACTCAAGTGATTCCTTTTTAGTTTTCAACACTTTATAGGCTTTACATAATCGAGAAAATTCTTCATGAACCTCATTGTAAGCCTCTTGTAGTTTAGAGAAAGTTACCTCATTGTCCTCGTGGGTGAGATCAACATCTGAAGGTGCTTCCTCAACATCTTCTCTAGCTACCAGGAAAAGGTTGGCAACCTCTTCCTCATCATCACTTACTTCATCGTCTGAGCTGTTCACCCTGATAGAGGATACGAAGGCTTTTCTTTTGTCTTTCCCCTTTGATCTCTGCAAGCTTGGACACTCAGCCTTGAAGTGGCCAGGCTTTTTACACTCAAAGCATATGGGGGCCTTTTCCTTCTTGTATCCCTTCCTCTGACTGGAATCACCTTTCTGAAAGCCTCCCTTTTTCTTGAAGAACTTTCTGAACTTCCTCACCATCATGGCCATCTCCTCTTCATCCAAATCCTCCTCATCATCCTCATCATCATCATTAATTTCCTTGCTGGGAGCAACAAGGGCAAGACTCTTGGTTTTGGATGAGGCTTGAGGAGCTCTCTGAGCCAGCAAGGTTGGTTCGTATTCGGCCAGAGAGCCAAAGAGTGCAGTGATGGAGCTGGTTGACTCACCTTGGACTTCCTGCAAGATGGTTACTTTGGTGATTCAATCACCTTTTAATACTTTTAGGATCTTGCTTACTTGCTCTCTTTCAGGAATATCTTTTCCCAGGGAGGCTAGGTTATTGATAAGATGGGTGAATCTGAGTTCCAGCTCTCTGATTGGCTCAGTTGGACTTGTCATGGCAAATTTGTGAAATTCTTCTACCGGCATCTCAACTCGTCTTGCCTTCACTCCCTTGGTTCCAGAGTGAGCAGCCTCAAGAGCCTCCCACATATCCTTAGCAGTTTTGTGGTGGCTGATCCTGTGAAACTCCTTATGACTAAGGGCGCATTGAATGTAATGTATGGCCCTGTAGTTTAGTTGGACTAGAGCATAGTCCTCGTTGGTGTATCTGGATCGCTGCTTGGCAAAGCCATCATCATCAAGAGGGGTGTGATCCCCATGTTCAATCACATCCCAGAGTCGGATGTCGCTAGACTTTATGTATGTCTCCATTCGGAATTTCCAGAATGGATAGTTATACCCATCAAAGCCTGGAGGCTTGTTGGGTTGAATAGAGACATCTGGCAGGGAATAGTCTGTATCCATTACTGGATTTTTACTTTCTAGATTCATGGGAATCAAGTCAGAAAGACATGCTCTGATACCAAATGAAAGTAATGGATGCACAAGAGGGGGGGTGAATTGTGCTACAAAATAAAAGCTCAAATAAAATCAACACAAGAGTTTATACTGGTTCGGTCTACCTGACCTACGTCCAGTTCTCAACCACCCAGGCTGAGTTCCACTATCCCCAGGTTTTACAACGGGTGCACCGGAACCTTTACAACCACAAGTTTTGGACAAGATCACTTGCAACCTTACGATCAGAAGTTTTACTCAAGGCTCACTTGGAACCTTGCTAACTAACTCCCCCTTACAACCAGCAAGGGTTCAACCTTTACAAATAAAGGATTTTCTAACTTAGTTCTCTTGAAGAACAGATAGTGATACACACTTAAGTACAAGTAATGCTCTTAATACAAGAAGAGACTTAACTACACAGAGTACAAGATAAGTAGATGAAAAGATCACTCAATGAGTTCAATGCTCTTTCTCTTTTCTGGGTAGCTTTGAATGCTTGAAGGACTTCTTTAGTTTCTCTCTCTAGCTTTCTTCAAGATATCAAAGATATTAGTTGGCTTCATAAATGAGGTGAGCTTGTTTATATAGCCTTCAAGTATTCTCACTCTTGGTAGGTGGGTTAGCCGTTTGAATATGGCCGTTTTCCCAAGTTACCGTTTGTCCAATTAATGCTCCATTAATGCTTAGCGGGGTTGACTTTGCTTTATCTCTGAAAAGTAGTTCTGACACCCCTGCTTTGTCAAAAGCATTCTGACATTGCATTGCTCTGAACGTTCTGACATTCTGATTGCTTGCGGAAGCAAGTCCACATCCGGAAGCAACTTTGCTCAGTGTACTGCATTTGAACGTTAGTCTTAACAATAAAGGCACATACTCACATGCAGTGGGAGTTCACTTAGTCTAAGGGAGTTCTTTTCCATTCGGAAGCACTTTCACTGGACGTTGGTTTTTGTTCATATTTTCCTCACTGACGCTCAGTGTTATCTATACCAACAGCCAGCGCTAGTCACTAGGCATTCGGAAGTAAATCCACTGGACGTTGGGTTATGGTCACTGGTTCTCAGTGTTATCCATACCCTCAGCCAGCGCTAGTCTTAATACAATCAGAAGCAAATTTACATCCGGAAACTTCCTAACCTAACCTTAAGGATTTTATCCACTAATGCTCTTAGACTGAGTTATGACTTGGTGATATACTTGCTGTCGCTGGGGGATGAGACGTTCATCCGCGAGCGCTAGTCTTAGTCCATCCGGAAGTAAATCCTCATCCGGAAGCACTCTAGTTTGGGTACTATATTAACCTAGTATTCTCTAAGTATTTGGCTTGTTCTTTCATATTTTAGTCTTCATCAAAACTTAAGATTCTAACAATGATAAGCTGTACAATTCTATCAAGAGGCTGACTGAGAGCCTAATGAAATGCGTGGCTGTCACCCAAGAGGGGGGGGGGTGAATTGGGTGAGGGAACTTACTGTCGTGGTGAACTTACTGTCACTTAGGGTTATACTTCTTTTATCAGCCTGTGCAAGTCTAAATCTAACAGGAAGCAATTTCGCTTGACGAGGCTGATTCACTGACGCTTGGGGATATATCTATTCTGTCAGCCTGCGTCAGTCTAAATCCAACAGGAAGTGTTTTCACTTGGCGAAGTAGACTCACTGACGCTTGGGGTAATATCTATTCTATCGCTCTGCGCCAGTCTAAGTCTAACAGGAAGCAACTTCACTTGACGTTGCATTTTCACTGACGCTCGGGGTTATATCTAGTTTATCAACCTGCGCCAGTCTAAATCTAACAGGAAGCAATTTCACTTCCGATTGAAACATAGCTTAGTCTTAAGGTTGTGTACTAATTCTCATGGACTAAGTTATTTCCCCAGTGATTTACTTGCTGACGCTGGGGGATGAAAGCATTCATCCGCGTGCGCAAGTCCTAATCTATCCGGAAGTGATCTTGCATTCTCAAGTGATCTAACTCAGGATTCTAACCATGTCATCTAATCCTTCCTAAGTGTTGATTATGTTCTCTTAAGTACTAGACCATATCATACCTTAGTCACCATCAAAACTTAAGATTCTAACATTCTCCCCCTTTTTGATGATGACAAACCCATAGATGACTAGAGAACATAATTAAACTTAGATCACTTCCAGAGCTATATTTCATTCCAAGTGATGACAAACCCATAGATGACTAGAGAACATAATTAAACTTAGATCACTTCCAGAGCTATATTTCATTCCCAGTTCTCTCCCCAGATATCTTATCTTTCAGCTCTAGACATCTCATGTCTCATCTCTAGACATCTCGTGTCTCATTTCTTCTCATTTCTCTCCCCCTTTTGGCTTCATCAAAATTCAACAAGTGCAAGCTAGCCTTAGGGATGGGGATACTTCTATCGTTCTCCTAGGAATGGGCTTTCTACCTAATATTTCTCCCTATTCTCCCTAAATATTATGTAGGATAACTAAACAGTGTGAGACAGAAGGAAGAAAATATTGATTCAGTATTCTAAGTGTGTTTACTCTCCCTAACCATAATGCAAGATATCAGAACATGTTTTGCAAGGATTAAGTCTAGATCAAAACATACAAAAACAGTTCCTTTTTTTTTGAAGGTGAAAATTCTTTTTAAATATAAAAGACATCAAAAGTACTTTTGACCCTCTTGAAATGATTAACATGATATCAAAATAATTTTGGTGCGTTTAAAATGATGATTATGATATCAATTGAAAATTTGTGATTTTAAATTCGTGATACCAAATGAAATCAAATGAAATACGTGAGTTTGAACTTGTGATATCAAATGAAATGATTGAATGCCAAGTGAAATTTGTGATACCATATGAAAATGAAATCAAGTCAAATGAAATTTGTGAGATTAAAATACCAAAAGTAATTTCCAAATAAATTGCATCACAGCATCTCAAGAGTTTATTATCGATGACAGCATGTAACTCTCTATTTTTCAAGGGATCATTATCGAGTAATGTCCATTTACTTCTCTTCTATATTTAAGATTAATCATTACAGAATCAAGAAAGGAAGCATATAAGAGAGGTATGTTATCAATTACTTTCCAGCGTGTCATATAAAGGATACAGATGTGTGAGCTAGGATGATTTTCTAAAACAGTGAATGATTTTGAAGTCAATGCAGATTGAGAAAAGAAATCCTAAATTGACACCCTTACCAATGCCATGTATGCATCATATATAAGAGCTGGTAAGGTGTAGATGTTACCACAGATGAGGAATCTCCAGACTCTATTAGACTCATGAATCTTAATCATATGCAGATAAGCATGCTTCCTGACATCTTCAAGAGATGTGCTATCTCAAGTGGAAACCCCTAGTGCAAGTGCTTTGATGATTCGCTTCGGCAAGCTGAGCTACAACCAAAAGCAGACATGACTGGGCAGTCACTCTACTCTTCCCATGGTTCAATAGTTGGCCTGCTATCGAAAGCGCTGATTGTTGCGAAAGCATCCTTGCTCAAACTTGATGATTGGGCCTTCATGTGCTTGAGGAAACAAGTGCTTTTCTGTTGGACAGTGAAAGAACTTAAGATTTAACATTGGAGACCATCCTCTGGACATTCAAGTCAATCTGTGTCAATCAGCACAAGTTAATAATTTTAAGAAATCATGCTTGCTAATTGGTTTAAGAAAATATGAGTAATGATTATGTGAAAACTAATTTTGAAATTGTCTATACGTTCACATAGTTTCACTATCAAGACATGAACTCTATTTACTCTCATAGATAAATATCAATGTGATAGTACAGAGAGTATCAAACAGGTGGCATATTTTCAGAGTTTCATAAGTAAGTATAGTTCAATAAATATGCCTCAAGGATGTTCATGTTAGATCATGAAGACATGTGAATTATTAACACAATGAAATTTTGAAAAAATCTTCATCCTCACAAAATAGTTTGATTTTAAGACTAAATCCGGTTTACAAATACAACCAAATTTCAGCATATGATTACGAGAATAATTTCCAAATTTTAGCTCAAGTTCTTCTAGATATGCTCAGTGTGATCTCATTGTTCTTAGGATATCAACAAGCTTGAAATTAATACAGATTATAGCATGCTTGTGATACTATGCCATGTTTTACAGATCTTAGCAGAGTTCAATTCAGGGCATTTCCTAAGATTTCTAATGCATGTCAGACAAGAGAGAGTCTATCCATTTAATTTCACAACAGAATATGTAAGGGATAGAAATGCTCATGTGTATTGGCGAGAGTTTCTCAGGTTTGGTATAGCCATTCCACACATCTTGATAAGAGACATTTTCGTTGCCATTCTCTCTTGGTTATATTCATTGTTCAAGCTTCAATAATCTGTGTCAACATTCTTAAACCACAAACTTGAACTGAGATCATTAGTAGATTGAGAACTTAAAGATGTAATTAAGAGGGATGTATTGTTCTCGAAACCATAGCTGCTTATGCATTGAAAAACTTGATGCAAGAGATACCACATGAAATGGAAAATCTATCATGCACTTAGAGATTACTTGCTATGTGTACGGCATGGTGAATCTATCATGACTATATGCACAAGGATATACAAAGTTTTTGATCAAGATAATTATGGACAGTATGTGGATCATGAACATTATTAATTTCCTTAAGCTTTCTTCTATGATTAATACAATGTTCACATCTTTGGACGCTTAATGTAAAATCTCAATAAGTCCATCTAACATCAGCATAGGAGATTTTACTATCAAATGCTTCGTTGCTAAGTGATCCCTTGCTTACCCAAGGAGATCTTCTATACTTACCCTTGGTTCGAAGCACTTTCTTCTGAGAGGTAGGATTCAAGAGCCTTTTCAATGTTGATCGAGGAATCCACTCTCTCTTGTTCTTCTCAGGATAGTTGAAAGGAACTCTGTGGTAGCTCATCCTTGAGATAGAACCATTGTTCCTTATGGTGGTGCACTGCTTCCTATGATAGGATCAGTTGGTTGTAGTAGTTGTATCACCACGAGTTCTCTTCTTTGGGGCAAGAGGAACTCTTGATCTTTCCTGCTCAAGTAAGGCACTAGGAGGATGTTTTGGTACCCATTTGTACTTGGGTCCTACTTGGTTAGCACTGGACCTTACTTGTCCTTTACGAATCCATACAAACTTATTTCTCACATTTGAATTCCTTCTAAGACTGCATGTGTGAGAAATATGTCCTAATCTACCACAATAATGACAGATAATGGAATGATAATCAAAATGGGTTTTCTATCATTATCATGGTTAGTTTTCTTTAGAAAAGCTTTTTCTTCCTTTGAAATTTCAGTTTCTTTTGAAAGCTTTTCTTTTTCCTTCAACAAGTGTTTACAATCAAAACCCCTTTTTTTTTAAGACATGTTGAAGTTTTCCTATCCTTTTCTTTTAAGCCCAGAAGTTCTTTTGCAAGTTTACAATATTCGGTATATAACTCATTGTATGCATCTTGCAATTCAGTAAGTTCAAGTTCAGATCCAGATACCTCACTTTCTGAATCTTCTAGGCAGAAATGGATACTCTCTTTACTGGAGCCTGCTTCCTCAATGTCAGCTTCCAGAAGCTCATCAGTAGATGATCCACAAAGAGCACGAGTTGAGCTTTGGACAGTTAGGTACAATGGTATGATCAAAGCCTTTGGAAAAACATTTTAACCCACATCAGCCAAGGTCTTTACACTTGAGATCGTTGGATCCTTTAAACAAGTGACCTGCTCTGATACCAAATGAAATGCGTGGCTGTCACCCAAGAGGGGGGGGGGTGAATTGGGTGAGGGAATAAAACTTTAACACTTTTCGAAAAAACTGCTTGTGCTTGGTGATGATGTTACTGAGTAATGGTATGCACAAGTCAGTATGTTATGTGATGCAAAAAGAATGTTTAAATGTAAGTTTATGCACACATAAATTTATCCTGGTTCGGTCACCCAGACCTACATCCAGTCCCCAGGCTCCACCTGAGATTTTCAATCCACTATTCTTGTTTAAACCAGGCACAAGAGAAGCCTTTACACTTTAGGTTTTATGAACACGGGTTCACCTAACAACCCACAGGTTTTACAACGGGTTCACCTGCAAACCTTACAAACGCAAGTTTTACGGGCTAACTTGCAACCTATGGAGATTTAGAAAACTTCTAAATGCTCCCCCTTACAAATGTAAGATTACAATTATGTTCACTCTATGAACTGATTGTGATAAACACTTAAGCACAAAAGACTCTCTCTAAGAGTAGATGATGTTACTCACTTAAGTACAAATGAATCACTCTCTAAGAATATTACATATCAAAGTCCGAGAGTAGAAGATGAGAGGAATAATGTTTCAGACAATAAGCTCTGTTCTCTCTCTCTCTTAGTTCTTCTGAATGTAGATGTTCCTTTTATACCAGCCTCTAACTATCCAACCGTTGGAGAGGCAATAAGGTCGTTTGAATATAGCCGTTGGGGCCTTGTTTACGTTGTCCTCATTAATGCACAGCAGGGTTGACTTTGCTTTATCTGAAAAGGTGCTTTGTCCAGCTGTTCTGTCAACACTGTTCTGACAACACTGTTCTGGCAAAAGTCGTTCTGACATCTATACACTGTACGGTCAGACTCTTGCTTGTTGTCAGATGAGGACTTCGTTCCTCAAGCATAAGTCCAGGATGTTAAGAGACTCACTATCGGAAGCTCTCTTGCTATCTAAAGTGAAGCTCGTGGACTCTAACATTTTGCTTGCTATCACATAGAGGAACTTTGTCTTCCAAGCACTTGTCCATGAATGATAAGAGTGCTTTGCTATTGGATGCTCTCTTGCTATCAGAAGCTCTCTTATGGACTCTGACTCTTGTGGGCAGTATGAGCTTTGACACCTTGAATGAATCTTCAGATTATATTCTCCTTATCTCTCATACTCCTCATGCTTGGTAGGTAACAATGTTGTTTGAATATCTGTTATCCTCTTGTTACCGTTGGAAGGAACATCTTCTTAAATGCTTAGCAGAGTTGACTTGCTTTATCACTGAAAAGTAGTCCTGACACCTCTGCTCTGACAAAAGCATTCTTACTTCTGAGTATGTGACATTTTCTCTTGTACTCTTGCTGACGGATGATCATCGTTCATCCGGAAGTGGCAATCTTGCTCTGCAAGTGTTAATCTCTGAAATCCAATGCCAAGAGTCTTTGCATCCGGAAGCTCAGTTGCATCCGGAAGTGTGATTAAGTTCTGCACATACTGGTTAGTCCAACATAGCAATATATATAATCAGATATAGTAAAACTATACATGTTGTGGGAAGTTTGCTATGGGAAGTAGTCTTACTTAGACTATGTTCTGACTTAGTGTAATGTCTACTGACTCTAAGGGATCTCTATTCCAATAGTCAGCTTAAGTCTCGTTAGTTTACTCTAAGTCTTCCTAAGTGACTCAGTGTGTCATTTGTTCATGCTATGTATATTAAGTCAACACACAATCACATGAAGTGGGAGTTTACTTAGTCTAGGATGTATCCGGAAGCACTTCTACATCCGGAAGTACTTTCACTTGATGAAGGATCTAGCTCACCATCACTTACTCTCGCTCAGTGTATTTCATTCCAACAGTCAGCGCTAGTCACTGAGCTATCAGAAGCACTTTTACTTGTCGTGGTGAACTTACTGTCACTTAGGGTTATACTTCTTTTATCAGCCTGTGCAAGTCTAAATCTAACAGGAAGCAATTTCGCTTGACGAGGCTGATTCACTGACGCTTGGGGATATATCTATTCTGTCAGCCTGCGTCAGTCTAAATCCAACAGGAAGTGTTTTCACTTGGCGAAGTAGACTCACTGACGCTTGGGGTAATATCTATTCTATCGCTCTGCGCCAGTCTAAGTCTAACAGGAAGCAACTTCACTTGACGTTGCATTTTCACTGACGCTCGGGGTTATATCTAGTTTATCAACCTGCGCCAGTCTAAATCTAACAGGAAGCAATTTCACTTCCGATTGAAACATAGCTTAGTCTTAAGGTTGTGTACTAATTCTCATGGACTAAGTTATTTCCCCAGTGATTTACTTGCTGACGCTGGGAGATGAAAGCATTCATCCGCGTGCGCAAGTCCTAATCTATCCGGAAGTGATCTTGCATTCTCAAGTGATCTAACTCAGGATTCTAACCATGTCATCAAATCCTTCCTAAGTGTTGATTATGTTCTCTTAAGTACTAGACCATATCATACCTTAGTCACCATCAAAACTTAAGATTCTAACATAAGTCGCATGGACGGACGTTTTGTACAGCCTACTGCTGGTGTTGATGACTCTATGGCCCAGGTGGCCTCATCTTGTGCTCACTGTGGCACGCCGATGCACTTATCCTCTGACTGTCCATCCCAAGCGGAAGTGGCGGCCATGTATAACAATGCTAGGCCTCAAGCCAAATATGATCCTTATTCTTCCACGTACAATCCGGGATGGAGGGACCACCCGAACTTCAAGTGGGGGGGAGGTTCAAACCAAGCCCCAAATTCCAACTCCATCCAACCACAGCAACGGCCTAAGTGGGGGGGAGGCAATTTCCAAGCTTCCAATACCTATCCCTCACAACAAGGCTATGGATCATACCAAGGGAGACCTAATTCTAATGCCCAACGGTACAGGCCGAGTCAACAAGCCAATGTTCCTCCTCCTTTTATGAAAAATGATAATCCAACTCATGCTCCACGTAACAACATGGTGGGATCTCAATCCTATGATCCTTCGTCTAGCTCTTTGATATCTCAACAAGACATGATGGACCAGATGATGTCAAGTGTAATGGCGAAGGTTGCTGAGAGCATGAAGAAGCAGCAGGAAGAATTTACCACCTTAATGTCTCAAAATGATGAATAATAAAGCAGAGCAAGATGCAAAGAAAGGTGGATTGCCGTCTAATGTGGTGATTAATGTTAGAATCTTAAGTTTTGATGAAGACTAAAATATGAAAGAACAAGCCAAACACTTAGAGAATATTAGGTTAATATAGAACCCCAAACAAGAGTGCTTCCGGATGTGGATTTACTTCCAGATGGACTAAGACTAGCGCTTTCGGATGAACTTCTCATCCCCCAGCGACAACAAGTATATCACCAAGTCATAACTCAGTCTAAGAGTATTAGTGTATAAAATCCTTGAGACTAAGTTAGGAAGCTTCCGGATGTAGATTTGCTTCCGATTGTATTAAGACTAGCGCTGGCTGTTGGTATGGATAACACTGAGCGTCAGTGACCATAACCCAACGTCCAGTGGATCTGCTTCCGAATGCTTAGTGACTAGCGCTGGCTGTTGGTCGAACACTGAACGTCAGTGAGTTAAGTGTGAACATAAACCAACGTCCAGTGAAAGTGCTTCCGGATGTGGAAGTGCTTCCGGATGGAAAAGAACTCCCTTAGACTAAGTGAACTCCCACTGCATGTGAGTATGTGCCTTTATTGTTAAGACTAACGTTCAAATGCAGTACACTGAGTAAAGTTGCTTCCGGATGTGGACTTGCTTCCGCAAGCAATCAGAATGTCAGAACGTTCAGAGCAATGCAGTGTCAGAATGCTTTTGACAGAGCAGAGGTGTCAGAACTACTTTTCAGAGATAAAACAAGTCAACTCTGCTAAGCATTAATGGAGCATTAATTAGGCAAACGGTAACTTGGGATAAACGGCCATATTCAAACGGCTAACCCACCTACCAAGAGTGAGAATACTTGAAGGCTATATAAACAAGCTCACCTTCATTTATGAAGACAACTAATATCTTTGACATCTTGAAGAAAGCTAGAGAGAGAAACTAAAGAAATCCTTCAAGCATTCAAAGCTACCCAGAAAAGAGAAAGAGCATTTAACGCATTGAGAGTTCTTTTCATCTACCAATATTGTACTCTTTGTTGTTAAGTCTCTACTTGTATTAAGAGCATTGATTATACTTAAGGGTGTAACATTATCCGTTCTTCAAGAGAACTAAGTTTAGAAAATCCTTTAGTTGTAAAGGTTGAACCCTTGCTGGTAGTAAGGGTGTTAGAATCTTAAGTTTTGATGAAGACTAAAATATGAAAGAATAGGCCAAGTACTTAGAAAGCAATAGGTTAACATAGGATCCCAAGTAAGAGTGCAACCGGATGTGGATTTACTTCCGGATAGACTAGGACTCGCGCACGCGGATGAATGTTTCATCCCCCAGCAGCAGCGAGTAACTCACTAGGGAAATAACTTAGTCCATGAGCATTAGGTACACAAAACCTTAAGACTAAGGTATGATTCAACCGGAAGTAAAGTTGCTTCCTGTTAGATTTAGACTGGCGCAGGCTGATAGAATAGAATAACCCCAAGCGTCAGTGAAAAAGCCACGTCAAGTGAAATTGCTTCCTGATAGATTTAGACTGGCACAGACTGATAGAGGTGATATAACCCTAAGCGTCAGTGAATCAGCCACGTCAAGTAAAATTGCTTCCTGTTAGATTTAGACTGGCACAGGCTGATAAAAGAGATATAACCCTAAGCGTCAGTGAGTTCACCACGTCAAGTAAAAGTGCTTCCGATAGCTTAGTGACTAGCGCTGACTGTTGGAATGAAATACACTGAGCGAGAGTAAGTGATAGTGAGTTAGATCCTTCATCAAGTGAAATTGCTTCCGGATGTAGAAGTGCTTCCGGATACATCATAGACTAAGAGAACACCCACTGCATGTGACTGTGATTATATTGCTAAACTAACGTTCAAGTGCAGCACACTAAGTAAGGTTGCTTCCGGATAAGAAGTTGCTTCCGCAAGCAACCAGAATGTCAGAACGTTCAGAAATGCAGTGTCAGAATGCTTTTGTCAGAGCAGAGGTGTCAGGACTACTTTTCAGAGATAAAGCAAGTCAACCCTGCTAAGCATTAATGAAGATGTACTTCACAACGGTAACTTGGGATTAACGGCTATATTCAAACGGACATATTCAACCTGCCGCCCAAGCCTTTGAAGCCGAGTATAAAAGGAACATCTACATTCAGAAGAGTTGTAAGAAGAATAGAGTCTATTGTCTGAGAAATTGTAATCTACATTCTTCTTATCTTCTTCTCTCTAATCTTAGAGCTGTAACATTCTCAGAGAGTAATTCAGTTGTACTTAAGTGAGTAACATCATCTACTCTTAGAGAGTCATTTGTACTTAAGTGTTTATCACAATCAGTTCATAGAGTGAACATATAACCAAATCCTCTAATTAATAGAGGCTGTTCTAAAGCTTGTGCTTGAAGAACAGAATTGTTATCTTACAAAAGTGAGGGGGAGCATTTAGAGGTTTTCTAAATCTCCATAGGTTGCAAGTTAGCCCGCAAAACTTGTGGTTGTAAGGTTGCAGGTGATCCCGTTGTAAAACCTGTGGTTGTAAAGGTTTGCAGGTTAGCCCGTGGTAAAACCTGTGGGTTGTTAGGTGAACCCGTGCTCGTAAAACCTAAAGTGTAAAGGCTTTCTTGTGCCTGATTCAAACAAGAAGTTTAGTGGATTGAAAATCTCAGGTGGAGCCTGGGGACTGGATGTAGGTCTGGAAGTGACCGAACCAGGATAAATTTGTGTGTGCTTATTTTGTTTGATTAATCTACACATCAAGCACCACACCACTAGATACTCACTTGTGCTTGGGGTAATACATCATCATTCTCATCAAGCACAAGGAGTAATACTTTAAAAGGAAGAATTTTTATAAGTTTTATTCTGCCACCCAATTCACCCCCCCTCTTGGGTGACAGCCACGCATTTCATTTGGTATCAGAGCAAGGTCACTTGTTTAAAGGATCCAACGATCTCAAGTGCAAAGACCTAGGCTGACTTGGGTTATAAAATGTGTTTTGAAGGTTTTGATCATACTATCCCACCCTTGTTAGAAAATACTGATTTTTACTTATGGAAGGCAAGGATGAAGAGTTTTGTGCTATCCTCGGATTTCAAAATGTGGGATGTCTTTGAAAATGATTCTGATTTCAAACCAAAAGTAAATTGGACTGAAGAGGAGAAAAATTTATTTTACTTAAACATTAGAGCAATGCAAATTTTGTACAAAAGCTTAACTGACAGTGATTTCCAGAAAATTAAACATTGCTCTAATGCTAGAGATATTTGGAACACTCTTGATACTTTGTATGCTTCTAATCAATCTCTTGAAGTTAAAGCTGTCCAAAGCTCATTTTGTGCTCCCTGTGAATCCACCTTTGATGAGCTACTGGATGGTGATATAGAGGAAGCTAGCATCAGTGAAGAGAGTGTCGATCTGTGCCTAGAAGATTCAGAAACTGAAGAAAATGAGGTACCTGAACTTAAACCTTCTAAATTGCAAGACACTTATAATGAGTTACATATTGAATTTTGTAAACTTGCAAAAGAAGTTCTAGGCTTAAGGAAAAAGAATAGGAAACTTGAGGAATTTATTCTTTCTTCCACATCCAAGGAGTCCAAAGTTCTATTCTTAAAAGAAGAGTTTTCAAAAGACCCTGAGATTTCAAAAGTTAACAAACATAAAGTCTTTGAAAAGAAAACTGACCAATACAATAATGACAAGAAATCTCATTCTGAACATCACTTCGTTATCTGTCATTATTGTGGTAGAACAGGTCATGTTTCTCACACATGCAATTTTAAAAGAAATTTAAATGTGAGGAACAAATATGTATGGATCCCCAAAGGACAAGTAAGGTCCAGTGCTAACCATGTAGGACCCAAGTACAAATGGGTACCAAAACTTCCTTCCAGTGCCTTACTTGTACAGGAAAGATCAAGAGTTCCTCTTGCCCAAAAGAAGAGAGCTCGTGGTGATGTCACTGCTGCAACCACCTGGTACAATCATAAGAAGCAGTGCACTACCACAAGGAACAAAGGTTTTGTCTCAAGGATGAGCTATCACAGAGTTCCACTCAACTATCCTGAGAAAAACAAGAGAGAGAGGATGTCTCAATCAACAAGGAGAAAGCCTATGAATTCAGTCTCTCCTAAGAAAGTGCTTCAGGCCAAAGATAAGTATAGAAGATCACCTTGGGTAAGCAAGGGATCACTTAAGGTTGAAGCATGCAATAGTAAAATCTCCTATGCAAATGTTAGATGGACTTATTGAGATTTTACATCAAGCATTATGTATATGAACATTATATTTCTTACAAGAGTCTCTCACAATGTTCATAGTCTACATGCTGTCATGATCAAAATATATATATATATATATATATATATATATATATATATATATATATATGTATATCCTTGTGCATATAGTCATAATTGATTTGCAATGCCATATTCATAGTGAATAATCCTTAGGTGCATGAGAATTACATACTTCCTACAAACTGACAAGTCAGATCCAAGTCTGGATACTGAAAAGAGAAAAAGGGGGTTATTTGATATCTTGTAGGAAAGAAGACTGGAAGCAACAACAAGATTCAAGACTGTACAACAGATGAGATATTTGTCATATTTTGATGAGTCATCCCTCATGTCTGCTTCCTAATGCACAAAAGTCGATGACCGTGCAAGTCTGTTCATTTCTCACTTGAATGACATACTAGGGATCTAGAGTTAGAGCTTAATCACCAAAAAGCAACAAGGAGGGAAAGAGAATTGACATTCATCACAATACAAATGATGCTTAGTCATACTAAATCAATCAATGGAAGATTTCTCTCTTGATACTCTTTTTGGCCTTCAATGACAAGGATGATGATGGAGAAGAAAGATAAGTGAAACTTTATTCCTCTCATCACCAAATATTTTTGGTGGGTGATGGTGATTTCTTCATCTCTATTTGCTTGACTCTGTCCTTTGGTTCAGCTCTCAACATTGTACTTCTTCTCCTGACATTAATGTTGAAGTTGTGAGGAAGTACAAAAAGGCAAAGCCAAATTTAATTGACTTAATTGGGCTGGGAGCAGATGTGTGGCATGGAGTTGATACAACTCAAATGAAGTTTCATCCATACTTGAAAATGAGGAGATTTGATAGAATTATATTCAACTCCCCACATGCAACATGGCAGAGAAGATAACCTCTCCATGATTATGAAACACAAGAACTTGGTCTTTGGTATCCCAGAGGTAACCAAGAGTTCTTGTGGGCCTATTCTGACTCTGACCATGCAGGTTATAATACAGATAGAAAAAGCACCAGTAGACAATGCGCCTTCCTTGGTGGTTGTCTGGTGTCTTGGGCCAGCAAAAAGCAAACCTGTGTGTCCTAATCATCCACTGAGGGTTGATTAATTTATCCTTATAAAGAGACATTTGGGAATGTTGAGATGAAGTTTAAATCTCCAGAAAAACAACTGTACTTAATTATTAAAACTTGCCAACTGTGCTAACTTAGGCATCGAAGCGCCAACCTTAAGTTTTGCAGGTCCCTCAATGTTAAATCTTAAGTAAGTACAACCGGAAGCAAAACTACTTCCGGATGCTCTCGTGCTGGCGCTGAATGACTACTACTCAAGGCAACCAAGAGCGCCTGTCTAACCGGAAGCAAAACCACTTCCGGATGATCACACGCTGACACTGGATGATGAAACCAAGAGAATGCCAGCACCAGTCCAAGGGACACGTCAGTTCAGAAACGTTTCAACTCCCTCTCTGGGGCGTTGTGCCTTATCTGACTAATTGAAGCAACACGTGTCATAAGGTGCGCCGTTTCAATTAAACATTTTACGTTACCCAATGTGTAAACGTATGGTCTCATTTGAAAATATATGCCCATTTTACCCTTAGTAACTTTACCTATAAATAGGGTGTCATTTTTCACTTTCACTTTTTACTTTCACCCACATATTCTCTGCACAAAACTCTTCATCAAACTCCTCATCTTCATCTGTGTTCTTCGCATTCTTCAAACACTCTTTTGCATTTCATCTCTTTTCCCAATCATCCCACACACAAAAATGGCCGGATCTCATGAATCCAACCCAGTTACCAAGAAACATTCTTCATCCAAGAAACACAAGTCAAAATCTGGGAAATCAAGTCACAAACATTCTGGTAAATCTGGGCATCATGAAGAACATCACGATGAACATCATGAACACCGCGAAGTTTCTGGGCAAACTTCGGGGCAGGATGAAAATGTTCAGGGTCAGCCTGAAACCTCTGGTAGAGTAGCAGAACAACGAGTGGCTTCTGAGAATGAGCAAGCAAGGGAAGCCCAGAGAAAAGGGAAGAAGAAGAAGGTGCAATTCGCTGAAGAGCCTTCTTCCAAGAGGCAAAGGGTTGAAGAAGACGACCCTACAGTGTACAGAGATGGCGCGTTGGAGCCTATTACTGCCAAATTTGAGACGTCCATCCCTTACTTCAACCATGGGTTGTTCATCGATCTGGAGAAGATTGATGAACTAGGGTTTCCCCATCTGCGCCCTTACTTGGAGAAGTATATGCCTTGGCTGGGCATCAACCAGGACTACAACGTCAACGTGCTGCGAGTCTTCTCTCAATCCCTCTCTGGCAAAGCTAAGTACAAGAAGGTGGATGGGAAAGAGCAAGTCCACAAACTCTCCTTCACTGCCACGGTAAGGGGGAGGACCTTCAGGTTCACTTGGAGGACTTTGAATGAGATGATGGGGATCACTGAAGAGGGTATAAATGAATGGCTCTACCCTGAGTCTCTCAAGTACAGCGAGGAACTCAAGGAGTTGTATGGCACCGACAACAAGAAGGTATCCAAGATGTCTGACTCTTACAGGCTCTTGTACTATGTCTACTCCCGAATGATGACACATAAGGGAGGCAACTTCAACGAGTTCACACTGCTGGACAACCCTTGGTTCCCCAGACTCCTCTCCCGCAAGCCGATCAACCCCGGCCAGCTGATTTGTCTTGAGCTTCAGCGCTGGCTAAACAATGACAAGTCTGGCTATCTTCCCTATCCCACTATAATTGCCTTCCTCCTTGAGAAGCATCTGATCAAGGCCACTTCTGCAGTAGAGGAAGAAAATATCAAGTGTAGACATGTGGGAGCTACCAATATTGGGAAGATGGGCATAAAGTACAACAAGCCAGCCAAGGCCACAAAGTCGGGATCACAGGCCGAGAGTGCCTCTCAGACTTCAGCCCCCTCTACATCTGGTGCAGGGGATCAGGAAGTGGACTCCCATGCTGGGCCAAGCCGTGCTGCAAGAGTGCCAGCCTCTGTTAGGGCCTTTGCCGAGGAAGTAAAGGAAGAGCTTCTGTTTAGGCTGCCTGAATCCTTGGTGGGTCCTCTCCGTGCTGAGTGTGACGCTGGTTTCCAGCACCAAGGGGAGCGGATCCAGCGGCTCGAGGACAGAGTGGGTCAGATCGAGAATCACCTTGCCAGGGTGGATGCAAAGTTAGATCTCATCCTCCAACACCTACAAATTCCCCAACCATCACAAGGTAACCTACCACCTCCTCCTCCTCCTCAAAACCCACCTCCTCCTCCTCCTAATCACCCTCAACTTCCCCCTCCTCCTCCACCTAACACTCAACAACCTCAGCCACCACCACAAAATGACCACCAATCCCCACCTTCACCAAACAATGACCACCAATCCCAACCTTCACCTACCCATGACCAGCAAACCCAAGACTCACCCCAACACTCTCCACTCCAATCCCCACTAAACTCTCCATCTCCACCTCCTTCACCCATTCTCACACGACCTGGCGCTCCTACACGCTCTCCACTCCGCTTCTCCAACGAACCTTCCCCCCATTCTGAACCTATCAATCCCAACTCTAGACCAAGAACCAACCCCCTCGCTGAGCAACTTGGTTTTCAAACTGCCATTCACCCCCTCAGCCAAATATATATAAGAGACTATCATCGCCTTCAACCACTCTCAGATGACCATTTACCTTTTACCCCAGACTTCACCAACTACAAAGAATACTCCTCCACTCATCCCTACGAAGGTCTCTTTGTCACCCCCAACTGGTTCCCCGACACTACCTCACCCCCAGAAATTACCCAACCTACCTCCTCCCCAGAGACCTCACCCCAAAAACCTTCACCCTCCTCTTCCTCCGCTCCATCCCTGGCCCTCACCCTCTTTGATGATGCCAAAAGGGGGAGAGATGTAATGTCCACTCTGCGCTTGTCAATGAACACAAGGGATGTCCTCAGCCAGCCATCCCTCTGGATTGAGGAAGACATAACAGCAGCACTTCGCCGTGCTATGGAATCTCAAAGGCTGGGTGGTGCAGAAAGCCTTATAAGAGGAGAGGCCATCCGGTTCATGCAGCAGAAGAGAACGGCTAAGCAAGGACCACATCTGGAGATGGTTGTGTTTGGGCAGAATGAACAATCCTCACAACCTGAGTCATCATCAGAGCCTCCTCCAACTAAAACAAGTAGAGAGATTGTTGAGGAGATCATGATGAAGTGGGGACTGAAGAGACCCAACCATCCTCCCATTGTGATAGCCAAGCCTGTTCCTGCATCCTCTGGGCAAGTGTCTGAGAGTCCTTCATCTGAGCGATCATCTGTCCCTCCTTCCTCATCTGAGCCAGCAGTCAGAGTCAGTGAGCCCAGAAAGAAGGCCGTTGCTAGAAGACGTGCCAGGAAGATAATTGCCTCCACTGAATCTGATGAGAGTGAAGAAGAGACTCCATCTGACCTACCTGAGCAAGGAACCTCATCTGCCCGGGTTGAGCAAGAAATTCCAGTGGTTCAAGCAGTTCCAATTCTGAAGGAAGTCAAGTTGGAAATTGAAGACATGACTCCTGAGGAATTTGAGAAGTTTGGATTCACAGACAAGCTATCCTTTGGTCAGATGGCGTGCCTCGATGCTGACAGAGCTAGTGCCATGCCCACTCCTTCAATTAGCAAGAGCAAAGGGAAGAGTAAGGGGAAAGGGAAAAGGAAAGCCCAGGAAGTTGAGGAGGATCCCAACTTCCCTGTATGGAACGTAAAAATCCGGGCTGTTCACTATCCCAATGGAGAGGTCTCCTACTTCGACGATGCTACTGGTTTCCCTGGGTATGAAGAAGTGGAGAACCTGAAAAGGGCATTCGAGGAGTCTATTGAATCAGAGAGGCTCAGAAGGGAAAGAGATGAAGAAGAGCTTCAGGAGATCATTGCCCAGATAAACCAGAATGTGCAGGAGGCCGAGCTAGCCAAACTGCAAAAAGAAAATGAAGAGAGGCAAAAGGAGAGGGAGAGGAAAAAGAAATACAAACCCTGAACCCCCAATCCAAACATTTGTTTTAACTTAGAATTTTTTGTTTTGTTTTCATGCATACTTTCATACTTGCTTAGTGTAATTTACTTGTATATGTTCTTTACTTGTAAATGTTATTTGATTATATATTCTGACTTGTAACTTATGCTTATCAATAATATTTGTCTAAGTTACTTGTTCTTATCTATTGCTTTATTCTTCTGATAATCCTTTCATATAAATTTAATCGATAAAACTAAGTTTGTCATCATCAAAAAGGGGGAGAATGTTAGAATCTTAAGTTTTGATGAAGACTAAAATATGAAAGAATAGGCCAAGTACTTAGAAAGCAATAGGTTAACATAGGATCCCAAGTAAGAGTGCAACCGGATGTGGATTTACTTCCGGATAGACTAAGACTCGCGCACGCGGATGAATGTTTCATCCCCCAGCGGCAGCGAGTAACTCACTAGGGAAATAACTTAGTCCATGAGCATTAGGTACACAAAACCTTAAGACTAAGGTATGATTCAACCGGAAGTAAAGTTGCTTCCTGTTAGATTTAGACTGGCGCAGGCTGATAGAATAGAATAACCCCAAGCGTCAGTGAAAAAGCCACGTCAAGTGAAATTGCTTCCTGATAGATTTAGACTGGCACAGACTGATAGAGGTGATATAACCCTAAGCGTCAGTGAATCAGCCACGTCAAGTGAAATTGCTTCCTGTTAGATTTAGACTGGCACAGGCTGATAAAAGAGATATAACCCTAAGCGTCAGTGAGTTCACCACGTCAAGTAAAAGTGCTTCCGATAGCTTAGTGACTAGCGCTGACTGTTGGAATGAAATACACTGAGCGAGAGTAAGTGATAGTGAGTTAGATCCTTCATCAAGTGAAATTGCTTCCGGATGTAGAAGTGCTTCCGGATACATCATAGACTAAGAGAACACCCACTGCATGTGACTGTGATTATATTGCTAAACTAACGTTCAAGTGCAGCACACTAAGTAAGGTTGCTTCCGGATAAGAAGTTGCTTCCGCAAGCAACCAGAATGTCAGAACGTTCAGAAATGCATTGTCAGAATGCTTTTGTCAGAGTAGAGGTGTCAGGACTACTTTTCAGAGATAAAGCAAGTCAACCCTGCTAAGCATTAATGAAGATGTACTTCACAACGGTAACTTGGGATTAACGACTATATTCAAACGGACATATTCAACCTGCCGCCCAAGCCTTTGAAGCCGAGTATAAAAGGAACATCTACATTCAGAAGAGTTGTAAGAAGAATAGAGTCTATTGTCTGAGAAATTGTAATCTACATTCTTCTTATCTTCTTCTCTCTAATCTTAGAGTTGTAACATTCTCAGAGAGTAATTCAGTTGTACTTAAGTGAGTAACATCATCTACTCTTAGAGAGAGTCATTTGTACTTAAGTGTTTATCACAATCAGTTCATAGAGTGAACATATAACCAAATCCTCTAATTAATAGAGGCTGTTCTAAAGCTTGTGCTTGAAGAACATAATTGTTATCTTACAAAAGTGAGGGGGAGCATTTAGAGGTTTTCTAAATCTCCATAGGTTGCAAGTTAGCCCGCAAAACTTGTGGTTGTAAGGTTGCAGGTGATCCCGTTGTAAAACCTGTGGTTGTAAAGGTTTGCAGGTTAGCCCGTGGTAAAACCTGTGGGTTGTTAGGTGAACCCGTGCTCGTAAAACTTAAAGTGTAAAGGCTTTCTTGTGCCTGATTCAAACAAGAAGTTTAGTGGATTGAAAATCTCAGGTGGAGCCTGGGGACTGGATGTAGGTCTGGAAGTGACCGAACCAGGATAAATTTGTGTGTGCTTATTTTGTTTGATTAATCTACACATCAAGCACCACACCACTAGATACTCACTTGTGCTTGGGGTAATACATCATCATTCTCATCAAGCACAAGGAGTAAGACTTTAAAAGGAAGAATTTTTATAAGTTTTATTCTGCCACCCAATTCACCCCCCCTCTTGGGTGACAGCCACGCATTTCAAAGGGGGAGTTAGTTAGCAAGGTTGCAAGTGAGCCTTGAGTAAAACTTGTGGTTGTAAGGTTGCAAGTGATCCCGTTCAAAACTTGCGGTTGTAAAGGTTCCAGGTGAACCCGTTGTAAAACCAAAGGATAGTGGAACTCAGCCTGGGTGGTTGAGAACTGGACGTAGGTCAGGTAGACCGAACCAGTATAAACCCTTGTGTTATTATTGCTTGATTTTTATTTGGTAGCACAATTCACCCCCCCCCCCTCTTGTGCATCCATTACTTTCATTTGGTATCAGAGCAGGTCTTTCTGACTTGATACCCACGAATCTAGAAAGAAGAGATCCAGTAATGGATACAGACTACTCCTTGCCAGATGTCTCTATTCAACCCAACAAGCCTCCAGGCTTTGATGGGTATAACTATCCATTCTGGAAATTCCGAATGGAGACCTACATACAGTCCAGCGACATCCGACTCTGGGATGTGATTGAACATGGGAATCACACCCCTCTTGATGAAGATGGCTTTGCAAAGCAGCGATCCAGATACACCAACGAGGACTATGCTCTAGTCCAGCTAAACTTCAGGGCCATGCACTACATTCAATGTGCCCTTAGTCCTAAGGAGTTTCATATGATCAGCCACCACAAAACTGCCAAGGATATGTGGGAGGCTCTTGAGGCTGCTCACTCTGGAACCAAGGGAGTGAAGGCAAGACGAGTCGAGATGTTGGTAGAAGAGTTTCACAAATTTGCCATGACTAGTCCAACTGAGCCCATCAGAGAGCTGAAGCTTAGGTTCACTCATCTTATCAATAACCTGGCCTCCCTGGGCAAAGATATTCCTGAAAGAGAACAAGTCAGCAAGATCTTAAAAGTCTTGAAAGGTGATTGGATCACCAAAGTAACCATCTTGCAGGAAGTCCAAGGTGAGTCAACCAGCTCCATCACTGCACTCTTTGGTTCTCTGGCTGAATACGAACCAACCTTGCTGGCTCAGAGAGCTCCTCAAGCCTCATCCAAAACCAGAAATCTTGCCCTTGTTGCTCCCAGCAAGGAGAAGAATGATGATAATGATGACGATGAGGATGAGGAGGAAGAATTAGATGATGAGGAGATGACTATGATGGTAAGAAAATTCAGAAAGTTCTTCAATAAGAAAGGAGGCTTTCAGAAAGGTGATTCCAGCCAATGGAAGGGATCTAAGAAGGAAAGGGCACCAGTGTGCTTTGAATGTAAAAAGCCTGGCCACTTCAAGGCTGAGTGTCCTAGCTTGCAGAGATCGAAAGGAAAGGACAAAAGAAAAGCTTTTGTGTCCTCCATCTGGGTAAAAAGCTCAGATGAGGAAGCAAGTGATGACGAAGAGGTTGCTAACCTCTGCCTGGTGGCCAGAGAAGATGATGAGGAAGCGTCTTCAGACCTTGATCTCATCCAGGAGGATAGTGAGGTAACCTTTTCTGAACTTCAAGAGGCATATAATGAGGTTCATGAAGAATTCTCTCGTCTATGTAAAGCATATAAGGTGTTGAAAGTTAAAAAGGAATCACTCGAGTTCAAGGTGGACTCACTGAGTGAGGAGCTAGCGGAAGCCAGAAAGCTTCCGGTAGCGGATGGTAAGGGTTCTCCCCAAGCAGAACCCAATGCCTCAACACTTGAGAGCTGCCCTAGTTGCAGCAAACTCTCAGCTGAAAAAGATAAACTGCAAAATGCCCCGCAGAAGTTCACACTGAGATGCTAAATATCATTTTAATGAATCAAAGGGCATATAGAGATAAGACTGGCTTAGGATACAAACCTAGAGGGAAAAAGTGGGTGGAACCAAAAATGAAGCCCTACTTAAAATTCTTTCATAAAGCCACTAATCACAGCTCCACACCTTTTAGCTTCTGTAACTATTGCAACAGGAAGGGACACTCCACGTCCACCTGTAATGCTAAGAAGCATGGAGCAAACAGTTCCTATAAATGGGTCCCAAAAGGAACCAAGGCTACGAAGGATCCTCCCCCAAGAAAAGAAACTAAGGGAGGACAGGGATCCAGAGCTTGGAAACAATCCATAGGGAAAGCCCAAGAGCCTAGAGTCAACACTAGGCCAGAGGCACAGATTAATAGTAAACCCAAGGTCAAAACTAACACTGGACCAAAGGCTCTGGGAACTAATGACAGAGGACCCAAGAAAGGTTGGGTACCTAAGTTTGTTTGATTCTTTCAGGTGTGTCTCAAGGCATCCAAGAATAGGAAATGGTATATCGACAGCGGATGCTCGAGACATATGACTGGAGACAGAGACAAATTCAAATCCTTGGTGATCAAAGACGGAGCCACAATTACCTTTGGAGGAAATCAAAGTGGAAAGATCACCGGAGTTGGAGAAGTGGGGCCAGTAAAAGACGTCTATCTGGTGGATGGTCTCTGTCACAACCTGCTGAGTGTGATCCAGAGCACTGACAAAGGAAACTGGGTAATATTTGATTCACATGAGTGCATAATAGTAGATAAGCTGGATTTAAATCTAGATAAGGCCAACCTAAAATGCAAACTTAAGGCAAACAGAAATGGAAACCTATATACTCTAGATTTATGTCAACAACTGGAAGAAAAATGCTTCATATCTAGTGATGAGAATAGTTGGCTTTGGCATAAAAGGCTAGCACATGTTAATTTTACTCAACTTGACATGTTGATTAAGAAAGAACTAGCTATAGGTATTCCATCTTTTAAAGTTAAACATGATTATATTTGTGAATCCTGCCAACGAGGGAAGCAAACAAAGTCCTCATTTAAGACCAAGAAGAAAGTCTCCACCAGCAGGCCCTTGGAACTAATCTACATGGATTTGGTTGGGCCAGCGAGAGTGAAGAGCTTGGGTGGAAACCTGTATGCTCTAGTGGTGGTGGATGACTATTCAAGGTTCCCTTGGACAATGTTTCTTGCCTCTAAGCAAGATGCTTTTGATGCTTATGTTGTCCTGGCTAAGAAAGTGCAGAATGAGACAGACCTCAAAATCACAGCCATAAGGACAGACCATGGAGGAGAATTTGAGAACCACAACTTCTCTGAGCTGTGTGAGCAAAATGGTATTGATCATAACTTCTCAGCTCCTAGAACCCCTCAGCAAAATGGAGTAGTCGAAAGGAAGAACAGGGTTCTGACTGAGATGGCCAGGAGTATGCTCAATGAGAAAGAGGTTTCTCAAGTGTTTTGGGCGGATGCTATGAGTACTGCTTGCTACATCTCTAACATAGCCTATGTTCGCAAGGGATTGGACAAGACTCCCTATGAGCTGTACAAAGGCAGAAAGCCCAACATCAGCCACCTCAGAATCTTTGGATCAAAATGCTATGTGTATAACAATGGAAAGGTAAATCTGAGTAAGTTTGACCCAAAAGCTGATATAGGTGTATTCATAGGGTATTCCCTTAGGAGTAAGGCTTACAGAGTATACAACATGAGGACTAGAACAGTAGAAGAATCTATGCATGTTGTATTTGATGAAACTCCTACATGGGAACAATCCACAGAAGATGATGGAATACTAAGTCTTCCAAAACCATCATCATCTTCTTTACCAAAAGAAACACCAGCAAGCAGTCTCAAAGAAGAAGATGAACCCAGTGATGAGCCTATAGTGCAGACAGTGCCTGATGGGGCACAGTTGCCAACAGCTAGGAGACATCACAGGGATCATCCTCTTGATCAAGTGCTTGGTGATGTTTCTTCTGGTGTCAGAACCAGAAGGCAGGTTCAAAATGAAGTTGAGTTTGGAGCCTTCCTATCTCAGATTGAACCAACTTCAGTTGAACAAGCTCTTGAGGACTGCGACTGGATTATTGCCATGCAGGAAGAGCTAAACCAGTTCGAAAGGAGCCAAGTTTGGGAACTAGTCCCAAGGCCGTCTCATCAATCCATAGTTGGGACCAAGTGGGTTTTCAAAAACAAACTGGATGAGAAAGGTCAAATAACAAGGAACAAAGACAGATTGGTAGCCAAAGGGTATAACCAAGAAGAAGGCATAGACTATGAAGAAACTTTTGCTCCAGTCGTTAGACTCGAAGCAATAAGAATTCTTCTAGCCTTTGCATCCATGAAAGGCTTTAGATTATATCAAATGGATGTAAAATGTGCATTTCTTAATGGTTACATCAAAGAAGAGGTTTATGTAGAACAACCTCCTGGCTTTGAGGATCACAAGCATTCTAAACATGTGTATAGGCTAAAGAAAGCTCTATATGGCCTGAAACAAGCCCCTCGAGCTTGGTATGAGAGACTCAGCAGCTTCTTGTTGGGAAAGGGTTTCTCAAGAGGCAAACTAGATAATACACTGTTTATTCTGCACAAAGATAGAAGCATGCTAATTCTCCAAATTTATGTTGATGATATTATTTTTGGGGCAACTAATGAAAAACTTTGTGAAGAATTTTCAAAGACTATGCAGGGTGAATTTGAAATGTCAATGATGGGAGAACTAACATTCTTCCTAGGCCTGCAAATTAAACAAAAGAAGAATGACATCTTCATCTCCCAAACTAAGTACTGCAGAGAGCTACTCAAGAAGTTTGGGATGGATGAGTGCAAGGAGTATGACACTCCCATGAGTACCACTGCCACACTCGATGCTGACGCAAAGGGTAAATCTGTCAGCCTGCCCATGTACAGGGGAATGATAGGTTCCCTACTATACTTAAGAGCAAGCAGGCCTGACATCCAATTTAGTGTAGGCATGTGTGCTAGGTTTCAAGCCAACCCCAAGGAGTCACATCTAACATGTGTTAAACGTATTCTAAGATACCTTGAGGGAACACAAGAGCTTGGTCTTTGGTATCCCAGAGGTAACCAAGAGTTCTTGTGGGCTTACTCTGACTCTGACCATGCAGGTTATAAAACTGATAGAAAGAGCACCAGTGGTCAATGCGCCTTCCTTGGTGGTTGTCTGGTCTCTTGGGCTAGCAAGAAGCAAACCTGCGTGTCCTTATCATCCAAAGAGGCAGAATACATTGCTGCTGCAAGCTGTTGTGCCCAAGTGCTGTGGCTGAAGAACCAACTAAGAGATCTTGGCTTGGAATTCCCTGAGGTTCCCATCCTTTGTGACAACACAAGCACCATCAGCCTCGCCAAGAATCCGGTTCAGCACACGAGGACAAAGCACATTGATGTCAGACATCACTTCATCAGAGACCATGTTCAAAAGAAAGATGTCAAAGTGCAATTTGTCCCCACACAGCATCAGCTTGCTGATATTTTCACCAAGCCTCTGGGGGCTGATCAATTTACAATCATAAGAGGTGATTTGGGAATGGTAAACCCAAATGAAGTTTAATTCTTCAAAATAAATCTATGCTTATTTAATTTTAAAATCTGCAATTATACTAACTTAGGCATCGGAGTGCCAATCTTTAGTTTTGCAGGTCACAATGTTAAATCTTAAGTGAGTCCAACCAGAAGCAAAACCACTTCCGGATACTCTTTTGCTGGCGCTGGATGACAACTCAATGTGACCTAGAGCGCCACTCCAACAGGAAGCAAAGCCACTTCCGGATGCTCTTCTGCTGGCGCTGAGTGTTAAACTAAGTGAGCGAGAGCGCCAGTACCTGAACAAAGGGACACGTCACTTCAGAAAACGTTTCATCTTCTCACACCAAAGGTTATATCTCTTCTGACACTGCACAGAGCCACGTGTCACAAAGGTGCGACGTTTCAATTTGAATGTTTACGTTTTCCCATAAACCATCGCATGCTTTCATGAAGAGTCATTATGAGAATTGTATCCGCTGTAACGTTGGCTATAAATAGGTGACCATTTTTCACTTTTACTTTTTACTTACACAAATTTCTTACTCCCAAACTCTCTGCATACATTCATACTCTCTTCATCTTCTTCATCGTTTTTCTTCGCATTTCATCTCATACAAACATTTCACCCACACAAAAATGGCCGGATCACATGAGACAAACCCCAACCCTGAAACCACTTCCACATCCCCCAAACACAAGGTAACCTACCTCCACCTCCTCCTCCACAAAATGATCAACCACCACCACCTCCACCTCCTTACCACCCTCCTCCTCCTCCCCCTAATCAACCTTTACTTCCACCTCCTCCACCTCTCAACACTCAACAGCCACAACAACCTACCCCTCAGAACGACCAACAACCCCACACATCACCCAGCACCAACCAACAACATCAACCATCCCCTCAAGGCTCCACTCAAAACTCACCCCAACACTCCCCTCGCCAATCACCCCTTAACCCCAATAACTCCCCATCCCTACAAAATTCCCCTCACCTTTCACCACCTCCAAGTCCCACAGAACCCACCAATTCTCCTTCAAACACCCAATCCATCATCACCTAGCCTATAGAATTTACATCTCCTAATGACCCCCTTCACACCTACTATCTCAGAGCACAATCCCCTATTCCGTGGAAAGATAAACAATCCCTCGCCTACTCAGCTACTCACCCTTTTAATGGCCTATTCACCCACCCCGACTTCTTTGAAAGAAACACAATCCTCTTCCCCAACCCTCCTAGTTCCCCGGAACACTACACACCTCCATCCTCGCCCGACTCCTCACCCTCCTCTCCATCCACTCAGTCCTCCCTGGCCCTCACCCTCCTTGATGATGACAAAAGGGGGAGAGATGCTGCCATCACCCTCCGCCACTCCATGGAAGCAAGGGATGTCCTCAGTCAACCATCCCTCTGGCTCGATGAAGATATCACTGCCGCTCTTCGCCGAGCCATGGATTCTCAACGAATAAGGGGTGCTGAGAATCTAATTAGAGGGGAAGCAGTGAGATTCATGCAACAACAGCGCCTAGATGAGCAAAGAGCTAAGTGGGCTATGGTGCTGTTCAACCAATCTGATGAGCCATCCTCTTCTGTGCCTGAGCCTAAAACAGAGCAGCCTGAACCAGTGCCAGAAGCCTCTTCTGCTGAGCCTCCACCCTCTGTGCCTAGCCGGAGTATAGTTGAGGAAATCATGATAAAGTATAGCCTGAAGAAGATCAACCATCATCCGATTATAATTGCTAAACAAATTCCTTCTTCTTCTGAGCCAACATCTGATACCCCTCCATCTAAGCCAGTCTCTGCTCCTCCTACTTCAGCAGTTTGGTATAGCGACTCAAGAAAGAAGGTAGTTGCTAGAAGGCGTGCCAACAAAAGTACTACCTCTACTGAGACTGCTGAGAGTGAGCAAGAGATACCATCAGTCCAAGCTGAGATCATACCTGAGAGTCAACCATCTTCTCAAGAGGTGCCTGCCATCCCAATTCTGAAGGAAGTCAAGCTAGAAATTGAAGACATGACTCCTGAAGAATTTGAGAGGTATGGATACACGGACAAGATCTCCTTTGGACAGATGGCTTGCCTGGATGCTGAGAGAGCAAGAGCCAAACCTACTCAACCAAAAGGCAAGGGCAAAGGCAAGGGCAAAGGGAAAAGGAAAGCCCAGGAAGTTGAGGAGGACCCCAACTTCCCTGTATGGAATGTAAAGATCAGGGCTGTTCACTACCCCAATGGCGAGGTCACTCCCTTTTCAGATGCAACAGGGTTCCCAGGGTATGAGGAAGTTGAAAACATGAAGAGAGCCTTTGAGGAATCTGTTGAGTCTGAAAGACTCAGAAGGGAGAGGGAGGAGGAAGAGCTTCAGAGAATAATTGCCCAGATCAACCAGAAGGAAAAGGAAGAGCACTTAGCCAAGCTCCAGAAAGAGAATGAGGATAGACAGAGAGAGAGGGAGAGGAAAAAGAGACATAACCTGTAGACCCCACTCTACCCCACACATTTTTACCTTAGAAATTTTTCTTTTCTCATACTTTTCATGCATAGCTCATTTTTGCAATATTCATTGATTATTTGTAAATGTTATCTGTTATTATAATTCTGACTTGTAATCTTTTGATTTATTAATGATAAATTATCTGAGTTGTTTGTACTTTATCTATTTATTTCTTTCAGCTCTTTCATACGAACTTAATTAGATAACTTAGTTTGTCATCATCAAAAAGGGGGAGAATGTTAGAATCTTAAGTTTTGATGAAGACTAAAATATGAAAGAACAAGCCAAACACTTAGAGAATATTAGGTTAATATAGAACCCCAAACTAGAGTGCTTCCGGATGTGGATTTACTTCCGGATGGACTAAGACTAGCGCTCTCGGATGAACTTCTCATCCCCCAGCGACAGCAAGTATATCACAAAGTCATAACTCAGTCTAAGAGTATTAGTGTATAAAATCCTTGAGACTAAGTTAGGAAGCTTCCGGATGTAGATTTACTTCCGATTGTATTAAGACTATCTCTGACTGTTGGTATGGGTAACACTGAGCGCCAGTGACCATAGCCCAACGTCCAGTAGATCTGCTTCCGAATGCTTAGTGACTAGCGCTGGCTGTTGGTCGAACACTGAGCGTCAGTGAGTAAAGTGTGAACATAAACCAACGTCCAGTGAAAGTGCTTCCGGATGTGGAAGTGTTTCCGGATGGAAAAGAACTCCCTTAGACTAAGTGAACTCCCACTGCATGTGAGTATGTGCCTTTATTGTTAAGACTAACGTTCAAATGCAGTACACTGAGTAAAGTTGCTTCCGGATGTGGACTTGCTTCCGCAAGCAATCAGAATGTCAGAACGTTCAGAGCAATGCAGTGTCAGAATGCTTTTGACAGAGCAGAGGTATCAGAACTACTTTTCAGAGATAAAGCAAGTCAACTCTGCTAAGCATTAATGGAGCATTAATTGGGCAAACGGTAACTTGGGATAAACGGCCATATTCAAACGGCTAACCCACCTACCAAGAGTGAGAATACTTGAAGGCTATATAAACAAGCTCACCTTCATTTATGAAGACAACTAATATCTTTGACATCTTGAAGAAAGCTAGAGAGAGAAACTAAAGAAATCCTTCAAGCATTCAAAGCTACCCAGAAAAGAGAAAGAGCATTTAACGCATTGAGAGTTCTTTTCATCTACCAATATTGTACGCTTTGTTGTTAAGTCTCTACTTGTATTAAGAGCTTTGATTGTACTTAAGTGTGTAAGATTATCCGTTCTTCAAGAGAACTAAGTTTAGAAAATCCTTTAGTTGTAAAGGTTGAACCCTTGTTGGTAGTAAGGGGGAGTTAGTTAGCAAGGTTGCAAGTGAGCCTTGAGTAAAACTTGTGGTTGCAAGGTTGCAAGTGATCCCGTTCAAAACTTGCGGTTGTAAAGGTTCCAGGTGAACCCGTTGTAAAACCTGGTGATAGTGGAACTCAGCCTGGGTGGTTGAGAACTGGACGTAGGTCAGGTAGACCGAACCAGTATAAACCCTTGTGTTATTATTGCTTGATTTTTATCTGGTAGCACAATTCACCCCGCCCCCTCTTGTGCATCCATTACTTTCAATTAATCCTCAGAACATTCATTCTATGCACCTAAGAAGTGGACGGAAATATGGTGATGCATATGAATATGAGGAGGAAGAGGAGCAAACACAACTACCTTGTGAGGCTGAGCGAAGTACATTGAATGAGGGAGGTCACCCTAGCCTCCAGAATGATTTTTTTGGTGATCAGATGCATGGAGAGGCTGTACTTAATCCTCCTCTTGATGAACTACTTGAAGAGGCTGAGAGCCTCACTACTGGAAATAAGGACTTTCACGACCACAATATTGGGCTTTTCACGACCAGAAATAGGTGGTCTTGGAATCCCGCGTCGTAAAAAAGTGTGTTTTTCACGACAACATGTTTGTGGTCGTGATAGATAGGCCCTATCACGACCACACTTAGATACGTATGGACGTGATAGCCTCTTAGGAGGCACCAAATTTGGTGCCTCCTAAGAGGCTATCACGTCCACACTTTGATAAGTGTGGACGTGGTAGCCTCTTAGGAGGCACCAAATTTGGTGCCTCCTAAGAGGCTACCACGTCCACACTTATCAGGAGTGGACGTGGTAGGTGGATGTGATACCCTATCACGTCCACACTTATAAAGTGTGGACGTGATAGGGGGGAGCTATCACGTCCACACCTTATAAGGTGTGGACGTGATACCCTATCACGTCAACACTTATAAGGTGTGGACGTGATACCCTATCACGTCGACACTTTATAAGTGGACGTGATAGGGCTATCACGTCCACACTCCCTTATGTGTGGACGTGATAGCCCTTTAGGAGAAACCTATCACGTCCACCCTTTACGCAAATGTGGACGTGAAAGGGGTTTTTTTTTTTTTTGTAAATGCATTTTATAGCCATCTGCATTCTTGCAGATCATTTACAAACCACTTTCAATACCATACTACTGCACAATACAGAATACCAGAGCAATTGCAAAAACGTATCCCATAAATATTACCTTACTTAGACAACAAAATACAAAAGGCATAATCTAAGTTTTATATCTTTGCCTTACTAGTAATAAGTTCAAAATTTAGCTACAACAATCTAAGCCTATACAATTTCTGCCTCACATAGTGATTAAAAATTCTGCAAGTGCGTTTCGTACAAAGTCAATATCCTCATCTTGTTTAAATGAGTCAGTACTAAGTCCATAAAGTCCCTCCAAAAGCTGCAACATAATTAAACAATATTAAAAAAGACAAGGAAAGTACCACTTACAATTAGAAATCACTATTTTCTTGGAGTTATATGTTAGAAGCGTGCATACCTTTTGGAATTTCCTCCCTTGCTTAATTTGATCTTGATATACAATATCCAGCATGTATTTGCAGACATAGTATCCGCACTCTACAGAGCCCCGCTGTCTTGGACACTGATAAATCACAGATAATATCAGCAATATCATGGTAGTTCGGGTATGGCTAAAAGCAATATAAATGAAAATGAATATAAAAATTGCTTTTACCTTTATGTTTATAACATTAATCGAAGTCTGACTAGCTGTGTAATAATCAGTATCTTGAGCATCATGCCATTTTAATATTCCTCTTCAAAAGAGACAAAATCATAACAATAATGTTATATATAGTATAAAGATATATTATTATCAACCATAAAAGTAAAAAAAGAGAGAAACTTACTTGTGGAAGACTTTTCTGGGATCGTCGCTAATAAATCCCTCTAAAGAGTCAAACCAAAAAATCCTGAACTCTTTCGGGCAAATTATAGCCAGAGTCCAATGTCCACTGAAAGATATAGGTGAAAATAAATGTTAATTAAACTAAGACATAACATTTAATATTGTGTAAAAGATAACTCATTACCAATTCAAAACGGGGGCGAAATAAAGAGTGCCGCAATCAAGGCCCATCTGCAGCTCGACGTAACATTGCATCTCCCAAAAATGAGTCTTCTTACTCCTTTTAAGTACTTTCAAGGCATTTTCAAGAGGATCAGGTGCACTTGGCTCATTCATTGTTATCCGGGAACATATCGCTCAAAGCTGTGAGCATTTTCGAGAAACCCGCGTCTGCCCACCCATTTTCCGTCTTTATTTCTAGTATTTGTTAGAATGAAGGTCAAACGGCTATACTTCTTACACCCTGGAAACAAAGGTGTCTCAGCATCACCACGCACTTTGTCGTACTCGTCTGACACAACAAACGACTCCGCTGCGATATCATTTATCATGTTGTCCATGCCAACATCGCAAACATATTCATCATCATCATTATCATCCACCTCCGCTGCTTTTACATGTTCCACGGTAGTTCCCAATTCCCCATGCCAAATCCACTTCCTATATCGGCGATTGATCCCCTCACAAATAAGGTCATTCCTTATAGAGTCAAGGCTCTTGCGATCAACATTCACACACTTCACACAAGGGCACGGGTACTTTCCATTCTTACTCGCCACATTTCTTTTGGCAAATTCAATAAACTCTTCCACCCCGTTTTGATATTCTTCACTAGTTCGCAAAGCATCCATCCAAGCACGATCCATTGGAGTAATGTGTATAATATGTATATACACTTGTCTTCATTAAAAAGAATAGAAGACAATTGAACCAATCAGAGGACTATCTATGGCAACCTAAAACAGTCCTAATCAACAACCAAAAACAGCCTCTCCAAGAAACTAGAGCCTATTTGCATGCAATTTTTACTACCCCTTGCAGCAAAGAAAACAAGCTTTTTCCAGCAATTATTGCTAAATAGAGCAGCCCAAAACACTCTTAAAATATCCAGAATAGTTAACCAAACAGTGTACCAAATTAAGTGCAAATCAGAATTTACCACAAATGCACAAACCAAAAGCTAGAATTTGATATTCAACAATAGAAGCAATATTTAAGCCAGCAAATGAACCAAATATAATCACAATAATCAAAATAACAATTAACAATCTATTACCAAAACCAAATAAAATCAGTAATTCCATTGAGCTTATAAAATCAGTCAAACAATATTTCAATGCTTAAAATGTCTTACAGTGCGCACAAAATATATTAAAAAGCAAATACAAAAAATAAAAAAACAAAGAAAATACAATGAGAGAAAAATAAAAAAAACAAAAAATAAAAAAAAAACTCACCTTAACTTGGGAGGATGTTGACGCTGAAACAGCTACAGAAGTTGATGTTGAAGATGTAGCGAAAAAACTTAAAGAAACCCAATTAATTTGTCCCCAAAATGCCCTGCGAAAAGTAAAAAAAAAATCAGAGAGTATGGTTATCTTGAAGAGGAGGGAGGAGGAGGGGGAGGGGGATGAGGGGAGTAAAACTCAGATAAAGGGGCGTTGTTGTGACCGAGGTGAGCAGCGAACGAAAAATGCTTATGAAGGTGAAGAGGTGAAGATGGTGGCGGCGGAGGAGAGAGCGGTGTGTGGACGGACGGTAGAGAAAAGGAGAGGAAGAGAGAGAGCGAGAGAAGAGAAGGAGGGAAGGAGAAGAAGAAGAGGAGCGAGAGAAGCATGTGGAGGAAGAGAGAGAGCGAAGAAGACCAACGAACGAATAGAGAGAAGAGAAGAGAAGAGAAGAGAGGGAGGAGTGGATCTTACCTGGTAAAGGGGCGTTGTTGTGGATCTTACGAGAACAACGAAAAGGGGCGAGAGGCGAGAGGCGGTGGCGAGAGGGGAGGAGAGAGGGCGAGGGCGGAGAGAGGGCGGAGAGGGAGGAGAGGCGGCGGTGAGAGAAGAAGAGAGAAGAATGTGAGAGAAGAAGAGAGAAAGGGAGGCGAAGAGAATGAGTGCCAAAGTGTTGGAGGGAAATAAAAAAGGGTTTTGGCGCCAGTGGGAAAAAAATTGCCCACCTTTCACGTCCACATTTGGGTATATGTGGTCATGGAAGGGTCCCCTTCCACGTCCACACCTTTGTAGGTGTGGACGTGGAAGGGGATAACCCTTCCACGTCCACACTTAGAGGGAGTGTGGACGTGGAAGGGTCCCCTTCCACGTCCACACTCCCTATAAGTGTGGACGTGGAAGGGTGGTCCCCTTCCACGTCCACACATTTATATGTGTGGACGTGGAAGAGGACCCTTCCACGACCACATATACAAATGTGGTCGTGAAAGATCTCCGCCTGGACAGTTATTTACATGTTATGCCACCGCGTTTTTCATCAACGACCAACATTGGCTTTTTAGTCGTTAATTATGGTCGTGAAAAGCCTATTTTCTAGTAGTGCCTGACTAAGAAAAGTGATGAAGCTGAGACCTCAAAGGAGGATAAGAGGAAGGAGATTGCAGAGGGAAAGCGCAAAGTTGGAGAATCTTCTTCGCAAGAACCTACTCAGCAAGGGGATAAGTCTCCTAAAGGTAAGTCTCTTGACCCTAAGCATCTTCCTTTTCCTAATTCATATGCTTTAGTTAAGAAACAACATGAGGATGAATTAGAAAAGGAAATGCTCAACTTATTTTCTAAGCTTGAAGTAAACGTACCCATGCTTGTATTGGTAAAGCAAATGCCTAAATATGCCAAGTTTTTAAAAGATCTGTGTACTAACAAGAGAGTTGGTAATGCAAGTAACAAGGTCCAATTAAGGACTAATGTTTCGTCTCTCTTGAAAGGGCACTTGCCCTCAAAGTGCAGAGATCCGGGATCTTTCACCATTCCTTGTCAGATAGGGAAACTTAGCTTTGGGAAGGCACTTCTGGATTTAGGGGCCGCAATCAATGTGATGCCTAAGGCCACCTACTTTGCACTAGGGTTGAAGAATTTGAGTGAAACCAGTGTTGTAGTTCATCTGGCTGATAGGTCCATAAAGAAACCCTTTGGCTTTATAGAAGACATTCTAGTGAAGGTTAGGGAACTAGTTTTCCCTGTGGACTTTTATGTGCTTGATATGACGAGTGACACTAGTATGGATGATTCTTTGATCTTAGGAAGGCCATTTATGAAAACTCCTAAGATGGTGATAAACTAAGAAGGGGGGTTTGTTACAATGCAAGTGGGGAATCAGATAATATGTTTTGATGTAGGGGAAGCCATGAGACATCCCCACGAGGACTATTCTCTCCTAGGGCTGAGTGTGGTTGATTCATTGATGCATGTGATTTATGACGAGCATGTTAATTCCTTTAAGCTGAACATGTTTGATAAGATTGATGCTCATATGTGCTATCATGATTCTTGTGCTAGTTTGATTTCTAATACATGCTTGCATGATGTTTTTAATGATTCATCTAGCATAGGAAGTACAGTAACTGAATTCATGGATTCCATGTATGTGAACTATGATTTCGATGATGATTGCACTTCTATATCTTCTTTGTCAAGCTACAACCCCTTGGAAGAGGGAAGTTTGCTCACTTTTGTAGGACAAACGAAGGATGGAGGTTGTGAATTCACAAAGGAAATTGAGAAGTCTAGTTCACAAGAGTTTGATGTTGTTGAGCATGAGATTTTGAAAAATGGACGAATTCACAAATTGAGAGAGAAGCTCTATCTGAAAGAGCATGCGCTTGCTGACGATCCACATATTTCTACCCTGAGCGGAAGTGGTGATGAGAATTTGGATATGAGTTCTGAGGCATCGAACTCTGAGAGGCCGAATTTCAGTGATGAGTTATTTTGGGACATCTAGTCTCAAAAGAAGGCATTCAAGTTGACAAAGCCAAGGTTGAAGTAATCTCTTCTCTTCCATTCCCTACTTGTTTGAAGGAGTTGAGGTCCTTTCTAGGACATGTGGGCTTTTATAGGAGATTTATCAAAGGTTTTAGCCAGATTGCTTCTCCTTTATCTCTTCTACTTCAAAAAGAGGCCGAATTTGACTTCTCCAATTGTTGTAAGGAAGCTTTCGTCGAGTTAAAGTCAAGGCTTATATCCCCTCCTATCTTGGTTGCACCTAATTGGGAGTTATCTTTTGAGCTATCATGTGACGCTTCTAACGAGGCTTTGGGAGCCATGCTCGGCCAAAGGCATGATTCATTGCCGAGGGTGATTGCTTATGCGTCTAAGACTTTGGATAGAGCCCAAAGGAATTATACAACAACTGAAAAGGAATTATTTGCCATTGTCTTTGGTCTGGACAAGTTTCGGCAATACTTACTTCATTCTAAAGTAATTGTATTCACGGATCATGCAGCTGTTCGATATTTGCTCTCTAAACTGCAAACAAAGCCTAGACTCTTGCGATAGGTGTTGCTGCTACAAGAGTTTGAGGTGGAGATTAAAGATAGAACTGGAAGAGAGAACTTGGTAGCTGATCATTTGAGCCGTTTGCCAATGGATGTGGAAGGTGTTGATGATTCTTCTCTTGTTTGTGATACCTTCCCAGATGCCTTATTGTATGCCTTAAATGCAAAGAAAGATCCTTGGTATGCTCATCTTGTGAACTACCTTGTTGCCGAAGTCACTTCACCGTCTCTGAACAAGCATCAAGTCCAAAAGTTGAAGAGGGATGCTGGTTATTATGTTTGGGATGAGCCGCACTTGTGGAGGCTATGTAATGATCAAATAATTAGGAAGTGTGTGCAAGATGAAGAAGTCCCATCAATTTTGGAATTTTGTCATTCTCTAGCTTGTGGAGGACACTTTGGTGCCAGAAAGACTTCAAGAAAGATTCTGGAAGCTGGATTTTATTGGCCAACCTTGTTTAGGGATTCTTATGAATACTGCAAGTCTTGTGACAAATGCCAAAGGTTTGGAAGCTTAGGAAAGCGACAGGAGATGCCCCAAGTGCCAATGTGACCCTTTTGATGTTTGGGGTATAGACTTCATGGGTCCTTTTCCACCATCTAACGGCTACACATATATTCTGCTGGCTGTGGATTACCTATCTAGATGGGTGGAAGCTGTGCCAACTAGGGCCAATGATGCGAGAGCTGTGTTGAAATTCCTCAAGTCTAACATCTTTTGCCGATTTGGAGTTCCTAAAGCGCTGGTGAGTGATCAAGGTTCTCATTTCTTTAACAAGCTTATGTCTTCATTACTCAGCCAATTTGGGGTGAATCACAAAGTCTCTACACCTTATCATCCTCAAACTAATGGAGAAGCCGAGGTGAGCAATAGGTAGATTAAAAATATTCTTGAGCGAATTGTGAAGCCAAGTAGGAAAGATTGGAGCTTGAGACTTGAAGAAGCTCTTTGGGCATATAGGACTTCATTCAAGACTCCTATTGGCATGTCTCCTTATCGGCTCATATATGGAAAAACTTGTCATTTACCAGTTGAGATGCAGCACAAGTCTTATTGGGCAGTTAAATCTTGTATTGAGGATATGGATGCTGCTGCTCAAGAGAGGCAATTGACTCTGAGTGAGCTTGAGGAGCTGAGGAATGAAGCTTTTTAGAACTCAAGGATTTTGAAAGAAAGGACAAAGGCCATACATGATAGTGGCATTTTGAGGAAGCAGTTCAAGGAGGGAGATCTTGTCTTGTGCTATAGGGTGAGATTCAATTTTTGCGGAGGAGGAAAGCTTAAAGACAAGTGGCAAGGACCTTACGAAGTGCTCAAGTCTTATGACTTTGGAATGGTTGAGATCAAGAATCTCAAAGATGGCCGTGTGTACAGAGTCAACGGCCACTTGCTCAAGCTATATAAAGAGAACTTCAAACCGCCATAAAAGGTTGTCTCTTTCCTTTCCTCACTTATTCTCTTATTGCAGATTCTTAAGTGTGGGGGAAGGTATTAGTATTAGAAAAAATTTTTAGGATTGTGTTTTTGTGTTTAGGATTTTGTTTAGGTTTGTTTTAGTATGATGTTTTAGGTTGTTAAAAAAAAAATTCACTAGGCTGGGGGATGCCTATTTGTTTCAGGAAGTGTTACTGTAAAAAATAGAGGATCTTGCATCCGGAAGTGTTTTGGCTTCCGGAAGCTTTCCACTTAGACTTTGTTGCTTAGGATCAGATTGAGTTTATTATGCTTCCGCTGGGGGATGAGTTCTTGCTTTCAAAAGCGTCAGTGCATCCGGAAGCAGTTTTGCTTCCGGTAGCAGTTTTGTATCCGATTGGGGTGAGACTTAGAATCAAAAGCCAGAGTGACTTCATATAGCAGTCTGCATCCGGTAGCATTTTTGCTTCCGGTAGCAACTTCACTTAGGATCTAGATCCCACCGTGCTTCCGATAGTGAGTTCCCTTAGAGTCTAAGACCAATTTAGCTTCTGAGAGCATTTTGCATTCGGTAGCAATTTTGCTTCCGGAAGCTCTTGTGCATAGGGATGGGATTTAGACTCTAGATCCAGTTGGGCTTCCTGAGCGTCAGTGAGAGAAAAAAATAATAATAATAAAAAAAATATATATTTGTGTAGGTTGTGTTTAGTGTAGTTTTGTAAATAATACATGTGGCCATTTGTATGCTTGGGCTGCCAGGTCTTTTATGTTGCTACCTTGCCTTTAAAATGCATCTTCCTACTTGATTTGATTGGTCCATTGAGGACAATGCATGCTTTAAGTGTGGGGGAGGTGTATTATGTGCTTAAAAGTGGTCTAATTCAAAGCTTTCACACTTGATTTTTGGACTTATTTGGCATAATTTTCTAAAAAATTTTTGACTTGATTATGGCTCTTGAAAGCAAATGGAATTGTCCTCTAGTGTGTAAGTAGAATTTTTGGAATGATTACTTAGGGCATTGCATGGGGCACTTTTAAGGTATAAAGAGGGTGTAAGTTTCTCATCTAACTTTTCTTAGGGAGGAAGTGACTGATTAGAGTAAGCCATAAATTTGAGAAGCCTCTGATTAGACCAAATTTCATACCTTTAAGCATGTGCATTTGAGCTTAATTAGTATGGTTTATTTGTTATATTTGATCATTATTGATACATTTTCATGCACATGCTTATGTATAAATATTTGAAGAATAATAGCCTTATTATTTGCATTTTATGGAACTAAGGGTATTTTGGTCATTTTGACTATGAGATGTGTTTTTCATGTAGGGGGGTCCCAAGTGGGCCCCACACACCCTTGGTGGAGCTTCAGTGGAGATAACTTGGCAAGAAGGAAGGCTAGATAAAGAGTACTCAAAGTCACATCCGGATGCAGGTTCACATCCGGAAGCAAAGTCACATCTGGAAAAGTACTCACATCAGAATGCAAGTTTACATCAGGATGCAAGTTCACATCCGGAAGCTGGGCTACTTGAAGAAGTGGATTTACATCCGGAAGTGAACATGCTGGCGCTGGCGGACAAAGAGTTACATCCGGGAGTGGATTCTCATCCAGTGGATTCTCATCCGGAAGTGAATATGCTCGCGCTTGCGATATGAAGTCTTGCATCCGGAAGCTGAGGTCCATCAGCCAGCATGTACAAGAACCAAACTGCACAATGATCAGAAATGTCAACTACTTTTCAGAAGTCTCAGGTGCAGAGTCAGCCCTGCAACTTGAAAGTACTTAGGGAGCTTTCCAAATGAGGCAAAACTGGCGCCAAGGCCAAATTCAAGTCTGGAGGCCTCATTAAGGGCAAAAAAGGGAAGCACAATCACTTGGGGAAAAAGGAGGAACCTTTAGAAATGCATGGAGATGAGATCTAGTCCACATTCATTCTCACCTTTTACCAAATACCAAAAATACCCTTTGGGCGTTAATTCCAAAGTTACTCACCACTATAAAAGCCCAATTGTAACTAACTTTCAGGGGGGAGTATCTGATCTCTCACTTCACTTTCACTTTCTCTCTCCTCTAACAAACTCTCTCAACTCCATCTTCATCTTCTTCATCTCCGCCATGTCCAGAACTTCACACCTACCTTCATCCGCCTTCATCTCCATGTCCGGCTAGATCGCCTAGCCTTCTTCTCCAAGGAAATGTGCTTGTAGACTTAACCTATGGCTTCATATGCTTGTAATTTTCTCTTTTAGGTTTCAAGCTAGATGTAAATTTTTGCTTATGTATGACCTTGATTAGGCATGTATAGGTTAGACATCTAGTTTTAGGTGTTCTACTTTATGTTAGCTTGAAATCTCTCTTGATTGTTAAGGACATGAAAACCGAGGCTTAATTCTTGTAGTTTCATACATGTATGTGTGTGCGATTAGCTCCTCTTACATTTGTGGAATGAATTTGTTTCCTAAATGCTAGATTTAGTGTTTAGTGTTGCTTATGGTATGTTCTTGGCTTGAAAGAGCTTAAGGCTTAATTAAATTAGTTAAACTCTTGAAGACTTCTTTGATTAAAGAGGTCTCGCGAATTTAACTAGTTTATATTAAGGAGAACAAATATATGAAGTCCGATTAAACGTAAGCACGGAGTACTTGGAGAAGGAGGTACATCTCATCCATACTTTCATTCATTCACCTAATTCTGTTAGTTGTAGTTTCAATTAGTTTTAATTAGTCTTAGATATAAAACCTGCACAAAACCTGTTCGATAATTTGCTTAACTTGTGATTATTTGACCTAAGCAAGAGATAAAACCAAACTGTGAATTGACCTAGGACTTGCTGCTAACTACTGTAGTTTAATTCTTAGTTTTTATTTGCTTTAGCTCTTTTTAGACGACGAAAAAGAGTTAAATCAAATTGGCGCCGTTGCCGGTTTGGTCGAATTTTTTTTTTTTTGTCTTAGGTTTTTAGTTACATTTTCTTAGTTTTTGTTGTAGGTAATTTTTACTTGTAGGTTGTGAGGATATTTCTGATTTGTTCTGAACATATCTGTGCTGTCTGTTGCTTAATTGGCTGCTCTAGTTAGTCAAACTGTTAGGAAATTGTTCAGAGTTTTGCTGGAAATTTTGTTTGCTGTACTGGATTTTTGCTTGAATTGTTCTGGACTGGATATATTCTGTTTGTACTGGTGGTTTTGTATTTGATTTTGCTGGATTTTCAGGATTTTGCTGCATATTCTGCTGGTATTGGTGTTTGTCTTGCTGATTTGTTTTGCAGGGACTAATTGCTTGGCTGTTTAGTTTCCCTTGCATATAGTTGCACTTAGTGACTTGCATGAACCCTACTACATCACTAGTGCCATTGGATAGAGAGATTAATAAGACTCTTAGAGAACTTAAGAAAAAGAAAAAGCACGAAAAGCAAGCTAGTAAGCAACCTGTAGGAGCCACATCAAATCCACAAAATTCATCTGTAGCTTCTAATAACACATTCCTAGACCAGCATTTCATTATGGCAGAAAGGCGAGAGGACCATAGAGAACATGAGATGGAGGCAAGAGAGCATGAACATGAGCGTGAGCGGCGTGAAAGGAGAGAGCAAGAGGATGAACATCATTTTGAGGGGGGTAGGCAATTACATGATGATGATAGACCTATGCGTGAGTTCACACAGTCATATGCATCATTTGCACCTCAAGGTTTTTATGCTAACCCCGCTAACTTTGAGATCAAAGGATCTCTTCTTGCTCATCTGCCTAAGTTTACAGGTTTTCCGCATGAGGATGCTCACACACACTTGCTTGGCCTCTATCATACTTGTTCCTCCATGAAGCCACCTAATGCAGACCTGGATGATGTTCTGTTGAGAGTGTTCCAGTTTTCCTTGGAAGGAAAAGCCAAGGAGTGGCTCTTGAACCTGCCTACTCATTATGCCACTCTTTCTTGGGAGCAACTTAAGAAGGTGTTTTTAGACCGCTATTTTCCAGTCTCCAAGATATCAAAGTTGCGGAAAGACATCACAGGTGTTCAGCAATTTTCTCAGGAGACATTCTATGAATATTGGAGCCGGTTCAACACCTTGGTGAACTCGTGCCCCAACCACAACATCTCCAAGGGCAATCTGGTGCAATACTTTTATGATGGCCTGGTGCCACAGCTCAAGATGAGTGTGGATGCTGCTTCTAATGGCTCACTTTTCAACTTATCAGCCAATGAAGGATGGAACTTATTTTCAACCATGGCCTCTAATCACCAGAATTTTTATGGACTTGATGCTCTGTATTGCGGTGCGCCAAAAGTTGCCTCAGTGAGTAGTGATGACAAGCTGTACAACTCTATTGAGAGGCTGACCGAGAGCCTCAGTCGAATGGACGGACGCTTCGTTCAGCCTACTCCTTGTGTTGATGATTCTATGGCCTTGGTGGCCTCATCCTGTGATCACTGTGGTTCGCCCATGCACCTATCCTCAGACTGTCCGTCCCAAGCGGAAGTGGCGGCCATGTATAACAATCCTAGGCCTCAAGCCAAATATGATCCCTACTCTTCCACGTACAATCCGGGATGGAGGGACCATCCGAACTTCAAGTGGGGGGGAGGTTCAAACCAAGCCTCAAATTCCAGCGCTTTCCAACCACAGCAACAGCCTAAGTGGGGGGGAGGTAACTACCAAACTGCTAATGCCTATCCCTCACAACAAGGCTATGGTTCATATCAAGGGAGGCCTAACTCTAATGATCAAAGGTACAGGCCGAATCAACAAGCCAATGTTCCTCCATCTAGTTCTTCGACATCTCAACAAGATATGATTTACCAAATGATGTCGAGTTTCATGGAGAAGTTTGAAGAGAGATTACAGAAGCAGGAAAATGCAGTGTCTCAAATGATGAATAACAAAGCTGAGCAGGACGCAAAGAAAGGTGGATTGCCATCTAATGTGGTGATTAATCCTCAAAACATTCATTCTATGCACCTAAGAAGTGGACGGAAATATGGTGATGCCTATGAATATGAGGAGGAAGAGGAGCAAACACAACTACCTTTTGAGGCTGAGCAGAGTCAGTTGAATGAGGGAGGTCACTCTAGCCTCCAGAATGATTTTGTTGGTGATCAGATGCATGAAGAGGCTGTATTGAGTCCTCCTCTTGATAAACCACTCGATGAGGCTGAGAGTCTGACTAAGAAGAGTGAGGAAGCTGAGACCTCACAAGAGGAGAAGAGGAAGGAGATTGCAGAGGGAAAGCGCAAAGTTGGAGAATCTTCTTCGCAAGAACAACCTACTCAGCAAGGAGATGAGTCTCCTAAAGGTAAGTCTGTTGACCCTAAACATCTTCCTTTTCCTAACTCGTATGCTTTAGCTAAGAAACAACATGATGATGAGTTGGAAAAGGAAATGCTCAATTTATTCTCTAAGCTTGAAGTGAATGTACCTATACTTGTACTGTTGAAACAAATGCCTAAATGTGCAAAGTTTTTAAAGGATCTGTGTACTAACAAGAGAGTTGGTAATGTAAGTAACAAGGTCCAATTAAGGACTAATGTTTCGTCTCTCTTAAAAGGGCACCTGCCCTCAAAGTGCAAAGATCCTGGATCTTTCACTATCCCTTGTCAGATAGGGAAACTTAGCTTTGGGAAAGCACTTCTTGATTTAGGGGCAGCCATTAACGTCATGCCTAAGGCCACCTACTTTGCACTAGGATTGAAGAACCTGAGTGAAACCAGTGTTGTAGTTCAACTGGCTGATAGGTCCATTAAGAAACCCTTTGGCTTTATAGAAGACATTCTAGTGAAGGTTAGGGAACTAGTTTTCCCCGTGGACTTTTATGTGCTTGATATGACCAGTGACACTAGTATGGATGATTCTTTGATCCTAGGAAGGCCATTTATGAAAACTGCTAAGATGGTGATAAGTTTAGAAGGGGGATTTGTTACAATGCAAGTGGGGAATCAAATAATAAGGTTTGATGTAGGAGAAGCCATGAGACACCCCCACGAGGATTATTCTCTCCTAGGGCTGAGTGTGGTTGATTCATTGATGCATGAGATTTATGCTGAGCATGCTAATTCCTTTAAGCTGAACATGTTTGATAAGATTGATACTCATATGTGCTATCATGATTCTTGTGCTAGTTTGATTTCTAATACATGCTTGCATGATGTTTTTAATGATTCATCTAGCATAGGAAGTACAGTAACTGAATTCATGGATTCCATGTATGTGAACTATGATTTTGATGATGATTGCACTTCTATATCTTCTTTGTCAAGCTACAACCCCTTGGAAGAGGGAAATTTGCTCACTTTTGTAGGACAAACGAAGGATGGAGGTTGTGAATTCACAAAGGAAATTGAGGAGTCTAGTTCACAAAGGTTTGATATTGAAGAGTATGAAGCTTTAAGGATAAGCCGCTTACACAAGCTGAGAGAGAAGCTTTATCTGAAAGAGCATGCGCTCGCTGACGTTCCACATGTTTTTACCATTAGCGACAGTGGTGATGCAGACTCAAATAAGAGTGCTGAGGCCTCAGACTCTAAGAGGCCGAATTGTTGTGATGATCTGAAGCAGCCATTGACTTTTTCTAATCACCTTGATGAGCTGCCGCAGTTTGATGATGATTTCTATGAGCCTCAAGTGCTGCAAGTTGAGATGCACACTTTGGTACCTTCTATCATTGAGCCACCTACGCTGGAGCTGAAACCTTTACCACCCAATCTTAAGTACGCCTACTTGCTTGATGAAGGGAAGCTTCCAGTGATTGTCTCTAACGCTCTGTCTTCTCTTGAGGAAGGGAAGCTGCTTGAGGTACTCAGACGATACAAGGGGGCCATTGGGTGGACTCTAGCCGATCTTCCTGGCATGAGTCCTACCACCTGCATGCACCGGATCTTGCTTACTGATGATGCTAAGCCTGTGCGTCAACCCCAAAGGAGGCTCAATCCCTTAATACTTGATGTTGTGAAAAAGGAGGTAGAAAAGCTACTAAGTGCTGGAATCATTTACCCGATAAGCGATAGCGAATGGGTGAGTCCCATTCATGTGGTGCCAAAGAAGAGTGGGCTGACCGTGGTAAAGAATGAAAAAGATGAGCTAGTACCTACACGGGTTCAGAACTCTTGGAGGGTATGCATTGATTACAGGAGGTTGAATGATTCCACGAGAAAAGACCAATTCCCGTTGCCATTTATTGATCAGATGTTGGAAAGACTAGCTGGCAAGTCACACTATTGTTTTCTGGATGGTTTCTCGGGGTATTTCCAAGTTCCAATAGCACCTGAGGACCAAGAGAAAACAACCTTTACTTGTCCATTTGGAACCTTCGCATACAGGAGAATGCCTTTTGGTCTGTGCAATGCTCCAGGAACCTTTCAACGTTGTATGATGAGCATTTTTAATGACTTGCTGGAGGATGGCATAGAGGTGTTCATGGATGATTTCTCCCTCTATGGAGACAGTTTTGATGCTTGCTTGGTTAATCTTGAAAAAGCACTGGTTAGATGCGTGGAGAAGGGCTTGGTACTCAACTATGAAAAGTGCCATTTCATGGTGGATAAGGGCATAGTTTTGGGACACTTAGTCTCAAAGGAGGGCATTCAGGTTGACAAGGCCAAGGTTGAAGTAATCTCTTCTCTACCCTTCCCTACCTGCTTGAAGGAGTTGAGGTCCTTTTTAGGACATGTGGGATTTTATCGAAGATTTATCAAGGGCTTCAGCCAAATTGCTGCTCCTTTATCTCATCTACTTCAAAAAGAGGCCGAGTTTAACTTCTCTAATGCTTGTAAGGAAGCCTTTGTTGAGTTGAAGTCAAGGCTTATTTCTCCTCCTATCTTGGTTGCACCTAATTGGGAGCTTCCTTTTGAGCTATCATGTGATGCTTCCAACGAGGCGTTGGGAGCTATGCTCGGCCAGAGGCATGATTCATTGCCGAGGGTGATTGCTTATGCATCTAAGACTTTGGATAGAGCTCAAAGGAATTATACAACAACTGAAAAGGAGTTGTTTGCCATTGTCTTCGGGTTAGACAAATTTCGGCAATACTTACTTCATTCCAAAGTAACTGTATTTACGGATCATGCAGCTGTTCGTTATTTGCTGTCTAAGCCTCAAACAAAGCCCAGGCTCTTGCGATGGGTGTTGCTGTTACAAGAATTTGAGTTGGAGATCAAAGACAGAACTGGAAGAGAGAACTTGGTAGCTGATCATTTGAGCCGTTTGCCAATGGATGTGGAAGGTGTTGATGATTCTTCTCTTGTTTGTGATACCTTCCCAGATGCCTTATTGTGTGCCTTAAATGCAAAGAAAGATCCTTGGTATGCTCATCTAGTGAACTACCTTGTTGCTGAAGTCACTTCACCATCTCTGAACAAGCATCAAATCCAAAAGCTGAAGAGAGATGCTGGTTATTATGTTTGGGATGAGCCACACTTGTGGAGGCTATGTAATGATCAAATAATCAGAAAGTGTGTGCAAGATGATGAAGTCCCATCAATCCTGGAGTTTTGTCATTCGCTAGCTTGTGGAGGACACTTTGGTGCTAAAAAGACTTCAAGGAAGATTCTGGAGGCTGGTTTCTATTGGCCTACTCTGTTTAAAGACGCATTTGAGTATTGCAAGTCTTGTGACAAATGCCAAAGGTTTGGAAGTATGGGGAAGAGACAAGAGATGCCTCAAATGCCAATGCTATACTGTGACCCTTTTGATGTTTGGGGTATAGATTTTATGGGACCTTTTCCACCATCTAACGGCTACACATATATTCTGCTGGCAGTGGACTACCTATCTAGGTGGGTGGAAGCTGTGCCAACCAGAGCCAATGATGCGAGGGCTGTGTTGAAATTTTTGAAGTCTAATATCTTTTGCCGGTTTGGAGTTCCTAAGGCTTTGGTGAGTGATCAAGGGTCTCATTTCTGTAACAAGCTTATGTCTTCATTGCTCAGTCAATTTGGGGTGAATCACAAGGTTTCTACACCCTACCATCCCCAAACCAATGGAGAAGCTGAGGTGAGCAATAGGCAAATTAAAAACATCCTTGAGCGAATTGTGAAGCCAAGTAGGAAGGATTGGAGTTTGAGACTTGAAGAAGCTCTATGGGCATATAGGACTTCATTCAAGACTCCTATTGGCATGTCTCCTTATCGGCTCATATATGGAAAGGCTTGTCATTTACCAGTTGAGCTGCAGCACAAGTCTTATTGGGCAGTTAAATCTTGTATTGAGGATATGGATGCTGCTGCTCAAGAGAGGCAGTTGACTCTGAGTGAGCTTGAGGAGCTGAGGAATGAAGCTTTTGAGAACTCCAGGATTTTGAAAGAGAAGACAAAGGCCATTCATGATAGTGGCATTCTGAGGAAGCAGTTCAAGGAGGGAGATTTGGTCTTGTGCTATAGGGTAAGATTCAAATTCTGTGGAGGAGGCAAGCTTAAAGACAAGTGGCAAGGACCTTATGAAGTGCTCAAGTCTCATGACTTTGGGATGGTTGAGATCAAGAATCTCAAGGATGGCCGTGTGTACAAGGTCAATGGCCACTTGCTCAAATTGTATAAGGAGAATTTCAAGCCTCCCTAAAGGTCGTTTCTTTCCTTTCCTCACTTATTCTTTTATTGCAAATTCTTAAGTGTGGGGGAAGGTGTTAGAATTAGAAAAATTAGGATTATGTTTAAATTTAGGATTTTGTTTAGGTTTGTTAGGTTGTTTAAATATGAAAAATTTCATTAGTGCTGGGGGATGCCTATTTGTGTCAGGAAGTGTCATTGAGGAAATAAAGTATTTTGCATCCGGAAGTGCTTTTGCTTCCGGAAGTTCTCACTTAGACTTTGCTACTTAGGATCAGATTGTGTTCACTTTGCTTCCGCTAGGGATGAGACTTAGAATCTGAACCAGAGTGACTTCCTATAGCAGTTGTGCATCCGGTAGCATTTTTGCTTCCGGAAGCCTAGCAGCTTGAGTCTGAATTCAGTTAGGCTTCCTGAGCGTCAGTGAGTTAAAAATAAAAAATAAAAAAAAAAAATAAAAAAAAAAATAATAATAATAAATAATATTTTAGGTTGTGTTTAGTGTAGTCTTGTTAATAATACATGCATATGAGCCATTTGTTTGTTGGAACTGCCCTGCCTTTTATATTGCTGCTTTGCCTTTAAAATACATCTTCCTACTTGATTTGATTGGTCCATTGAGGACAATGCATGCTTTAAGTATGGGGGAGGTGTATTATGTGCTTAAAAGTGGTCTGATTCAAAGCTTTCACACTTGATTTTTGGACTTATTTGGCATGATTTTTCTTGAAAATTTGACTTGATTATGGCTCTTGAAAACAAATGGAATTGTCCTCTAGTGTGTAAGTAGAATTTTTGGAATGATTACTTAAGGCATTGCATGGGGCACTTTTAAGGTATAAAGAGGGTGTAAGTTTCTCATTTAACTTTTCTTGAGGAGGAAGTGACTGATTAGAGTAAGCTATAAATGTGAGAAGCCTCCAACCCAATTGAGTGGGCCAATAGTTACTTGACCTCCTAGAACTTGTCCTAGCTCTTGTTCGAGATCACAATGCATGGCATGATTGAAAATGAAAGGGGCGTTTCTTTCTAAACCCTCATGACCCAAACACTAAGCCAACCGAATATTATCCTTTGATTAACCCCTTTGGGCCATTCACTTTTCTTTTCTACCACCTTGACCAAAGTATGAATAAGTAATTATAACATATGTCTGCATTCATATTAGTATTGTATTGTTGTATTTTGTAGAAAACATGCTACATTGTGAGAAACAAAAGATGGCCGAGAGCCACAAGAGAGGAAAAGAAAAGAGAAAATGGCCGAAGGCCAAAGAAAAGAAAAAAATATAATAAGGCCAAAGGCCTATCAAAAGAGGAAAAAAGGAAGAAAGCACAAAGTGCTTAAGTATGCCAAAGGCATAAGATTGAAAAAAGAAAAGAGAGATGTAGCATGCTTTGTGAGGTTTGATTTCATCGTATTGCATGAATATGTGGTGATTACTTGTTCATGTCATTGGTCATTGACTACTATCCATCATTCACCATTTATTATTAGCCTTCCATCTAACCCCAAAGTCCCCTAGATTTGGTTGTGCTATGCATACTATGGGTGGAGAACTTAGAGCTATTACAAGCCTATGGTGATGGTCAAGTGCATTGAGCCAAAGAGTGATCACAAGTCCCTAGTTAGGCATTTTTCCTAACTTGAGCGAATGAGTTAAACACTTTATCCGGTGAGGAAAAATCTCAATTGGCACTCCTCCTAAATTTTAGTTGATTGTTAAACTTGGATTCGCTTTGTATTCTTAGATTTGGCCCATGCGAAGATTTAGGGAAAGGTTCAAGAAGATCAACTTGAACACTATGATAATTCCAATTGCCTTCATTATGCTTAATGATTGAGTTAGTCTTTTACATGACTTTGCCCGGAGTGCAAAGCTTAAGTGTGGGGGATTTGATTAGACCAAATTTCATACCTTTAAGCATGTGCATTTGAGCTTAATTAGTATGGTTTATTTGTTATATTTGATCATTATTGATACATTTTCATGCACATGCTTATGTATAAATATTTGAAGAATAATAGCCTTATTATTTGCATTTTATGGAACTAAGGGTATTTTGGTCATTTTGACTATGAGATGTGTTTTTCATGTAAAGGGGTCCCAAGTGGGCCCCACACACCCTTGGTGGAGCTTCAGTGGAGATAACTTGGCAAGAAGGAAGGCTAGATAAAGAGTACTCAAAGTCACATCAGGATGCAGGTTCACATCCGGAAGCAAAGTCACATATGGAAAAGTACTCACATCAGAATGCAAGTTTACATCAGGATGCAAGTTCACATCCGGAAGCTGGGCTACTTGAAGAAGTGGATTTACATCCGGAAGTGAACATGCTGGCGCTGGCGGACAAAGAGTTACATCCGGGAGTGGATTCTCATCCAGTGGATTCTCATCCGGAAGTGAATATGCTCGCGCTTGCGATATGAAGTCTTGCATCCGGAAGCTGAGGTCCATCAGCCAGCATGTACAAGAACCAAACTGCACAATGATCAGAAATGTCAACTACTTTTCAGAAGTCTCAGGTGCAGAGTCAGCCCTGCAGCTTGAAAGTACTTAGGGAGCTTTCCAAATGAGGCAAAACTGGCGCCAAGGCCAAATTCAAGTCTGGAGGCCTCATTAAGGGCAAAAAAGGGAAGCACAATCACTTGAGGAAAAAGGAGGAACCTTTAGAAATGCATGGAGATGAGATCTAGTCCACATTCATTCTCACCTTTTACCAAATACCAAAAATACCCTTTGGGCGTTAATTCCAAAGTTACTCACCACTATAAAAGCCCAATTGTAACTAACTTTCAGGGGGGGAGTATCTGATCTCTCACTTCACTTTCACTTTCTCTCTCCTCTAACAAACTCTCTCAACTCCATCTTCATCTTCTTCATCTCCGCCATGTCCAGAACTTCACACCTACCTTCATCCGCCTTCATCTCCATGTCCGGCTAGATCGCCTAGCCTTCTTCTCCAAGGAAATGTGCTTGTAGACTTAACCTATGGCTTCATATGCTTGTAATTTTCTCTTTTAGGTTTCAAGCTAGATGTAAATTTTTGCTTATGTATGACCTTGATTAGGCATGTATAGGTTAGACATCTAGTTTTAGGTGTTCTACTTTATGTTAGCTTGAAATCTCTCTTGATTGTTAAGGACATGAAAACCGAGGCTTAATTCTTGTAGTTTCATACATGTATGTGTGTGCGATTAGCTCCTCTTACATTTGTGGAATGAATTTGTTTCCTAAATGCTAGATTTAGTGTTTAGTGTTGCTTATGGTATGTTCTTGGCTTGAAAGAGCTTAAGGCTTAATTAAATTAGTTAAACTCTTGAAGACTTCTTTGATTAAAGAGGTCTCGCGAATTTAACTAGTTTATATTAAGGAGAACAAATATATGAAGTCCGATTAAACGTAAGCACGGAGTACTTGGAGAAGGAGGTACATCTCATCCATACTTTCATTCATTCACCTAATTCTGTTAGTTGTAGTTTCAATTAGTTTTAATTAGTCTTAGATATAAAACCTGCACAAAACCTGTTCGATAATTTGCTTAACTTGTGATTATTTGACCTAAGCAAGAGATAAAACCAAACTGTGAATTGACCTAGGACTTGCTGCTAACTACTGTAGTTTAATTCTTAGTTTTTATTTGCTTTAGCTCTTTTTAGACGACGAAAAAGAGTTAAATCAGCCTCCAACCGAATTGAGTGGGCCAATAGTTACTTGACCTCCTAGAACTTGTCTTAGCTCTTGTTCAAGATCACAATGCATGGTATGATTGAAAATGAAAGGGGCGTTTCTTTCTAAACCCTCATGACCCAAACACTAAGCCAACCAAATATTATCCTTTGATTAACCCCTTTGGGCCATTCACTTTTCTTTTCTACCACCTTGACCAATGTGTGAATTAGTGACTATAGCATATGCTTGCATTCATATTAATGTTGTATTGTTGTATCTTGTGAAAGCATGCTATATGAGTGAAAAATAAAAGATGGCCGAGAGCCACAAGTGAGGAAAAGAAAAGACAAGTGGCCAAAGGCCAAGAAAAAAATAAAAAAAAAGGCCAAAGGCCTATGAAAAGAGAAAAGCACAAAGTGCTTGAGTATGCCAAAGGTATTTGAGTGAAAAGAAAAAAATGTGAGAAGCACAAAGTGCTTGAAAAATTATGTGGCCGAGAGTAGCATGTTGTTTGGACTTGGACTTATTGTATTGTAGGTATATGTGGTAGCTACTTGTTCATATTATTGGTCATTGACTACTTTCCATCATTCACCATTCATTATTAGCCTTCCATTCAACCCATAAAGTCCCCTAGATTTGGTTATGTCATGCATAATAATGGGTGGAGAACTTAGAGCTATTACAAGCTTATGGAGAGGTCAAGTGCATTGAGCCAAAGAGTGATCACAAGACCCTAGTTAGGCATTTTCCTAACTTGAGTGTATGAGTTAAACACTTTATCCGGTGAGGAAAAATCTCAATTGGCACTCCTCCTTAATTCTAGTTGATTGTTAAACTTGTATTCACTTTGTATTCTTAGATTTGGCCCATGCGAAGCTTTAGGGAAAGGTTCAAGAAGATCAACTTGTATGCTATGACAATTCCAATTGCCTTCACTATGCTTAATGATTAAGTTAATCTGTTTACATGACTTTTCCCGGAGTGTAAAGATTAAGTGTGGGGGATTTGATTGGACCAAAATTTATACCTATAAGCATGTGCATTTGAGCTTAATTAGTGTGGTTTATTTGTTATATTTGATCATTATTGGTACATTTTCATGCGTATGCTTATGTGTAAATATTTGAAGAATAATAACCTTATTACTTGCATATTATGAAACCACGGGTATTTTGGTCATTTTGACTGTGTGATGTGTTTTTCATGTAGGAGGGTCCCAAGTGGGCCCCACACACCCTTGGTGGAGCTTCAGTGAGATAAGTTGGCAAGGAGAAAGGCTAGATGACATTCACATCCGGAAGCACATTCACATCCGGTAGTGAATGCCCTTGAGCTTGCTGAATGAAGACTTACATCTGGAAGTGGATGTGCATCCGGAAGTGAACTCACATTAGGAAGCAGGCTCACATCCGGAAGTGGATTTGCATCCGGTAGTGAATTTACATCCGCTTGTGGACGCAGAGTTACATCCGGAAGCTAAAGCCCATCTGACAGCAAGCACAAGAGCCAGACTGCACAATGTACGGAAATGTCAGCTACTTTTCAGAGTCTGTTGTGCAGAATAAATTAAAGGCAAAGGGGTGCAGCTTTAAGGCATTGGTGGAGCATCTTTCCAAATGAGGCAAAATTGGCTCCAACTTCAAATTCAAATTTAGAGGCCTCATTAAGGGCAATTTTGGAAGCACAATCACTTGGAGAAAAAGGAGGGACCTTTACAAATGCATGGAGACGAAATCTAGTCCACATTCACCCACCTTTTTACCTAAATTCCGAAAATACCCTTTCCCCTTCACTAAACCAACCCGCGGCCAAACCTCCCTCCATTACCCATCAAAATATCTTTTGACAGCTCATACTTCCCACTTGCCAGCTCATCATCTAACCAACCCACTTACTTAATCCCTAACTAACTTCATTTAAAACATCTTTTCATTTTCACTTCAATTTCACTTTCTCTCTCCTCTAACAAACTCTCTCAACTCCATCTTCATCTTCTTCACTTCGCCGACCACCACCATGTCCAGAACTTCACACCTACCTTCATCCTCCTTCATCTCCATGTCAGGCTAGATCGCCTAGCCTTCTTCTCCAAGGAAATGTGCTTGTAGAATCAACATTTGGCTTCATATACTTGTAATTTGCTCTTTTAGATTCCAAGCTAGATGTAAGTTTTTGCCTATGTATGTCTAGATTTAGGCTTGTATAGGTTAGATCATCTTGATTTGAGTTGTTCTACTTAATTGTAGCTTGGAATCTCTCTTTTGTGTTAAGGACATGAAAACCGAGGCTTAATTCTTGTAGTTTCATACATGTATGTGTGTGCGATTAGCTCCTCTTGCATTTATGGAATGAATTTGTTTCTTAAGTACTAGATCTAGTGCTTAATGTTGCTATAGGTATGTTCTTGGCTTGAAAGAGCTTAAACCTAAATTAAATTAGTTAAACTCTTGTAGACTTCTTTGATTAAAGAGATCTTGAGAATTTAACTAGTTTATATTAAGAAGAACAAGTATATGAAGTCCGATTAAACGTAAGCACGGAGTACTTGGAGAAGGAGGTACCTTCCATTCCATACTTTCACACTTTCAATTCTGTTAGTTATAGTTTTTACTAGTTTTAATTAGTCTTAGATATAAAGCTTGCACACAACCTGTTTGATAATTTGCTTAACTTGTGATTATTTGACCTAAGCAAGAGATAAAACCGAACTGTGAATTGACCTAGGACTTGCTGCTAACTACTGTAGTTTAATTCTAGTTTTATTTGTTTAGCTCTTTTTATAACGACGAAAAAGAGTTAAATCAAATTGGCGCCGTTGCCGGTTTGGTTGAATTCTTTCTTTTCCTAGGGTTTTAGTTACATTTTCTTAGTTTTTGTTATAGGTGATTTTTAGTTGTAGGTTTTGAGCATACTTCTGATCTATTCTGGATATTTAACACTGTTCTAGAAGTGTTTTAGAAGTGTTAGGCTGCTCTCGTTGGCCTTATATTGCTGGAAATTGTGTTCGCTGTACTGGATTTTTGCTTGAACTGTTTATGACTTGATATTCTGTTTGTGTTGGCTGTTGACTGGATACTCTGTTTGTGCTGATGGTTATCTTGTGCATCTGCAAGCATTCATACCTCCTTTTGCTTGAGCTGTTGCATTTCACTTCACTTTGCATCTAGTTGCACTTAGTGACTTTGTATGAACCCTACCTCATCCTTAGTGCCATTGGATAGAGAGATTAATAAGACTCTTAGAGAGCTTAAGAAAAAGAAAACACACGAGAGGCGAGCTCATAAGCAACCTATAAGATCCACATCTAATCCACCAAATTCATCTGTAGCATCCAATCACACACTTCTAGACCAGCATTTCATTATGGCAGAAAGACGAGAGGACCATAGAGAGCATGAACATGAGCATGAGGGGCATGATAGGCGAGAGCAAGAGGGTGAACAACATTTTAATGGGGATAGGAAACTAAACGATGATGATAGACCTATGCGTGAGTTCACACAGTCATATGCATCGTTTACACCGCAAGCTTTTTATGCTAACCCCGCTAACTTCGAGATCAAAGGATCTCTTCTTGCTCATCTTCCTAAGTTTACAGGATTTCCCCATGAAGATGCTCACACACACTTGCTCAGCCTCTACCACACCTGTTCCTCCATGAAGCCTCCCAACGCTAACCTGGATGATGTTCTGTTGAGAGTGTTCCAATTCTCCTTAGAAGGCAAACCCAAGGAGTGGCTGTTGAACCTTCCTACTCATTATGCCACTCTTTCTTGGGAGCAACTTAAGAAGGTGTTTTTAGACCGCTATTTTCCAGTCTCCAAGATATCTAAGTTGCGGAAAGACATCACAGGCGTTCAACAATTCTCTCAGGAGACATTCTATGAATATTGGAGCCGGTTCAACACCTTGGTGAACTCGTGTCCCAACCACTACATCTCCAAAGGAAACATGGTACAATACTTTTATGATGGCCTGGTACCACAACTCAAGATGAGTGTGGATGCTGCTTCTAATGGCTCACTGTTCAACTTATCTGCCAATGAGGGATGAAATTTATTCTCCACCATGGCCTCTATTCACCAGAACTTTTATGGCCGTGATGCTCTGTATGGTGGTGCCCCTAAGGTTGCCTCTGTGAGTGGTGATGATAAGCTGTACAATTCTATCGAGAGGCTGACTGAGAGCCTAAGTCGCATGGACGGACGTTTTGTATAGCCTACTGCTGGTGTTGATGACTCTATGGCCCAGGTGGCCTCATCTTGTGCTCACTGTGGCTCGCCGATGCACTTATCCTCTGACTGTCCATCCCAAGCGGAAGTGGCGGCCATGTATAACAATGCTAGGCCTCAAGCCAAATATGATCCTTATTCTTCCACGTACAATCCGGGATGGAGGGACCACCCGAACTTCAAGTGGGGGGAGGTTCAAACCAAGCCCCAAATTCCAACTCCTTCCAACCACAGCAACGGCCTAAGTGGGGGGAGGCAATTTCCAAGCTTCCAATACCTATCCCTCACAACAAGGCTATGGATCATACCAAGGGAGACCTAATTCTAATGCCCAAGGGTACAGGCCGAGTCAACAAGCCAATGTTCCTCCTCCTTTTATGAAAAATGATAATCCAACTCATGCTCCACGTAACAACATGGTGGGATCTCAATCCTATGATCCTTCGTCTAGCTCTTTGATATCTCAACAAGACATGATGGACCAGATGATGTCAAGTGTAATGGCGAAGGTTGCTGAGAGCATGAAGAAGCAGCAGCAAGAATTTACCACCTTAATGTCTCAAATGATGAATAATAAAGCAGAGCAAGACGCAAAGAAAGGTGGATTGCCGTCTAATGTGGTGATTAATCCTCAGAACATTCATTCTATGCACCTAAGAAGTGGACGGAAATATGGTGATGCATATGAATATGAGGAGGAAGAGGAGCAAACACAACTACCTTGTGAGGCTGAGCGAAGTACATTGAATGAGGGAGGTCACCTTAGCCTCCAGAATGATTTTTTTGGTGATCAGATGCATGGAGAGGCTGTACTTAATCCTCCTCTTGATGAACTACTTGAAGAGGCTGGGAGCCTGACTAAGAAAAGTGATGAAGCTGAGACCTCAAAGGAGGATAAGAGGAAGGAGATTGCAGAGGGAAAGCGCAAAGTTGGAGAATCTTCTTCGCAAGAACCTACTCAGCAAGGGGATAAGTCTCCTAAAGGTAAGTCTCTTGACCCTAAGCATCTTCCTTTTCCTAATTCATATGCTTTAGTTAAGAAACAACATGAGGATGAATTAGAAAAGGAAATGCTCAACTTATTTTCTAAGCTTGAAGTAAACGTACCCATGCTTGTATTGGTAAAGCAAATGCCTAAATATGCCAAGTTTTTAAAAGATCTGTGTTCTAACAAGAGAGTTGGTAATGCAAGTAACAAGGTCCAATTAAGGACTAATGTTTCGTCTCTCTTGAAAGGGCACTTGCCCTCAAAGTGCAGATATCCGGGATCTTTCACCATTCCTTGTCAGATAGGGAAACTTAGCTTTGGGAAGTGAAATGTGTGGCTGTCACCCAAGAGGGGGGGTGAATTGGGTGAGGGAATAAAACTTTGACTCTTTTCCGAAAGACTGCTTGTGCTTGGTGATGATGTTAATAAGTGATGATATGCACAAGTCAGTATATTATGTGATGCAAAATAGAATGTTTAAATGTAAGTTTATGCACACATAAATTTATCCTGGTTCGGTCACCCAGACCTACATCCAGTCCCCAGGCTCCACCTGAGATTTTCAATCCACTATTCTTGTTTAAACCGGGCACAAGAGAAGCCTTTACACTTTAGGTTTTACGAGCACGGGTTCACCTAACAACCCACAGGTTTTACAACGGGTTCACCTGCAAACCTTACAAACGCAAGTTTTACGGGCTAACTTGCAACCTATGGAGATTTAGAAAAACTTCTAAATGCTCCCCCTTACAAATGTAAGATTACAATTATGTTCACTCTATGAACTGATTGTGCTAAACACTTAAGCTCAAATGACTCTCTCTAAGAGTAGATGATGTTACTCACTTAAGTACAAAAGAATCACTCTCTAAGAATATTACATATCTAAGTCCGAGAGTAGAAGATGAGAGGAATGTAGAATAATGTTTCAGACAATAAGCTCTGTTCTCTCTCTCTCTTAGTTCTTCTGAATGTAGATGTTCCTTTTATACCAGCCTCTGAATATCCAACCGTTGGAGAGGCAATAAGGCCGTTTGAATATAGCCGTTGGGGCCTTGTTTACGTTGTCCTCATTAATGCACAGCAGGGTTGACTTTGCTTTATCTGAAAAGGTGCTTTGTCCAGCTGTTCTGTCAACACTGTTCTGACAACACTGTTCTGGCAAAAGTCGTTCTGACATCTATACACTGTACGGTCTGACTCTTGCTTGTTGTCAGATGAGGACTTCGTTCCTCAAGCATAAGTCCAGGATGTTAAGAGACTCACTATCGGAAGCTCTCTTGCTATCTAAAGTGAAGCTCGTGGACTCTAACATTTTGCTTGCTATCACATAGAGGAACTTTGTCTTCCAAGCACTTGTCCATGAATGATAAGAGTGCTTTGCTATTGGATGCTCTCTTGCTATCAGAAGCTCTCTTATGGACTCTGACTCTTGTGGGCAGTATGAGCTTTGACACCTTGAATGAATCTTCAGATTATATTCTCCTTATCTCTCATACTCCTCATGCTTGGTAGGTAACAATGTTGTTTGAATATCTGTTATCCTCTTGTTACCGTTGGAAGGAACATCTTCTTAAATGCTTAGCAGAGTTGACTTGCTTTATCACTGAAAAGTAGTCCTGACACCTCTGCTCTGACAAAAGCATTCTTACTTCTGAGTATGTGACATTTTCTCTTGTACTCTTGCTGACGGATGATCATCGTTCATCCGGAAGTGGCAATCTTGCTCTGCAAGTGTTAATCTCTGAAATCCAATGCCAAGAGTCTTTGCATCCGGAAGCTCATTTGCATCCAGAAGTGTGACTAAGTTCTGCACATACTGGTTAGTCCAACATAGCAATATATATAATCAGATATAGTAAAACTATACATGTTGTGGGAAGTTTGCTATGGGAAGTAGTCTTACTTAGACTATGTTCTGACTTAGTGTAGTGTCTACTGACTCTAAGGGATCTCTATTCCAATAGTCAGTTTAAGTCTCGTTAGTTTACTCTAAGTCTTCCTAAGTGAATCAGTGTGTCATTTGTTCATGCTATGTATAATAAGTCAACACACAATCACATGAAGTGGGAGTTCACTTAGTCTAGGATGTATCCGGAAGCACTTCCACATCCGAAAGTAAAACAACTGGATGAAGGATTTTGTTCACTATTACTCACTCTCACTCAGTGTCCTTCAATCCAACAGTCAGCGCTAGTCACTAAGCTATCGGAAGCACTTTTACTTGACGTGGTGAACTCACTGACGCTTAGGGTTATATCTCTTTTATCAGCCTGTGCAAGTCTAAATTTAACAGGAAGCAATTTCGCTTGACGAGGCTAATTCACTGACGCTTGGGGATATATCTATTCTGTCAGCCTGCGCCAGTCTAAATCTATCAGGAAGCAATTTCACTTGACGAGGCTGATTCACTGACGCTTGGGGATATATCTATTCTGTCAGCCTGTGCCAGTCTAAATCTATCAGGAAGCAATTTCACTTCCGGTTGAGTCTTAACTTAGTCTCAAGGGTTTTGTACATCTAATGCCTAGACTGAGTTATGACTAAGTGAAGTGCTTGCTGTCGCTGAGGGATGAGACATTCATCCGCGAGCGCTAGTCCTAGTCCATCCGGAAGTGATTCCGCATCCGGTTGTGATTCCGCTGTGGGATGAGTCTTTCATCCGTGAGCGCTAGTCTTAATTCATTCGGAAGTGAATCCGCATCCGGTTGTGACTAAACTTAGGATTCAGTGTTAGCAATCTAGACTGGGTTCTAACCAAGTGTCTCACTTGCTTCCGTTTGCGTCCTATGGGATGTGTACTCCATCCGCGAGCTCTAGTGCTAATATTACCGGAAATGATCTTGCATTCGCAAGTGATCTAACTCAGGATTCTAACCATGTCATCTAATCCTTCCTAAGTGTTAATTATGTTCTTTTAAGTACTAGACCATATCATACCTTAGTCACCATCAAAACTTAAGATTCTAACAGGAAGGCACTTCTGGATTTAGGGGCCGCAATCAATGTGATGCCTAAGGCCACCTACTTTGCACTAGGGTTGAAGAATTTGAGTGAAACCAGTGTTGTAGTTCATCTGGCTGATAGGTCCATAAAGAAACCCTTTGGCTTTATAGAAGACATTCTAGTGAAGGTTAGGGAACTAGTTTTCCCCGTGGACTTTTATGTGCTTGATATGACGAGTGACACTAGTATGGATGATTCTTTGATCTTAGGAAGGCCATTTATGAAAACTCCTAAGATGGTGATAAACTAAGAAGGGGGTTTGTTACAATGCAAGTGGGGAATCAGATAATATGTTTTGATGTAGGGGAAGCCATGAGACATCCCCACGAGGACTATTCTCTCCTAGGGCTGAGTGTGGTTGATTCATTGATGCATGTGATTTATGACGAGCATGTTAATTCCTTTAAGCTGAACATGTTTGATAAGATTGATGCTCATATGTGCTATCATGATTCTTGTGCTAGTTTGATTTCTAATACATGCTTGCATGATGTTTTTAATGATTCATCTAGCATAGGAAGTACAGTAACTGAATTCATGGATTCCATGTATGTGAACTATGATTTTGATGATGATTGCACTTCTATATCTTCTTTGTCAAGCTACAACCCCTTGGAAGAGGGAAGTTTGCTCACTTTTGTAGGACAAACGAAGGATGGAGGTTGTGAATTCACAAAGGAAATTGAGCAGTCTAATTCACAAGAGTTTGATGTTGTTGAGCATGAGATTTTGAAAAATGGACGAATTCACAAATTGAGAGAGAAGCTCTATCTGAAAGAGCATGCGCTTGCTGACGATCCACATATTTCTACCCTGAGCGGAAGTGGTGATGAGAATTTGGATATGAGTTCTGAGGCATCGAACTCTGAGAGGCCGAATTTCGGTGATGAGTTGCCAAATTCTGATGATGATTTCTATGAGCCTCAAGTGCTGCAAGTTGAGATGCACACCTTGGTTCCTTCCATTGTTGAGCCGCCTACTCTGGACTTGAAACGTTTGCCAACTAATCTCAAGTATGCCTACTTGCTTGAGGATGAGAAGCTGCCGGTGATTATCTCTACTTCTCTTTCTTCTCTTGAGGAAGGGAAGTTACTTGATGTGTTAAGAAGATACAAGGTGGCCATTGGGTAGACTTTAGCCGATCTTCCCGGCATGAGTCCCACAACCTGCATGCAAAGTATCTTACTTAATGACGATGCTAAGCCATTGCGACAACCACAAAGGAGGCTCAATCCCTTAATACTTGATGTTGTGAAAAAGGAGGTAGAAAAGCTCTTAAGCTGGAATTATATATCCGATTAGCGATAGCGAATGGGTGAGTCCAATCCATGTGGTGCCCAAGAAAAGCGGGTTGACTGTGGTCAAGAATGATAAAGAGGAGCTTGTTCCAACACGAGTTTAGAACTCTTAGAGGGTTTGTATAGATTACCGGAGGCTGAATGACTCCACAAGAAAAGACCACTTCCCGTTGTCATTTATTGATTAGATGTTGGAAAGACTAGCTGGCAAGTCACACTACTGTTTTCTGGATGGTTTCTCCGGGTACTTCCAGGTTCCCATAGCACTAGAGGACCAAGAAAAGACGACCTTTACTTGTCCATTTGGGACCTTCGCATACAGGAGAATGCCTTTCGGTTTGTGCAATGCTACCGGAACCTTTCAACGTTGTATGATGAGCATTTTTAATGACTTGCTGAAGGATGGCATAGAGGTGTTTATGGATGATTTCTCCCTCTATGGAGACAGTTTTGATGCTTGCTTGGTCAATCTTGAGAAAGCATTGGTTAGATGTGTGGAGAAGGGTTTGGTACTCAACTTTGAGAAGTGTCATTTCATGGTGGATAAAGGCATAGTTTTGGGACATCTAGTCTCAAAAGAAGGCATTCAAGTTGACAAAGCCAAGGTTGAAGTAATCTCTTCTCTTCCATTCCCTACTTGTTTGAAGGAGTTGAGGTCCTTTCTAGGACATGTGGGCTTTTATAGGAGATTTATCAAAGGTTTTAGCCAGATTGCTTCTCCTTTATATCATATACTTCAAAAAGAGGCCAATTTGACTTCTCCAATTGTTGTAAGGAAGCTTTCGTCGAGTTAAAGTCAAGGCTTATATCCCCTCCTATCTTGGTTGCACCTAATTGGGAGTTATCTTTTGAGCTATCATGTGACGCTTCTAACGAGGCTTTGGGAGCCATGCTCGGCCAAAGGCATGATTCATTGCCGAGGGTGATTGCTTATGCGTCTAAGACTTTGGATAGAGCCCAAAGGAATTATACAACAACTGAAAAGGAATTATTTGCCATTGTCTTTGGTCTGGAAAAGTTTCGGCAATACTTACTTCATTCCAAAGTAACTGTATTCACGGATCATGCAGCTGTTCGATATTTGCTCTCTAAACCGCAAACAAAGCCTAGACTCTTGCGATGGGTGTTGCTGCTACAAGAGTTTGAGGTGGAGATTAAAGATAGAACTGGAAGAGAGAACTTGGTAGCTGATCATTTGAGCCGTTTGCTGCCAATGGATGTGGAAGGTGTTGATGATTCTTCTCTTGTTTGTGATACCTTCCCAGATGCCTTATTGTATGCCTTGAATGCAAAGAAAGATCCTTGGTATGCTCATCTTGTGAACTACCTTGTTGCCGAAGTCACTTCACCGTCTCTGAACAAGCATCAAGTCCAAAAGTTGAAGAGGGATGCTGGTTATTATGTTTGGGATGAGCCGCACTTGTGGAGGCTATGTAATGATCAAATAATTAGGAAGTGTGTGCAAGATGAAGAAGTCCCATCAATTTTGGAATTTTGTCATTCTCTAGCTTGTGGAGGACACTTTGGTGCCAGAAAGACTTCAAGAAAGATTCTGGAAGCTGGATTTTATTGGCCAACCTTGTTTAGGGATTCTTATGAATACTGCAAGTCTTGTGACAAATGCCAAAGGTTTGGAAGCTTAGGGAAGCGACATGAGATGCCCCAAGTGCCAATGTTATATTGTGACCCTTTTGATGTTTGGGGTATAGACTTCATGGGTCCTTTTCCACCATCTAACGGCTACACATATATTCTGCTGGCTGTGGATTACCTATCTAGATGGGTGGAAGCTGTGCCAACTAGGGCCAATGATGCGAGAGCTGTGTTGAAATTCCTCAAGTCTAACATCTTTTGCCGGTTTGGAGTTCCTAAAGCGCTGGTGAGTGATCAAGGTTCTCATTTCTGTAACAAGCTTATGTCTTCATTACTCAGCCAATTTGGGGTGAATCACAAAGTCTCTACACCTTATCATCCTCAAACTAATGGAGAAGCCGAGGTGAGCAATAGGTAGATTAAAAATATTCTTGAGCGAATTGTGAAGCCAAGTAGGAAAGATTGGAGCTTGAGACTTGAAGAAGCTCTTTGGGCATATAGGACTTCATTCAAGACTCCTATTGGCATGTCTCCTTATCGGCTCATATATGGAAAAGCTTGTCATTTACCAGTTGAGCTGCAGCACAAGTCTTATTGGGCAGTTAAATCTTGTATTGAGGATATGGATGCTGCTGCTCAAGAGAGGCAATTGACTCTGAGTGAGCTTGAGGAGCTGAGGAATGAAGCTTTTTAAAACTCAAGGATTTTGAAAGAAAGGACAAAGGCCATACATGATAGTGGCATTTTGAGGAAGCAGTTCAAGGAGGGAGATCTTGTCTTGTGCTATAGGGTGAGATTCAATTTTTGCGGAGGAGGCAAGCTTAAAGACAAGTGGCAAGGACCTTACGAAGTGCTCAAGTCTTATGACTTTGGAATGGTTGAGATCAAGAATCTCAAAGATGGCCGTGTGTACAGAGTCAACGGCCACTTGCTCAAGCTATATAAAGAGAACTTCAAACCGCCATAAAAGGTTGTCTCTTTCCTTTCCTCACTTATTCTCTTATTGCAGATTCTTAAGTGTGGGGGAAGGTATTAGTATTAGAAAAAATTTTTAGGATTGTGTTTTTGTGTTTAGGATTTTGTTTAGGTTTGTTTTAGTATGATGTTTTAGGTTGTTAAAAAAAAATTCACTAGGTTGGGGGATGCCTATTTGTTTCAGGAAGTGTTACTGTGGAAATAGAGGATCTTGCATCCGGAAGTGTTTTGGCTTCCGGAAGCTTTCCACTTAGACTTTGTTGCTTAGGATCAGATTGAGTTTATTATGCTTCCGATGGGGGATGAGTTCTTGCTTTCAAAAGCATCAGTGCATCCGGAAGCAGTTTAGCTTCCGGTAGCAGTTTTGTATCCGACTGGGGTGAGACTTAGAATCTAAAGCCAGAGTGACTTCATATAGCAGTCTGCATCCGGTAGCATTTTTGCTTCCGGTAGCAACTTCACTTAGGATCTAGATCCCACCTTGCTTCCGATAGTGAGTTCCCTTAGAGTCTAAGACCAATTTAGCTTCTGAGAGCATTTTGCATCCGGTAGCAATTTTGCTTCCGGAAGCTCTTGTGCATAGGGATGGGATTTAGACTCTAGATCCAGTTGGGCTTCTTGAGCGTCAGTGAGAGAAAATAATAATAATAATAAAAAATATATATATATTTGTGTAGGTTGTGTTTAGTGTAGTTTTGTAAATAATACATGTGGCCATTTGTATGCTTGGACTGCCCGGCCTTTTATGTTGCTACCTTGCCTTTGAAATGCATCTTCCTACTTGATTTGATTGGTCCATTGAGGACAATGCATGCTTTAAGTGTGGGGGAGGTGTATTATGTGCTTAAAAGTGGTCTAATTCAAAGCTTTCACACTTGATTTTTGGACTTATTTGGCATAATTTTCTAAATATTTTTTGACTTGATTATGGCTCTTGAAAGCAAATGGAATTGTCCTCTAGTGTGTAAGTAGAATTTTTGGAATGATTACTTAGGGCATTGCATGGGGCACTTTTAAGGTATAAAGAGGGTGTAAGTTTCTCATCTAACTTTTCTTAGGGAGGAAGTGACTGATTAGAGTAAGCCATAAATTTGAGAAGCCTCCAACCGAATTGAGTGGGCCAATAGTTACTTGACCTCCTAGAACTTGTCTTAGCTCTTGTTCAAGATCACAATGCATGGTATGATTGAAAATAAAAGGGGCGTTTCTTTCTAAACCCTCGTGACCCAAACACTAAGCCAACCAAATATTATCCTTTGATTAACCCTTTTGGGCCATTCACTTTTCTTTTCTACCACCTTGACCAATATGTGAATTAGTGACTATAGCATATGCTTGCATTCATATTAATGTTGTATTGTTGTATCTTGTGAAAGCATGCTATATGAGTGAAAAATAAAAGATGGCCGAGAGCCACAAGTGAGGAAAAGAAAGGACAAGTGGCCAAAGGCCAAGAAAAAAATGAAAAAAAAAGGCCAAAGGCCTATCAAAAGAGAAAAGCACAAAGTGCTTGAGTATGCCAAAGGTATTTGAGTGAAAAGAAAAAAATGTGAGAAGCACAAAGTGCTTGAAAAATTATGTGGCCGAGAGTAGCATGTTGTTTGGACTTGGACTTATTGTATTGTAGGTATATGTGGTAGCTACTTGTTCATATTATTGGTCATTGACTACTTTCCATCATTCACCATTCATTATTAGCCTTCCATTCAACCCATAAAGTCCCCTAGATTTGGTTATGTCATGCATAATAATGGGTGGAGAACTTAGAGCTATTACAAGCTTATGGAGATGTCAAGTGCATTGAGCCAAAGAGTGATCACAAGACCCTAGTTAGACATTTTTCCTAACTTGAGTGTATGAGTTAAACACTTTATCCGGTGAGGAAAAATCTCAATTGGCACTCCTTCTTAATTCTAGTTGATTGTTAAATTTGTGTTCACTTTGTATTCTTAGATTTGGCCCATGCGAAGCTTTAGGGAAAGGTTCAAGAAGATCAACTTGTATGCTATGACAATTCCAATTGCCTTCACTATGCTTAATGATTAAGTTAATCTGTTTACATGACTTTGCCCGGAGTGTAAAGATTAAGTGTGGGGGATTTGATTGGACCAAAATTTATACCTATAAGCATGTGCATTTGAGCTTAATTAGTGTGGTTTATTTGTTATATTTGATCATTATTGGTACATTTTCATGCGTATGCTTATGTGTAAATATTTGAAGAATAATAGCCTTATTACTTGCGTATTATGAAACCACGGGTATTTTGGTCATTTTGACTGTGTGATGTGTTTTTCATGTAGGAGGGTCCCAAGTGGGCCCCACACACCCTTGGTGGAGCTTCAGTGAGATAAGTTGGCAAGGAGAAAGGCTAGATGACATTCACATCCGGAAGCACATTCACATCCGGTAGTGAATGCCCTTGAGCTTGCTGAATGAAGACTTACATCTGGAAGTGGATGTGCATCCGGAAGTGAACTCACATCAGGAAGCAGGCTCACATCCGGAAGTGGATTTGCATCCGGTAGTGAATTTACATCCGCTTGTGGACGCAGAGTTACATCCGGAAGCTAAAGCCCATCTGACAGCAAGCACAAGAGCCAGACTGCACAATGTACGGAAATGTCAGCTACTTTTCAGAGTCTGCTGTGCAGAATAAATTAAAGGCAAAGGGGTGCAGCTTTAAGGCATTGGTGGAGCATCTTTCCAAATGAGGCAAAATTGGCTCCAACTTCAAATTCAAATTTAGAGGCCTCATTAAGGGCAATTTTGGAAGCACAATCACTTGGAGAAAAAGGAGGGACCTTTACAAATGCATGGAGACGAAATCTAGTCCACATTCACCCACCTTTTTACCTAAATTCCGAAAATACCCTTTCCCCTTCACTAAACCAACCCGCGGCCAAACCTCCCTCCATTACCCACCAAAATATCTTTTGACAGCTCATACTTCCCACTTGCCAGCTCATCATCTAACCAACCCACTTACTTAATCCCTAACTAACTTCATTTAAAACATCTTTTTATTTTCACTTCAATTTCACTTTCTCTCTCCTCTAACAAACTCTCTCAACTCCATCTTCATCTTCTTCACGTCGCCGACCACCACCATGTCCAGAACTTCACACCTACCTTCATCCGCCTTCATCTCCATGTCAGGCTAGATCGCCTAGCCTTCTTCTCCAAGGAAATGTGCTTGTAGAATTAACATTGGGCTTCATATACTTGTAATTTGCTCTTTTAAATTCCAAGCTAGATGTAAGTTTTTGCCTATGTATGTCTAGATTTAGGCTTGTATAGGTTAGATCATCTTGATTTGAGGTGTTCGACTTAATTGTAGCTTGGAATCTCTCTTTTGTGTTAAGGACATGAAAACTGAGGCTTAATTCTTGTAGTTTCATACATGTATGTGTGTGCGATTAGCTCCTCTTGCATTTATGGAATGAATTTGTTTCTTAAGTACTAGATCTAGTGCTTAATGTTGCTATAGGTATGTTCTTGGCTTGAAAGAGCTTAAACCTTAATTAAATTAGTTAAACTCTTGTAGACTTCTTTGATTAAAGAGATCTTGAGAATTTAACTAGTTTATATTAAGAAGAACAAGTATATGAAGTCCGATTAAACGTAAGCACTGAGTACTTGGAGAAGGAGGTACCTTTCATTCCATACTTTTCACACTTTCAATTATGTTAGTTATAGTTTTTACTAGTTTTAATTAGTCTTAGATATAAAGCTTGCACACAACCTGTTTGATAATTTGCTTAACTTGTGATTATTTGACCTAAGCAAGAGATAAAACCGAACTGTGAATTGACCTAGGACTTGCTGCTAACTACTGTAGTTTAATTCTAGTTTTATTTGTTTAGCTCTTTTTATAACGACGAAAAAGAGTTAAATCAACAGCCAACATAAGCATGCTTGAAAAGGAACAAACTAGAATATATTTCACATGATATATAAAGAAGACAAGTATGCTTCAAAAGATTAATCTAATATTCAAATTTCATACAACTGGTTTAATAAATGCTTCAATATATAACATTAAAATAAATCTCACATACCGCAGTCAAGTAATAATTATTTATAATCTAATTATACACAATTTGCAAGTATACGAAAGAAATCCCCAGAGTTACTTGTTACTCCTTAGCTCACAAGTAATCACACAATTAACCTCTCTCCAAGACTCCTAATTTGAGTCTACAATATCACCAACATAATCGTTTATTAATATATGGTTCAGCACTACCTAAAGCTATTCTAATACAATTATACCCTAAACTATCCATAGTATACATAATCCTTTATATTTATATTTGTTTTTTTTAAAAGAGATTATATATGGTGTGTATAAATTAAGACATTAACTGAAGATTAGGAAAGAAAAATACACTAGAACAAAATAAAAAGATATGGGTATAATGGTAATTTGACCAAGACTTAGAATATAGGTTTTATCAACATGTAGGGGAGAGATGGCAGAGAAAAATTAAACAAATTATATAATTATGGGTTAAGGTGCATTTTTAGTACTCTAGAATATAGCAAAGTGCACCTAACATAATATACAATATTGTGGTCCATTTGTGATAACCAAGAATTATTTTTGTGGCTTATTTAGTACGGACGTTAAATAAGTCAAATTTGACCGTTAAGTGTCAAATTTTAACCATTAAATTGTGGGGTAAATGAGCATTTTCAATACTCTAGAATATAGAAGAAGCACCAAACATAATATACAATATTTTGGTCCATTTGTGATAACCAAGAATTATTTTCATTGCTTATCTAGAAATTCGTTAGCTAAAACTCAGTTTTGTAAGATAAAATTTGATGTGACATAATGATGTAATATATGTATGTTGAAATGACAATTTAATTAACATTTATTTTAAGTTTATAACTATGTAATCAGATAAAAGTAAATCTTCTTCTATTACATCATAGAACTATTAATTTGGGTTGAGCCAGTATGACCAACCCGTTTTAATTTGGGTCGAGTCAGTATGACCAACCCGTTTTAACTCAGTAAGGCCAACCTGTTTAGTTTATGATTCTTTGCTTACATTTTTATATATATAAAATACTAATGACTTATTAGTTTATACATGCATGTTACTAGGATAGTCTATGGATCTTTATAACTTTGTAGTGTTTAATTATTTGACACTTTGAATAATATTGTGATTTAGTTGTTTATGGTGTTTAAATATTGTATATTATGTTTGATGCTCCTTCTATATTCTAGAGTATTGAAAATGCTCTTTTACCCCACAATTTAACGGTCAAAATTTGACACATAACAGTCAAACTTGACTTATTTAACGTCGTTACTAAATAAGCCACGAAAATAATTCTTGGTTACCACAAATAGACCACAATATTGTATATTATGTTAGGTGCACTTTGCTATATTCTAGAGTACTAAAAATGCACCTTAACCCTATAATTATATACATATGACTATATGTATACACATATATTTAAATAAAATATGAAAAATGGATATTAATATAAAAATAATTATTCGAATAAATGTACAGAGAAAATAAAATGTGTATTAGCAAAACTTGATTAGTCATATATATTTATGTATGTATGTATGTATGTATGTATGTATGTATGTATGTATGTATTACGTTCAAGGAAATCTTACAACCATAAAAATAAAATAAAATCTTAACCCTGCAGTTTACATTACAGTACGACGAAGTATTTGCTGAGGAAAGTGGGAAGATTAAAAATACACAAGATTGGAACAAATTTAGTTTAATTAATCCAATAAAGTAAATACATATTATTAGAGCAAATTCCACCTTTTCATCAGTGACGGAAAATAAAAATAAAATGGGTAAAGAAACTTTATCATTGTGGGAGTTGATGAATCATATATAGAAGGAAGATTAAAGAAAATAATAAAAGAAAATTTAATATAAGCATTAGAAAAATTAGGAGTGGATGACAAAACTTCATAAAATAATGGAATATATTTTAAAAAAAACATCATATACATGTGGGAAAGAACGTGAAACAAGGCAGGGAGAGAAAAAGAACCTGAGCGTGCAATTGGTGCTAAGGTGGGTAGAAGACAAATCAAGATAGAGTGTATTTATATGAGAGGTAATTAGGGTTTATAATTGGGCTTTCTAGGATTGGGCTTTTCTAAAAAAATAAAACCGAATACAACATCTTATTTACATACATTTAAATTTCATTTTAGTTTCACTTAGTTATTCTCCTAATAAATAAGTCATCAACAAATTTAAAATTATCGTTAGTTGTTATTATTAAAGAAGATTTCTGTCTTTTTTTTCATTTTGAATTTCAAAACAAATTATTTATTCCTTTCAAATTCATAAATCACCATATTCTTGGAATAAAAATTTAACTTCACACAAGTTCTAACTACCTAAAAAAAGGATGTTACAGCAACCACCTGGTTTTCAAGAGTTAAATAAACCTGACCATGTGTATAAATTAAATAAAGCCCTATATGGTCTAAAACAAGCACCAAGAGCTTGGTATGAGAGACTTAGTAATTTCCTACTTGAAAAAGGCTTTATCAGAAGAAAATTAGATACTATCTTGTTTATTCTGCATAAAAATAACGATATGCTCATAGTACAAATTTATGTAGATGACATTATTTTTGGAGCTACTAATGAAGAACTTTGTTAAGAATTTTCCAAGTTGATGCAGGGAGAATTTGAAATGTCTATGATGGGAGAATTGAATTTCTTTTTGGGACTTCAAGTCAAACAAAAAGAAAAAGGAATATTCATCTCTCAGACTAAGTACTGCAAGGAACCGCTGAAAAAGTTTGCATCTGATATGTCTAAGTCAGATGATACACCAATGAGTTCTTCTGCTAGTTTATATGTTGATGGGACTGGTAAACCCGTCAATTAGACATTGTATAGAGGAATAATAGGGTCATTACTTTACTTAACTGCTAGGAGACCTGATATTCAGTTTAGTGTAGGTATGTGTGCTAGATATTAGGCCAATCCCTAGGAATCTCACATGACTAATGTCAAATAAATCTTGAGATATCTGATTGGAACCCAAGAACTTGGTATCTGGTACCCTAAGGGTACAGAAGCCTATTTGATTGCACATACTGACTCTGATCATGCAAGTTATAAAACTGATAGAAAAAGTACTAGTGGACAGTGTCAATTTCTTGGAGGATGCTTAGTCTCATGGGCTAGCAAGAAGCAAAATTGTGTATCATTATCCTCAACAGAAGCTGAGTATATTGCTGCTGCTAGTTGCTGTGCACAGGTTTTATGGCTAAAACAACAATTGAGTGATCTAGGTTTGGAATTTTCAGAAATTCCTATTCTCTGTGATAACACAAGTACTATAAGCTTAGCCAAAAATCCTGTACATCATAAGAGAACTAAGCACATTGATGTCATACATCATTTTCTCAGAGATCATGTTCAAATGAGAGATATAAAGGTTGATTCTGTCCCTACTTATCTTCAACTTGCTGATATTTTCACAAAATCTATTGCAACAGATCAATTTGGTTTTATAAGGAGAGAATTGTGAATGGTAAACCCAAATGAATTATAAAAAAATAAGTATTATATTTTTTTATTCACTCAACATTGTACTAACTTAAGTTTTTGCAGGTCCTTCAAATCATAGATATATCAATTACGGACTTGCGTTCACTATACTTCGATCAGAGACTATTCACAGAGCTAGCGATCAATGTCTCAACCTGATTGAAGGAGTTTATGAAATCACGAAGGTCTGATCTGAGCAATTATGCCGCGACACTTCAATCACTCGTTACTCTTGCTTCAATCACGGTTTGAATTTTGAATTTCGAACGTCGTGATCACTCTGAGGCTGATCGCAGTTCCGGGTACAATTTCTGACACACCCTCTGATCAAATGTTACGTCTTCCCACTTTATGTTGATAACTGTGCTCACATTCATCATCATTCATAAATGCGCTTAGCCTATATATAATCTCTCTTCTGCACACTTAACTTTTTTTCATCAAAAATTCATTCTTGCATATTTCTTTCTACTATTTTTCACTCTCACAATCACATTACTCTCAAATGGCGAAATCCGGAAAGAAATCACAAGTCTCAAAAGTCTCAGAAACTCAGAAGGAGGTTGTGCCTTTATCTCCTAAAGAGGGTTTCAACACTAGTGCCCTAGAATCTCCATTTGAGAAAATGGCGGAAAGAATAGAAAATGACCGCACTGCTATTTTCATCGACCTGAAGAATTTAAAGGAGTGGGGATATGATCTAAAAGAATGGCTTGAGCCCTATGCTTCTTGGTTTGCCATTAGCGACGACTATGACTTGGAAGTCATTCAACTCTTTTTCTCCAACTTCTCCGTTGCTGATATAATAGATAAAGATGGGCATGTGATAGGGATGTCCTTCAAGAGTAAGGTTCGGGGACAAAGTATTTATTTTGATGATGATAGCCTAAACTCTGCTCTGGGAAATAAAGATGAAAAGTACAGAATATGGGAGACCTATGAAAAATTCTCAGAAAAGAAATACTATAAAATTCTGGGCTTAGAGGGCAAAGATAAGAGGAGCCCTGTTGGTATGTGTGATGAACACCGACTCCTTCACATGGTGTACAGTAGGCTGGTTGTGAACAAGTCTGGGAACTTCACAAACCTCACTGAGGTAGACAATCCCATTATGGGGAGACTCATTGCCAAGATGCCAATTAACCCTGGGATGGTCATCAATCAAGAACTGACTAAGAGCAAGGAGAAAACCACTTTTCCCTACCTTCAGGTGATCTCTTGCTTGCTGAAGATGAAAGGGATATGGCCTACCCAATCTAATCCTCAACGAGTTGGGAAATTCAATGTGACCAACCTCAAAAAGATGAAGCTGAAATCCTTCTAACCTGACAAGTCCAAGGAGGCTGATGCACCTAAGAAGAAGTCTGAGAAGCCAGCACCAAAGAAAAGGGAGGAAAGCAGAAAATCGCCGCCTGTGAACACTGAGGAACCTGTGCGAGCAGAGCCTTCTCCTCAAAGAGAGGAAATTCAATCTCCTGTGATCGAAGCTGAATCTTTTGAGGAACACACTCAAGAGGAAGCTTCTCCTCAGAGAACTCCAATCAGATCTCCTGCGATCAGTCATCATGAGGACCTCCGATCAAAAACTCCCATCCAATCATCATCCCCAAGTGATAACAGAACTTCTGAGGAGCCTCGTTTATCCAAAGAGCTGTCATATGAAGAGCTGCGATCACTGCATGAGGTCCGATTGAAATGCGTGGCTGTCACCCAAGAGGGGGGGGTGAATTGGGTGGCAGAATGAAAACTTGTAATTTGCCCTTTTTAAACCTTTACTCCTTGTGCTTGATTAGAGTGACAATGAATCATCCCAAGCACAAGTGAGTATGAAGTGGTGTGGTGCTTGGTGTGGAGATTTAAATAAGTGGAATATGCACAAGCGAGTTTATCCTGGTTCGGTCATTCCTAGACCTACATCCAGTCCCCAGGCTCCACCTGAGATTTTCAATCCACTATACTTCTTGTTTGAACCAGGCACAAGAAAGCCTTTACACTTTAGGTTTTACGAACACGGGTTCACCTAACAACCCACAGGTTTTACAACGGGCTCACCTGCAAACCTTTACAACCACAGGTTTTACAACGGGATCACCTGCAACCTTTACAACCACAAGTTTTGCGGGCTAACTTGCAACCTATGGAGATTTAGAAAACCTCCAAATGCTCCCCCTTACAATTGTAAGATAACAATTATGTTCACTCTATGAACTGATTGTAATAAACACTTAAGCACAAATGACTCTCTCTAAGAGTAGATGATGTTACTCACTTAAGTACAACTGAATCACTCTCTAATAATGTTACAAATCTAGATCTGAGAGTAGAAGATGAGAGGAATACAATGTTTCAGACAATATGCTCTGTTCTCTCACTCTCCCCTCTTCTGAATGTAGATGTTCCTTTTATACTCGGCTTCAAAGGCTTGGGCGGCAGGTTGAATATGACCGTTTGAATATAGCCGTTGGGGCCTTGTTTACGTTGTCCTCATTAATGCACAGCAGGGTTGACTTTGCTTTATCTGAAAAGGTGCTTTGACCAGCTGTTCTGTCAACACTGTTCTGACAACACTGTTCTGGCAAAAGTCGTTCTGACATCTATACACTGTACGGTCTGACTCTTGCTTGTTGTCAGATGAGGACTTCGTTCCTCAAGCGTAAGTCCAGGATGCTAAGAGACTTACTATCGGAAGCTCTCTTGCTATCTGAAGTGAAGCTCGTGGACTCTAACATTCTGCTTGCTATCACATAGAGGAACTTTGTCTTCCAAGCACTTGTCCATGAATGATAAGAGCGCTTTGCTATTGGATGCTCTCTTGCTATCAGAAGCTCTCTTATGGACTCTGACTCTTGTGGGTAGTATGAGCTTTGACACCTTGAATGAATCTTCAGATTATGTTCTCCTTATCTCTCATACTCCTCATGCTTGGTAGGTAACAATGTTGTTTGAATATCTGTTAACCTCTTGTTACCGTTGGAAAGTACATCTTCTTAAATGCTCCATTAAAGCTTAGCAGGGTTGACTTGCTTTATCTCTGAAAAGCAATTCTAACCACTCTGCTATGACAACATCATACTGACTTCTGAGCATATGTACTTCTGACTCTTGTAATCCTGCTGACGGATGATCATCATGCATCGTTCATTGTTCATCCGGAAGCGGCAGTCTTGCTCTGCAAGAGTTAGTGGTTGAATTCGAGTGCCAAGAATATTTGCATCCGGAAGCTCATTTGCATCTGGAAGTAAAACTAAGTTCTGCACATACTTGTTAGTCCAACAGAGTAATATATATAATCAAGTATAGTAGGAACTATACATGCTGTGGGAAGCTTGTTTGCTATGGGAAGTATTCTTACTTAGACTATGTTCTGACTTAGTGTATTGTCTACTGACGCTAGGGGATCTCAATTCCAAAGGTCAGTGTAAGTTTTGTTATTTTACTCTAAGTTTTCCTTAGTGACTCAGTGTGTCTTTTACTCATGCTTTGGGATGTATAGTATATCAACACACAATCACATGCAGTGGGAGTTCACTTAGTCTAAGGTGTATCCCGAAGCACTTCTACATCCGGAAGTAAATCCTCTGGATGAAGGATTATATTCACTATTACTCACTCTCGCTCAGTGTCCTTCACTCCAACACTCAGCGCTAGTCACTAAGCTATCGGAAGCACTTTCACTTGACGAGGTAAACTTACTGATGCTTAGGGTTATATCTCTTTTATCAGCCTGTGCCAGACTAAATCTATCAGGAAGCAATTTTACTTGACGTGGCTTTTTCACTGACACTTGGGGTTATTCTATTCTATCAGCCTGCGCCAGTCAAAATCTATCAGGAAGCAATTTAACTTCCGGTTGAATCATAGCTTAGTCTTAAGGTTCTGTGTACCTAATGCTTCATGGACTAAGCTAATTCCCTAGTGAGTTACTTGCTGCCGCTGGGGGATGAAACATTCATCCGCGTGCGCAAGTCCTAGTCTATCCGGAAGTAATTCCGCATCCGGTTGTGATTCCGCTGTGGGATGAGTCTTTCATCCGTGAGCGCTAGTCTTAATTCATCCGGAAGTGAATCCGCATCCGGTTGTGACTTAACTTAGGATTCAGTGTTAGCAATCTAGACTGGGTTCTAACCAAGTGTCTCACTTGCTTCCGTTTGCGTCCCCTATGGGATGTGTACTCCATCCGCGAGCTCTAGTGCTAATACTTCCGGAAGTGATCTTGCATTCGCAAGTGATCTAACTCAGGATTCTAACCATGTCATCTAATCCTTCCTAAGTGTTGATTATGTTCTTTTAAGTACTAGACCATATCATACCTTAGTTATCATCAAAACTTAAGATTCTAACATTCTCCCCCTTTTTGATGATGACAAACCCATAGATGACTAGAGAACATAATTAAACTTAGATCACTCCCAGAGCTATATTTCTTTCCCCAGTTCTCTCCCCGGATATCTAGATATCTTATCTTATCTCTCAGCTCTAGACATCTCATGTCTCATCTCTAGCTAGACATCTTATATCTCATCTCATGTCTCATTTCTAGCTAGACATCTTATATCTCATCTCATGTCTCATCTCTCTCCCCCTTTTGGCTTCATCAAAATTCAACAAGTGCAAGCTAGCCTTAGGGATGGGGATACTTCTATCGTTCTCCTAGGAATGGGCTTTCTACCTAATATTTCTCCCTATGTATCGTTAATAAAGATTTGTTCTAGACTATTCAATACAACGTACGAGAATTAACAAGGGACAACAATAATGATCCTAAATGATTGTATTCTCCCTAATCATTATGTAGGATAACAGAACATGTTTTGCAAGGATTAAGTCTAGATCAAAACATACAAAAACAGTTCTCTTTTTGAAGGTGAAAATTCTTTTCAAATATAAAAGACATCAAAAGTAATTTTGACCCTCTCGAAATGATTAACATGATATCAAAATAATTTTGGTGCGTTTAAAATGATGATTATGATATCAAATGTAAATTTGTGATTTTAAATTCGTGATACCAAATGAAATCAAATGAAATATGTGAGTTTGAACTTGTGATATCAAATGAAATGATTGAATGCCAAGTGAAATTTGTGATACCATATGAAATGAAACCAAATCAAATGAAATTTGTGAGATTAAAATGTCAAAAGTAATTTTCAAACAAATTGCATCACAGCATCTCAAGAGTTTATTATCGATGACACCATGTAACTCTCTATTTTCAAGGGATCATTATCAAGTAATGTCCATCTACTTCTCTTCTATATTAAGATTAATCATCACAAAATCAAGAAAAGAAGCATATAAGAGAGGTATGTTATCAATTACTTTCCAGCGTGTCATATAAAGGATACAGATGTGTGAGCTAGGATGATTTTCTAAGACAGTGAATGATTTTGAAGTCAATGCAGATTGAGAAAAACATCCTAAATTGACACCCTTACCAATGCCATGTATGCATCATATATAAGAGATGGTAAGGTGTAGATGTTACCACAGATGAGGAATCCTCATACTCTATTAGACCCATGAATCTGAATCATATGCAGATAAGCATGCTTCCTGACATCTTCAAGAGGTGTGCTATCTCAAGTGGAAACCCCTAGCGCAAGTGCTTTGATGATTCGCTTTGGCAAGCTGAGCTACAACCAAAAGCAGACATGACTGGGCAGTCACTCTACTCTTCCCATGGTTCAATAGTCGGCCTGCTATCGAAAGCGCTGATTGTTGCGAAAGCAACCTTGCTCAAACTTGATGATTGGGCCTTCATGTGCTTGAGGAAACAAGTGCTTCCTGATGGTCAGTGAAAGAACTTAAGATTTAACATTGGAGATCATCCTCAGGACATTCAAGTCAATCTGTGTTAATCAGCACAAGTTAATAATTTTAAGAAATCATGCTTGCTAATTGGTTTAAAAATATGAGCAATGATTATGTGAAAACTAATTTTGAAATTGTCTATACGTTCACATAGTTTCACTATCAAGACATGAACTCTATTTACTCTCATAGATAAATATCAATGTGATAGTACAGAGAGTATCAAACAGGTGGTATATTTTCAGAGTTTCATAAGCAAGTATAGTTCAATAAATATGCCTCAAGGATGTTCATGTTAGATCATGATGACATGTGAATTATTAACACAATGAAATTTTGAAAAATCTTCATCCTCACAAAAATGAAATACTGGAAATCTTCATGCTCACAGAATAGTTTGATTTTAAGACTAAATCCGGTTTACAAAAACAACCAAATTTCAGCATATGATTACGAGAATAATTTCCAAATTTTAGCTCAAGTTCTTCTAGATATGCTCAGTGTGATCTCATTGTTCTTAGGATATCAACAGGCTTGAAATTAATACAGATTATAGCATGCTTGTGATACTATGCCATGTTTTACAGATCTAGCAGAGTTTAATTCAAGGCATTTCCTAAGATTTCTAATGCATGTCAGACAAGAGAGAGACTATCCATTAAATTTCACAACAGAATGTGTAAGGGATAGAAATGCTCATGTGTATTGGCGAGAGTTTCTCAGGTTTAGTATAGCCATTCCACACATCTTGATAAGGGGCATTTTCGTTGCCATTCTCTCTTGGTTATTCTCATTGTTCAAGCTTCAATAATCTGTGTCAACATCCTTAAACCACAAACTTGAACCGAGATCATTAGTAGATTGAGAACTTAAAGATGTAATTAAGAGGGATGTATTCTTCTCGAAACCATAGCTGCTTATGCATTGAAAAACTTGATGCACGAGATACCACATGAAATGGAAAATCAGAAATAACTTTTGAATGCTATCATGAGGTATGGTTGTCATGTAAGTTTAAAGAGGATCGGAATCTGTTTTGTATTTGAAAAAGGATCTTAAAAAAAAATCAAGGTGAATGCATAAACTATTTTCTTCCATGAGAGGTGCCCTTAAAAGGATTCACTAAGCATATATGAGTAAAATGATTTAGACACCATATGAAAACTCTGAAGAAGGTTTTTTTTTTGGTTTTAGTGTCAAAATTCTGAAACTAGTTCTGAATCTTCTTAACAATGTCAGAAATCTTGGAACACAATGATTCAGCATGCACAAATTCAGAAGGTTTTGAAGAAAGTTCAGTTTCAAGGTGTCAGACTTCTTGAATTTGTAAAATCAGTATGCATTATATCAGAAAATGAATTTGATATTATAGGATCGTTTTTACAGAAAATAAGGTCATCACAGATAAGGGAAATCATATCAGTTTCAGAGAAATAAAAGCTGTTAAGCCCATCATGCATTTACTACCCAAGTGATTATTCAAGTAAAGAGGAAGGTAGGAATGATATCACCATAGCTCCATTCGCATCAAGTAGTAGCTCGCTTGATTTTGGTTGGCAATGCAAGGATTCTATTTTTCAGAGCAGCACCAAAATCTATGCGTGACGAATGCTTATCAAGACTTGACTAATTGTTCAGATGAGGTACAGTCCTGAGTCTTGCTGAGGCTAATAGGATGGATTGGAACTGGTGCAGAGGGATGAATTCACTTGGTGATCTCTGGCCTCTTGAACCCATACTTCATACACAGCTCTTCAATCAGATTGGGTGCTGGCGCAGACGGAGACACAGGCTCAGCAGAGGGTATCTCCGTAGGTTGATCACTCAGCGCTATCTCAAGCTTGCCTCTGTGCTAGCAGACTGTTGGGGGCACATGAATCAGATGGCTTCCCCAAGGGCGAGCCTTCCTTCTTGGGCAATCCGCTTCAATTCAATTTCCCTTCAGTGACATCCTGGTCAAGTCCGAGGGATGGCTATCTTAGCCTATCTCTCTCTGATTTTGCTCATGCTCCTTGTTCATTTTAGCCCATAACTCATCTAACTCTGATTGATTGATCTGGACAAGAATCTGTTGAAGCTCCAGGCTTTTCAGATCAACAGCCTCACTAAATTCAACAGACCCTTCAAATGTTGATGCATCTCTTACTGTAATGGATCCGTGAGGGAGATAAACATTTTGATCTCAACCTTCAAAGCACGTTTTATAACCCAAGTCAGCCTAGGTCTTTGCACTTGAGATCGTTGGATCCTTTAAACAAGTGACCTTGCTCTGATACCAAATGAAATGCGTGGCTGTCACCCAAGAGGGGGGGGTGAATTGGGTGGCAGAATGAAAACTTGTAATTTGCCCTTTTTAAACCTTTACTCCTTGTGCTTGATGAGAGTGACAATGAATCATCCCAAGCACAAGTGAGTATGAAGTGGTGTGGTGCTTGGTGTGGAGATTTAAATAAGTGGAATATGCACAAGCGAGTTTATCCTGGTTCGGTCATTCCCAGACCTACATCCAGTCCCCAGGCTCCACCTGAGATTTTCAATCCACTATACTTCTTGTTTGAACCAGGCACCAAACCTGTGGGAGCTACCAACATCGCGAAGATGGGCATTAAGTATATCAAGCCTGCCAAGCCCACTCGCTCAGGATCACAGGCAGGGAGTGCCTCTCAGACTTCAGCTCCCTCTACAACTGGTGAAGGGGATCAGGAAGTGGACTCCCATGCTGGGACAAGCCGTGCTGCACGAGTGCCAGCTTCTGTTAGGGCCTTTGCCGAGGAAGTAAAGGAAGAGCTTCTATTTAGGCTGCCTGAGTCCTTGGTGGGTCCTCTCCGTGCTGAGTGTGACGCTGGCTTCCAACAGCAAGGAGAGCGAATCCAGCGGCTTGAGGACAGAGTGTGCCAAGTCGAGAATCATCTTGCCAAGTCGAGATCTCATCCTCCAGCACCTACAAATTCCCCAACCATCACAAGGTAACCTACCACCTCCTCCTCCTCCTCAAAACCCACCTCCTCCTCCTCCTCAAAACCCACCTCCTCCTCCTCCTAATCACCCTCAACTTCCCCCTCCTCCTCCACCTAACACTCAACAACCTCAGCCACCACCACAAAATGACCACCAATCCCCACCTTCACCAAACAATGACCACCAATCCCAACCTTCACCTACCCATGACCAGCAAACCCAAGACTCACCCCAACATTCTCCACGCCAATCCCCACTAAACTCTCAATCTACACCTCCTTCACCCATTCTCACACGACCTAGAGCTCCTACTCGCTCTCTACTCCGCCTCTCCAACCCTTCCCATCCACGATCTAGACCCATAGGATCTGACACAGCCATTCACCCCCTCAGCCAAATCTATATAAGAGAGTATCCCCGCCTTCAGCCACTCTCTGACGACCACCTACCCTTTAACCCACACACTACCACCACGTACCCTGAATACTCCTCTACTTATCCTTTTGAGGATCTCTTTGTCACCCCCAATTGGTTCCCCGACACTACCTCATCCCCAGAAATTACCCAACCTACCTCCTCCCCAGAGACCTCACCCCAAAAACCTCCACCCTCCTCTTCCTCAACTCCATCCCTGGCCCTCACCCTCTTTGATGATGCCAAAAGGGGGAGAGATGTAATGTCCACTCTGCGCCTGTCAATGAACACAAGGGATGTCCTCAGCCAGCCATCCCTCTGGATTGATGAAGACATAACAGCAGCCCTTCGCCGTGCTATGGAATCCCAAAGGCTGGGTGGTGCTGAGAGCCTTATAAGGGGAGAAGCAATCCGGTTCATGCAGCAGCAGAGGTCGGCTGAGCAAGGACCACATTTGGAGATGGTTGTCTTTGGGCAAAATGAACAATCCTCACAACCTGAGTCATCATCAGAGCCTCCTCCAACTAAAACAAGTAGAAAGATTGTTGAGGAGATCATGATGAAGTGGGGACTGAAGAGACCCAACCATCCTCCCATTGTGATAGCCAAGCCCATTCCTGCATCCTCTGGGCAAGAGTCTGAGATCTCTTCATCTGAGCAATCATCTGACCCTCCTTCCTCGTCTGAGCCAGCAGCCAGATTCAGTGAGCCCAGAAAGAAGGCCGTTGCTAGGAAACGTGCCAGGAAGATAATTGCCACCACTGAATCTGATGAGAGTGAGGAAGAGATTCCATCTGAACTACCTGAGCAAGGAACTTCATCTGCCCAGGTTGAGCATGAAATTCCAGTGGTTCAAGCAGTTCCAATTCTGAAGGAAGTCAAGTTGGAAATTGAAGACATGACTCCTGAGGAATTTGAGAAGTTTGGATTCACAGATAAGTTATCTTTTGGTCAGATGGCCTGCCTCGATGCTGATAGAGCAAGTGCCATGTCCACCCCTCCAATTAACAAGAGCAAAGGGAAGAGTAAGGGGAAAGGGAAAAGGAAAGCCCAGGAAGTTGAGGAGGATCCCAACTTCCCTGTATGGAACGTAAAGATCCGGGCTGTTCACTATCCCAATGGAGAGGTCTCCTACTTCGACGATGTTACAGGGTTCCCTGGGTATGAAGAAGTGGAGAACATGAAAAGGGCATTCGAGGAGTCTATTGAATCAGAGAGGCTCAGAAGGGAAAGAGATGAAGAAGAGCTTCAGCAGATCATTGCCCAGATAGACCAGAATGTGCGTGAGGCCGAGTTAGCCAAATTGCAAAAAGAGAATGAAGAGAGACAAAAGGAGAGGGAGAGGAAAAAGAAACACAAACCCTGAACCCCAAATCCAAACATTCTTTTAACTTAGATTTTTTTCCTTTTTGTTTCGTTTTCATGCATACTTTCATACTTGCTTAGTGTAGTTTACTTGTATATGTTCTTTACTTGTATATGTTATTTGATTGTATACTCTGACTTGTAACTTCTGCTTATCAATAATATTTGTTTAAGTTACTTGTTCTTATCTATTGCTTTTATTCTTTTGCTAATCCTTCCTTATGAACTTAATCGATAAAACTAAGTTTGTCATCATCAAAAAGGGGGAGAATGTTAGAATCTTAAGTTTTGATGAAGACTAAAATATGAAAGAATAGGCCAAGTACTTAGAAAGCAATAGGTAAACATAGCATCCCAAGTAAGAGTGCAACCGGATGTGGATTTACTTCCGGATAGACTAGGACTTGCGCACGCGGATGAATGTTTCATCCCCCAGCGGCAGCGAGTAACTCACGAAGGAATTAACTTAGTCCATGAGCATTAGGTACACAAAACCTTAAGACTAAGCTATGATTCAACCGGAAGTGAAATTGCTTCCTGTTAGATTTAGACTAGCGCAGGCTGATAAAATAGAATAACCCCAAGCGTCAGTGAACATAAGCCAGGTCAAGTGAAAGTGCTTACGATAGCTTAGTGACTGGCGCAGACTGATAGAATAGATATAACCCTAAGCGTCAGTGAGTTTACCACGTCAAGTGAAAGTGCTTCCGATAGCTTAGTGACTAGCGCTGACTGTTGGATTGAAGGACACTGAGCGAGAGTGAGTAATAGTGAACAAAATCCTTCATCCAGTGGTTTTACTTCCGGATGTAGAAGTGCTTCCGGATACATCATAGACTAAGAGAACACCCACTGCATGTGACTATGTGCTTATATTGCTAAACTAACGTTCAAGTGTAGCACACTAAGTAAGGTTGCTTCCGGATGTGATTTTGCTTCCGCAAGCAATCAGAATGTCAGAACGTTCAGAGATGCAGTGTCAGAATGCTTATGTCAGAGCAGAGATGTCAGGACTACTTTTCAGAGATAAAGCAAGTGAACCCTGCTATGCATTGATGAAGCATTTATTGGGCAAACGGTAACATGGGAAAAACGGCCATATTCAAACGGCTAGCCCACCTACCAAGAGTTCAAAATGTTTGAAGACTATATAAGGAAGCTCAACTTCATTTATGAGGCAATCAATCATCTTTGAATATTCTTGAGAGAAGTTAGAGCGAGAAACTAAGAACATCTTCAATCATTCAAAGTTGCCCAGAAAAGTAAAGAGCATTTAACACATCGAGTGATCCTTTTCATCTACCTATTCTGTACTCTTTGTTGTTAAGTCTCTTCTTGTTATAAGAGCATTGATTGTACTTAAGTGTGTAACACCATCTGTTCTTTGAGAGAACTTAGTCAAAAATCCTTTAAGTGTAAAGGTTAACCCCTTGCTTGGTGTGAGGGGGAGCTAGTTAGAAAGGTTACAAGTGAGCCTGTGTAAAACTTGTAGTAAGGTTGCAAGTGATCCCGTGCAAAACTTGCGGTTGTAAGGTTTCAAGTGAACCCGATTTAAAACCTGAGATATAGTGGAACTCGGCCTGGGTTGTTGAGGACTGGACGTAGGTCAGGTAGACCGAACCAGTATAACTCTTGTGTTGTTTTATTTGAGCACTTATTTTTGAAGCACAATTCACCTCTTGTGCATCCATTACTTTCACTTTTAACCCTAAAAAGGGCAAATGGGCTTAAAACGAGTTATGACGATACATTTGACAAAGTTTTGGATTTGTTTGACTAAAAGTACCACTTTCTAGAGACTTTTGACACTAAAACGAAAAAAATGGTTTAAAAGACGAAAACCCTAAACCCTAAATTCAAAACCCAATATCATAAACCCTAAATGCAAAAGCAAAACTTGTGCCGCTTTTAACCCTAAAAAGGGCAAATGGGCATAAAACGAGTTATGGTGATACATTTGATAAACCTTTAGACTTTTTTGGCCAAAAGTACCACTTTCTAGAGACTTTTGACAATAAAACGCGAAAATTGGTTTGAAAGAGGCAAAAATGAAACTTGTGCCGCTTTTAACCCTAAAACGCGCAAATGAACTTAAAACGAGTTATGATCATTCATTTGACAAAGTTTTGGACTTGATTGACCAAAAGTACCACTTTCTAGAGACTCTAAACAATAAAACGCCAAAACTGCTTTAAAAGACCAAAACCCTAAACTCTAAACCCTAAACGCAAAAACAAAACTTGTGCCGCTTTTAACCCTAAAAAGGGGAAATGGGCTTAAAACGAGTTATGACGATACATTTGACAAGGTTTTGGACTTGTTTGACCAAAAGTACCACTTTCTAGAGACTTTTGACACTAAAACGCTAAAAATGGTTTAAAAGACAAAAACCATAAACCCTAAACCCTAAACGCAAAAACAAAACTTGTGCGCTTTTATCCCTAAAACGCGCAAATGAGCTTAAAACGAGTTATGGTAATATATTTGACAAAGTTTTAGACTTGTTTGACCAAAAGTACCACTTTATAGAGACTCTTGACACTAAAACACAAACTGGTTTAAAAGACCGAAACCCTAAACCCTAAACGCAAAAACAAAACTTGTGTCGCTTTTAACCCTAAAAAGGGCAAATGGGCTTAAAACCAGTTATGACGATACATTTGACAAAGTTTTGGATTTGTTTGACCAAAAGTACCACTTTCTAGAGACTTTTGACACTAAAACGAAAAAAATGGTTTAAAAGACGAAAACCCTAAACCCTAAATTCAAAACCCTATATCATAAACCCTAAACGCAAAAACAAAACTTGTGCCGCTTTTAACCCTAAAAAGGGCAAATGGGCATAAAACGAGTTATGGTGATACATTTGATAAACCTTTAGACTTTTTTGGCCAAAAGTACCACTTTCTAGAGACTTTTGACAATAAAACGCAAAAACTGGTTTGAAAGAGGCAAAAATGAAACTTGTGCGACTTTTAACCCTAAAACGCTGATAAACTCCATAATTTCACACATTTCATCTCTATTTCCATCTAGTTCACACTCTTTTTGATAATACATAGATAACAAAACACACAAATACTACTAGAAAGTGATTCAAATAGAAAACCATTCATTTGTGTGAAATTTGAAGTTTAATGCTTGTATATTTGAGACTTGGAAACTCTTCAACCCTCTTTCTAGCTTGTGTAGGAAGAGGAGGACATGTGTTAGAAGCTGATGTAACCCAAGTGATGCAACAAAGGAGAAAAAGGAGCAAAGGAGAGCCAAACTTAAAATCAAAAGCTGCATGCTAGTGGCTCACCAACTGGCGAGCCACTGCATCATCACAAAGCCAACTGGCGCGCCAGTGGCCTGCCGTCTCTGGAATCTCGCCAGTGGCTCGCCAATCGGCGAGCAACTGGCGAGAGCACTTCGCTGCTGCGCGTTTTAGTCAGATTCTCAGCATATAAAAAGGGCAAATGAGGGCATTTCAAAAGGAGGCTGAAAACACGACTTGGCACACCTTTAGGGCACATTTTGGAGTCTTGAAGAGCTTGAAGATCATCGGGAAAGCTTGGGATTCAAGTGGGAAGCTTGGAGAGATTTGAGCTTTCTTCATTTGTGGTTGTATATCTTCTTCCCTCTTCTTCATATCTCTTCAATGAACTCCTTCATAGTTTTAGGGTTTGTTTTATTTACATTTATGTGTAACTAAAACCCTAATCTAGGGTTGTTATGAACATATTTATGGATTGAACCATCTACTCTCTCTTTCTTTAAGTAATTAATGAAGTATATGTGTAGTTTTTATCTTGCTCTCTATTTGTTTTAAGTGCTTGATCACCACTTAATTAGTTAAATGAAATATAACTTGGGAAAGTGTATTTTGTTTTAGAACTTGGATAAAAGCATGTTGGACTTGAAGTTTATGGTTTTAAATGGATGGTTTGTTGATAACATAGAGATATAGTTATTGACCTAACATAGTCATAATTAGGGTGGTTGAGGAAAGGAGCTTGCATTTATTGTGACAAGTGATAAGTGTGGTTGTCACCCAAGAGGGGGGGGGGGTGAATTGGGTGAGGGAATAAATTCTTTTTAAATCTTCTTTTCGAAAGACTGCTTGTGCTTGGTGATAATATATAAAAGTAGTGGTATGCACAAGTCAGTGTGTTATGTGATGCAAAATAGAATGTTTGAGTGTAAATTTATGCACACATAAATTTATCCTGGTTCGGTCACCCAGACCTACATCCAGTCCCCAGGCTCCACCTGAGATTTTCAATCCACTATTCTTGTTTAAACCGGGCACAAGAGAAGCCTTTACACTTTAGGTTTTACGAGCACGGGTTCACCTAACAACCCACAGGTTTTACACCGGGTTCACCTGCAAACCTTACAAATGCAAGTTTTACGGGCTAACTTGCAACCTATGGAGATTTAGACAACCTCTAAATGCTCCCCCTTACAAATTGTAAGTTTACACTATGTTCACTCTATGAACTGATTGTGCTAAACACTTAAGCTCAAAGCTAACTCTCTCTAAGAGTGGATGATGTTACTCACTTAAGTACAATAAAATTACTCTCTGAAAAATATCACAAATCTGGATCTGAGAGTAGTAGAAGATGTGTAGAATGAAGAGTATGATATATCAGATACTTTGCTCTGTTCTCTCTTTTTCTTTCATCCATCCTTCTCTTCTGAATGAATGTCTCTTTTATATTCGGCTTCATAGGCTTCGGTGGCAGGTTGAATATGAACGTTTGAATAAAGCCGTTAATCCTATGTTACCGTTGAGAAGTACATCTTCATTAATGCTTAGCAGGGTTGACTTGCTTTATCTCTGAAAAGTAGTCCTGACACCTCTGCTCTGACAAAAGCATTCTGATTTCTGAGTATGTGATGTTTACTCTTGCACTCTTGCTGACGGATGATCATCATTCATCCGCAAGTGGTAATCTTGCTCTGCAAGTGTTAAGCTCTGAGTCCCAATGTCAAGAGTCTCTCCATCCGGAAGCTCATTTGCATCCAGAAGCGTGACCATGTTCTGCACATACTGGTTAGTCCAACATAGCAATATATATATAAGAATTATACATGCTGTGGGAAGCTTGTTTGCTATGGGGAGTAGTTTACTTAGACTTTGTTCTGATTTGGTCTATGATGTATCCGAAAGCATTTCTACATCCGGAAGTAAAATCACTGGATGAAGGATTTTTGTTCACTATGACTCGCTCTTGCTTAGTCTATTTCATTCCACCACTCAGCGCTAGTCACTGAGCTATCGGAAGCACTTTTACTTGACGTGGTGAATTCACTGACGCTTAAGGTGAAATCTATTCTATCAGTCTGCGCCAGTCAAGATCTAACAGGAAGCAACTTCACTTGATGTTGCATTTCCACTGACGCTCGGGGTTATATCTAGTTTATCAACCTGCGCCAGTCTAAATCTAATAGGAAGTGCTTTCACTTGGCGAAGTAGACTCACTGACGCTTGGGGTAATATCTATTCTGTCGCTCTGCGCCAGTCTAAGTCTAACAGGAAGCAAATTCGCTTCCGATTGAAACATAGCTTAGTCTTAAGGTTTGTGTACCTAATGTTCATGGACTAAGTTAAATCCCTAGTGATTTACTTGCTGACGCTGGGGGATGAAAGCATTCATCCGCGTGCGCAAGTCCTAATCTATCCGAAAGTAAATCCTCATCCGGAAGCACTCTTACTTGGGATCCTATGTTATCCTATTGCTTCCTAGGCACTTGGTCTAATCCTCTACATTTTAGTCTTCATCAAAACTTAAGATTCTAACATTCTCCCCCTTTTTGATGATGACAAACCTAGTTTTATCGATTAAGTTCCTAAGGAAGGATTAGCAAGAGAGTAAAAGCAATGGATAAGAACAAGTAACTCAGACAAACATTATTGACAAGCAGTAGTTACAAGTCAGAGTTATACAAACAAATAACATATACAAGTAAAGAATGTATACAAATAAATTTCACTAAGTATGAATGAAAATATGAAAACAAAATCAACAAAAATATTTGGATTAGGGATTAGAGTTTGTGTCTCTTTTTCTTTTCCCTCTCTTTCTGCCTCTCTTCATTTTCCTCACGCTCACTCTGGTTTATCTGGGCAATGATCTCTTGAAGCTCTTTTTCCTCTTTTCCCTTCTGAGCCTCTCTGATTCAATGGACTCCTCGTATGCCCTTTTCATGTTCTCTACTTCTTCATACCCAGGGAAACCTGTAGCATCATCGAAGTAGGAGATCTCTCCATTGGGATAGTGGACAGCCCGGATTCTCACATTCCATACAGGGAAGTTGGGATCTTCCTCAACTTCCTGGACTTTCCTTTTCCCTTTCCCTTTGCTCTTCCTTTTGCTTTTGCTAATTGGAGGAGTGGGCATGGCACTTGCTCTATCAGCATCGAGGCAAGCCATCTGACCAAAGGATAGCTTGTCAGTGAATCCATACTTCTCAAATTCTTCAGGAGTCATGTCTTCAATTTCCAATTTGACTTCCTTCAGAATTGGAACCGCTTGGACCACTGGATTTTCTTGCACAACCTGAGCAGATGAAGTTCCTTGCTCAGGTAGGTCAGATGGAGTCTCTTCCTCAGACTCATCAGATTCAGTGGTGGCAATTAACTTCCTGGCACGTTTCCTAGCAACGGCCTTCTTTCTGGGTGCACTGAATCTGGCTGCTGGCTCAGACGAGGGAGGAGGATCAGAAGATTGCTCAGATGAAGGGACCTCAGACTCTTGCCCAGAGGATGCAGGAACAGGCTTGGCTATCACAATGGGAGGATGGTTGGGTCTCTTCAGTCCCCACTTCATTATGATCTCCTCAACCATCTCTCTACTTGTTTTATTTGGAGGAGGCTCTGATGATGACTCAGATTGTGAGGATTGTTCATTCTGCCCATACACAACCATATCCCATTGTGGTCCTTGTTCAGCCGCTTTCTTCTGCTGCATGAACCGGACGGCCTCTCCTCTTATAAGGCTCTCTGCACCACTCAGCCTCTGAGACTCATATGCACGACGCAGGGCGGCCGTGATATCTTCATCAATCCAGAGTGATGGCTGGCTGAGGGCATCCCTTGTGGCCATGCTTAGGCGAAGAGTGGACATAACATTTCTCCCCCTTTTGTCATCATCAACAGGGGTGAGTGCCAGGGATGGAGTGGATGTGGAGGAGGATGGAGGTGGTTCAGGGCCAAATTTCTTGGGAGGGGAGGGTGAGAGGGTAGAGGTAGAGGATGTGGGAGAAGATAGGTGTTCAGGAGTTTGAGGAGGGTCGGGGAAGCAACTGGAGGTGACAAAGAGATCCTCATAAGGATGAGTGGAGGAGTATTCTTTGTAGTTGGTGGAGTCAGGGGTAAAGGGTAAATGGTCATCGGAGAGTGGTTGAAGGCGGGGATATTTGCCGTATGGTTGGCTGAGGGGGTGAAAGGCTGTTTCAGATCCTATGGGTCTAGGGCTTTGATGGGTAGGGTTGGAGAAGCGGAGTGGAGAGCGTGTAGGGGCACCTGGTCGTGTGGGAATGGGTGAGGATGAGGATGAGGAAGGTGAGGATGAGAGGTTTCTAGGAGAATGGCGTGGAGAGTTGTGAGGTGAGTCTTGGGTTTGGTGGTCATGGTAGGTGAAGGTTGGGATTGTTGGTCATTGTTGGGTGATGGTGGGGCTTGTTGGTCATTTTGTGGTGGAGGCTGAGGTTGTTGAGTGTTGGGCGGAGGAGGAGGTGGTAGTTGAGGGTGGTTAGGAGGAGGAGGGTTTTGAGGAGGAGGAGGAGGAGGTGATAAGTTACCTTGTGATGAAGGTTGGGGAATTTGTAGGTGCTGGAGGATGAGGTCTAATTTTGCATCCACCCTGGCAAGGTGATTCTCGAGTTGTCCTACTCTGTCCTCAAGCCGTTGGGTTCGCTCCCCTTGGTGGTGGAAGCCAGCTTCACATTCAACACGGAGAGGACCTACCAAGGAATCAGTCAGTCTCAACAGAAGCTCTTCCTTTATGTCCTCGGCAAAGGCCCTAACAGAAGCTGGAACCCTTGCACTACGGCTTGGCCCAGCATGTGAGTCAACTTCCTGATCTCCTGCTCCAGATGCAGAGGGAGCTGAAGTACCAAAAGCACTACTGGCTTGTGAGCGTGAGCGAGTGGGCTTAGGAGGCTTGAAATACTTGATCCCCATCCTTGCCACATTGGTTGCTCCCACAGGCCTACACTGGACATTCTCTTCTTCCACAGCAGATGTAGCCTTGATCAGATGCTTCTCAAGGAGGAAGGCAATGATGGTGGGATAGGGAAGATAACCTGACTTGTCATTGTTTAACCAGCGCTGAAGCTCTAGGCATATCAACTGCCCAGGGTTGAAAGGCTTGCGCGAGAGGAGTCTAGGGAACCAAGGGTTGTCCAGCAGTGTGAACTCGTTGAAGTTGCCTCCCTTATGAGTCATTATCCGGGAGTAGACGTAGTACAAGAGCCTGTTAGAATCAGACATCTTGGACACCTTCTTGCTGTTGGTGCCATACAACTCCTCGAGTTCCTCCTTGCTGTACTTGTGAGACTCAGGGTAGATCCATTCATTCATATCCTCTTCTGTGATTCCCATCATCTCATTCAAGGTTCTCCAAGTGAACCTGAAGGTTCTTCCTCTTATAGTGGCAGTGAAGGAGAGTTTGTGGACTTGCTCTTTCCCATCCACCTTCCTGTACTTAGCTCTGCCTGAGAGGGATTGGCAAAAGACTCGCAGGACGTTGACGTTGTAGTCCTGGTTGATGCCCAGCCAAGGCATATACTTTTCCAAGTAAGGGCGCAGATGAGCAAACCCTAGTTCATCCAACTTGTCCAGATTGATGAACAGGCCATGATTGAAGATGGGAATGGATGTCTCAAATTTGGCAGATACACCCTCCAATGCCCCATCTCTATAGACTGTGGGATCATCTTCTTCCTCAACCCTCTGCCTCTTGGAGGAAGGCTCCTCAGAAAATTGAACCTTCTTTTTCTTTCCCTTTCTCTGAGCATCCCTCTCTTGTTCAGAACCCACTGCCTGTTCCACTCTACCAGAGGTTCCAGGCTGACCCTGAACGTTTTCATCCTGTCCCTGTGGTTGCCCAGAACCTTCATGGCGTTCATGATGTTCTTCATGATGTTCATCATGGTGCCCAGATTTACCAGAATGTTTGTGAGTGGATTTCCCAGATTTCGACTTGTGTTTCTTGGAAGAAGAGGTTTTCTGGATGACTGGGTTGGATTCATGAGATCCGGCCATTTTTATATGAATGTTGTAGTAATAAAGAGGATGAAATGCGAGAAATGTGTAAAGGAGAAATGAAGAACACAATTGGAGAAGATGAAAAGACTTTTTAGAGAAAATGATGCGAGTGAAAAAGATGTAGTAAAAGGTGAAAATGGAAAATGACTTCTATTTATAGGTGAAACTTCTTGAGGATAGAATGGGCATAGTCTTTCAAATTTTCACACATTGGGTAACGTAAGTTTTTAAGTTGGAACGACACACCTGATGACACGTGTTGCTTCAGAGAAGGCACAACGTTTCATAGAGGAAGTTGAAACGTTTTCTGAAGTGATGTGTCCCTTGGTCTGGCACTGGTGCTCTTGATCATATTGAATTATCATCTAGCGCCAGCAAAAGAGTATCCGGAAGTGATTTTGCTTCCGGTTGGGCAGGCGTTCCTGGTTGTCTTGAGTAGTCATTCAGCGTCAGCATCAGAGCATCCGGAAGTAGCTTTGCTTCCGATTGTACTTACTTAAGATTTAACATTGAGGGACTTGTTGATGTTCTCTCTTGTGCATCCACATCGATCAAGCTTTCATAATTAAAGCTATATTTGCGTCAAGTAGTAGTTTGTTTGATCTTGGCATGGTGTTTGAACTTTTCAATTTCAGGAGCAGTAGCACTCGGAGCCCAGTATGAACAACAGCTCATTCAGATTTGATACATTGCTCTGATCAGGTATGATCATGAAAATTGTTGTTCCTTCGGACCTTCTTTCCTACAAAATAGCAAATGATTCCTTTTTCCCATTTTTCAGTCTCCAAACTTGGATCTGACTGGTCAGTTTGTAGGAAGTATGTGATTCTTATGCACTTAAGAATTATTCACTATGAATATAGCATTGCGAATCAATTATGACTATATGCACATGGTTATACATGGTTTCTGATAATGATAGTCATAGATAGTATGTAGAGTATGAACTTTGTGTGAAATATCTTATAAGCCATATCATGTTCATGCTTATGATGCTTAATATAAAATCTCAATAAGTCCATCTAACATTTGCATAGGAGATTTTACTATTGCATGCTTCAACCTTAAATAATCCCTTGCTTACCCAAGGAGATCTTTTATACTTATCCTTGGCCTGAAGCACTTTCTTAGGAGAGACAGGATTCGCAGGTTTTCTCCATGTGAGTTGAGACATCCTCTCTCTTTTGTCCTTCTCAGGATAGTTGAATGGAACTCTGTGATAGCTTATCCCTGAGACAAGGTTTTTGTTCCTTGTGGTACCGCACTGCTTCTTATGATTGAACCAGGTAGTTGCAGCAGTGACATCACCACGAGTTCTCTTCTTTGGGACAAGAGGAACTCTTGATCTTTCCTGCACAAGTAAGGCACTAGAAGGGAGTTTTGGTACCCATTTGTACTTGGGTCCTACATAGTTAGCGCTGGACCTTACTTGTCCTTTGGGGATCCATGTATATTTATTTCTCACATTTAAATTTCTCTTAAATTGCATGTGTGAGAAATATGACCAGTTCTACCACAATAATGACAGATAATGGGATGATGTTCAGAATCAGATTTCTTATCACTATTATGGTGGTCAGTTTTCTTTTCAAAGACTCTATGTTTATTAACTTTTGAAATCTCAGGGTCTTTTGAAAAATCTTCTTTTATGAGTGGGACTTTGGACTCCTTGGTTGTAGAAGAAGGAATAAGTTCCTCAAGTTCCCTATTCCTTTTTCTTAAGCCTAGAACTTCTTTTGCAAGTTTACAGAATTCATTATGTAGCTCATTATACATATCTTGCAATTCAGAAGTTTTGAGTTTAGGTACCTCATTTTCTTCAGCTTCTGAATCCTCTAGGCGGAGATCCACACTCTCTTTGCTGATACTAGCTTCCACTACATCACCATCCAGTAGCTCATCAAAAGTGGATTCACAGGGAGCACATAGTGAGCTTTGGACAGCCTTAACTTCAAGAAATTGATTAGAAGCATACATAGTATCAAGAGTGTTTCAAATATCTATAGCCCTAGAGCAATGCTTAATTTTCTGGTAATCATTGTCAGATAAACTTTTGTGCAAAATTTGCATTGCTCTAAGGTTTAAGTAAAATAAACTTTTGTCCTCTTCTGTCCAATTTACTTTTGGTTTGAAATCAGAGTCCTTTTCAAAGACATCCCACATTTTGAAATCAGTGGATAGTATAAAACTTTTCATCCTTCCCTTCCATAAGTAAAAATCAGCATTTCTAACACAGGTGGGATAGTATGTTCAAAACCTTCAAAACACATTTTGTAACCCAAATCAGCCTAGGTCTTTGCACTTGAGATCGTTGGATCCTTTAAACAAGTGACCTTGCTCTGATACCAAATGATAAGCGTGGCTGTCACCCAAGAGGGGGGGGTGAATTGGGTGAGGGAATAAATTCTTTTTAAATCTTCTTTTCGAAAGACTGCTTGTGCTTGGTGATAATATATAAAAGTAGTGGTATGCACAAGTCAGTGTGTTATGTGATGCAAAATAGAATGTTTGAGTGTAAATTTATGCACACATAAATTTATCCTGGTTCGGTCACCCAGACCTACATCCAGTCCCCAGGCTCCACCTGAGATTTTCAATCCACTATTCTTGTTTAAACCGGGCACAAGAGAAGCCTTTACACTTTAGGTTTTACGAGCACGGGTTCACCTAACAACCCACAGGTTTTACACCGGGTTCACCTGCAAACCTTACAAATGCAAGTTTTACGGGCTAACTTGCAACCTATGGAGATTTAGACAACTCTAAATGCTCCCCCTTACAAATTGTAAGTTTACACTGAAATTCGTGGCTGTCACCCAAGAGGGGGGGGTGAATTGGGTGAGGGAATAAAACTTAAACTCTTTTCGAAAGACTGCTTGTGCTCGGTGATGATGATAATAAATAATGCTATGCACAAGTCAGTATGCTATGTGATGCAAAATAGAATGATCAAGTATAAATATATGCACACATAAATTTATCCTGGTTCGGTCACCCAGACCTACATCCAGTCCCCAGGCTACACCTGAGATTTCCAATCCACTATTCTTGTTTAAACCGGGCACAAGAGAAGCCTTTACACTTTAGGTTTTACGAGCACGGGTTCACCTAACAACCCACAGGTTTTACAACGGGTTCACCTGCAAACCTTACAAACGCAAGTTTTACGGGCTAACTTGCAACCTATGGAGATTTAGAAAACTTCTAAATGCTCCCCCTTACAAAATGTAAGATTACAATTAAGTTCACTCTATGAACTGATTTTGTTAAACACTTAAGCTCAAAACTAACTCTCTCAAAGAGTGGATGATGTTACTCACTTAAGTACAAATGAATCACTCTCTAAGAATATTACATATCAAAGTCCGAGAGTAGAAGATGAGAGGAATGTAGAATAGTGTTTCAGACAATAAGCTCTGTTTTCTCTCTCTTTTTCAAGCCCCCTTCTTCAGAAATGAAGAACATCCCTTTTATACCAGCCTCTGAATATCTAACCGTTGGAGAGGCAATAAGACCGTTTGATTATAGACGTTGGGGCCTTGTTTACGTTGTCCTCATTAATGCACAGCAGGGTTGACTTTGCTTTATCTAAAAAGGTGCTCTGACCAAGCTGTTCTGTCAACACTGTTCTGGCAATACTATTCTGACAAAAGTCGTTCTGACATCTGAACATTTTGTACGGTCCGACTCTTGCTTGCTGTCAGAGAAGACTTCGTTCCTCAAGCATAAGTCCAGGATGTTAAGAGACTCATTATCGGAAGCTCTCTTGCTATCTGAAGCTCGTGGACTCTAACATTTTGCTTGCTATCACATAGAGGAACTTTGTCTTCCAAGCACTTGTCCATGAATGATAAGAGTGCTTTGCTATTGGATCCTCTCTTGCTATCAGAAGCTCTCTTATGGACTCTGACTTTTGTGGGCAGTATGAGCTTTGACACCTTGAGTGAATCTTCAGATTATGTTCTCATACTCCTCATGCTTGGTAGGTAACAATGTTGTTTGAATGTGTCTGTTATCCTCTTGTTACCGTTGGAAGGAACATCTTCTTAAATGCTTCAGCAGGGTTGACTTGCTTTATCTCTGAAAAGTAGTCCTGACACCTCTGCTCTGTTAAAAGCATTCTGACACTGCATCTCTTTGAACGTTCAGACATCCTGATTGCTTGCGGAAGCAACTTCTCATCCGGAAGCAACCTTACTGAGTGTGCTGCACTTGAACGTTAGTTTAGCAATATAATCATATAGTCTCATGCAGTGGGTGATCCTAAATCTAAGGTGTATCCGGAAGCACTTCTACATCCGGAAGTAAATTCACTTGATGAGGGATTTAGTTCACCATGACTTGCTCTCGCTTAGTCTATTTCATTCCACCACTCAGCGCTAGTCACTGAGCTATCGGAAGCACTTTTACTTGACGTGGTGAATTCACTGACGCTTAGGGTGAAATCTATTCTATCAGTCTGCGCCAGTCAAGATCTAATAGGAAGCAACTTCACTTGATGTTGCATTTCCGCTGACGCTCGGGGTTATATCTAGTTTATCAACCTGCGCCAGTCTAAATCTAATAGGAAGTGCTTTCACTTGGCGAAGTAGACTTACTGACGCTTGGGGTACTAACTATTCTATTGCTCTGCGCCAGTCTAAGTCTAACAGGAAGCGCTTTCACTTGGGGAAGTAGACTTACTGACGCTTGGGGTACTAACTATTCTATTGCTCTGCGCCAGTCTAAGTCTAACAGGAAGCGCTTTCACTTGGGGAAGTAGACTTACTGACGCTTGGGGTAATATCTATTCTGTCGCTCTGCGCCAGTCTAATTCTAACAGGAAGCGCTTTCACTTGGGGAAGTAGACTCACTGTCGCTTGGAGTAATATCTATTCTATCGCTCTGCGCCAGTCTAAGTCTAACAGGAAGCAACTTCGCTTCCGATTGAACCATAGCTTAGTCTTAGGGTTTGTGCACCTAAAGTTCATGGACTAAGTTAAATCCCTAGTTATTTACTTGCTGACGCTGGGGGATGAAAGCATTCATCCGCATGCGCAAGTCCTAATCTAACCGGAAGTAAATCTTACATTCTCAAGTGATCTAACTCAGGATTCTAACCATGTCATCTAATCCTTCCTAAGTGTTAATTATGTTCTTTTAAGTACTAGACCATATCATACCTTAGTCACCATCAAAACTTAAGATTCTAACATTCTCCCCCTTTTTGATGATGACAAACCCATAGATGACTAGAGAACATAATTAAACTTAGATCACTCATCCTAGAGCTATATTCCTTTCCCCATTTCTCTCCCCAAAAATCTAGGCATCTTATCTATCTCTCAGCTCTAGACATCTCATGTCTCATCTCTCGCTAGACATCTTATATCTCATCTCTAGCTAGACATCTCATCTCTCTCCCCCTTTTGGCTTCATCAAAATCCAACAGGTGCAAGCTAGCCTTAGGGATGGGGATACTTTTATCGTTCTCCTAGGAATGGGCTTTCTACCTAATATTTCTCCCTATGTATCGCTAATAAAGATTTGTTCTAGACTATTCAATACAATGTACGAGAATTAACAAGGAACAGCAATAATGGCTCATGATCCTAAATGATTGTATTTTCCCTAAACACTATGTAGGATAGTTAAACATGTTTTTCAAAGGAGATATTGATACATCAAATCTAATCATAATTAAATTAAGATCAAACATACAAAACAGTTTTCTTTTTGAAGGTGAAAATTCTTTCCAAATGTAATTTTGATCCTCTCGAATTGATTAACATGATATCAAAAGTAATTTTGATGTGTTTAAAAATGATGATTATGATATCAAATGAAATATGTGATTTTAAAATTCAAATGAGATGAAATCTGATACCTAATGAAATCAAATGAGATCTGTGAGTTTGAACTTGTGGTATCAAAGGAAATGATTGAATGCCAAATGAAATTTGTGATACCATATGAAATGAAATCAAATCAAATGAAATTTGTGTTTTTAAAAGTGCCAAAAATATTTCCAAACAAATTGCATCACAGCATCTTAAGAGTTTATTATCGATGACAGCATGTGACTCTCTATTTTCAAGGGATCATTAACAGGTAATGTCCACTTACTTCTCTTCTATATTAAGATTAATCATCATTAAATCAAGAAAGGAAGCATATAAGAGAGGTATGTTATCAATTACTTTCCAGCATGTCATTTAGAGGATACAGATGTGTGAGCTAGGATGATTTTCTAAGACAGTGAATGATTTTGAAGTCAATGCAGATTGAGAGAAACATCCTAAGTTGACACCCTTACCAATGCCATGTATGCATCATATGTAAGAAATGGTAAGGTGTAGATGTTACCACAGATGAGGGGTACTCATACTCTATTAGACTCAGGAATCTGAATCATACGCAGATAAGCATGCTTCCTGACATCTTCAAGAGGTGTGCTATCTCAAGTGGAAACCCCTAGCGCAAGTGCTTTGATGATTCGCTTCGGCAAGCTGAGCTACAACCACAAGCCGACATGACTGGGCAGTCACTCTACTCTTCCCATGGTTCAATAGTTGGCCTGCTATCGAAGACGCTGATTGTTGCGAAAGCAACCTTGCTCAGACTTGATGATTGGTCCTGCATGTGCTTGAGGAAGCAAGCGCTTCCTGATGGTCAGTGAAAGAACTTAAGATTTAACATTGGAGACCATACTCAGGACATTCAAGTCAATCTGTGTTAATCAGCACAAGTTAATAATTTTAAGAAATCATGCTTGCTAATTTGGTTTTAAGAAAATAAGAGCAATGATTATGTGAGAACTAATTTTGAAATTGTCTACACGTTCACATAGTTTCACTATCAAGACATGAACTCCATTTATACTCTCATAGATAAATATCAATGTGATAGTATAGCGAGTATCAAACAGGTGGCATATTTTCAGAGTTTCGTAAGCGAGTATAGTTCAATAAATATGCCTCAAGGATGTTCATGTTAGATCATGAAGACATGTGAATTATTAACACAATGAAATTTTGAGAAATCTTCGTCCTCACAAAATAGTTTGATTTCAAGACTAAATCCGGTTTACAAAAACAGCCAAATTTCAGCATGTGATTACGAGAATAATTTCCAAATTTTAGCTCAAGTTCTTCTAGATATGGTCAGTGTGATCTCATTGTTCTTAGGATATCAACAAGCTCGAAATTAATAAAGATTATAGCATGCTTGTGATACTATGCCATGTTTTACAGATCTAGCAGAGTTTAATTCAAGGCATTTCCTAAGATTGCTAATGCATGTCAGACAAGAGAGAGACTATCCATTTAATTTCACAACAGAATATGTAAGGGATAGAAATGCTCATGTGTATTGGCGAGAGTTTCTCAGGTTTGGTATAGCCATTCCACACATCTTGATAAGAGACATTTTCGTTGCCATTCTCTCTTGGTTATATTCATTGTTCAAGCTTCAATAATCTGTGTCAACATTCTTAAACCACAAACTTGAACTGAGATCATTAGTAGATTGAGAACTTAAAGATGTAATTAAGAGGGATGTATTGTTCTCGAAACCATAGCTGCTTATGCATTGAAAAAGTTGATGCAAGAGATACCACATGAAATGGAAAATCAGAAATAGCTTTTGAGTGCTATCATGAGGTACGGTTGTCATGTAGGTTTAAAGAGGATCAGAATCTGTTTTGAAAGTTTGTATTTCAAAAGGATCTTTCAAAAATCAAGGTGAATGCATAAACCATTCTCTTCCATGAGAGGTGCCCTTAAAAGAATTCACTAAGCATATATGAGTAAAATGATTTAGACACCATATGAAAAACTCTGAGGAAGATTTTTAGTTTTAGTGTCAAAATTCTGAAACTAGTTCCGAATCATCTTAACAATGTCAGAAATCTTAGAACACAATGATTCAACATGCACAAATTCAGAAGGTTTTGAAGAAGGTTCAGTTTCAAGGTGTCGGACTTCTTGAATTTGTAAAATCTGTATGCATTATATCAGAAAATGAATTTGATATGATAGGGTCGTTTTTACAGAAAATAAGTGTTCATCACAGATAAGGGAAATCATATCAGTTTCAGAGAAATAAAAGCTGTTGAGCCCATCATGCATTTACTAGCCAAGTGATTATTCAAGTAAAGAGGAAGGTAAGAATGATATCACCATAGCTCCATTCGCATCTAGCAGTAGCTCGCTTGATTTTGGTTGGCAATGTATGGAATCTATATTTAGAGCAGTACCAAAATCTATGCGTGACGAATGCTTATCAAGACTTGACTAATTGTTCAGATGAGGTACAGTCCTGAGTCTTGCTGAGGCTAATAGGATGGATTGGAGCTGGTGCAGAGGGATGAATTTACTTTGTGATCACTACCACTGGCATCTCTGGCCTCTTGAACCCATACTTCATACACAGCTCTTCACTCAGATTGGGTGCTGGCGCAGAGGGAGACACAGGTTCAGCAGAAGGTATCTCCGCAGGTTGATCACTCAGCGCTATCTCAAGTTTGCCTCTGAGCTAGCAGATTGTTGGGGGCACATGAATCAGATGGCTCACTGTGGGGGAAGGAGATCTTCCTTTTAGCAAGGGTCTTCTTCACCCTTGTCTTTCTGGACCTTCGGATTGCCCTTCCTACAAAATACCAGATAGTTCCTTCCTTTTGTATCCAAGTCTGGATCTGAAGGTCAGTTTGTAGGCTATATATAGTTCACATGCATTTAGATTACGTCCTATGTGTATGGCATGGTGAATCTTTCATGACTATATGCACAAGGATATACAAGGTTTTTGATCAAGATAGTCATGGACAGTATGTAGATTATGAACATTACTTATTTCTTCAAGCTTTCTTCTATGATGAATATAATGTTCACACCTTAGGATGCTTAATGTAAAATCTCAATAAGTCCATCTAACATTAGCATAGGAGATTTTACTATCAAATGCTTCGTTGCTAAGTGATCCCTTGCTTACCCAAGGAGATCTTCTATACTTATCCTTGGTTCGAAGCACTTTCTTCTGAGAGGTAGGATTCAAGAGCCTTTTCAATGATGATCGAGGAATCCACTCTCTCTTGTTCTTCTCAGGATAATTGAATGGAACTTTGTGATAGCTCATCCTTGAGACAGAACCATTGTCCCTTGTGGTGGCCGACAGCTTCTTATGATTGTACCAGTGGGTTTCAGCAGTTGCATCACCACGAGTTCTCCTCTTTGGGATAAGAGGAACTCTTGATTTTTCCTGCACAAGTAAGGCACTAGGAGGATGTTTTGGTACCCATTTGTACTTGGGTCCTACATGGTTAGCACTGGACCTTACTTGTCCTTTAGGAATCCATACAAACTTATTTCTCACATTTGAATTTCTTCTAAGACTGCATGTGTGAGAAATATGTCCTAATCTACCACAATAATGACAGATAATGGAATGATAATCAAAATGAGGCTTCCTATCATTATCATGATTAGTTTTCTTTAGAAAAGCTTTTTGTTCCTTTGAAATTTCAGTTTCTTTTGAAAGCTTTTCTTTTTCCTTCAACACGTGTTTACAATCAAAACATTTTTCAAGACATGTTGAAGTTTTCCCTACCGATAGTGGGCTAGCTATCGGAACCACTAGTTCTTTAAAAGAACCCTCGGAAACTTTAGATGTAGAAGAAGAAATTAGTTTTTCAAGTTTCCTATCTTTTTCTTTTAAGCCTAGAAGTTCTTTTGCAAGTTTACAATATTCAGTATATAACTCATTGTATGCATCTTGCAAATCAGAGAGTTCAATTTCAGATCCAGATACCTCACTTTCTGAATCTTCTAGGCAGAGATGGATACTCTCTTCACTGAAGTCTGCTTCCTCAATATCAGTTTCCAAAAGCTCATCAGTAGATGATCCACAAAGAGTACGAGTTGAGCTTTGGACAGCTGTGCTTTCAAGAGATGGGTTAGAAGCATATATCACATCAAGAGTATTCCAAATATCTCTAGCACTAGAGCAATGTTTGATTTTCTGGAAATCATTTTCAGTTAAGCCTTTGTATAAAATTTGCATTGCTCTAATGTTTAAGGAAAACAAATTTTTCTCCCTTTCAGTCCAGTTTCCTCTTGGTTTGAAATCAAAATCATTTTCAAAAATATCCCACATTTTCAAACTAGTGGATTTTATAAAACTTTCCATTCTTGCTTTCCACCAACAAAAATCAATATTTTCTAACACAGGTGGAATGGTATGATCAAAGCCTTTGGAAAACATTTTGACCCAAATCAGCCAAGGTCTTTGCACTTGAGATCGTTTGATCCTTTAAACAAGTGACCTGCTCTGATACCAAATGAAATTCGTGGCTGTCACCCAAGAGGGGGGGGTGAATTGGGTGAGGGAATAAAACTTAAACTCTTTTCGAAAGACTGCTTGTGCTCGGTGATGATGATAATAAATAATGCTATGCACAAGTCAGTATGCTATGTGATGCAAAATAGAATGATCAAGTATAAATATATGCACACATAAATTTATCCTGGTTCGGTCACCCAGACCTACATCCAGTCCCCAGGCTACACCTGAGATTTCCAATCCACTATTCTTGTTTAAACCGGGCACAAGAGAAGCCTTTACACTTTAGGTTTTACGAGCACGGGTTCACCTAACAACCCACAGGTTTTACAACGGGTTCACCTGCAAACCTTACAAACGCAAGTTTTACGGGCTAACTTGCAACCTATGGAGATTTAGAAAACTTCTAAATGCTCCCCCTTACAAAATGTAAGATTACAATTAAGTTCACTCTATGAACTGATTTTGTTAAACACTTAAGCTCAAAACTAACTCTCTCAAAGAGTGGATGATGTTACTCACTTAAGTACAAATGAATCACTCTCTAAGAATATTACATATCAAAGTCCGAGAGTAGAAGATGAGAGGAATGTAGAATAGTGTTTCAGACAATAAGCTCTGTTTTCTCTCTCTTTTTCAAGCCCCCTTCTTCAGAAATGAAGAACATCCCTTTTATACCAGCCTCTGAATATCTAACCGTTGGAGAGGCAATAAGACCGTTTGATTATAGACGTTGGGGCCTTGTTTACGTTGTCCTCATTAATGCACAGCAGGGTTGACTTTGCTTTATCTAAAAAGGTGCTCTGACCAAGCTGTTCTGTCAACACTGTTCTGGCAATACTATTCTGACAAAAGTCGTTCTGACATCTGAACATTTTGTACGGTCCGACTCTTGCTTGCTGTCAGAGAAGACTTCGTTCCTCAAGCATAAGTCCAGGATGTTAAGAGACTCATTATCGGAAGCTCTCTTGCTATCTGAAGCTCGTGGACTCTAACATTTTGCTTGCTATCACATAGAGGAACTTTGTCTTCCAAGCACTTGTCCATGAATGATAAGAGTGCTTTGCTATTGGATCCTCTCTTGCTATCAGAAGCTCTCTTATGGACTCTGACTTTTGTGGGCAGTATGAGCTTTGACACCTTGAGTGAATCTTCAGATTATGTTCTCATACTCCTCATGCTTGGTAGGTAACAATGTTGTTTGAATGTGTCTGTTATCCTCTTGTTACCGTTGGAAGGAACATCTTCTTAAATGCTTCAGCAGGGTTGACTTGCTTTATCTCTGAAAAGTAGTCCTGACACCTCTGCTCTGTTAAAAGCATTCTGACACTGCATCTCTTTGAACGTTCAGACATCCTGATTGCTTGCGGAAGCAACTTCTCATCCGGAAGCAACCTTACTGAGTGTGCTGCACTTGAACGTTAGTTTAGCAATATAATCATATAGTCTCATGCAGTGGGTGATCCTAAATCTAAGGTGTATCCGGAAGCACTTCTACATCCGGAAGTAAATTCACTTGATGAGGGATTTAGTTCACCATGACTTGCTCTCGCTTAGTCTATTTCATTCCACCACTCAGCGCTAGTCACTGAGCTATCGGAAGCACTTTTACTTGACGTGGTGAATTCACTGACGCTTAGGGTGAAATCTATTCTATCAGTCTGCGCCAGTCAAGATCTAATAGGAAGCAACTTCACTTGATGTTGCATTTCCGCTGACGCTCGGGGTTATATCTAGTCTATCAACCTGCGCCAGTCTAAATCTAATAGGAAGTGCTTTCACTTGGCGAAGTAGACTTACTGACGCTTGGGGTACTAACTATTCTATTGCTCTGCGCCAGTCTAAGTCTAACAGGAAGCGCTTTCACTTGGGGAAGTAGACTTACTGACGCTTGGGGTACTAACTATTCTATTGCTCTGCGCCAGTCTAAGTCTAACAGGAAGCGCTTTCACTTGGGGAAGTAGACTTACTGACGCTTGGGGTAATATCTATTCTGTCGCTCTGCGCCAGTCTAATTCTAACAGGAAGCGCTTTCACTTGGGGAAGTAGACTCACTGTCGCTTGGAGTAATATCTATTCTATCGCTCTGCGCCAGTCTAAGTCTAACAGGAAGCAACTTCGCTTCCGATTGAACCATAGCTTAGTCTTAGGGTTTGTGCACCTAAAGTTCATGGACTAAGTTAAATCCCTAGTTATTTACTTGCTGACGCTGGGGGATGAAAGCATTCATCCGCATGCGCAAGTCCTAATCTAACCGGAAGTAAATCTTACATTCTCAAGTGATCTAACTCAGGATTCTAACCATGTCATCTAATCCTTCCTAAGTGTTAATTATGTTCTTTTAAGTACTAGACCATATCATACCTTAGTCACCATCAAAACTTAAGATTCTAACATACACTATGTTCACTCTATGAACTGATTGTGCTAAACACTTAAGCTCAAAGCTAACTCTCTCTAAGAGTGGATGATGTTACTCACTTAAGTACAATAAAATTACTCTCTGAAAAATATCACAAATCTGGATCTGAGAGTAGTAGAAGATGTGTAGAATGAAGGTTGATACACTATATCAGATACTTTGCTCTGTTCTCTCTTTTTCTTTCATCCATCCTTCTCTTCTGAATGAATGTCTCTTTTATATTCGGCTTCATAGGCTTCGGTGGCAGGTTGAATATGAACGTTTGAATAAAGCCGTTAATCCTATGTTACCGTTGAGAAGTACATCTTCATTAATGCTTAGCAGGGTTGACTTGCTTTATCTCTGAAAAGTAGTCCTGACACCTCTGCTCTGACAAAAGCATTCTGATTTCTGAGTATGTGATGTTTACTCTTGCACTCTTGCTGACGGATGATCATCATTCATCCGCAAGTGGTAATCTTGCTCTGCAAGTGTTAAGCTCTGAGTCCCAATGTCAAGAGTCTCTCCATCCGGAAGCTCATTTGCATCCGGAAGCGTGACCATGTTCTGCACATACTGGTTAGTCCAACATAGCAATATATATATAAGAATTATACATGCTGTGGGAAGCTTGTTTGCTATGGGGAGTAGTTTACTTAGACTTTGTTCTGATTTGGTCTATGATGTATCCGAAAGCATTTCTACATCCGGAAGTAAAATCACTGGATGAAGGATTTTTGTTCACTATGACTCGCTCTTGCTTAGTCTATTTCATTCCACCACTCAGCGCTAGTCACTGAGCTATCGGAAGCACTTTTACTTGACGTGGTGAATTCACTGACGCTTAAGGTGAAATCTATTCTATCAGTCTGCGCCAGTCAAGATCTAACAGGAAGCAACTTCACTTGATGTTGCATTTCCACTGACGCTCGGGGTTATATCTAGTTTATCAACCTGCGCCAGTCTAAATCTAATAGGAAGTGCTTTCACTTGGCGAAGTAGACTCACTGACGCTTGGGGTAATATCTATTCTGTCGCTCTGCGCCAGTCTAAGTCTAACAGGAAGCAAATTCGCTTCCGATTGAAACATAGCTTAGTCTTAAGGTTTGTGTACCTAATGTTCATGGACTAAGTTAAATCCCTAGTGATTTACTTGCTGACGCTGGGGGATGAAAGCATTCATCCGCGTGCGCAAGTCCTAATCTATCCGAAAGTAAATCCTCATCCGGAAGCACTCTTACTTGGGATCCTATGTTATCCTATTGCTTCCTAGGCACTTGGTCTAATCCTCTACATTTTAGTCTTCATCAAAACTTAAGATTCTAACAACAAGAGATTGTGCAATAAATGCTAGCATAAATTTGATCTTGACTTGGGAAAGCATTTTCAAATGATTTTGAACCCTAGACTTGCACATATTTTCATTTGATCACTTAAAAAGGAGAGAGAAACCTTGGTTTATGAAGTAAATAGGGGATTAGCAATCATAGGCCTTAATTATCATTGTTAAATCGTGTTTGAAAATCCAACTTTTTATATATTTATATTTAAACTCTTTTCTCACTTGAACAACAAACTCTCAATATGTTTTTACTCAAGGTAATTGACCATGCAATTAGTGTTAGTCATGTTGTTTTAACTATAATCTCTGCGGAACGACACTTTTACTATACTACACTTGACGACCCGTATGCTTACGGAAGCGCACAAAATCCGCGTTAAGTCAACGAGCAAATGAACTTAAAGCGAGTTATGATAATACATTTGACAAAGTTTTGGACTTGATTGACCAAAAGTACCACTTTCTAGAGACTTTAAACAATAAAACGCCAAAACTGCTATAAAAGACCAAAACCCTAAACTCTAAACCATAAACGCAAAAACAAAGTTTTGGACTTGTTTGACCAAAAGTACCACTTTATAGAGACTCTTGACACTAAAACACAAACTGGTTTAAAAGACCAAAACCCTAAACCCTAAACCCTAAACGCAAAAACAAAACTTGTGTCGCTTTTAACCATAAAAAGGGCAAATGGGCTTAACGAGTTATGACGATACATTTGACAAAGTTTTGGACTTGTTTGACCAAAAGTACCACTTTCTAGAGATTATAGTTAAAACAACTTGACTAACACTAATTGCTTTTATACCTAAAAGACCAAATGGGCTTAAAAACACTTATGGTGATACATTTGACAAAATTTTGGGCTTGTTTGACCAAAGGTACCACTTTCTAGAGACTCTTGGTACTGAAACGCAAAAACTGGTTTAAAAGACAAAAACTCTAAACAAAAAACCCTAAACCTTAAACCCTAAACGCAAAACCAAAACTTGTGCCGCTTTAAACCCTAAAAAGGGAAAATGAGCTTAAAACGAGTTATGGCGATACATTTGATAAAGTTTTGGACGTGTTTGACCTAAAGTACCACTTTCTAGAGACTTTTGACACTAAAACGACTAAAAATGGTTTAAAAGACAAAAACCCTAAACCCTAAACCCAAAACCCTAAACCAGAAACCCTAAACGTAAAAACAAAACTTGTGCCGCTTTTATCCCTAAAAGAGCAAATGGGCTTAAAAGGAGTTATGATGATACATTTTGACAAAGTTTTGGACTTGTTTGACCAAAAGTACCACTTTCTAGATACTTTTGACACTAAAACGCAAAAGATGGTTTAAAAGACAAAAACCCTAAACCCTAAACGCAAAAACAAAACTTGTGCCGCTTTTATACCTAAAAGAGCAAATGGGCTTAAAAAGCGTTATGTTGATACATTTGACAAAATTTTGGACTTGTTTGACCAAAGGTACCACTTTCTAGAAACTCTTGACACTGAAACGGAAAAACTGGTTTAAAAGACAAAAACTCTAAACCCAAAACCCTAAACCTTAAACCCTAAATGCAAAAACAAAACTTGTGCCGCTTTAAACTCTAAAAAGGGAAAATGGGCATAAAACGAGTTATTGCGATACATTTGACAAAGTTTTGGACTTGTTTGACCTAAAGTACCACTTTCTAGAGACTTTTGACACTAAAACGAAAAAAATGTTTTAAAAGACAAAAACCCTAAACCCTAAACCATAAACCCTAAACACAAAAACAAAACTTGTGCCGCTTTATCCCTAAAAGAGCAAATGGGCTTAAAAAGAGTTATGATAATACATTTTGACAAAGTTTTGGAATTGGTTGACTAAAAGTACCACTTTCTAGAGACTCTTGACACTGAAACGCAAAAACTGGTTTAAAAGACAAAAACTCTAAACCAAAAACCCTAAACCTTAAACCCTAAACGCAAAAACAAAACTTGTGCCGCTTTTAACCCTAAAAAGGGCAAATGGGCTTAAAAAGAGTTATGTCGATACATTTGACAAAGTTTTGGACTTGATTGACCAAAAGTACCACTTTCTAGAGACTTTAAACAATAAAACGCCAAAACTGCTATAAAAGACCAAAACCCTAAACTCTAAACCATAAACGCAAAAACAAAGTTTTAGACTTGTTTGACCAAAAGTACCACTTTATAGAGACTCTTGACACTAAAACACAAACTGGTTTAAAAGACCAAAACCCTAAACCCTAAACCCTAAACGCAAAAACAAAACTTGTGTCGCTTTTAACCATAAAAAGGGCAAATGGGCTTAAGGAGTTATGACGATACATTTGACAAAGTTTTGGACTTGTTTGACCAAAAGTACCACTTTCTAGAGATTATAGTTAAAACAACATGACTAACACTAATTGCTTTTATACCTAAAAGACCAAATGGGCTCAAAAACACTTATGGTGATACATTTGACAAAATTTTGGGCTTGTTTGACCAAAGGTACCACTTTCTAGAGACTCTTGGTACTGAAACGCAAAAACTGGTTTAAAAGACAAAAACTCTAAACAAAAAACCCTAAACCTTAAACCCTAAACGCAAAACCAAAACTTGTGCCGCTTTAAACCCTAAAAAGGGAAAATGGGCTTAAAACGAGTTATGGCGATACATTTGATAAAGTTTTGGACGTGTTTGACCTAAAGTACCACTTTCTAGAGACTTTTGACACTAAAACGACTAAAAATGGTTTAAAAGACAAAAACCCTAAACCCTAAACCCAAAACCCTAAACCAGAAACCCTAAACGTAAAAACAAAACTTGTGCCGCTTTTATCCCTAAAAGAGCAAGTGGGCTTAAAAGGAGTTATGATGATACATTTTGACAAAGTTTTGGACTTGTTTGACCAAAAGTACCACTTTCTAGATACTTTTGACACTAAAACGCAAAAGATGGTTTAAAAGACAAAAACCCTAAACCCTAAACCCTAAACCCTAAACGCAAAAACAAAACTTGTGCCGCTTTTATACCTAAAAGAGCAAATGGGCTTAAAAAGCGTTATGTTGATACATTTGACAAAATTTTGGACTTGTTTGACCAAAGGTACCACTTTCTAGAAACTCTTGACACTGAAACGGAAAAACTGGTTTAAAAGACAAAAACTCTAAACCCAAAACCCTAAACCTTAAACCCTAAATGCAAAAACAAAACTTGTGCCACTTTAAACCCTAAAAAGGGAAAATGGGCATAAAACGAGTTATTGCGATACATTTGACAAAGTTTTGGACTTGTTTGACCTAAAGTACCACTTTCTAGAGACTTTTGACACTAAAACGAAAAAAATGTTTTAAAAGACAAAAACCCTAAACCCTAAACCATAAACCCTAAACGCAAAAACAAAACTTGTGCCGCTTTATCCCTAAAAGAGCAAATGGGCTTAAAAAGAGTTATGATAATACATTTTGACAAAGTTTTGGAATTGGTTGACTAAAAGTACCACTTTCTAGAGACTCTTGACACTGAAACGCAAAAACTGGTTTAAAAGACAAAAACTCTAAACCAAAAACCCTAAACCTTAAACCCTAAACGCAAAAACAAAACTTGTGCCGCTTTTAACCCTAAAAAGGGCAAATGGGCTTAAAAAGAGTTATGTCGATACATTTGACAAAGTTTTGGACTTGATTGACCAAAAGTACCACTTTCTAGAGACTTTAAACAATAAAACGCCAAAACTGCTATAAAAGACCAAAACCCTAAACTCTAAACCATAAACGCAAAAACAAAGTTTTAGACTTGTTTGACCAAAAGTACCACTTTATAGAGACTCTTGACACTAAAACACAAACTGGTTTAAAAGACCAAAACCCTAAACCCTAAACCCTAAACGCAAAAACAAAACTTGTGTCGCTTTTAACCATAAAAAGGGCAAATGGGCTTAACGAGTTATGACGATATTTTTGACAAAGTTTTGGACTTGTTTGACCAAAAGTACCACTTTCTAGAGACTTTAAACAATAAAACGCCAAAACTGCTATAAAAGACCAAAACCCTAAACTCTAAACCATAAACGCAAAAACAAAGTTTTAGACTTGTTTGACCAAAAGTACCACTTTATAGAGACTCTTGACACTAAAACACAAACTGGTTTAAAAGACCAAAACCCTAAACCCTAAACCCTAAACGCAAAAACAAAACTTGTGTCGCTTTTAACCATAAAAAGGGCAAATGGGCTTAACGAGTTATGACGATATTTTTGACAAAGTTTTGGACTTGTTTGACCAAAAGTACCACTTTCTAGAGATTATAGTTAAAACAACATGACTAACACTAATTGCTTTTATACCTAAAAGACCAAATGGGCTCAAAAACACTTATGGTGATACATTTGACAAAATTTTGGGCTTGTTTGACCAAAGGTACCACTTTCTAGAGACTCTTGGTACTGAAACGCAAAAACTGGTTTAAAAGACAAAAACTCTAAACAAAAACCCTAAACCTTAAACCCTAAACGCAAAACCAAAACTTGTGCCGCTTTAAACCCTAAAAAGGGAAAATGGGCTTAAAACGAGTTATGGCGATACATTTGATAAAGTTTTGGACGTGTTTGACCTAAAGTACCACTTTCTAGAGACTTTTGACACTAAAACGACTAAAAATGGTTTAAAAGACAAAAACCCTAAACCCTAAACCCAAAACCCTAAACCAGAAACCCTAAACGTAAAAACAAAACTTGTGCCGCTTTTATCCCTAAAAGAGCAAGTGGGCTTAAAAGGAGTTATGATGATACATTTTGACAAAGTTTTGGACTTGTTTGACCAAAAGTACCACTTTCTAGATACTTTTGACACTAAAACGCAAAAGATGGTTTAAAAGACAAAAACCCTAAACCCTAAACCCTAAACCCTAAACGCAAAAACAAAACTTGTGCCGCTTTTATACCTAAAAGAGCAAATGGGCTTAAAAAGCGTTATGTTGATACATTTGACAAAATTTTGGACTTGTTTGACCAAAGGTACCACTTTCTAGAAACTCTTGACACTGAAACGGAAAAACTGGTTTAAAAGACAAAAACTCTAAACCCAAAACCCTAAACCTTAAACCCTAAATGCAAAAACAAAACTTGTGCCACTTTAAACCCTAAAAAGGGAAAATGGGCATAAAACGAGTTATTGCGATACATTTGACAAAGTTTTGGACTTGTTTGACCTAAAGTACCACTTTCTAGAGACTTTTGACACTAAAACGAAAAAAATGTTTTAAAAGACAAAAACCCTAAACCCTAAACCATAAACCCTAAACGCGAAAACAAAACTTGTGCCGCTTTATCCCTAAAAGAGCAAATGGGCTTAAAAAGAGTTATGATAATACATTTTGACAAAGTTTTGGAATTGGTTGACTAAAAGTACCACTTTCTAGAGACTCTTGACACTGAAACGCAAAAACTGGTTTAAAAGACAAAAACTCTAAACCAAAAACCCTAAACCTTAAACCCTAAACGCAAAAACAAAACTTGTGCCGCTTTTAACCCTAAAAAGGGCAAATGGGCTTAAAAAGAGTTATGTCGATACATTTGACAAAGTTTTGGACTTGATTGACCAAAAGTACCACTTTCTAGAGACTTTAAACAATAAAACGCCAAAACTGCTATAAAAGACCAAAACCCTAAACTCTAAACCATAAACGCAAAAACAAAGTTTTAGACTTGTTTGACCAAAAGTACCACTTTATAGAGACTCTTGACACTAAAACACAAACTGGTTTAAAAGACCAAAACCCTAAACCCTAAACCCTAAACGCAAAAACAAAACTTGTGTCGCTTTTAACCATAAAAAGGGCAAATGGGCTTAACGAGTTATGACGATACATTTGACAAAGTTTTGGACTTGTTTGACCAAAAGTACCACTTTCTAGAGATTATAGTTAAAACAACATGACTAACACTAATTGCTTTTATACCTAAAAGACCAAATGGGCTCAAAAACACTTATGGTGATACATTTGACAAAATTTTGGGCTTGTTTGACCAAAGGTACCACTTTCTAGAGACTCTTCGTACTGAAACGCAAAAACTGGTTTAAAAGACAAAAACTCTAAACAAAAAACCCTAAACCTTAAACCCTAAACGCAAAACCAAAACTTGTGCCGCTTTAAACCCTAAAAAGGGAAAATGGGCTTAAAACGAGTTATGGCGATACATTTGATAAAGTTTTGGACGTGTTTGACCTAAAGTACCACTTTCTAGAGACTTTTGACACTAAAACGACTAAAAATGGTTTAAAAGACAAAAACCCTAAACCCTAAACCCAAAACCCTAAACCAGAAACCCTAAACGTAAAAACAAAACTTGTGCCGCTTTTATCCCTAAAAGAGCAAGTGGGCTTAAAAGGAGTTATGATGATACATTTTGACAAAGTTTTGGACTTGTTTGACCAAAAGTACCACTTTCTAGATACTTTTGACACTAAAACGCAAAAGATGGTTTAAAAGACAAAAACCCTAAACCCTAAACCCTAAACCCTAAACGCAAAAACAAAACTTGTGCCGCTTTTATACCTAAAAGAGCAAATGGGCTTAAAAAGCGTTATGTTGATACATTTGACAAAATTTTGGACTTGTTTGACCAAAGGTACCACTTTCTAGAAACTCTTGACACTGAAACGGAAAAACTGGTTTAAAAGACAAAAACTCTAAACCCAAAACCCTAAACCTTAAACCCTAAATGCAAAAACAAAACTTGTGCCACTTTAAACCCTAAAAAGGGAAAATGGGCATAAAACGAGTTATTGCGATACATTTGACAAAGTTTTGGACTTGTTTGACCTAAAGTACCACTTTCTAGAGACTTTTGACACTAAAACGAAAAAAATGTTTTAAAAGACAAAAACCCTAAACCCTAAACCATAAACCCTAAACGCAAAAACAAAACTTGTGCCGCTTTATCCCTAAAAGAGCAAATGGGCTTAAAAAGAGTTATGATAATACATTTTGACAAAGTTTTGGAATTGGTTGACTAAAAGTACCACTTTCTAGAGACTCTTGACACTGAAACGCAAAAACTGGTTTAAAAGACAAAAACTCTAAACCAAAAACCCTAAACCTTAAACCCTAAACGCAAAAACAAAACTTGTGCCGCTTTTAACCCTAAAAAGGGCAAATGGGCTTAAAAAGAGTTATGTCGATACATTTGACAAAGTTTTGGACTTGATTGACCAAAAGTACCACTTTCTAGAGACTTTAAACAATAAAACGCCAAAACTGCTATAAAAGACCAAAACCCTAAACTCTAAACCATAAACGCAAAAACAAAGTTTTAGACTTGTTTGACCAAAAGTACCACTTTATAGAGACTCTTGACACTAAAACACAAACTGGTTTAAAAGACCAAAACCCTAAACCCTAAACCCTAAACGCAAAAACAAAACTTGTGTCGCTTTTAACCATAAAAAGGGCAAATGGGCTTAACGAGTTATGACGATACATTTGACAAAGTTTTGGACTTGTTTGACCAAAAGTACCACTTTCTAGAGATTATAGTTAAAACAACATGACTAACACTAATTGCTTTTATACCTAAAAGACCAAATGGGCTCAAAAACACTTATGGTGATACATTTGACAAAATTTTGGGCTTGTTTGACCAAAGGTACCACTTTCTAGAGACTCTTGGTACTGAAACGCAAAAACTGGTTTAAAAGACAAAAACTCTAAACAAAAAACCCTAAACCTTAAACCCTAAACGCAAAACCAAAACTTGTGCCGCTTTAAACCCTAAAAAGGGAAAATGGGCTTAAAACGAGTTATGGCGATACATTTGATAAAGTTTTGGACGTGTTTGACCTAAAGTACCACTTTCTAGAGACTTTTGACACTAAAACGACTAAAAATGGTTTAAAAGACAAAAACCCTAAACCCTAAACCCAAAACCCTAAACCAGAAACCCTAAACGTAAAAACAAAACTTGTGCCGCTTTTATCCCTAAAAGAGCAAGTGGGCTTAAAAGGAGTTATGATGATACATTTTGACAAAGTTTTGGACTTGTTTGACCAAAAGTACCACTTTCTAGATACTTTTGACACTAAAACGCAAAAGATGGTTTAAAAGACAAAAACCCTAAACCCTAAACCCTAAACGCAAAAACAAAACTTGTGCCGCTTTTATACCTAAAAGAGCAAATGGGCTTAAAAAGCGTTATGTTGATACATTTGACAAAATTTTGGACTTGTTTGACCAAAGGTACCACTTTCTAGAAACTCTTGACACTGAAACGGAAAAACTGGTTTAAAAGACAAAAACTCTAAACCCAAAACCCTAAACCTTAAACCCTAAATGCAAAAACAAAACTTGTGCCGCTTTAAACCCTAAAAAGGGAAAATGGGCATAAAACGAGTTATTGCGATACATTTGACAAAGTTTTGGACTTGTTTGACCTAAAGTACCACTTTCTAGAGACTTTTGACACTAAAACGAAAAAAATGTTTTAAAAGACAAAAACCCTAAACCCTAAACCATAAACCCTAAACGCAAAAACAAAACTTGTGCCGCTTTATCCCTAAAAGAGCAAATGGGCTTAAAAAGAGTTATGATAATACATTTTGACAAAGTTTTGGAATTGGTTGACTAAAAGTACCACTTTCTAGAGACTCTTGACACTGAAACGCAAAAACTGGTTTAAAAGACAAAAACTCTAAACCAAAAACCCTAAACCTTAAACCCTAAACGCAAAACCAAAACTTGTGCCGCTTTAAACCCTAAAAAGGGAAAATGGGCTTAAAACGAGTTATGGCGATACATTTGATAAAGTTTTGGACGTGTTTGACCTAAAGTACCACTTTCTAGAGACTTTTGACACTAAAACGACTAAAAATGGTTTAAAAGACAAAAACCCTAAACCCTAAACCCAAAACCCTAAACCAGAAACCCTAAACGTAAAAACAAAACTTGTGCCGCTTTTATCCCTAAAAGAGCAAGTGGGCTTAAAAGGAGTTATGATGATACATTTTGACAAAGTTTTGGACTTGTTTGACCAAAAGTACCACTTTCTAGATACTTTTGACACTAAAACGCAAAAGATGGTTTAAAAGACAAAAACCCTAAACCCTAAACCCTAAACGCAAAAACAAAACTTGTGCCGCTTTTATACCTAAAAGAGCAAATGGGCTTAAAAAGCGTTATGTTGATACATTTGACAAAATTTTGGACTTGTTTGACCAAAGGTACCACTTTCTAGAAACTCTTGACACTGAAACGGAAAAACTGGTTTAAAAGACAAAAACTCTAAACCCAAAACCCTAAACCTTAAACCCTAAATGCAAAAACAAAACTTGTGCCGCTTTAAACCCTAAAAAGGGAAAATGGGCATAAAACGAGTTATTGCGATACATTTGACAAAGTTTTGGACTTGTTTGACCTAAAGTACCACTTTCTAGAGACTTTTGACACTAAAACGAAAAAAATGTTTTAAAAGACAAAAACCCTAAACCCTAAACCATAAACCCTAAACGCAAAAACAAAACTTGTGCCGCTTTATCCCTAAAAGAGCAAATGGGCTTAAAAAGAGTTATGATAATACATTTTGACAAAGTTTTGGAATTGGTTGACTAAAAGTACCACTTTCTAGAGACTCTTGACACTGAAACGCAAAAACTGGTTTAAAAGACAAAAACTCTAAACCAAAAACCCTAAACCTTAAACCCTAAACGCAAAAACAAAACTTGTGCCGCTTTTAACCCTAAAAAGGGCAAATGGGCTTAAAAAGAGTTATGTCGATACATTTGACAAAGTTTTGGACTTGATTGACCAAAAGTACCACTTTCTAGAGACTTTAAACAATAAAACGCCAAAACTGCTATAAAAGACCAAAACCCTAAACTCTAAACCATAAACGCAAAAACAAAGTTTTAGACTTGTTTGACCAAAAGTACCACTTTATAGAGACTCTTGACACTAAAACACAAACTGGTTTAAAAGACCAAAACCCTAAACCCTAAACCCTAAACGCAAAAACAAAACTTGTGTCGCTTTTAACCATAAAAAGGGCAAATGGGCTTAACGAGTTATGACGATACATTTGACAAAGTTTTGGACTTGTTTGACCAAAAGTACCACTTTCTAGAGATTATAGTTAAAACAACATGACTAACACTAATTGCTTTTATACCTAAAAGACCAAATGGGCTCAAAAACACTTATGGTGATACATTTGACAAAATTTTGGGCTTGTTTGACCAAAGGTACCACTTTCTAGAGACTCTTGGTACTGAAACGCAAAAACTGGTTTAAAAGACAAAAACTCTAAACAAAAAACCCTAAACCTTAAACCCTAAACGCAAAACCAAAACTTGTGCCGCTTTAAACCCTAAAAAGGGAAAATGGGCTTAAAACGAGTTATGGCGATACATTTGATAAAGTTTTGGACGTGTTTGACCTAAAGTACCACTTTCTAGAGACTTTTGACACTAAAACGACTAAAAATGGTTTAAAAGACAAAAACCCTAAACCCTAAACCCAAAACCCTAAACCAGAAACCCTAAACGTAAAAACAAAACTTGTGCCGCTTTTATCCCTAAAAGAGCAAGTGGGCTTAAAAGGAGTTATGATGATACATTTTGACAAAGTTTTGGACTTGTTTGACCAAAAGTACCACTTTCTAGATACTTTTGACACTAAAACGCAAAAGATGGTTTAAAAGACAAAAACCCTAAACCCTAAACGCAAAAACAAAACTTGTGCCGCTTTTATACCTAAAAGAGCAAATGGGCTTAAAAAGCGTTATGTTGATACATTTGACAAAATTTTGGACTTGTTTGACCAAAGGTACCACTTTCTAGAAACTCTTGACACTGAAACGGAAAAACTGGTTTAAAAGACAAAATCCTAAACCCAAAACCCTAAACCTTAAACCCTAAATGCAAAAACAAAACTTGTGCCACTTTAAACCCTAAAAAGGGAAAATGGGCATAAAACGAGTTATTGCGATACATTTGACAAAGTTTTGGACTTGTTTGACCTAAAGTACCACTTTCTAGAGACTTTTGACACTAAAACGAAAAAAATGTTTTAAAAGACAAAAACCCTAAACCCTAAACCATAAACCCTAAACGCAAAAACAAAACTTGTGCCGCTTTATCCCTAAAAGAGCAAATGGGCTTAAAAAGAGTTATGATAATACATTTTGACAAAGTTTTGGAATTGGTTGACTAAAAGTACCACTTTCTAGAGACTCTTGACACTGAAACGCAAAAACTGGTTTAAAAGACAAAAACTCTAAACCAAAAACCCTAAACCTTAAACCCTAAACGCAAAACCAAAACTTGTGCCGCTTTAAACCCTAAAAAGGGAAAATGGGCTTAAAACGAGTTATGGCGATACATTTGATAAAGTTTTGGACGTGTTTGACCTAAAGTACCACTTTCTAGAGACTTTTGACACTAAAACGACTAAAAATGGTTTAAAAGACAAAAACCCTAAACCCTAAACCCAAAACCCTAAACCAGAAACCCTAAACGTAAAAACAAAACTTGTGCCGCTTTTATCCCTAAAAGAGCAAGTGGGCTTAAAAGGAGTTATGATGATACATTTTGACAAAGTTTTGGACTTGTTTGACCAAAAGTACCACTTTCTAGATACTTTTGACACTAAAACGCAAAAGATGGTTTAAAAGACAAAAACCCTAAACCCTAAACGCAAAAACAAAACTTGTGCCGCTTTTATACCTAAAAGAGCAAATGGGCTTAAAAAGCGTTATGTTGATACATTTGACAAAATTTTGGACTTGTTTGACCAAAGGTACCACTTTCTAGAAACTCTTGACACTGAAACGGAAAAACTGGTTTAAAAGACAAAACCCTAAACCCAAAACCCTAAACCTTAAACCCTAAATGCAAAAACAAAACTTGTGCCACTTTAAACCCTAAAAAGGGAAAATGGGCATAAAACGAGTTATTGCGATACATTTGACAAAGTTTTGGACTTGTTTGACCTAAAGTACCACTTTCTAGAGACTTTTGACACTAAAACGAAAAAAATGTTTTAAAAGACAAAAACCCTAAACCCTAAACCATAAACCCTAAACGCAAAAACAAAACTTGTGCCGCTTTATCCCTAAAAGAGCAAATGGGCTTAAAAAGAGTTATGATAATACATTTTGACAAAGTTTTGGAATTGGTTGACTAAAAGTACCACTTTCTAGAGACTCTTGACACTGAAACGCAAAAACTGGTTTAAAAGACAAAAACTCTAAACCAAAAACCCTAAACCTTAAACCCTAAACGCAAAACCAAAACTTGTGCCGCTTTAAACCCTAAAAAGGGAAAATGAGCTTAAAACGAGTTATGGCGATACATTTGATAAAGTTTTGGACGTGTTTGACCTAAAGTACCACTTTCTAGAGACTTTTGACACTAAAACGACTAAAAATGGTTTAAAAGACAAAAACCCTAAACCCTAAACCCAAAACCCTAAACCAGAAACCCTAAACGTAAAAACAAAACTTGTGCCGCTTTTATCCCTAAAAGAGCAAGTGGGCTTAAAAGGAGTTATGATGATACATTTTGACAAAGTTTTGGACTTGTTTGACCAAAAGTACCACTTTCTAGATACTTTTGACACTAAAACGCAAAAGATGGTTTAAAAGACAAAAACCCTAAACCCTAAACCCTAAACGCAAAAACAAAACTTGTGCCGCTTTTATACCTAAAAGAGCAAATGGGCTTAAAAAGCGTTATGTTGATACATTTGACAAAATTTTGGACTTGTTTGACCAAAGGTACCACTTTCTAGAAACTCTTGACACTGAAACGGAAAAACTGGTTTAAAAGACAAAAACTCTAAACCCAAAACCCTAAACCTTAAACCCTAAATGCAAAAACAAAACTTGTGCCGCTTTAAACCCTAAAAAGGGAAAATGGGCATAAAACGAGTTATTGCGATACATTTGACAAAGTTTTGGACTTGTTTGACCTAAAGTACCACTTTCTAGAGACTTTTGACACTAAAACGAAAAAAATGTTTTAAAAGACAAAAACCCTAAACCCTAAACCATAAACCCTAAACGCAAAAACAAAACTTGTGCCGCTTTATCCCTAAAAGAGCAAATGGGCTTAAAAAGAGTTATGATAATACATTTTGACAAAGTTTTGGAATTGGTTGACTAAAAGTACCACTTTCTAGAGACTCTTGACACTGAAACGCAAAAACTGGTTTAAAAGACAAAAACTCTAAACCAAAAACCCTAAACCTTAAACCCTAAACGCAAAAACAAAACTTGTGCCGCTTTTAACCCTAAAAAGGGCAAATGGGCTTAAAAAGAGTTATGTCGATACATTTGACAAAGTTTTGGACTTGATTGACCAAAAGTACCACTTTCTAGAGACTTTAAACAATAAAACGCCAAAACTGCTATAAAAGACCAAAACCCTAAACTCTAAACCATAAACGCAAAAACAAAGTTTTAGACTTGTTTGACCAAAAGTACCACTTTATAGAGACTCTTGACACTAAAACACAAACTGGTTTAAAAGACCAAAACCCTAAACCCTAAACCCTAAACGCAAAAACAAAACTTGTGTCGCTTTTAACCATAAATAGGGCAAATGGGCTTAACGAGTTATGACGATACATTTGACAAAGTTTTGGACTTGTTTGACCAAAAGTACCACTTTCTAGAGATTATAGTTAAAACAACATGACTAACACTAATTGCTTTTATACCTAAAAGACCAAATGGGCTCAAAAACACTTATGGTGATACATTTGACAAAATTTTGGGCTTGTTTGACCAAAGGTACCACTTTCTAGAGACTCTTGGTACTGAAACGCAAAAACTGGTTTAAAAGACAAAAACTCTAAACAAAAAACCCTAAACCTTAAACCCTAAACGCAAAACCAAAACTTGTGCCGCTTTAAACCCTAAAAAGGGAAAATGGGCTTAAAACGAGTTATGGCGATACATTTGATAAAGTTTTGGACGTGTTTGACCTAAAGTACCACTTTCTAGAGACTTTTGACACTAAAACGACTAAAAATGGTTTAAAAGACAAAAACCCTAAACCCTAAACCCAAAACCCTAAACCAGAAACCCTAAACGTAAAAACAAAACTTGTGCCGCTTTTATCCCTAAAAGAGCAAGTGGGCTTAAAAGGAGTTATGATGATACATTTTGACAAAGTTTTGGACTTGTTTGACCAAAAGTACCACTTTCTAGATACTTTTGACACTAAAACGCAAAAGATGGTTTAAAAGACAAAAACCCTAAACCCTAAACCCTAAACCCTAAACGCAAAAACAAAACTTGTGCCGCTTTTATACCTAAAAGAGCAAATGGGCTTAAAAAGCGTTATGTTGATACATTTGACAAAATTTTGGACTTGTTTGACCAAAGGTACCACTTTCTAGAAACTCTTGACACTGAAACGGAAAAACTGGTTTAAAAGACAAAACTCTAAACCCAAAACCCTAAACCTTAAACCCTAAATGCAAAAACAAAACTTGTGCCACTTTAAACCCTAAAAAGGGAAAATGGGCATAAAACGAGTTATTGCGATACATTTGACAAAGTTTTGGACTTGTTTGACCTAAAGTACCACTTTCTAGAGACTTTTGACACTAAAACGAAAAAAATGTTTTAAATGACAAAAACCCTAAACCCTAAACCATAAACCCTAAACGCAAAAACAAAACTTGTGCCGCTTTATCCCTAAAAGAGCAAATGGGCTTAAAAAGAGTTATGATAATACATTTTGACAAAGTTTTGGAATTGGTTGACTAAAAGTACCACTTTCTAGAGACTCTTGACACTGAAACGCAAAAACTGGTTTAAAAGACAAAAACTCTAAACCAAAAACCCTAAACCTTAAACCCTAAACGCAAAAACAAAACTTGTGCCGCTTTTAACCCTAAAAAGGGCAAATGGGCTTAAAAAGAGTTATGTCGATACATTTGACAAAGTTTTGGACTTGTTTGACCAAAAGTACCACTTTCTAGAGATTATAGTTAAAACAACATGACTAACACTAATTGCTTTTATACCTAAAAGACCAAATGGGCTCAAAAACACTTATGGTGATACATTTGACAAAATTTTGGGCTTGTTTGACCAAAGGTACCACTTTCTAGAGACTCTTGGTACTAAAACGCAAAAACTGGTTTAAAAGACAAAAACTCTAAACAAAAAACCCTAAACCTTAAACCCTAAACGCAAAACCAAAACTTGTGCCGCTTTAAACCCTAAAAAGGGAAAATGGGCTTAAAACGAGTTATGGCGATACATTTGATAAAGTTTTGGACGTGTTTGACCTAAAGTACCACTTTCTAGAGACTTTTGACACTAAAACGACTAAAAATGGTTTAAAAGACAAAAACCCTAAACCCTAAACCCAAAACCCTAAACCAGAAACCCTAAATGTAAAAACAAAACTTGTGCCGCTTTTATCCCTAAAAGAGCAAGTGGGCTTAAAAGGAGTTATGATGATACATTTTGACAAAGTTTTGGACTTGTTTGACCAAAAGTACCACTTTCTAGATACTTTTGACACTAAAACGCAAAAGATGGTTTAAAAGACAAAAACCCTAAACCCTAAACCCTAAACGCAAAAACAAAACTTGTGCCGCTTTTATACCTAAAAGAGCAAATGGGCTTAAAAAGCGTTATGTTGATACATTTGACAAAATTTTGGACTTGTTTGACCAAAGGTACCACTTTCTAGAAACTCTTGACACTGAAACGGAAAAACTGGTTTAAAAGACAAAAACTCTAAACCCAAAACCCTAAACCTTAAACCCTAAATGCAAAAACAAAACTTGTGCCACTTTAAACCCTAAAAAGGGAAAATGGGCATAAAACGAGTTATTGCGATACATTTGACAAAGTTTTGGACTTGTTTGACCTAAAGTACCACTTTCTAGAGACTTTTGACACTAAAACGAAAAAAATGTTTTAAAAGACAAAAACCCTAAACCCTAAACCATAAACCCTAAACACAAAAACAAAACTTGTGCCGCTTTATCCCTAAAAGAGCAAATGGGCTTAAAAAGAGTTATGATAATACATTTTGACAAAGTTTTGGAATTGGTTGACTAAAAGTACCACTTTCTAGAGAATCTTGACACTGAAACGCAAAAACTGGTTTAAAAGACAAAAACTCTAAACCAAAAACCCTAAACCTTAAACCCTAAACGCAAAAACAAAACTTGTGCCGCTTTTAACCCTAAAAAGGGCAAATGGGCTTAAAAAGAGTTATGTCGATACATTTGACAAAGTTTTGGACTTGTTTGACCAAAAGTACCACTTTCTAGAGACTTTTGACACTAAAACGAAAAAAATGGTTTAAAAGACGAAAACCCTAAACCCTAAATTCAAAACCCTATATCATAAACCCTAAACGCAAAAACAAAATTTGTGCGGCTTTTAACCCTAAAAAGGGCAAATGGGCATAAAACGAGTTATGGTGATACATTTGATAAACCTTTAGACTTTTTTGGCCAAAAGTACCACTTTCTAGAGACTTTTGACAATAAAACGCGAAAATTGGTTTGAAAGAGGCAAAAATGAAACTTGTGCCGCTTTTAACCCTAAAAAACGCAAATGAACTTACGAGTTATGATAATACATTTGACAAAGTTTTGGACTTGATTGACCAAAAGTACCACTTTCTAGAGACTCTAAACAATAAAACGCCAAAACTGCTTTAAAAGACCAAAACCCTAAACTCTAAACCCTATACGCAAAAACAAAACTTGTGCGCTTTTAACCCTTAAAAGGGGAAATGGGCTTAAAACGAGTTATGACGATACATTTGACAAAGTTTTGGACTTGTTTGACCAAAAGTACCACTTTCTAGAGACTTTTGACACTAAAACGCTAAAAATGGTTTAAAAGACAAAAACCATAAACCCTAAACCCTAAACCCTAAACGCAAAAACCAAACTTGTATCGCTTTTAACCCTAAAAAGGGCAAATGGGCTTAAAACGAGTTATGACGATACATTTGACAAAGTTTTGGACTTGTTTGACCAAAAGTACCACTTTCTAGAGACTTTTGACACTAAAACGCAAAAGATGGTTTATAAGACAAAAACCCTAAACCCTAAACGCAAAAACAAACCTTGTGCTGCTTTTATACCTAAAAGACCAAATGGGCTTAAAAAGACTTATGGTAATACATTTGACAAAATTTTGGGCTTGTTTGATCAAAGGTATCACTTTCTAGAGACTCTTGTACTGAAACGCAAAAACTGGTTTAAAAGACAAAAACTCTAAACAAAAAACCCTAAACCTTAAACCCTAAACGCAAAACAAAAACTTGTGCCGCTTTAAACCCTAAAAAGGGAAAATGGGCTTAAAACGAGTTATGGCGATACATTTGATACAGTTTTGGATGTGTTTGACCTAAAGTACCACTTTCTAGAGACTTTTGACACTAAAACGAGAAAAAATGGTTTAAAAGATAAAAACCCTAAACCCTAAACCCAAAACCCTAAACCATAAAGCCTAAACGCAAAAACAAAACTTGTGCCGCTTTTATCCCTAAAAGAGCAAATGGGCTTAAAAGGAGTTATGATGATACATTTTGACAAAGTTTTGGACTTGTTTGACCAAAAGTACCACTTTCTAGAGACTTTTGACACTAAAACGCAAAAGATGGTTTAAAAGACAAAAACCCTAAACCCTAAACCCTAAACGTAAAAACAAAACTTGTGCCGCTTTTATACCTAAAAGAGCAAATGGGCTTAAAAAGAGTTATGTTGATACATTTGACAAAATTTTGGACTTGTTTGACCAAAGGTACCACTTTCTAGAGACTCTTGACACTGAAACGCAAAAACTGGTTTAAAAGACAAAAACTCTAAACCAAAAACCCTAAACCATAAACCCTAAACACAAAAACAAAACTTGTGCTGCTTTTATCCCTAAAAGAGCAAATGGGCTTAAAAGGAGTTATGTTGATACATTTTGACAAAGTTTTGGACTTGTTTGACCAAAAGTGCCACTTTCTAGAGACTTTTGACACTAAAACGCTAACGATGGTTTAAAAGACAAAAACCCTAAACCCTAAACGCAAAAACAAAATTTGTTCCGCTTTTATACCTAAAAGAGCAAATGGGCATAAAAAGAGTTATGTTGATACATTTGACAAACTTTTGGACTTGTTTGACCAAAGGTACCACTTTCTAGAGACTCTTGACACTGAAACGCAAAAACTGGTTTAAAAGACAAAAACTCTAAACCCAAAACCCTAAACGCAAAAACAAAACTTGTGTCGCTTTTAACCCTAAAAAGGGCAATGGGCTTAAAACGAGTTATTGCGATACACTTGACTAAGTTTTAGACTTGTTTGACCAAAAGTACAACTTTCTAGAGACTGTAGATACTAAAACGCAAAAACTGGTTTAAAACACCAAAACCCTAAACCCTAAACCCTAAACCCAAAAACAAAACTTGTGCCGCTTTCAACACTAAAAAGGGCAAATGGGCTTAAAACGAGTTATGACGATACACTTGACAAAGTTTTACACTTGTTTGACCAAAAGTACCACTTTCTTGACACTTTTGACACTAAAACGCTAAAAATGGTTTAAAAGACAAAAACCCTAAACCCTAAACCTTAAACGCAAAAAAAAAAAAACTTGTGCCGCTTTTATCCCTAAAAGAGCAAATGGGCTTAAAAAGAGTTATGATGATACATTGTGACAAAGTTTTGGAATTGCTTGACCAAAAGTAGCCCTTTCTAGAGACTTTTGACACTAAAACATGAAAACTGGTTTAAAAGAGGCAAAAGTACAACTTTATAGAGACTCTTGACACTAAAACACAAACTGGTTTAAAAGACCAAAACCCTAAACCCTAAACGCAAAAACAAAACTTGTGTCGCTTTTAACCCTAAAAAGGGCAAATGGTCTTAAAACGAGTTATGACGATACATTTGACAAAGTTTTGGACTTGTTTGACCAAAAGTACCACTTTCTAGACACTTTTGACACTAAAACGCTAAAAATGGTTTAAAAGACAAAAACCATAAACCCTAAACCCTAAACGCAAAAACAAAACTTGTGCCGCTTTTATCCCTAAAAGAGCAAATGGGCTTAAAAAGAGTTATGATGATACATTTTGACAAAGCTTTGGAATTGTTTGACCAAAAGTAGCAATTTCTAGAGACTTTTGACACTAAAACATGAAAACTGGTTTAAAAGAGGCAAAAAACCTAAACCCTAAACCCTAAACCCTAAACGCAAAGACAAAACTTGTTATGATAATTTATTTGACAAAGTTTTAGACTTGTTTGACCAAAAGTACCACTTTATAGAGACTCTTGGCACTAAAACACAAACTGGTTTAATAGACCAAAACCCTAAACCCTAAACCCTAAACGCAAAAACAAAACTTGTGTCGCTTTTAACCCTAAAATGTGCTTAAAACGAGTTATGATAATATATTTGACAAATCTTTAGACTTGTTTGACCAAAAGTACCACTTTATAGAGACTCTTGACACTAAAACACAAACTGGTTTAAAATACCAAAACCCTAAACCCTAAACCCTAACGCAAAAACAAAACTTGTGTCGCTTTTAACCCTAAAAAGGGCAAATGGGCTTAAAACGAGTTATGACGATACATATGACAAAGTTTTGGACTTGTTTGACCAAAAGTACCACTTTCTAGAGACTTTTGACACTAAAACGCAAAAGATGGTTTATAAGACAAAAACCCTAAACCCTAAACGCAAAAACAAACCTTGTTGTGCTTTTATACCTAAAAGACCAAATGGGCTTAAAAAGACTTATGGTAATACATTTGACAAAATTTTGGGCTTGTTTGACCAAAGGTACCACTTTCTAGAGACTCTTGTATTGAAACGCAAAAACTGGTTTAAAAGACAAAAGGGTGAAGGGGTAAAAATAGCCACCGTAATTGTCAAAATGAACAACTTTGGCACCCGTAATTTCGATGGTGTAAAACCGGATGTTATAAACCAAAATGGGACAAATCTAGCACTCTTAAACATAGGTGTTAAGTTTGACCGTTAGTTGACTGGGAATGATGATATGACATAATGACGTGGCACAATGAGGCATTATGTGTCACCCCCCACGCTGATATGTATATGACATGGCAAAAATGAAAAAATTAAGGGAAAATTAAATACAGATCCCTTGTAAAGAACTTAATATTAGAAAAGTCCCCCTAATTTGGGAAATTAAAGTAGAGTCCCTAGGGACTACAATTTAATTATTTCTGAAACATGGGCCCCACCATTTATATTAAAATATTCTTACCCACCCCACCCCCTTCTCTCTTCTCTCTCCTCCCCTCCACATCTTCTTCTTCATCTTTGCAGGTAGCAGCCCCCACCCCCCGCCACCGGAAAAAACTCACCGCCGTCCAGCCCCACCGTCCTTTTGTTCATTCCCTCCACCATCTCTCCTTTGCACATGACAAACCCTAAAAATAAAACAAAAACAACTTGATGCCCAAACAAAACACAAACATAACACACAAATTTCACTCAAAGAAACATTAATCAGAACTTAGGCCAACAAAAAAATCAGATCTAAGAAAAAAACCCTCAACACATAACACAACCGGAATCCACCGTTCACCGCCCGACCGCACCGCACAATATCTACCAGGCCGTTGAACAACAGCAACCTTTGCTACAAAAATTCGTCGTTAGCAGCGTTGATGACAAGGAGAGGCTTGCGATGGTGAGCCGAGGGAGAGAGGGTTGCGAAGCATTGGCCGATGGCGGAGAATGTGGATTGGAGAAGAAAAGGGAGTGACGGGGGACAATGGTGGTGCTTGAAGATGAGAACGGAGATGGTCCGATGACTGGTGTGAGGGGGGAGAGAGACTGATGTTAATTGGATGTTAAAGTGAAGGTAATGGATGCACAAGAGGGGGTGAATTATGCTAACAAATAAAAATCAAACAATAACAACACAAGAGTTTATACTGGTTCGGTCTTCCTGACCTACGTCCAGTTCTCAACCACCCAGGTTGAGTTCCACTATCCCCAGGTTTTACAAACGGGTTCACCTGGAACCTTTACAACCGCAAGTTTTGGACGGGATCACTTGCAAACTTACAACCACAAGTTTTACTCAAGGCTCACTTGCAACCTTGCTAACTAGCTCCCCCTTACAACCAGCAAGGGTTCAACCTTTACAAATAAAGGATTTTCTAAACTTAGTTCTCTTCAAGAACGGATGATGTTACACACTTAAGTACAAATAATGCTCTTAATACAAGAAGAGACTTAACAACAAAGAGTACAAGATTAGTAGATGAAAAGAACTCTCAATGCGTTAAATGCTCTTTCTCTTTTCTGGGCAGCTTTGAATGCTTGAAGGATTTCTTTAGTTTCTCACTCTAGCTTTCTTCAAGATGTCAAAGATATTAGTTGTCTTCATAAATGAAGGTGAGCTTGTTTATATAGTCTTCAAGTATTCTCACTCTTGGTAGGTGGGTTAGCCGTTTGAATATGACCGTTTTTTCCCAAGTTACCGTTTGCCCAATTAATGCTCCATTAATGCTTAGCAGGGTTGACTTTGCTTTATCTCTGAAAAGTAGTTCTGACACCTCTGCTCTGTCAAAAGCATTCTGACACTGCATTGCTCTGAAAGTTCTGACATTCTGATTGCTTGCGGAAGCAAGTCCACATCCGGAAGCAACTTTACTCAGTGTACTGCATTTTGAATTAGTCTTAACAATAATAGCACATACTCACATGCAGTGGGAGTTCACTTAGTCTAAGGGAGTTCTTTTCCATCCGGAAGCAATTCCACATCCGGAAGCACTTTCACTGGACGTTGGGTTATGTTTACATTTTACTCACTGACGCTCAGTGTTATCCATACTAACAGCCAGCGCTAGTCACTAAGCATTCGGAAGCAAATCCACTGGACGTTGGGTTATGGTCACTGGCGCTCAGTGTTATCCATACCAACAGCCAGCGCTAGTCTTAATACAATCAGAAGCAAATCTACATCCGGAAGCTTCCTAACTTAGTGTCAAGGATTTTATACACTAATGCTCTTAGACTGAGTTATGACTTAGTGATATACTTGCTGTCGCTGGGGGATGAGACGTTCATCCGCGAGCGCTAGTCTTAGTCCATCCGGAAATAAATCCACATCCGGAAGCACTCTTACTTGGGGTTCTATATTAACCTAATATTCTCTAAGTGTTTTGCTTGTTCTTTCATATTTTAGTCTTCATCAAAACTTAAGATTCTAACATTCTCCCCCTTTTTGATGATGACAAACTAAGTTATCTAAATAAGTTCATATGAAAGAATTGAAAGTAATAATCAGATAAGACACAAGCAACTTAGACAATTATTATTGATAAACAAAAGATTACAAGTTAGAGTTACAATAATATATAAAATTCACAAGTAATTAAAAGCATTGCAAAATGAACTATGCATGAAAAGTATGAGAAAAGAAAAAGTTTCTAAGGTAAATGTATGGGGTAGAGTGGGGTTTAAAGTAGGTGTCTCTTTTTCCTTTCCCTCTCTTTTTGCCTTTCCTCATTCTCCTTTTGTCCTTCACGTTCTGGTCAATCTGAGCAATGATGCTTTGAAGCTCTGCTTCTTCCCTCTCCCTTCTGAGTCTCTCTAACTCAACAGATTCCTCAAAGGCTCTCTTCATATTTTCAACTTCCTCATACCCAGGGAACCCTGTTGCACCTGAGAAGGGAGTGACCTCGCCATTTGGATAGTGGACTGCCCTGATCTTCACATTCCACACTGGGAAGTTGGGGTCCTCCTCAACTTCCTGGGCTTTCCTTTTCCCTTTGCCTTTACCCCTTCCTTTGCCCTTGCCTATTGGTTGAGTAGGCTTGGCTCTTGCTCTCTCAGCATCCAGGCAAGCCATCTGACCAAAGGAGATCTTATCCGTGTACCCGTACCTCTCAAATTCTTCAGGAGTCATGTCCTCTATCTCCAGCTTAACTTCTTTTAGAATTGGGATGGCGTGCACCTCTTGAGAAGATGGCTGAGTCTCAGGTATGATCTCAGCTTGGACTGATGGAATCTCTTGCTCACTCTCAGACTCAGTAGAGGTAGTAGTACTCTTGTTCGCACGCTTTCTAGCAACTGCCTTCTTCCTTGATTCACTGTACATGACTACTGGTGGAGGAGGAGCAGAGGTTGGCTCAGCTGGAGGAGGAGGAGCAGAAGTTGGTTCAGAACGAGAGGGGATTGGCTTGGCTATTACAATGGGTGGATGATCTTGCTACTTCAACCCATATTTCATCATAATTTCTTCAATAATATTCCGGGTAGGCACAGAGGGTGGAGGCTCAGCAGAAGAGGCTTCTGGCACTGGTTCAGGCTGCTCTGGTTCAGACTCAGGCACAGAAGAAGAGGACTCATTAGGTTGGCTGAACAACACCATTGCCCACTTAGATCTTTGCTCATCCAGGCGCTGCTGTTGCATGAATCTCACTGCTTCCCCTCTGATCAGACTCTCAGCACCACTTAATCTTTGAGAATCCATGGCTCGGCGGAGTGCAACAATGATGTCTTCATCGAGCCAGAGGGATGGTTGACTCAGGACATCCCTTGCTTCCATGGTATGGCGGAGGGCGATAGCAGCATCTCTCCCCCTTTTGTCATCATCAAGGGGGGCGAGGGCCAGGGAGGACTGAGTGGGTGATGAAGAGGGTGAGGATTCGGGCGAGGATGTGGGTGTGTTGTGGTTTGGTGAATTAGGAGGGTTTGGGAAGAGGATTGTGTTTCGTTCGAAGAAGTCAGGGTGGGTGAATAGCCCATCGAAGGGGTAGGTGGAGGAGTAGGCGGTAGGTTGTTTAACTCTCCATGGAATAGGGGGTTGGTCTCGGAGGAAGTAGGTGTAAAGGGGGTGATCTGGAGAGGTAGACCCAAGGGATTGGGCTATGGTGGGTTGAGTGTTAGGAGGAGGATTGGAGGGCTCTGTGGGGCTTGGGAGTGGTGAAAGGTTTGAGGAGTTTTGTGGAGATGGGGAGTTGTTGGAGTTAAGTGGTGATTGGCGAGGGGAGTGTTGGGGTGAGTTTTGAGTGGAGTTTTGGGGTGATGGTTGATGGTCATTGTTAGGTGATGTTTGGGGTTGTTGGGTATTCTGAGGAGGAGGAGGTGGAGGTTGGACATTTTGTGGAGGAGGAGGTGAAGGTTGGTCATTTTGTGGAGGAGGAGGTGGAGGTAGATTACCTTGCGGTTGAGGGATGTGGAAATGATTGATGATAAGGTCTAACTTAGCCTCGACCCTTCCTAGGCGATCCTCGATCCCGTGGATCCTCTGTCCTTGCTGCTGAAGGGCTCCATCATATTCAGCTCGGAGAGGGGCCAACAAAGTCTCAGGCAGCCTTTGAAATATTTCCTCTCGCAGCTCTGCCATCATTGTCCTTTGTGCAACAGATAACCTTGGTGCTCTGCTTGGGCCAGGATGAGAGTCTACCTCTTGATCCCCTGCACCTGATACAGAGGGGACGGAGGTGTGAGAGGCACTGCCTGCCTGAGAGCCTAAGCGAGTGGCCTTGGTCTTCTTGAGATACTTAATCTTCATCTTGCTAATGTTAATTGCACTCACAGGTAGGCACTTAACATTTTCTTCTTCCTCAGTGGATGTAGCCTTGATCAAATTCTTCTCAAGGAGGAAGGCGATGATAGTGGGGTAGGGGATACTTCCAGCCTTATTGTTGACCATCCATCTGTGCAACTCAAGACTGATCAACTGCCCTGGGTTGATTGGCTGCTGGGAGAGGAGTCTGGGGAACCAGGGGTTATCCAAGAGAGTGAACTCGTTGAAGTTCCCCCCTTTGTGTGTCATCATGCGGGAGTAGACGTAGTATAAGAGCCTGTTGGAGTCAGACATCCCGGACACCTTCTTTCCTTTGGTGTCATAAACCTTTTCAAGTTCCTCCTTGTTGAGTTTGAGTGTCTCAGGGTATAGCCACTCATTCATACCTTCCTCAGTGATCCCCATTAGGTCGTTGATGTCCTTCCAAGTGAACCTGAAGGTTTCCCCCTTACTGTGGCAGTGAAGGTGACTCTCCGAATCTGTTCCTTCCCATCCACCTTCTTATGCTTGACCTTGCCAGTGAGAGACTCGCAGAACACCCGCAGGACGTTGATATTGTACTCCTGGTTGATCCCCAGCCAGGGCATGTATTTTTCCAGAAATGGCCTCAAGTGTGGAAACCCTAGTTCATCTATCTTGTCCAGATCTAAGTACATCCCGGTGTTGAAATAGGGTTTGACAGTTTCAAATTTGGAGGAAACAGCCTCCAAAGGCCCATCTCTGTACACAAGAGGATCATCCTCCTCTACTCTTTGTCTCTTGGAAGAGGGCTCTTCGCTAAATTGAACCCTCTTCTTGCCGTTCTTCTGCAACCTTCTTCGTTGTTGCCCAGATTCCCCAGAGTGTTCTTGTTGAGGCCCAGAATGTTCATGCTGTTCTTGGGGTTGCCCAGATTTCCCAGAACGTTTATGTTGTTTCCCAGATTTTTCAGATTTAGAATGCCCAGATTTCGACTTGGATTTCTTGGAAGTGGTTATCTCAGTGTTGGGGTTTGTCTCATGTGATCCGGCCATTTTTGTGTGAGTGAAATGTTTATATGAGATGAAATGCGAAGAGAAAGATGAAGAAGATGATGAACAAGATGAAGAAAGTATGAATGTATGCAAAGAGTTTGGGGGTAAGAAATTTGTGCTAGTAAAAAGTAAAAGTGAAAACGGCTGAAAGTAATTGATGCACAAAAGGGGGGGGGGGGGTGAATTGTGCTTCAAAAATAAATGCTCAAATAAATCAACACAAGAGTTATACTGGTTCGGTCTTCCTGACCTACGTCCAGTCCTCAACCACCCAGGCCGAGTTCCACTATATCTCAGTTTTTAAATCGGGCTCACCTGAAACCTTACAACCGCAAGTTTTGCACGGGATCACTTGCAACCTTACAACTACAAGTTTTACACAGGCTCACTTGTAACCTTTCTAACTAGTTCCCCCTCACACCAAGCAAGGGGTTAACCTTTACACTTAAAGGATTTTTCTGACTAAGTTCTCTCAAAGAACGGATGGTGTTACACACTTAAGTACAAACAATGCTCTTATAACAAGAAGAGACTTAACAACAAGGAGTACAAAATATGTAGATGAAAAGGATCACTCGATGTGTTAAATGCTCTTTTCTTTTCTGGGCAGCTTTGAATGCTTGAAGATGTTCTTAGTTTCTCGCTCTAACTTCTCTCAAGAATATTCAAAGATAATTTATTGCATCATAAATGAATTGGAGCTCCTTTATATAGTCTTCAAACATTTGAACTCTTGGTAGGTGGGTTAGCCGTTTGAATATGGTCGTTTTTCCCATGTTACCGTTTGCCCAATAAATGCTTCATCAATGCATAGCAGGGTTGACTTGCTTTATCTCTGAAAAGTAGTCCTGACACCTCTGCTCTGACAAAAGCATTCTGACACTGCATCTCTGAACGTTCTGACATTCTGATTGCTTGCGGAAGCAAAATCACATCCGGAAGCAACTTTACTTAGTGTGCTGCACTTGAACGTTAGTTTAGCAATATAAGCACATAGTCACATGCAGTGGGTGTTCTCTTAGTCTATGATGTATCCGGAAGCACTTCTACATCCGGAAGTAAAACCACTGGATGAAGGATTTTGTTCACTATCACTTACTCTCGCTCAGTGTCCTTCATTCCAACAGTCAGCGCTAGTCACTAAGCTATCGGAAGCACTTTCACTTGACGTGGCTTATGTTCACTGACGCTTGGGGTTATCTATTCTATTAGCCAGCGCCAGTCTAAATCTAACAGGAAGCAATTTCACTTGACGTGGCTTGTGTTCACTGACGCTTGGGGTTATCTATTCTATCAGCCAGCGCCAGTCAAAATCTAACAGGAAGCAATTTCACTTCTGGTTGAGTCTTAGTTTAGTCTTAAGGTTTTGTATACCTGATGCTCATGGACTAAGTTAATTCCCTAGTGAGTTACTTGCTGCCGCTGGGGGATGAAACATTCATCCGCGAGCGCAAGTCCTAGTCTATCCGGAAGTAAATCCACATCTGGTTGCACTCTCACTTGGGATCCTATGTTAACCTATTGCTTTCTAAGTACTTGGCCTATTCTTTCATATTTTAGTCTTCATCAAAACTTAAGATTCTAACATTCTCCCCCTTTTTGATGATGACAAACTCAGTTTTATCGATTAAATTTATATGAAAGGATTATCAGAAGAATAAAAGCAATAGATAAGAACAAGTAACTTAGACATATATTATTGATAAGCAGAAGTTACAAGTCAGAGTATACAATCAAATAACATATACAAGTAAAGAACATATACAAGTAAATTACACTAAGCAAGTATGAAGTATGCATGAAAACAAAAGGAAGAGAAAAAAAATTCTAAGTTAAAAGAAGGTTTGGATTGGGGGTTCATAGTTTGTCTTTCTTTTTCCTCTCCCTCTCCTTCTGTCTCTCTTCATTCTCCTTTTGAAGTTTGGCTAACTCGGCCTCATGCACATTCTGGTCTATCTGGGCAATTATCTGCTGAAGCTCTTCTTCCTCTCTTTCTCTTCTGAGCCTCTCTGATTCAATAGACTCCTCGAATGCCCTTTTCATGTTCTCCACTTCTTCATACCTAGGGAACCCTGTAGCATCGTCGAAGTAGGTGACCACTCCATTGGGATAGTGAACAGCCCGGATTTTTACGTTCCATACAGGGAAGTTGGGATCCTCCTCAACTTCCTGGGCTTTCCTTTTTCCTTTCCCTTTACTCTTCCCTTTGCTCTTGCTAATTGGAGGAGTGGGCATGGCACTTGCTCTGTCAGCATCGAGGCAGGCCATCTGACCAAAGGATAACTTGTCTGTGAACCCAAACTTCTCAAATTCCTCAGGAGTCATGTCTTCAATTTCCAACTTGACTTCCTTCAGAATTGGAACTGCTTGAACCACTGGCATTTCTTGCTCAACCTGGACATACGAAGTTCGTTCCTTGCTCAGGTAGGTCAGATGGAGTCTCTTCCTCACTCTCAGCAGATTCAGTGGTGGCAATAATTCTCTTGGCACGCTTCCTAGCAACGACCTTCTTTCTAGACTCACTGAAGGTGACTGCTGGCTCAGATGAGGGAGGAGGGGTAGATGAACGCTCAGATGAAGGGATCTCAGACTCTTGCCCAGAGGATGCAGGAATAGGCTTGGCTATCACAATGGGAGGATGGTTGGGTCTCTTCAGCCCGTACTTCATCATGATCTCCTCAACAATGTTTTTGCTTGACTTAGTTGGAGAAGGCTCTGATGAAGATGACTCAGGCTGTGAAGGTTGTTCATTTGGCTCAAAGACAACCATATCCCATTGTGGTCCTTGCTCAGCCGTTTTCTTCTGCTGCATGAACCGGATGGCTTCTCCTCTTATAAGGCTCTCAGCACCACCCAGCTTTTGCGATTCCATCGCACGGCGAAGAGCAGCTGCGATGTCTTCATCAATCCATAGGGATGGCTGGCTGAGGACATCCCTTATGTTCATGGACAGGCGAAGGGCGGACATAGCATCTCCCCCTTTTGGCATCATCAAAGAGGGTGAGGGCCAGGGAGGACGAAGTGGTTGGAGAGGAGGGTGGAGGGTCAGGGCCATATCTTTTTGGAGGTGAGGATTCTGGGGAGGAGACAGGTAAGGTAGTTTCTGGGGATGAGGCAGTGTCGGGGAATCAGGAAGGATTCACAAAAAGGTTTTCATAGGGATGAGTGGAGGAATATTCAGTGTAGGAGGTGGTAGTGTGTGGAGTAAATGGTAGGTGGTCATCAGAGAGTGGCTGAAGGCGGGGGTAATCTCTTATATACACCTGGCTGAGGGGGTGAATGGCAGTATGGAAGCCAAGGTGCTCGGCCAAGGTGTTGGATCTGGGTCTAGAGTTGGGGTTGATAGGGTTAGAATGGGGAAGGGGTTCGGCAGAGAGATTTAGAGGTGAACGAGTAGGGGCGTTAGGTCGAGTGAGAATGGGTGAGGGAGGTGTAGATGGAGTATTTCGTGGTGATTGGCGAGGAGACTGTTGGGGTGAGTCCTGGGGTTGCTGGTCATGGGTAGGTGAGGGTTGGGATTGGTGGTCATTGTTTGGTGAGGGTGGGGATTGGTGGTCATTTTGTGGTGGGGGCTGAGGTTGTTGAGTGTTAGGTGGAGGAGGAGGGGGAAGTTGAGGGTGACCAGAGGGAGGAGGAGGTGGATTTGGGGGAGGAGGTGGAGGTGGTAGGTTACCTTGTGATGGTTGGGGAATTTGTAGGTGCTGGAGGATGAGATCTAGTTTTGCATCTACCCTGGCAAGATGATTTTCGATCTGGCCAACCCTGTCCTCAAGCCGCTGGATTCGCTCCCCTTGCTGCTGGAAGACAGTGTCACACTCAGCACGGAGAGGGCCTACTAAGGAGTCAGGCAGCCTAAAGAGAAGCTCCTCCTTTACTTCCTCAGCAAAGGCTCTGACTGTAGCTGGCACTCTTGCAGCACGACTTGGCCCAGCATGGGAGTCCACTTCCTGATCCCCTGCACCAGATGTAAAGGGGGCTGAAGTCTGAGATGCACTCCCTGCCTGTGATCCTGAGCGAGTGGGCTTAGCAGGCTTGTTATACTTAATGCCCATCTTCGCGATGTTGGTAGCTCCCATAGGTCTACACTTGACATTTTCTTCCTCCACAGCAGATGTGGCCTTGATCAGATGCTTCTCAAGGAGGAAGGCAATGATAGTGGGATAGGGAAGATAGTCAGACTTGTCATTAGTTATCCAGCGCTGAAGCTCAAGACAAATCAACTGGCCGGGGTTGATTGGCTGGTGGGAGAGAATTCTGGGGAACCACGGGTTGTCCAGCAGAGTGAACTCGTATAAGTTACCCCCTTTGTGTGTCATCATTCGGGAGTAGACGTAGTATAAGAGTCTGTAGGAGTCAGACATCTTGGACACCTTCTTCCCCTTGGTGTCATACAACGTCTCGAGATCCTTTGTGCTGTACTTGAGCGCCTCAGGATACAGCTACTCATTCATGCTTTCGTCTGTGATCCCCATCATCTCATTCAATGTCCTCCAAGTGAACCTGAAGGTTCTCCCCCTTACAGTGGCAGTGAAGGAGAGTTTGTGGACTTGCTCTTTCCCATCAACCTTCTTATACTTAACCTTGCAAGTGAGGGATTGACAGAAGACTCGCAGGACGTTGATGTTGTAGTCCTGGTTGATCCCCAGCCAAGGCATATATTTCTCCAAGTAAGGGCGTAGATGAGGAAACCCTAGATCATCAATCTTCTTCAGATTGATGAACAACCCATGGTTGAAGTAGGGAATGGACGTCTCAAACTTGGCAGCAATTGGCTCCAATGCCCCATCTCTATAACTTGTAGGGTCATCCTCTTCAACCCTCTGCCTCTTGGATGAAGGCTCTTCAGCAAATTGAACCTTCTTCCCTTTCCTCTTGGCTTGTTGTTGCTCAAACTGCTCTGGCTCTTCATGTACTCGCCCAGAGTGTCCAGGCTGTTCCTGGACTTGTTCAGTCTGCCCTTGTGACTGCCCAGAAGCTTCATGGTGTTCTTGATGTTCATCGCGATGTTCTTCACGATGCCCAGATTTTCCAGTATGTTTATGACTTGATTTCCCAGATTTCGACTTGTATTTCTTGGATGAGGAATGTTTCTTTGTAACTGGGTTTGTTTCATGTGATCCGGCCATTTTTGTGTGGGTTGAGGGTGAAAAGAGATGAAATGCGAAAAAATGTATGAAGAATGCGAAGAACACAGATGAAGATGAAGAGTTGTGTGCAGAGAATATGTGGGTGAAAGTAAAAAGTGAAAGTGAAAAATGACACCCTATTTATAGGCGAAGTAACTGAGGGTAAAATGGTCATGCATTTTCAGATGAAAACCAAACGTTTGCACATTGGGTAACATAAACAATTTAATTGAAACGGCGCACCTTATGACATGTGTCGCTTCATCTTGTCAGATAGGGCACAACTTCTCATAGAAGGAGTTGAATCGTTTTCTGAAGTGACGTGTCCCTTGGTCTGTCACTGGCGCTCTCTTGGCTTGATCATCCAGTGTCAGTGAATGATCATCCGGAAGTGGTTTTGCTTCCGGTTACACTTTCTTAAGATTTAACATTGAGTACCTGCAAAAACATATATTGGCACTCCGATGCCTAAGTTAGTATTGTTGTAGGTTTTAAACAATCAAGTATAATAAATAGAATTTACACTTCATTTGGGTTTACCATTCCCAAATCACCTCTTATGAAAGTAAATTGGTCAACCCCCAGAGGCTTGGTGAAGATGTCAGCAAGCTGTTGTTGTGTGGGGACAAACTGCACCTTGACATCCTTCTTTTGAACATGGTCTCTGATGAAGTGATGTCTGACGTCAATGTGCTTTGTCCTTGTGCGCTGAACTGGATTCTTGGCAAGGCTAATTGTGCTTGTGTTGTCACAGAGAATGGGTGCCTCAGGGAACTCCAAGCCAAGATCTCTTAACTGGTTCTTCAGCCATAGCACTTGCGCATAACAACTTGCAGCAGCAATGTATTCTGCCTCAGTGGATGACAAGGACACACAGGTTTGCTTTTTGCTAGCCCAAGACACCAGACAACCACCAAGGAAGGCGCATTGTCCACTGGTGCTCTTCCTATCTGTTTTATAACCTGCATGGTCAGAGTCAGAGTAAGCCCACAAGAACTCTTGGTTACCTCTGGGATACCAAAGACCAAGTTCTTGTGTTCCCTCAAGGTATCTCAGAATACGTTTAACACATGTTAAGTGTGACTCCTTGGGGTTGGCTTGAAACCTAGCACACATGCCTACACTAAATTGAATGTCAGGCCTGCTTGCCGTTAAGTATAGGAGGGAACCTATCATTCCCCTGTACATGGGCAGGCTGACAGATTTACCCTTTGCGTCAGCATCGAGTGCGGCAGAGGTGCTCATAGGAGTGTCATACTCCTTGCATTCATCCATCCCAAACTTTTTGAGTAGTTCTCTGCAGTACTTAGCTTGGGAGATGAAGATTCCATTCTTCTTCTGTTTAATTTGCAGGCCTAGGAAGAACGTTAGTTCTCCCATCATTGACATTTCAAACTCACCCTGCATAGTCATAGAGAAATCTTCACAAAACTTTTCATTAGTTGCCCCAAAAATAATATCATCAACATATATTTGGACAATTAACATATCTCTATCTTTGTGAAGGATAAACAGTGTATTATCTAGTTTGCCCCTTGAGAAACCCTTGCCCAGCAAGAAGCTGCTGAGTCTCTCATACCAAGCTCGAGGAGCTTGTTTTAAGCCATATAAAGCTTTCTTTAATCTATACACATGTTTGGGATGCTTATGATCCTCAAAGCCAGGAGGTTGTTCTACATATACCTCTTCTTTAATATAACCATTAAGAAAAGCACTCTTTACATCCATTTGATATAACCTAAAGCCTTTCATGGATGCAAAGGCTAGAAGAATCCTTATTGCTTCAAGTCTAGCGACTGGAGCAAAAGTTTCTTCATAGTCAATGCCTTCTTCTTGGTTATATCCTTTGGCCACTAATCTGGCTTTGTTTCTTGTAATTTGACCTGTCTCATCCAGCTTGTTTTTGAAGACCCACTTGGTCCCCACTATGGATTGATGAGACGGCCTTGGGACTAGTTCCCAAACTTGACTTCTCTCAAATTGATTTAGCTCTTCCTGCATGGCAATAATCCAGTCGCAGTCCTCAAGAGCTTGTTCAACTGAAGTTGGTTCGATTTGAGATAGAAATGCTCCAAACTCAACTTCATTTTGAACTTGTCTTCTAGTTTTGACACCAGAAGAAACATCACCAAGCACTTGATCAAGAGGATGATCCCTGTGATGTCTCCTAGCTGTTGGCAACTGTGCCTCATCAGGCACGGTTTGCACTCCAGGTTCATCACTGGGTTCATCTTCTTCTTTGGGATTGCTTGTTGGTGTTTCTTTTGGTGGTGAGGAAGATGATGGTAGTTTTGGAAGATTAAGTATTTCATCATCTTCTGTGGATTGTCCCCATGTAGGAGTTTCATCAAATACAACATGCATGGATTCTTCTACAGTTTTAGTTCTCATGTTGTATATTCTATATACTTTACTCCTATGGGAATATCCTATAAATATACCTACATCAGCTTTTGGATCAAACTTACCCAGATTTACCTTTCCATTGTTATGCACATAGCACTTTGATCCAAAGATTCTGAGGTGGCTGATGTTGGGCTTTCTCCCTTTGTACAGCTCGTAAGGAGTCTTGTCCAAGCCCTTGCGAACATAGGCTCTGTTAGAGATATAACAAGCAGTGCTTATAGCGTCCGCCCAGAACACTTGAGAAACCTCTTTCTCATTGAGCATGCTTCTATCCATCTCTGTCAGAACCCTGTTCTTCCTCTCGACAACTCCGTTCTGCACTTATGGCTGTGATTTTGAGCTCTCTCTCATTCTGCACTTTCTTAGCCAGGACAACAAAAGCATCAAAAGCATCTTGCTTAGAGGCAAGAAACATAGTCCAAGTGAACCTTGAATAGTCATCCACCACCACTAGAGCATATAGGTTTCCACCCAAGCTCTTCACTCTCGCTGGCCCAACCAAATCCATATGGATTAGTTCCAAGGGCCTGCTGGTGGAAACTCTCTTCTTGGTTTTAAACGAGGACTTTGTTTGCTTCCCTCGTTGGCAGGATTCACAAATAAAATCATGCTTTACTTTAAAAGTTGGAATACCTATGGCTAGCTCCTTTTTAATTAGCATATCAAGTTGAGTAAAATTAACATGAGCTAATCTCTTATGCCAAAGCCAACTGTTCTCATCACTAAATATTAAACATTTATCTTCCAATTGTTGACATAAGTCTAGAGTATATAGGTTTCCATTTCTGTTTGCCTTAAGTTTGCATTTTAAATTGGCCTTGTCTAAATTCAAATCCTGCTTATCAACTATTATGCACTCATTTGAATCAAAAATTACCCAATTTCCTTTGTCAGTGCTCTGGCTTACGCTCAGCAGGTTGTGACAGAGACCGTCCACTAGATAGACGTCTTTGACTGGTCCGACTTCTCCAACTCTAGTGATCTTACCACTTTGATTTCCTCCAAAGGTTACTGTGGTTCCATCCTTGATCACCAGAGATTTGAACTTGTCTCTGTCTCCAGTCATATGTCTCGAGCATCCGCTATCGAAGTACCATTTTCTGTTCTTGGATGCCTTGAGACACACCTGAAATAATCAAGCAAGCTTAGGTACCCAACCTCTCTTGGGTCCTCTGTCATTAGTTTTTAGTGCCCTAGGTCTAGTGTTGGCCTTAACCTTGGGCTTATGATCATTTGGAGCCTCTGGCCTAGTGCTGGCTCTAGGCTCTTGGGTTTTTCCCTGTGGAATGGTTCCAGGCTCGGGATCCTTGTCCTCTCTTGGTTTCTTTTGCAGGAGGAGGATCCTTTGTAGCCTTGGTTCCTTTAGGGACTCATTTGTAAGAGCTACTTGCTCCATGCTTCTTGGCATTACAGGTGGACGTGGAGTGTCCTTTCCTGTTGCAGTAGTTACAGAAGCTGAAGGGTGAGGAGCTATGACTGGTGGCTTTATGGAAGAGCTTTAAGTAGGGCTTTACTTTTGGTTCCACCCACTTTTTCCCTCTAGGAGTATATCCTAAGCCAGTCCTATCCCTATATGCCCTTTGATTCATTAAAATTATATTTAACATTTCTGAACCATTTGTAAACTTCTGCAGGGCATTTTGCAGCTTGTCTTTCTCAGCTGAGATTTTGCTGCAATTAGGGCAGCTCTCAAGTGTTGGGGCATTGGGTTCTGCTTGGGGAGAACCCTGGCCATCCACTACCGGAAGCTTTCTAGCTTCCGCTAGCTCTTCACTTAGTGAGTCCACCTTGGACTCAAGTGATTCCTTTTTGGTTTTTAACACTTTATAGGCTTTACATAGTCTAGAGAATTCTTCATGAACCTCATTGTAAGCCTCTTGTAGTTCAGAAAGAGTTACCTCATGATCTTCGTTGGTGAGGTCAAGATCTGAAGATGCTTCCTCATCATCTTCTCTAGCTACCAGGCAGAGGTTGGCAACTTCTTCCTCATCACTTGCTTCGTCATCTGAGCTATTCACCCAAATGGAGGAAACGAAGGCCTTTCTTTTGTCTTTGCCTTTTGACCTCTGTAGGCTGGGACACTCAGCCATGAAGTGACCAGGCTTCTTGCATTCAAAGCACACAGGGACCTTTTCCTTCTTGTATCCCTTCTTTTGGCTGGAGTCACCTCTCTGAAAGCCTCCTTTCTTTCTGAAGAACTTTCTGAATTTCCTCACCATCATAGCCATTTCCTCATCATCCATTTCCTCCTCATCATCCTCATCATCATCATCGATCTCCTTGCTGGGAGCAACAAGAGCAAGGTTCTTGTTCTTGGATGAGGATTGAGGAGCTCTCTGAGCCAGCAAGGTAGGTTCATATTCAGCAAGAGAGCCAAATAGTGCGGTGATGGAGCTGGTTGATTCTCCTTGGACTTCCTGCAAGATAGTTACTTTGGTGATCCAGTCACACTTCAAGATCTTTAGGATCTTGCTTACTTGCTCTCTTTCAAGAATATCCTTACCCAGCGAGGCCAAATTGTAGATGAGATGGGTGAACCTAAGCTCCAGCTCTCTGATAGGCTCAGTGGGACTAAGCATGGCAAACTTGTGAAATTCTTCCACCAGCATCTCAACACGTCTTGCTTTTACTCCCCTGGTTCCAGAGTGAGCAGCCTCAAGAGCCTCCCACATATCTTTAGCATTTTTGTGGTGGCTGATCCTGTGAAACTCTTTGGGACTGAGGGCACACTGGATGTAGTGCATGGCCCTATGGTTCAGTTGGACTAGAGCATAGTCCTCAGGGGTGTATCTGACTCTCACCTTAGCAAACCCATCCTCATCTAAGGGTGTTTGATCCCCACGTTCTATAGTCTAATGTCACTTGACTTGATGTAAGTCTCCATTCTAAACTTCCAGAATGGATAGTTCTACCCATCGAAGCCTGGGGGCTTGTTGGGTTGAACAGAGACATCTGGTAGAGAGTAATCTTTATTCATTACTGGATCTTTGCTTTCTGGATTCGTTAGAATCGAGTGAGAAAGACCTGCTCTGATACCAAATGAAAGTAATGGATGCACAAGAGGGGGGGTGAATTGTGCTTCAAAAATAAATGCTCAAATAAATCAACACAAGAGTTATACTGGTTCGGTCTTCCTGACCTACGTCCAGTCCTCAACCACCCAGGCCGAGTTCCACTATATCTCAGGTTTTAAATCGGGCTCACCTGAAACCTTACAACCGCAAGTTTTTCACGGGATCACTTGCAACCTTACAACTACAAGTTTTACACAGGCTCACTTGTAACCTTTCTAACTAGCTCCCCCTCACACCAAGCAAGGGGTTAACCTTTACACTTAAAGGATTTTTCTGACTAAATTCTCTCAAAGAACGGATAGTGTTACACACTTAAGTACAAACAATACTCTTATAACAAGAAGAGACTTAACAACAAGGAGTACAGAATATGTAGATGAAAAGGATCACTCGATGTGTTAAATGCTCTTTTCTTTTCTGGGCAGCTTTGAATGCTTGAAGATGTTCTTAGTTTCTCGCTCTAACTTCTCTCAAGAATATTCAAAGATAATTTATTGCATCATAAATGAATTTGAGCTCCTTTATATAGTCTTCAAACATTTGAACTCTTGGTAGGTGGGTTAGCCGTTTGAATATGGCCGTTTTTCCCATGTTACCGTTTGCCCAATAAATGCTTCATCAATGCATAGCAGGGTTGACTTGCTTTATCTCTGAAAAGTAGTCCTGACACCTCTGCTCTGACAAAAGCATTCTGACACTGCATCTCTGAACGTTCTGACATTCTGATTGCTTGCGGAAGCAAAATCACATCCGGAAGCAACTTTACTTAGTGTGCTGCACTTGAACGTTAGTTTAGCAATATAAGCACATAGTCACATGCAGTGGGTGTTCTCTTAGTCTATGATGTATCCGGAAGCACTTCTACATCCGGAAGTAAAACCACTGGATGAAGGATTTTGTTCACTATCACTTACTCTCGCTCAGTGTCCTTCATTCCAACAGTCAGCGCTAGTCACTAAGCTATCGGAAGCATTTTCACTTGACGTGGCTTATGTTCACTGACGCTTGGGGTTATCTATTCTATTAGCCAGCGCCAGTCTAAATCTAACAGGAAGCAATTTCACTTGACGTGGCTTGTGTTCACTGACGCTTGGGGTTATCTATTCTATCAGCCAGCGCCAGTCAAAATCTAACAGGAAGCAATTTCACTTCCGGTTGAGTCTTAGCTTAGTCTTAAGGTTTTGTATACCTGATGCTCATGGACTAAGTTAATTCCCTAGTGAGTTACTTGCTGCCGCTGGGGGATGAAACATTCATCCGCGAGCGCAAGTCCTAGTCTATCCGGAAGTAAATCCACATCCGGTTGTACTCTCACTTGGGATCCTATGTTAACCTATTGCTTTCTAAGTACTTGGCCTATTCTTTCATATTTTAGTCTTCATCAAAACTTAAGATTCTAACAACGGCCACCTATTTATATGCAACGTTACTGCACTGACAGGTACGCACTTAACATTTTCTTCCTCTTCAGTGGATGTGGACTTGATCAAATATTTCTCCAGGAGGAAAGCAATGACTGTGGGGTAGGGAAGACTTCCAGACTTCTGATTTTCAACCCACCTGTGCAGCTCTAAACTGATCAACTGCCCAGGGTTGATTGGCTGCTGGGAGAGGAATCTGGGGAACCAAGGGTTGTCAAGGAGAGTGAACTCGTTGAAGTTCCCCCCTTTATGTGTCATCATGCGGGACTAGACATAGTATAGGAGTCGGTTGGAGTCAGACATCCCAGACACCTTCTTCCCCTTGGTGTCATAGACCTTTTCAAGCTCCTCCTTGCTGAGTTTCTCAGGGAATAGCCACTCATTCATTTCTCCCTCAGTGACCCCCATCAGCCGGTTGATGTCTCTCCAAGTGAAATTAATGGTTCTCCCTCTTACTGTGGCAGTGAAAGTGACTCTGCAAATCTGATCCTTCCCATTCACCTTCTTATGCTTGGCCTTGGCAGTGAGGGACTGGCAGAATACCCGCAGGACGTTGACGTTGTATTCCTGGTTGATCCCCAACCAGCACATGTACTTCTCCAGATATTCCCTCAAGTGTGGAAACCCTAGTTCATCTATTTTGTTCAAGTCGATGAACATCCCAGTGTTGAAGTAGGGTTTTGCCGTCTCCATTTTCCCAGATACTGTCTCCAGAGGCCCATCTCTGTAAACTGAAGGATCATCCTCCACTCTCTGTCGCTTGGATGATGGCTCTTCGCTAAATTGTACTCTCTTCTTCCCCTTTTTCTTTGAGTGTTCTTGTTGAGGCCCAGTTTGCCCAGAATGTTCATGAACTTGTTCGTGAACTTGCCCAGAGTGTTCTTGCTGTTCATGATGTTCATGTGATTTTCCAGATTTTCCAGAGCGTGAATGCCCAGATTTGCTAGTTTTGGACTTCGATTTCTTGGAAGAAGTGGCTATCTTTGTGTTGGGGTTAGATTTATGTGAGCCAGCCATTTTGTGTGGATTTAAGGTTTAAATGAGATGAAATGCGAAGAAATTTAGATGAAGAAGATGAAGAACAGTGAAAAGTAATTCAGAGAGTTTTGTGGGTAAGAAATTTGTGCAAGTGAAAAGTAAAAGTGAAAACGGCTTCCTATTTATATGCAATGTCAAGACGGGTAAAATTCTCATAATGACTCTACATGAAAGCATGCGCTAGTTCATGGGAAAACGTAAATATTCAAATTGAAACGTCGCACCTTTGTGACACGTGTCTCTGCACAATGTCAGAAGAGGCATAATTTTTGGTGTGAGAAGATGAAACGTTTTCTGAGGTGACGTGTCTCTTTGTTCAGACACTGGCGCTCCCGCTCACTTTGATTCAACGCTCAGCGCCAGCAGAAGAGCATCCGGAAGTGGTTTTGCTTCCGGTTGGAGTGGCGCTCCAGGTCACTTTGAGTTGTCATCCAACGCCGGCTAAGGAGTATCCGGAAGTGGTTTTGCTTCCGGTTGGACTCACTTAAGATTTAACATTGGGGACCTGCAAAACTAAAGATTGGCACTCCGATGCCTAAGTTAGTATAGTTGCAGGTTTTAATCAATTAAGCACAAGTTTATTTTGAAGAATTAAATTTCATTTGGGTTTACCATTCCCAAATCACCACTTATGAATGTAAATTGATCAACCCCCAGAGGCTTGGTGAAAATATCAGCAAGCTGATGCTGAGTGGGGACAAATTGCACTTTGACATCTTTCTTCTGAACATGATCTCTGATGAAGTGATGTCTGACATCAATGTGCTTTGTCCTTGTGTGCTGAACCGGATTCTTGGCGAGGCTGATGGTGCTTGTGTTGTCACAGAGGATGGGGGCCTCAGGGAACTCCAAGCCAAGATCTCTTAGTTGGTTCTTCAGCCACAGCACTTACGCACAACAGCTTGCGGCAGCAATGTATTCTGCCTCTGTGGATGATAAAGACACGCAGGTTTGCTTCTTGCTAGCCCAAGAGACCAGACAACCACCAAGGAAGGCGCATTGTCCACTGGTGCTCTTCCTATCAGTTTTATAACCTGCATGGTCAGCATCAGAATAAGCCCACAAGAACTCTTGGTTACCTCTGGGATACCAAAGACCAAGCTCTTGTGTTCCCTCAAGGTATCTTAGAATACGTTTAACACAGGTTAGATGTGACTCCTTGGGGTGTGCTTGAAATCTAGCACACATGCCTATACTAAATTGAATGTCAGGCCTGCTAGCCGTCAAATACAGCAGGGAACCTATCATTCCCCTGTACATGGGCAGGCTGACAGATTTTCCTTTTGCATCAGCATCGAGTGCGGCAGTGGTACTCATGGGAGTGTCATACTCCTTGCATTCATCCATCCCAAACTTCTTGAGGAGCTCTCTGCAATACTTAGTTTGGGATATGAAAATGTCATCCTTCTTTTGCTTAATTTGCAGGCCTAGGAAGAGCGTTAGTTCTCCCATCATTGACATTTCAAACTCTTCCTGCATAGTCTTAGAAAATTCTTCACAAAGTTTTTCATTAGTTGCCCCAAAAATAATATCATCGACATAGATCTGGACAATTAGCATGTTTCTATCTTTGTGCAGAATAAACAGTGTATTATCTAGTTTGCCTCTTGAGAAACCCTTTCCCAGCAAAAAGCTGCTGAGTCTCTCATACCAAGCTCGAGGAGCTTGTTTCAGGCCATACAAAGCTTTCTTTAGCCTATACACATGTTTAGGATGTTTGTGATCCTCAAAGCCAGGAGGTTGTTCTACATAAACCTCTTCTTTGATGTAACCATTAAGAAATGCACTCTTTACATCCATTTGATATAAGCTAAAGCCTTTCATGGATGCAAAGGCTAGAAGAATCCTTATTGCTTCGAGTCTAGCGACTGGAGCAAACGTTTCTTCATAGTCTATGCCTTCTTCTTGGTTATACCCTTTGGCTACCAATCTGGCTTTGTTCCTTGTTATTTGACCTATCTCATCCAGTTTGTTTTTGAAGACCCATTTGGTCCCAACTATAGATTGATGAGACGGCCTTGGGACTAGTTCCCAAACTTGGCTTCTTTCGAATTGATTTAGCTCTTCCTGCATGGCAATAATCCAGTCGCATTCCTCAAGAGCTTGTTCAACTGAAGTTGGTTCGATCTGAGATAAGAAGGCTCCAAACTCAACTTCATTTTGAACCTGCCTTCTGGTTCTGACACCAGAAGAAACATCACCAAGCACTTGATCAAGAGAATGATCCCTGTGATGTCTCCTAGCTGTTGGCAACTGTGCCTCATCAGGCACTGTCTGCACTATAGGCTCATCACTGGGTTCATCTTCTTCTTTGAGATTGCTTGCTGGTGTTTCTTTTGGTGGTGAAGATGATGATGGTTTTGGAAGGTTTATTATCTCATCATCTTTTGTGGATTGTTCCCAAGTAGGAGTTTCATCAAATACAACATGCATAGATTCTTCTACAGTTCTAGTCCTCATGTTGTATACTCTGTAAGTCTTACTCCTAAGGGAATACCCTATGAATACACCTATATCAGCTTTTGGATCAAACTTACCCAGATTTACCTTTCCATTGTTATTCTCATAGCATTTTGATCCAAAGATTCTGAGGTGGCTGATGTTGGGCTTTCTGCCTTTGTACAGCTCATAGGGGGTCTTGTCCAAGCCCTTGCGAACATAGGCTCTGTTAGAGATGTAGCAAGCAGTGCTCATAGCGTCCGCCCAGAACACTTGAGAAATCTCTTTCTCATTGAGCATGCTCCTGGCCATCTCAGTCAGAACCCTGTTCTTCCTCTCGACTACACTGTTTTACTGAGGAGTTCTGGGAGCTGAGAAGTTATGATCAATACCATTCTGCTCACACAGCTCAGAGAAGCTATGGTTCTCAAATTCTCCTTCATGGTCTGTCCTTATGGCTGTAATTTTGAGGTCTCTCTCATTCTGCACTTTCTTAGCCAGGACAACAAAGGCATCAAAAGCATCTTGCTTAGAGGCAAGAAACATTGTCCAAGTGAACCTAGAATAGTCATCCACCACCACTAGAGCATACAGGTTTCCACCCAAGCTCTTCACTCTTGCTGGCCCAACCAAATCCATGTGGATTAGTTCCAAGGGCCTGCTGGTGGAGACTCTCTTCTTGGTTTTAAACGAGGACTTTGTTTGCTTCCCTCGTTGGCAGGATTCACAGATATAATCATGCTTAACCTTAAAAGATGGAATACCTATAGCTAGCTCTTTCTTAATCAGCATGTCAAGTTGAGTAAAATTAACATGTGCTAGCCTTTTATGCCAAAGCCAACTATTCTCATCACTAGATATTAAGCATTTTTCTTCTAGTTGTTGACATAAGTCTAGAGTGTATAGGTTTCCATTTCTATTTGCCTTAAGTTTGCATTTTAGGTTGGCCTTATCTAGATTCAGATCCTGCTTATCTACTATCATGCACTCATGTGAATCAAAGATTACCCATTTTCCTTTGTCAGTGCTCTGGCTCACGCTCAGCAGGTTGTGACAGAGACCATCCACTAGATAGACGTCTTTCACTGGCCCAACTTCTCCAACTCCGGTGATCTTTCCACTTTGATTTCCTCCAAAGGTAACTGTGGCTCCGTCTTTGATCACAAGGATTTGAATTTGTCTCTGTCTCCAGTCATATGTCTCGAGCATCCGCTGTCAATATACCATTTCCTATTCTTGGATGCCTTGAGACACACCTGAAAGAATCAAACAAACTTAGGTACCCACCTTTCTTGGGTCCTCTGTCATTAGTTCCCAGAGCCCTTGGTCTAGTGTTAGTTTTGACCTTGGGCTTACTATTAATCTGTGCCTCTGGCCTAGTGTTGACTCTAGGCTCTTGGGCTTTCCCTATGGATTGTTTCCAGGCTCTGGATCCCTGTCCTCCCTTAGTTTCTTTTCTTGGGGGAGGATCCTTTGTAGCCTTGGTTCCTTTTGGGACCCATTTATAAGAACTGTTTGCTCCATGCTTCTTAGCATTACAGGTGGACGTGGAGTGTCCCTTCCTGTTACAATAGTTACAGAAGCTAAAAGGTGTGGAGCTGTGATCAGTGGCTTTATGAAAGAATTTTAAGTAGGGCTTCACTTTTGGTTCCACCCACGTTTTCCCTCTAGGTTTGTATCCTAAGCCAGTCTTGTCCCTATATGCCCTTTGATTCATTAAAATGATATTTAGCATCTCAGATCCATTTGTGAACTTCTGCAGGGCATTTTGCAGTTTATCTCTTTCAGCTGAGATTTTGCTGCAACTAGGGCAGCTCTCAAGTGTTGAGGCATTGGGTTCTGCTTGGGGAGAACCCTTGCCATCCGCTACCGGAAGCTTTCTGGCTTCCGCTAGCTCTTTACTCAGTGAGTCCACCTTGGACTCAAGTGATTCCTTTTTAACTTTCAACACCTTATAGGCTTTACATAAGCGGGAAAATTCTTCATGAACCTCATTATATGCCTCTTGAAGTTCAGAAAAGGTTACCTCATTGTCCTCCTGAATGGGATCAAGATCTGAAGACGCTTTCTCATCATCTTATCTGGCCACCAGGCAGAGGTTGGCAACCTCTTCGTCATCACTTGCTTCCTTTTCTGAGCTATTTACCCAGATGGAGGACACAAATCCTTTTCTTTTGTCCTTCCCTTTCGATCTCTGCAAGCAAGGACACTCAACCTTGAAGTGGCCAGGCTTTTTACATTCAAAGCACACTGGTGCCCTTTCCTTCTTATATCCTCTCCTCTGGCTGGAATCACCTTTCTGAAAACCTCCTTTCTTCTTGAAGAACTTTCTGAACTTCCTCACCATCATTGCCATCTCCTCATCATCGATGTCCTCCTCATCATCCTCATCATCATCATTATCATCAATCTTCTCCTTGCTGGGAGCAACAAGGGCAAGACTCTTGTTTTTGGATGAGGCTTGAGGAGCTCTCTGAGCCAGCAGGGTTGGTTCGTATTCAGCCAGTGAACCAAACAGCGCAGTGATGGAGCTGGTTGACTCTCCTTGGACTTCCTGCAAGATAGTAACTTTGGTGATCCAATCACCTTTCAAGACTTTTAAGATCTTGCTGACATGTTCTCTTTCAGGAATATCTTTGCCCAGGGAGGCCAGGTTATTGATAAGATGAGTGAACCTGAGCTCCAGCTCTCTGATTGGCTCAGTTGGACTAGTCATGGCAAATTTGTGAAACTCTTCTACCAACATCTAGACTCGTCTTGCCTTCACTCCCTTGGTTCCAGAGTGAGCAGCTTCAAGAGCCTCCCACATATCCTTAGCAGTTTTGTGGTGGCTGATCCTATGAAACTCCTTAGGACTAAGAGCGCATTGAATGTAGTGCATGGCCCTGAAGTTTAGCTGGACTAGAGCATAGTCCTCGTTGGTGTATCTGGATCGCTGCTTTGCAAAGCCATCATCATCAAGAGGAGTGTGATTCCCATGTTCAATCACATCCCAGAGTCGGATGTCGCTGGACTGTATGTAGGTCTCCATTCGGAATTTCCAGAATGGATAGTTATACCCATCAAAGCCTGGAGGCTTGTTGGGTTGAATAGAGACATCTGGCAAGAAATAGTCTGTATCCATTACTGGATCTTTACTTTCTAGATTCGTGGGAATCAAGTCAGAAAGACCTTGCTCTGATACCAAATGAAGGTAATGGATGCACAAGAGGGGGGGTGAATTGTGCTAACAAATAAAAATCAAACAATAACAACACAAGAGTTTATACTGGTTCGGTCTTCCTGACCTACGTCCAGTTCTCAACCACCCAGGTTGAGTTCCACTATCCTCAGGTTTTTCAAACGGGTTCATTTGGAACCTTTACAACCGCAAGTTTTGGACGGGATTACTTGCAACCTTACAACCACAAGTTTTACTCAAGGCTCACTTGCAACCTTGCTAACTAGCTCCCCCTTACAACCAGCAAGGGTTCAACCTTTACAAATAAAGGATTTTCTAAACTTAGTTCTCTTCAAGAACGGATGATGTTACACACTTAAGTACAATTAATGCTCTTAATACAAGAAGAGACTTAACAACAAAGAGTACAAGATTAGTATATGAAAAGAACTCTCAATGCGTTAAATGCTCTTTCTCTTTTCTGGGCAGCTTTGAATGCTTGAAGGATTTCTTTAGTTTCTCACTCTAGCTTTCTTCAAGATGTCAAAGATATTAGTTGTCTTCATAAATGAAGGTGACCTTGTTTATATAGTCTTCAAGTATTCTCACTCTTGGTAGGTGGGTTAGCCGTTTGAATATGGCCGTTTTTTCCCAAGTTACCGTTTGCCCAATTAATGCTCCATTAATGCTTAGCAGGGTTGACTTTGCTTTATCTCTGAAAAGTAGTTCTGACACCTCTGCTCTGTCAAAAGCATTCTGACACTGCATTGCTCTGAACATTCTGACATTCTGATTGCTTGCGGAAGCAAGTCCACATCCGGAAGCAACTTTACTCAGTGTACTGCATTTTGAACGTTAGTCTTAACAATAATAGCACATACTCACATGCAGTGGGAGTTCACTTAGTCTAAGGGAGTTCTTTTCCATCCGGAAGCAATTCCACATCCGGAAGCACTTTCACTGGACGTTGGGTTATGTTTACATTTTACTCACTGACGCTCAGTGTTATCCATACTAACAGCCAGCGCTAGTCACTAAGCATTCAGAAGCAAATCCACTGGACGTTGGGTTATGGTCACTGGCGCTCAGTGTTATCTATACCAACAGCCAGCGCTAGTCTTAATACAATCGAAAGCAAATCTACATCCGGAAGCTTCCTAACTTAGTCTCAAGGATTTTATACATTAATGCTCTTAGACTGAGTTATGACTTAGTGATATACTTGCTGTCGCTGGGGGATGAGACGTTCATCCGCGAGCGCTAGTCTTAGTCCATCCGGAAGTAAATCCACATCTGGAAGCACTCTTACTTGGGGTTCTATATTAACCTAATATTCTCTAAGTGTTTGGCTTGTTCTTTCATATTTTAGTCTTCATCAAAACTTAATATTCTAGCATAAAGGTGGGGTTTTTTAAATGACACGTGGCATACTCTAAAAGGTGATGTGGCAGGGCTTCCCAACGTGGATTCACTTTACTTGCTGACTGTCATGCCACGTAGGTTAATGAATGTGGGACCCACGCAAAAACACACGTCTGTTAGCTTCAACTTAAAGGCGTGGCTACATTTGTCCCATTTTGGTTTATAATATACGGTTTTGCACCATCGAAATTACGGGTGCCAAAATTGTCCATTTAGAGAATTACGGTGACTATTTTTGCCCCTTCGCCCAAAGACAAAAACTCTAAACAAAAAACCCTAAACCTTAAACCCTAAACGTAAAACCATAACTTGTGCCGCTTTAAACCCGAAAACGGGAAAATGGGCTTAAAACGAGTTATGGCGATACATTTGAGAAAGTTTTGGACGTGTTTGACCTAAAGTACCACTATCTAGAGACTTTTGACACTAAAACGAAAAAAAATGGTTTAAAAGACAAAAACCCTAAACCCTACACCCAAAACCCTAAACCATAAACCCTAAACGAAAAAACAAAACTTGTGCCGCTTTTATCCCTAAAAGAGCAAATGGGCTTAAAAGGAGTTATGTTGATACATTTTGACAAAGTTTTGGACTTGTTTGACCAAAAGTACCACTTTCTAGAGACTTTTGACACTAAAACGCAAAAGATGGTTTAAAAGACAAAAACCCTAAACCCTAAACCCTAAACGCAAAAACAAAACTTGTGCCGCTTTTATACCTAAAAGAGCAAATGGGCTTAAAAAGAGTTATGTTGATACATTTGACAAAATTTTGGACTTGTTTGACCAAAGGTACCACTTTCTAGAGACTCTTGACACTGAAACGCAAAAACTTGTTAAAAAGACAAAAACTCTAAACCAAAAACCCTAAACATTAAACCCTAAACGCAAAACCAAAACTTGTGCCGCTTTAAACCCTAAAAAGGGAAAATGAGCTTAAAAAGAGTTATGGCGATACATTTGACATAGTTTTGGACGTGTTTGACCTAAAGTACCACTTTCTAGAGACTTTTGACACTAAAACGAAAAAAATGGTTTAAAAGACAAAAACCCTAAACCTTAAACCATAAATCCTAAACGCAACAAAAAACTTTTGCCGCTTTTAACCCTAAAAAGGGAAAATGGGCTTAAAACGAGTTATGTCGATACATTTGACAAGGTTTAGGACTTGATTGACCAAAAGTACCACTTTTTAGAGACTTTTGACACTAAAACTCAAAAGATGGTTTATAAGACAAAAACCCTAAACCCTAAACGCAAAAACAAACCTTGTGCTGCTTTTATACCTAAAAGACCAAATGGGCTTAAAAAGACTTATGGTGATACATTTGACAAAATTTTGGACTTGTCTGACCAAAGGTACCACTTTCTAGAGACTTTTGACACTGAAACGCAAAAACTGGTTTAAAAGACAAAAACTCGAAACCCAAAACCCTAAACCTTAAACCCTAAACACAAAAACAAAACTTGCGCCGCTTTAAACCCTAAAAAGGGAAAATGGGCTTAAAACGAGTTATTGCGATACATTTGACAAAGTTTTGGCCTTGTTTGACCAAAAGTACCACTTTCTAGAGACTTTTGACACTAAAATGAAAAAAAGGTTTAAAAGACAAAAACCCTAAACCCTAAACCCAAAGCCCTATACCATAAACCCGAAGCGCAAAAAAAAAAACTTGTGCCGCTTTTAACCCTAAAAAGGGCAAATGGGCATAAAACGAGTTATGGTGATACATTTGATAAACCTTTAGACTTTTTTCGCCAAAAGTACCATTTTCTAGAGACTTTTGACAATAAAACGCGAAAATTGGTTTGAAAGAGGCAAAACTGAAACTTGTGCCGCTTTTAACTTTAAAACGCGCAAATGAACATAAAACGAGTTATGATAATTCATTTGACAAAGTATTGGACTTGATTGACCAAAATTACCACTTTCTAGAGACTCTAAACAATAAAACGAAAAAATTGGTTTAAAAGACCAAAACACTAAACCCTAAACAATAAAACGCAAAAATTGGTTTAATAGAAAAAAACCCTAAACCCAAAACCCTAAACCCTAGACCCTAAACGCAAAAAAAAAGTTGTGCCGCTTTTAAACCTAAAAAGAGCAAATGGGCTTAAAACGAGTTATGGTGATACATTTGATAAACATTTGGACTTTTTTGACCAAAAGTACCACTTTCTAGAGATTTTTGACACTAAAACGCAAAAACTGGTTAAAAGGACAAAAACCTTAAACCCAAAACCCTTAACCCTAAACCAAACGCAAAAACAAAAGTTGTGGCGCTTTTAACCCTAGAAAGTGCAAATGGGCTTAAAACGATTTATATTGATACATTTGACAACGTTTTGGACTTGTTTGACAAAATTTACCACTTTCTAGAGACTTTTGACACTAAAACGGGAAAACTGGTTTAATAGACAAAAACCATAAACCCTAGACCATAAACGCAAAAACAAAAGTTAAGCTGCTTTAAAACATAAAAAGAGCAAATGGGCTTAAAACAAGTTATGGTGATACATTTGATAAACTTTTAAAATTTTTGGACCAAAAGTGCCACTTTCTAGAGACTTTTGAAACTAAAACGCAAAAAGTGGTTTTAAAGAGGGAAAAACAAAATTGGTCTCGCTTTTAACCCTAAAACGCGCAAATGGGCTAAAAACGAGTTATGATGATACATTTGACAATGTTTGACCAAAAGTGCTACTTTCTAGAGACTTTTCACAATAAAACGCAAAAAAGGGTTTCAAAGACAAAAACCATAAACCCTAAACGCAAAAAAAAAACTTGAGACTCTTTTAACCCTATAAAGAGGGAATGGGCTTAAAACGAGTTATGGTGATACATTTGACAAAGTTTTGGACTTGTTGGACCAAAAGTACCACTTTCTAGAGACTTTTGACAATAAAACGCAAAAACTGGTTTAAAAGACAAAAACCCTAAACCCTAATCGCAATAACAAAACTTGTGCCGCTTTCAACACTTAAAAAGCAAATTTGCTTAAAACGAGTTATGGTGGTTTGTTTGATAAACTTTTAGACTTTTTTTGTACAAACGTACGACTTTCTGGAGACTTTTGACACTAAAACGCGAAAACTGGTTTAAAAGAGGCAAAAACGAAACTTGTGTCGCTTTTAACCCTAAAACGCACAAATGAGTTTAAAACGAGTTATGATAGTACATTTGACAAAGTTTTGGACTTGTTTGACCAAAAGTACCACTTTCTAGAGACTTTTGACAATAAAATGCAAAAAATGGGGTAAAAGACAAAAACCATAAACCCTCAACGCAAAAACAAAACTTGTGCCTCTTTTAACCCTAAAAAGAGGGAATGGGCTTAAAACAAGTTATGGTAATACATTTGACGAACTTTTGGACTTGTTGGACCAAAAGTACCACTTTCTATGGACTTTTGACGCTGAAACACAAAAATTGGTTTAAAAGATAAAAACCCTAAACCCAAAATACTAAACGCAAAAGCAAATCATAATTCTTCTCTTTGTAAACTATGTAAGTGTGTAACAACATTTATATCATAACATAACTATGTAAACATCAAATCATAATTCTTCTCTTTGTACAACCATAATTAAACAAATCAACTTTTCTTTTCCACTCCACATTATTTCCTTAACCATAGTTGCAATCATGCAATCATTCAATTAAGGTGCCAATACCATTGTATTGCACAAAGAATTTCAAAGAAATTGTATAAGCAAGCACTACTGCAAACATCTTCCCAATTTATTCCTTATAACAATTTTTTTTGTTTTTAATTTTATCCCTAATCCTAAGCCACTTGTAATTACCCCTGAATTACAAGAGCTAACTAGCTACCCTTTTCTATCCTAACCACTCTCTGCGGAAAGGTTTCTAGCTATATGTGCCAGAACCTTTGCTCTGATACCAAATTGTCACACCTAGCTTTTTTTTTTTACTAATTTCTTAAAATATTAAATACAATTTAATTGAAAATAATAATTTTTGTTATAAAATAAATATTAAGAAAGTTAAAATATGTAATGGGTAAATGAAAATCAGTCCAAATTAAAACTTTTTCATGAAATTGGATTTTTGATATAATTCTTTCTTAAATAAGTTGAGAATAAACTTTTTAAAATAAAATGAAGTTTTCTTAAAATACATAAGAAACCTATATTAGTTGTATAAAATAACAAGGTTTAAAAAAAACATATTTCTAGCTATTATTTCCAAAACTTAAAATTTATCTTTTTCTTTAAAGTTCTACCATTTATCCTAGAAAACATTATTCTTAAAATACTTAGTTTTACACATATATAAATCAAGATATGAATTCAAAATAATTATCAAGCACATAAAGTATCCAAGGTTTATCTTCTACATAATTTATATACATTACATGTCAAAATATAATTATACAATTTCCTTTGAAAAAAAAATTACATAAATAAAAATCCAATTAGGACCAGACATTCCTGCATTCTTCCTTTCCTCTCATAACTCCGAAATTCTCTATCTATTGTGTACCTGAAACTAAACCAAATTTACCGCAGTTTATTTCATACACTCTAATACTTCACCTAGAAGCTGATTCATTTAATCCTACTTCAGATAATGATAGTGACGCTACCTGTTGGTGATTACTACCTATTAGTAAAACACTCATACAGGGCCCCTACCTTAACAATATATTTGTTATAGGTAGAATATTAAATACATGTGCCTATTGCACCACCTCACTACTTATAGTACTATATTCACCTTTCGTAGTAGGCATACCTGACAGAATTTTCTAGGAAAAATAAATTCAACAAAACAATATGGTATAGGGGGAGCGACCCTCCATATACCTGGAGTACTCCACATAAATTTAAAATGCTGAAAATAAACCCTACCAATATCTGAAGCAGTAATATTAGTTATGACAGAAAATAAACCTAATGTGCATGAAACAAACCGCTACCTGTTGTCCTTGACACTTCACTGTTTATCTTTATTCGCGCTTGCAATGTGCCTCCAAGTATCTCCCCTACTAGACTCTCCTATTGTTATATCATGTAGTAATAGGATTACAAAATTATTCTATGTGATCAAATATCGCGTCTCTCTCTGTCCTAATAACACGACCCACCCTTCATGATTATATTATTTCTAATTTTTCTTTTCCAAATGAGCACATACAATTCACACACATACTAGCTTACAATTAAGAAATGTAATATTCTCAGTCAATCACCACTTCCATGGAAAAATTGAGATAACACCAAGCCAGATTACCACAACATCCCATCTTACAAATATCATAATTAATAAGAAAGAAATTCTGAATTTTCAGCCATACACACCTAATTTCATCAAGGATATAAACAATACAAGCATCACTGCACATACTCACGCTAAACAACAAAATAAGCAATGTTCAACAAAATTCCTTATGCAAGCACAAAAACATCTTTGACAACAATTAATTCACAATGGGAGGCACCATGCTCAAGAAGGCCAATCGGCCACACTTATCTATAATCCCAAAATAACTATAGTTCAGCCCAAACCATGGCTTTCTTGTGGAATGTTTCATACACCATCCAAAAGGGTCATCACATTTTGATTAATACCTTCCCCAGCAAACAAGTATTTAATCATGACATGATATTTTCAATTTCATGGAAATCACGTGCTAAGTTATGATTATTCAGTCTTGATACTTTTAACTTTACTTTAGCATATTGTCCACACAAATAAAATAAAATAAAATAAAATACAGACTACACTACACCAGCCAGCAGCAATATATCACTTGCAAATTCTCATTAGACAATCACAAAACAGAACATGAATTACCTTAAACTCCACATTGATAACTCAATAGCACAATCAAATTACATGTAAATAAGCCTACAAACTTCCTAACTTAAAATTATAATTTCCAAGTCCCTAAAACCCATTCAGTCCTCTCTCAAAACTCCTCACCGATTTCAGAACATATAGAAAGGTAGGAATTTCTCACCAAGATTCATTGTTCACTTCGCAAAACAGAGATGAAAACGCTATAGATCGAAGACGCGAGAAGCTGGACGAAGGGAAGTTGAGCTTGCCTACATCGAAACCGTCTTGTTGTCGTCGGAGGGCTCGCCGTCTGATTTAACTCTTTTTCGTCGTCTAAAAAAAGCTAAAACAAATAAAACTAGAATTAAACTACAGTAGTTAGCAGCAAGTCCTAGGTCAATTCACAGTTCGGTTTTATCTCTTGCTTAGGTCAAATAATCACAAGTTAAGCAAATTATCAAACAAGTTGTGTGCGAGCTTTTTATCTAAAACTAATTTAAACTAGTAAAAACTACAACTAACAGAATTAAAAGTGTGAAAGTATGGAATGGAAGGTACCTCCTTCTCCAAGTACTCTATGCTTATGTTTAATCGGACTTCATATACTTGTTCTTCTTAATATAAACTAGTTAAATTCTCGAGATCTCTTTAATCAAAGAAGTCTACAAGAGTTTAACTAATTTAATTAAGGCTTAAGCTCTTTCAAGCCAAGAACATACCAAAAGCAACTCTAAACACTAAATCTAGCATTTAGGAAACAAATTCATTCCATAAATGTAAGAGGAGCTAATCGCACACACATACATGTATGAAACTATAAGAATTAAGCCAAGGTTTTCATGTCATTAACATAAAAGAGAGATTTCAAGCTAACATAAAGTAGAACACCTAAATAGAGATGCTCTAACCTATATAAGCCTAGATCTAGACATACATAGGCTAGGCAAAAATTTACATATAGCTTGAAACCTAAAAGAGAAAATTACAAGCATATGAAGCCAAATGTTGAGTTCTACAAGCACATTTCCTTGGAGAAGAAGGCTAGGCGATCTAGCCTGACATGGAGATGAAGGCGGATGAAGGTAGGTGTGAGGTTCTGGACATGATGGAGGTTTGCGAAGTGAAGGAGATGAAGAAGATGAAGATGGAGTTGAGAGAGTTTGTTAGAGGAGTGAGAAAGTGAAAATGAAGTGAGAGAAGTTCTTGTTGTGAAAGTTAGTTACATTTGGGCTTTTATAGTGGTGAGTAACTTTGGGAATATCACCCTAAACCCTTGTTACCGTTTGCCCATTTAATGCTTCATCAATGCATAGCAGGGTTGACTTGCTTTATCTCTGAAAAGTAGCCCTGACACCTCTGCTCTGACAAAAGCATTCTGATTTCTGAGTATGTGATGTTTACTCTTGCACTCTTGCTGACGGATGATCATCATTCATCCGCAAGTGATAATCTTGCTCTGCAAGTGTTAAGCTCTGAGTCCCAATGTCAAGAGTCTTTCCATCCGGAAGCTCATTTGCATCCGGAAGCGTGACCATGTTCTGCACATACTGGTTAGTCCAACATAGCAATATATATATAAGAATTATATATGCTGTGGGAAGCTTGTTTGCTATGGGGAGTAGTTTACTTAGACTTTGTTCTGATTTGGTCTATGATGTATCCGGAAGCATTTTTACATCCGGAAGTAAAATCACTATGACTCGCTCTTGCTTAGTCTATTTCATTCCACCACTCAGCGCTAGTCACTGAGCTATCGGAAGCACTTTTACTTGACGTGGTGAATTCACTGACGCTTAGGGTGAAATCTATTCTATCAGTCTGCGCCAGTCAAGATCTAACAGGAAGCAACTTCACTTGATGTTGCATTTTCACTGACGCTCGGGGTTATATCTAGTTTATCAACCTGCGCCAGTCTAAATCTAATAGGAAGTGCTTTCATTTGGCGAAGTAGACTCACTGACGCTTGGGGTAATATCTATTCTGTCGCTCTGCGCCAGTCTAAGTCTAACAGGAAGCAAATTCGCTTCCGATTGAAACATAGCTTAGTCTTAAGGTTTGTGTACCTAATGTTCATGGACTAAGTTAAATCCCTATTGATTTACTTGCTGACGCTGGGGGATGAAAGCATTCATCCGCGTGCGCAAGTCCTAATCTATCCGAAAGTAAAACCTCATCCGGAAGTGCTCTTACTTGGGATCCTATGTTAATCCTATTGCTTCCTAGGCACTTGGTCTAATCCTTTATATTTTAGTCTTCATCAAAACTTAAGATTCTAACATTCTCCCCCTTTTTGATGATGACAAACTTAGTTTTATCGATTAAGTTCATATGAAAGGATTAGCTGAAGAATAAAAGCAATAGTTAAGAACAAGTAACTTAGACAAATATTATTGATAAGCATAAGTTACAAGTCAGAGCATATAATCAGATAACATTTACAGGTAAAGCGCATATATTAGGCAGATATGAAAGTATGCATGAAGAAGGAAACATTCCTAAGTACACAAAATAAAATTGGGGCTGTGGTTTTTGTGGGTCTGGGGTTTTAGGGTTTTTGTTTCTTCTTCCTCTCCCTCACGCTGAAGCTCTTTTTCATCAAGGAACTCCCAGGATAGCAAGGCTAGTGGTCAATGCATCTCTCCCCCTTTTGGCATCATCAAAGAGGGCTTTTCGTATTTGATCGCCGTAGCCTCCTCCTTAGGGATGGACTTCCTCTTCTTATCAAGCTTCTCTTGCTTAGAACCCACTAACAGTTCTGCCATTCTACCAGAAGTTTCAGGCTGACCTTGAATATTTTCATCCTGCCCTAGTGCAATTTGCCCAGAGACTTCATGGTGTTTTTCACGATACCCAGATTTTCCAGAATGTTGATGACTTGATTTCCCAGATTTGGACTTGTGTTTCTTAGATGAGGAGGGTTTCCTTGAAACTGGGTTTGTTTCAGAGGGTTTGGCCATTTTTGTGGGGTTGATGAAAAGTTTATATGAAGAGGATGAAGAACATAGATGAAGATGAAGAATGTATGCAAGAATTTGTACTTGAAGATGAAAAGTGAAGTGAAAAGAGATGTCCTTTTTATAGGTAAAGTCACTAAGGGCAAAAAGGTCATGCTTCTTCACATTATCACACATTGGGTAGCGTAAACACTTAAGTTGGAGCGATATACCTGATGACACGTGTCGCTTTATATTGTCCGAGAAGTCGAAACGTCTCATTTGGAAGTTGAAGCGTTTTCTGAAGTGACATGTCTTTTTGGACTTGTGCTGGCGCTCTCTTGGTTTGATCATCCAGTGCCAGTGAGTGATCATCCGGAAGTGGTTTTGCTTCCGGTTGCACTTACTTAAGATTTAACATTGAACACCTGCAAAAACATATATTGGCACTCCGATGCCCAAGTCAGTATTGTTGTAAGTGATAAATAATCAAGTAAAAAAAAATTACACTTCATTTGGGTTTACCATTCCCAAATCACCTCTAATGAAAATAAACTGGTCAGTCCCCAGAGGCTTAGTGAAGATGTCCGCAAGCTGTTGTTGTGTGGGAACAAACTGCACCTTGACATCCTTCTTTTGAACATGGTCTCTGATGAAGTGATGTCGGACGTCAATGTGCTTAGTCCTTGTGTGCTGAACTGGATTCTTGGCGAGGCTAATTGTGCTTGTGTTATCACAGAGGATGGGTGCCTCAGGGAACTCCAAGCCAAGATCTCTCAACTGGTTTTTCAGCCATAGCACTTGTGCACAACAACTTGCAGCAGCAATGTATTCTGCCTCAGTGGATGACAAGGACACGCAGGTTTGCTTCTTGCTGGCCCAAGACACCAGACAACCACCAAGAAAGGCGCATTGTCCACTGGTGCTCTTTCTATCTGTTTTATAACCTGCATGGTCAGAGTCAGAATAAGCCCACAAGAACTCTTGGTTACCTCTAGGATACCAAAGACCAAGTTCTTGTGTTCCCTCAAGGTATCTCAGAATGCGTTTGACACATGTTAAGTGTGATTCCTTGGGGTTGGCTTGAAACCTAGCGCACATGCCTACACTAAATTGAATATCAGGCCTGCTGGCTGTTAGGTATAAGAGGGAACCTATCATTCCCCTATACATGGGCAGGCTGACAGATTTACCCTTTGCGTCAGCGTCAAGTGCGGCAGTGGTGCTCATAGGAGTGTCATACTCCTTGCATTCATCCATCCCAAACTTTTTGAGTAGTTCTCTGCAGTATTTGGTTTGGGAGATGAAGATTCCATTCTTCTTTTGTTTGATCTGCAGGCCTAGGAAGAACGTTAGTTCTCCCATCATTGACATCTCAAATTCACCCTGCATAGTCTTAGAAAAATCTTCACAAAGTTTCTCGTTAGTTGCCCCAAATATAATATCATCAACATAAATTTGGACAATTAGCATATCTCTATCTTTGTGAAGGATAAACAGTGTATTATCTAATTTGCCCCTTGAGAAACCCTTGCCCAGCAAAAAGCTGCTGAGTCTCTCATACCAAGCTCGAGGAGCTTGTTTCAGGCCATATAAAGCTTTCTTTAATCTATACACATGTTTGGGGTGCTTATGGTCCTCAAAGCCAGGAGGTTGTTCTACATATACCTCTTCTTTAATATAACCATTAAGAAATGCACTCTTTACATCCATTTGATATAATCTAAAACCTTTCATGGATGCAAAGGCTAGAAGAATCCTTATTGCTTCAAGTCTAGCGACTGGAGCAAAAGTTTCTTCATAGTCAATGCCTTCTTCTTGGTTGTATCCTTTGGCTACTAGTCTGGCTTTGTTTCTGGTGATTTGACCTGTCTCATCCAGTTTGTTCTTGAAGACCCACTTGGTCCCTACTATGGATTGATGAGACGGCCTTGGGACTAGTTCCCACACTTGACTTCTCTCAAATTGATTTAGCTCTTCCTGCATGGCAATAATCCAGTCGCAGTCCTCAAGAGCTTGTTCAACTGAAGTTGGTTCGATTTGAGATAGGAATGCTCCGAACTCAACTTCATTTTGAACTTGTCTTCTAGTTCTGACACCAGAAGAAACATCACCAAGCACTTGATCAAGAGGATGATCCCTGTGATGTCTCCTAGCTATTGGCAACTGTGCCTCCTCAGGCATGGGTTGCTCTCTAGGTTCATCACTGGGTTCACCTTCTTCTTTGGGATTGCTTGTTGGTGTTTCTTTTGGTGGTGAGGAAGATGATGATAGTTTTGGAAGATTAAGTGCTTCATCATCTTCTATGGATTGTCCCCATGTAGGAGTTTCATCAAATACAACATGCATGGATTCTTCTACAGTTTTAGTTCTCATGTTGTATATCCTATATGCTTTACTCCTAAGGGAATATCCTATGAATATGCCTACATCAGCCTTTGGATCAAACTTACCCAAATTTACCTTTCCATTATTATGCACGTAGCATTTTGATCCGAATATTCTGAGGTGGCTGATGTTGGGCTTCCTCCCTTTGTATAGCTCGTATGGAGTTTTATCCAAGCCCTTGCGAACATAGGCTCTGTTGGAGATATAGCAAGCAGTGCTCATAGCGTCCGCCCAGAACACTTGAGAAACCTCTTTCTCGTTGAGCATGCTTCTAGCCATCTCTGTCAGAACCCTGTTCTTCCTTTCGACCACTCCATTTTGCTGAGGAGTCCTAGGAGCTGAGAAGTTATGTTCAATGCCGTTTTGCTCACATAGCTCAGAGAAGCTATGGTTCTCAAACTCCCCTCCATGGTCTGTCCTTATGGCTGTGATTTTGAGCTCTCTCTCATTCTGCACTTTCTTAGCCAGGACAACAAAAGCATCAAAAGTATCTTGCTTAGAGGCAAGAAACATAGTCCAAGTGAACCTTGAATAGTCATCCACCACTACTAGAGCATATAGGTTTCCACCCAAGCTCTTTACTCTTGCTGGTCCAACTAAATCCATGTGGATTAGTTCCAAGGGCCTGCTGGTGGAGACTCTCTTCTTGGTTTTAAACGAGGACTTAGTTTGCTTTCCTCGTTGGCAGGATTCACAGATAAAATCATGCTTAACTTTAAAAGAGGGAATACCTATAGCTAGCTCATTTTTAATTAGCATATCCAATTGAGTAAAATTGACATGAGCTAACCTCTTATGCCAAAGCCAGTTGTTCTCGTCACTAGATATTAAACATTTCTCTTCTAGCTGTTGACATAAATCTATGGTATATAGATTCCCATTTCTATTGGCCTTAAGTTTATACTTTAAGTTGGCCTTGTCTAAGATTAGATCCTGCTTGTCAACTATTAAGCACTCATTTGAATCAAATATTACCCAGTTACCTTTGTCCGTGCTTTGACTTACGCTTAGCAGGTTGTGACAGAGACCGTCCACTAGATATACATCTTTGACTGGTCCGACTTCTCCAACTCCAGTGATCTTGCCACTTTGATTTCCTCCAAAGGTCACTGTGGCTCCATCTTTGATCACCAGAGATTTGAACTTGTCTCTGTCTCCAGTCATATGTCTCGAGCATCCGCTATCGATGTACCATTTTTTGTTCTTGGATGCCTTGAGACACACCTGAAACAATCAAGCAACTTTAGGTACCCAACCTTTCTTGGGTCCCTTGTTAGTAGCGTTTAGTGCCCTTGGTCTAGCTTTGGGCTTAACCTTGGGCTTATGAACATTTGGAGCCTTTGGCCTAGTGCTGGCTCTAGGCTCTAGGGTTTTCCCTGTCGGATGATTCCAGGCTCGGGATCCTTGTCCTTCCTTGGTGTCCTTTGCAGGAGGAGGATCCTGTGTAGCCTTGGTTCCTTTGGGCACCCATTTGTAAGAGCTGTTAGCTCCATGCTTCTTAGCATTACAGGTGGACATGGAGTGTCCTTTCCTGTTGCAGTAGTTACAGAAGCTAAAAGGTGAGGAGCTATGACTGGTGGCTTTATGGAAGAACTTTAAGTAAGGCTTTACTTTTGGTTCTTCCCATTTTTTCTTTCTAGGGGTATATCCCAAGCCAGTTCTATCCCTATATGCCCTTTGGTTCATTAAGAGTATATTTAGCATTTCTGAACCATTGGTAAATTTCTGCAGGGCATTTTGCAGCTTATTATTTTCTTCTGAGATTTTGCTGCAATTTGGACAGCTCTCAGGTATTGGGGTGTTGGGTTCCGTTTGGGGAGAACCCTGTCCATCCACCATTGGAAATCTTCTAGCTTCCGCTAGTTCCTCACTAAGTGAGTCCACCTTGGACTCAAGTGATTCCTTTTTGGTTTTCAGGAATTTATAGGCTTTACATAGTTTAGAGAATTCTTCATGAATCTCATTGTAAGCCTCTTGTAGTTCAGGAAGAGTTACCTCATGTTCTTCGTTGGTGAGGTCAGGATCTGAAGATGCTTCCTCATCCTCTTCTCTAGCTACCAGGCAGAGGTTGGCAACTTCTTCATCATCACTTGCTTCCTCATCTGAGCTATTTACCCAAATGGAGGAAACAAGAGCTTTTCTTTTATCCTTGCCTTTAGACCTCTGCAGGCTGGGACATTCAGCCTTGAAGTGACCAGGCTTATTGCATTCAAAACACACAGGGACCTTCTCTTTCTTGTATCCCTTCTTCTGGCTGGAATCACCTTTCTGATAGCCTTCCTTCTTTCTGAGGAATTTCCTGAACTTCCTCACCATCATAGCCATCTCCTCATCGTCCATCTCATCGTCGTCATCCTCATCATTGTCATTGATTTCTTTGCTGGGAGCAACGAGAGCAAGGTTCTTACTCTTGGATGAGGTTTGAGGAGCTCTCATAGCCAGCAAGGTAGGCTCATATTCAGCAAGGGAGCCAAAGAGAGCGGTGACGGAGCTGGTTGATTCTCCTTGCACTTCTTGCAGAATAGTTACTTTGGTGATCCAGTCACCCCTCAAGATCTTCAGAATCTTGCTCACTTGCTCTCTTTCAGGGATATCCTTACCAAGCGAGGCTAGATTGTTGATGAGATGGGTGAATCTGAGCTCTAGATCTCTGATGGGCTCGGTGAGGCTTAGCATGGCGAATTTGTGAAATTCTTCCACCAGCATCTCAACACGTCTTGCTTTTACTCCCCTGGTTCCGGAGTGTGCAGCCTCAAGAGCCTCCCACATATCTTTTGCATTTTTGTGGTGGCTGATCCTGTGAAACTCTTTGTAGCTGAGAGCACACTGGATGTAGTGCATAGCCCTATGGTTGAGTTGGACTAGAGCATAGTCCTCAGGAGTGTATCTGGCTTTCACCTTAGCAAATCCATCCTCATCTAAGGGAATTTGATCCCCATGTTCGATCACGTCCCATAGTCTGATATCGCTTGACTTGATATAAGTTTCCATTCTGAACTTCCAGAATGGATAGTTGTGCCCATCGAAGCCTGAGGGCTTGTTGGGTTGTACAGCAACATCTGGCAGAGAATAATCCGTATCCATTAATTAGATCTTTGCTTTCTGCGATTCGTTGGAATCGAATAAGAAAGACCTGCTCTGATACCAAATGTAAGTAATGGATACACAAGAGGGGGGGTGAATTGTGTTTCAAAAATTAAATGCTCAAATAAAATAACACACGAGTTATACTGGTTCGGTCTACCTGACCTACGTCCAGTTCCTCAACCTCCCAGGTCGAGTTCCACTAAATCTCAGGTTTTAAATCGGGTTCACCTGAAAACCTTACAACCGCAAGTTTTCACGGGCTCACTTGCAACCTTACAACAAGTTTCACTTAGGCTCACTTGTAACCTTTCTAACTAACTCCCCCTTACACCAAGCAAGGGGTTTACCTTTTCACTTAAAGGATTTTTGACTAAGTTCTCTTAAAGAACAGATTGTGATACACACTTAAGTACAATAAATGCTCTTATGACAAGAAGAGACTTAACAACAAGAGTACAGAATAAGTAGGTGAGAGTAAACTCTTGATGTGTTAAATGCTCTTCGCTTTTCTGGGCAGCTTTGAATGCTTGAGAATGTTCTTCGTTTTCTTGCTCTGACTTTACTCAAGAATATTCAAAAATTCGATACTTCATAAATGAAGTTGAGTTCTCTTATATAGTCTTCAAGCATTCTGAGCTCTTGGTAGGTGGGCTAGCCGTTTGAATATGTCTGTTTTTCCCTTGTTACCGTTTGCCCATTTAATGCTTCATCAATGCATAGCAGGGTTGACTTGCTTTATCTCTGAAAAGTAGCCCTGACACCTCTGCTCTGACAAAAGCATTCTGATTTCTGAGTATGTGATGTTTACTCTTGCACTCTTGCTGACGGATGATCATCATTCATCCGCAAGTGATAATCTTGCTCTGCAAGTGTTAAGCTCTGAGTCCCAATGTCAAGAGTCTTTCCATCCGGAAGCTCATTTGCATCCGGAAGCGTGACCATGTTCTGCACATACTGGTTAGTCCAACATAGCAATATATATATAAGAATTATATATGCTGTGGGAAGCTTGTTTGCTATGGGGAGTAGTTTACTTAGACTTTGTTCTGATTTGGTCTATGATGTATCCGGAAGCATTTTTACATCCGGAAGTAAAATCACTATGACTCGCTCTTGCTTAGTCTATTTCATTCCACCACTCAGCGCTAGTCACTGAGCTATCGGAAGCACTTTTACTTGACGTGGTGAATTCACTGACGCTTAGGGTGAAATCTATTCTATCAGTCTGCGCCAGTCAAGATCTAACAGGAAGCAACTTCACTTGATGTTGCATTTTCACTTACGCTCGGGGTTATATCTAGTTTATCAACCTGCGCCAGTCTAAATCTAATAGGAAGTGCTTTCATTTGGCGAAGTAGACTCACTGACGCTTGGGGTAATATCTATTTTGTCGCTCTGCGCCAGTCTAAGTCTAACAGGAAGCAAATTCGCTTCCGATTGAAACATAGCTTAGTCTTAAGGTTTGTGTACCTAATGTTCATGGACTAAGTTAAATCCCTATTGATTTACTTGCTGACGCTGGGGGATGAAAGCATTCATCCGCGTGCGCAAGTCCTAATCTATCCGAAAGTAAAACCTCATCCGGAAGTGCTCTTACTTGGGATCCTATGTTAATCCTATTGCTTCCTAGGCACTTGGTCTAATCCTTTATATTTTAGTCTTCATCAAAACTTAAGATTCTAACATTCTCCCCCTTTTTGATGATGACAAACTTAGTTTTATCGATTAAGTTCATATGAAAGGATTAGCTGAAGAATAAAAGCAATAGTTAAGAACAAGTAACTTAGACAAATATTATTGATAAGCATAAGTTACAAGTCAGAGCATATAATCAGATAACATTTACAGGTAAAGCGCATATATTAGGCAGATATGAAAGTATGCATGAAGAAGGAAACATTCCTAAGTACACAAAATAAAATTGGGGCTGTGGTTTTTGTGGGTCTGGGGTTTTAGGGTTTTTGTTTCTTCTTCCTCTCCCTCACGCTGAAGCTCTTTTTCATCAAGGAACTCCCAGGATAGCAAGGCTAGTGGTCAATGCATCTCTCCCCCTTTTGGCATCATCAAAGAGGGCTTTTCGTATTTGATCGCCGTAGCCTCCTCCTTAGGGATGGACTTCCTCTTCTTATCAAGCTTCTCTTGCTTAGAACCCACTAACAGTTCTGCCATTCTACCAGAAGTTTCAGGCTGACCTTGAATATTTTCATCCTGCCCTAGTGCAATTTGCCCAGAGACTTCATGGTGTTTTTCACGATACCCAGATTTTCCAGAATGTTGATGACTTGATTTCCCAGATTTGGACTTGTGTTTCTTAGATGAGGAGGGTTTCCTTGAAACTGGGTTTGTTTCAGAGGGTTTGGCCATTTTTGTGGGGTTGATGAAAAGTTTATATGAAGAGGATGAAGAACATAGATGAAGATGAAGAATGTATGCAAGAATTTGTACTTGAAGATGAAAAGTGAAGTGAAAAGAGATGTCCTTTTTATAGGTAAAGTCACTAAGGGCAAAAAGGTCATGCTTCTTCACATTATCACACATTGGGTAGCGTAAACACTTAAGTTGGAGCGATATACCTGATGACACGTGTCGCTTTATATTGTCCGAGAAGTCGAAACGTCTCATTTGGAAGTTGAAGCGTTTTCTGAAGTGACATGTCTTTTTGGACTTGTGCTGGCGCTCTCTTGGTTTGATCATCCAGTGCCAGTGAGTGATCATCCGGAAGTGGTTTTGCTTCCGGTTGCACTTACTTAAGATTTAACATTGAACACCTGCAAAAACATATATTGGCACTCCGATGCCCAAGTCAGTATTGTTGTAAGTGATAAATAATCAAGTAAAAAAAAATTACACTTCATTTGGGTTTACCATTCCCAAATCACCTCTAATGAAAATAAACTGGTCAGTCCCCAGAGGCTTAGTGAAGATGTCCGCAAGCTGTTGTTGTGTGGGAACAAACTGCACCTTGACATCCTTCTTTTGAACATGGTCTCTGATGAAGTGATGTCGGACGTCAATGTGCTTAGTCCTTGTGTGCTGAACTGGATTCTTGGCGAGGCTAATTGTGCTTGTGTTATCACAGAGGATGGGTGCCTCAGGGAACTCCAAGCCAAGATCTCTCAACTGGTTTTTCAGCCATAGCACTTGTGCACAACAACTTGCAGCAGCAATGTATTCTGCCTCAGTGGATGACAAGGACACGCAGGTTTGCTTCTTGCTGGCCCAAGACACCAGACAACCACCAAGAAAGGCGCATTGTCCACTGGTGCTCTTTCTATCTGTTTTATAACCTGCATGGTCAGAGTCAGAATAAGCCCACAAGAACTCTTGGTTACCTCTAGGATACCAAAGACCAAGTTCTTGTGTTCCCTCAAGGTATCTCAGAATGCGTTTGACACATGTTAAGTGTGATTCCTTGGGGTTGGCTTGAAACCTAGCGCACATGCCTACACTAAATTGAATATCAGGCCTGCTGGCTGTTAGGTATAAGAGGGAACCTATCATTCCCCTATACATGGGCAGGCTGACAGATTTACCCTTTGCGTCAGCGTCAAGTGCGGCAGTGGTGCTCATAGGAGTGTCATACTCCTTGCATTCATCCATCCCAAACTTTTTGAGTAGTTCTCTGCAGTATTTGGTTTGGGAGATGAAGATTCCATTCTTCTTTTGTTTGATCTGCAGGCCTAGGAAGAACGTTAGTTCTCCCATCATTGACATCTCAAATTCACCCTGCATAGTCTTAGAAAAATCTTCACAAAGTTTCTCGTTAGTTGCCCCAAATATAATATCATCAACATAAATTTGGACAATTAGCATATCTCTATCTTTGTGAAGGATAAACAGTGTATTATCTAATTTGCCCCTTGAGAAACCCTTGCCCAGCAAAAAGCTGCTGAGTCTCTCATACCAAGCTCGAGGAGCTTGTTTCAGGCCATATAAAGCTTTCTTTAATCTATACACATGTTTGGGGTGCTTATGGTCCTCAAAGCCAGGAGGTTGTTCTACATATACCTCTTCTTTAATATAACCATTAAGAAATGCACTCTTTACATCCATTTGATATAATCTAAAACCTTTCATGGATGCAAAGGCTAGAAGAATCCTTATTGCTTCAAGTCTAGCGACTGGAGCAAAAGTTTCTTCATAGTCAATGCCTTCTTCTTGGTTGTATCCTTTGGCTACTAGTCTGGCTTTGTTTCTGGTGATTTGACCTGTCTCATCCAGTTTGTTCTTGAAGACCCACTTGGTCCCTACTATGGATTGATGAGACGGCCTTGGGACTAGTTCCCACACTTGACTAATCACAGCTCCACACCTTTTAGCCTCTGTAACTATTGTAACAGGAAGAGACACTCCACGTCCACCTGTAATGCTAAGAAGCATGGAGCAAACAGTTCCTATAAATGGGTTCCAAAAGGAACCCAGGCTACAAAGGATCCTCCCCCAAGAAAAGAAACTAAGGGAGGACAAGGATCCAGAGCCTGGAAACAATCTATAGGTAAAGCCCAAGAGCCTAGAGTCAACACTAGGCCAGAGGCACAGATTAATAGTAAGCCCAAGGTCAAAACTAACACTGGACCAAGGGCTCTGGGAACTAATGACAGAGGACCCAAGAAAGGTTGGGTACCTAAGTCTGCTTGATTCTTTCAGGTGTGTCTCAAGGCATCCAAAAATAGGAAATGGTATATTCACAGCGGATGCTCGAGACATATGACTGGAGACAGAGATAAATTCAAATCCTTGGTGATCAAAGACGGAGCCACAGTTACCTTTGGAGGAAATCAAAGTGGAAAGATCACCGGAGTTGGAGAAGTTGGGCCAGTGAAAGACGTCTATCTGGTGGATGGTCTCTGTCACAACCTGCTGAGCGTGAGCCAGAGCACTGACAAAGGAAACTGGGTAATATTTGATTCACATGAGTGCATAATAGTAGATAAGCAGGACTTGAATTTAGATAAGGCCAACCTAAAATGCAAACTTAAGGCAAACAGAAATGGAAACCTATATACTCTAGATTTATGTCAACAATTGGAAGAAAAATGCTTCATATCTAGTGATGAGAATAGTTGGCTTTGGCATAAAAGGCTAGCACATGTTAATTTTACTCAACTTGACATGTTGATTAAGAAAGAGCTAGCTATATGTATTCTATCTTTTAAAGTTAAGCATGATTATATCTGTGAATCCTGCCAACGAGGGAAGCAAACAAAGTCCTCGTTTAAGACCAAGAAGAAAGTCTCCACCAGCAGGCCCTTGGAACTAATCCACATGGATTTGGTTGGACCAGCGAGAGTGAAGAGCTTGGGTGGAAACCTGTATGCTCTAGTGGTGGTGGATGACTATTCAAGGTTCACTTGGACAATGTTTCTTGCCTTTAAGCAAGATGCTTTTGATGCCTTTGTTGTCCTGGCTAAGAAAGTGCAGAATGAGAGAGACCTCAAAATCACAGCCATAAGGACAAACCATGGAGGAGAATTTGAAAACCACAACTTCTTTGAGCTGTGTGAGCAAAATGGTATTGATCATAACTTCTCAGCTCCTAGAACTCCTCAGCAAAATGGAGTAGTCGAGAGGAAGAACAGGGTTCTGACTGAGATGGCCAGGAGCATGCTCAATGAGAAAGAGGTTTCTCAAGTGTTCTAGGCGGACGCTATGAGCACTGCTTGCTACATCTCTAACAGAGCCTATGTTCGCAAGGGCTTGGACAAGACCCCCTATGAGCTGTACAAAGGCAGGAAGCCCAACATCAGTCACCTCAGAATCTTTGGATCAAAATGCTATGTGCATAACAATGGAAAGGTAAATCTGGGTAAGTTTGATCCAAAAGCTGATATAGGTGTATTCATAGGGTATTCCCTTAGGAGTAAGGCTTACAGAGTATACAACATGAGGACTAGAACTGTAGAAGAATCTATCCATGTTGTATTTGATGAAACTCCTACATGGGAACAATCCACAGAAGATGATGGGATACTAAGCCTCCCAAAACCATCATCATCTTCTCCACCAAAAGAAACACCAGCAAGCAATCTCAAAGAAGAAGATGAACCCAGTGATGAGCCTATAGTGCAGACAATGCTTGATGAGGCATAGTTGCCAACAGCTAGGAGACATCACAGGGATCATCCTCTTGATCAAGTGCTTGGTGATGTTTCTTCTGGTGTCAGAACCAGAAGGCAGGTTCAAAATGAAGTTGAGTTTGGAGCCTTCCTATCTCAGATTGAACCAACATCAGTTGAACAAGCTCTTGAGGACTGCGACTGGATTATTGCCATGCAGGAAGAGCTAAACCAGTTCGAAAGGAGCCAAGTTTGGGAACTAGTCCCAAGGCCGTCTCATCAATCCATAGTTGGGACCAAGTGGGTCTTCAAAAACAAACTGGATGAGACAGGTCAAATAACAAGGAACAAAGCCAAATTGGTAGCCAAAGGGTATAACCAAGAAGAAGGCATAGACTATGAAGAAACTTTTGCTCCAGTCGCTAGACTCGAAGCAATAAGGATTCTTCTAGCCTTTGCATCCATGAAAGGCTTTAGATTATACCAAATAGATGTAAAGAGTGCATTTCTTAATGGTTACATCAAAGAAGAGGTTTATGTAGAACAACCTCCTGGCTTTGAGGATCACAAGCATCCTAAACATGTGTATAGGCTAAAGAAAGCTTTGTATGGCCTGAAACAAGCTCCTCGAGCTTGGTATGAGAGACTCAGCAGCTTCTTGCTGGGAAAGGGTTTTTCAAGAGGCAAATTAGATAATACACTGTTTATTATGCACAAAGATAGAAACATGCTAATTGTCCAAATTTATGTTGATGATATTATTTTTGGGGCAACTAATGAAAAACTTTGTGAAGAATTTTCTAAGACTATGCAGGGCGAGTTTGAAATGTCAATGATGGGAGAACTAACATTCTTCCTAGGCCTTCAAATTAAACAAAAGAATAATGACATCTTCATCTCCCAAACTAAGTACTGCAGAGAGCTACTCAAGAAGTTTGGGATGGATGAGTGCAAGGAGTATGACACTCCCATGAGTACCACTGTCGCACTCGATGCTGACGCAAAGGGTAAATCTGTCAGCCTGCCCATGTACAGGGGAATGATAGGTTCCCTGCTATACTTAACAGCAAGCAGGCCAGACATCCAATTTAGTGTAGGCATGTGTGCTAGGTTTCAAGCCAACCCCAAGGAGTCACATCTAACATGTGTTAAACGTATTCTAAGATACCTTGAGGGAACACAAGAGCTTGGTCTTTGGTATCCCAGAGGTAACCAAAAGTTCTTGTGGGCTTACTCTGACTCTGACCATGCAAGTTATAAAACTGAAAGAAAGAGCACCAGTGGTCAATGCGCCTTCATTGGTGGTTGTCTGGTCTCTTGGGCTAGCAAGAAGCAAACCTGCGTGTCCTTATCATCCACAGAGGCAGAGTACATTGCTGCTGCAAGCTGTTGTGCCCAAGTGCTGTGGCTGAAGAACCAACTAAGAGATCTTGGCTTGGAATTTCCTGAGGCTCCCATCCTTTGTGACAACACAAGCATCATCAGCCTCGCCAAGAATCCAGTTCAGCACACGAGGACAAAGCACATTGAAGTCAGACATCACTTCATCAGAGACCATGTTCAAAAGAAAGATGTCAAAGTGCAATTTGTCCCCAAACAGCATCAGCTTGCTGATATTTTCACCAAGCCTCTGGGGGCTGATCAATTTACATTCATAAGAGGTGATTTGGGAATGGTAAACCCAAATGAAGTTTAATTCTTCAAAATAAATCTATACTTATTTAATTTTAAAATCTGCAAGTATACTAACTTAGGCATCGGAGTGCCAATCTTTAGTTTTGCAGGTCACAATGTTAAATCTTAAGTGAGTCCAACTGGAAGCAAAACCACTTTCGGATACTCTTTTGCTGGTGTAACATCCCAGCACCTCGCTCTCGAAATTGTCCGCTTTGGGGAATCCTCACCCCTCACGGCTTTAAAACACGTCGAGAGGGGGAGGTATCCAGGCCTATATATAGCACCTTTCGTTCTCCTCCCCAGCCGATGTGGGACTTTACAATCCACCCCCCTTAGGGCCCAGCGCCCTCGCTGGCACATCGACCCGAGCCTGGCTCTGATACCATCTGTAACATCCCAGCGCCTCGCTCTCGAAATTGTCCGCTTTGGAGAATCCTCACCCCTCACGGCTTTAAAACGCGTCAAGAGGGGGAGGTATCCAGGCCTATATATAGCACCTTTCGTTCTCCTCCCCAGCCGATGTGGGACTTTACAATCCACCCCCTTGGGGCCCAGCGCCCTCGCTGGCACACCGACCCAAGCCTGGCTCTGATACCATCTGTAACATCCCAGCGCCTCGCTCTCGAAATTGTCCGCTTTGGGGAATCCTCACCCCTCACGGGTTTAAAGCGCGTCGAGAGGGGGAGGTATCCAGGCCTATATATAGCACCTTTCGTTCTCTTCCCCAGCCGATGTGGGACTTTACAATCCACCCCCTTGGGGCCCAGCACCCTCGCTGGCACACCGACCTGAGCTTGGCTCTGATACCATCTGTAACATCCCAGCGCCTCGCTCTCAAAATTGTCCGCTTTGGGGAATCCTCACCCCTCACGGCTTTAAAACGCGTCAAGAGGGGGAGGTATCCAGGCCTATATATAGCACCTTTCGTTCTCCTCCCCAGCCGATGTGGGACTTTACAATCCACCCCCTTGGGGCCCAGCGCCCAAGCTGGCACACCGACCCGAGCCTGGCTCTGATACCATCTGTAACATCCCAGCGCCTCGCTCTCGAAACTGTCCGCTTTGGGGAATCCTCACCTCTCACGGCTTTAAAACGCGTCGAGAGGGGGAGGTATCCAGGCCTATATATAGAACCTTTCGTTCTCCTCCCCAGCCGATGTGGGACTTTACAGCTGGCGCTGGATGACAACTCAATGTGACCTAGAGCGCCACTCCAACAGGAAGCAAAGCCACTTCCGGATGCTCTTCTACTGGCGCTGAGTGTTGAACTAAGTGAGCGAGAGCGCCAGTACCTGAACAAAGGGACACGTCACTTCAGAAAACGTTTCATCTTCTCACACCAAAGGTTATATCTCTTCTGACACTTCACAGAGCCACGTGTCACAAAGGTGCGACGTTTCAATTTGAATGTTTACGTTTTCCCATAAACCATCGCATGCTTTCATGAAGAGTCATTATGAGAATTGTATCCGCTGTAACGTTGGCTATAAATAGGTGACCATTTTTCACTTTTACTTTTTACTTACACAAATTTCTTACTCCCAAACTCTCTGCATACATTCATACTCTCTTCATCTTCTTCATCGTTTTTCTTCGCATTTCATCTCATACAAACATTTCACCCGCACAAAAATGGCCGGATCACATGAGACAAACCCCAACCCTGAAACCACTTCCAAGAAATCCAAATCGAAATCTGGGCAGCAAAAACGTTCTGAGAAATCTGGGCAACCCCAAGAACAGCATGAACATTCTGGGGATTCTGGGCAACTGCGAAGAAGCAAGCAAAAGAAGGGAAAGAGGGTTCAATTTAGCGAAGAGCCCTCTTCCAAGAGGCAAAGAATGGAGGAGGACGATCCTCTCGTGTACAGAGATGGGCCTTTGGAGGCCGTCTCCTCTAAGTTCGAAACCATCAAACCCTATTTCAACACTGGAATGTTCTTAGATTTAAACAAGATCGATGAACTAGGGTTTCCTCACCTGAGGCCATTTCTGGAAAAGTACATGCCCTGGCTGGGGATCAACCTGTTAGAATCTTAAGTTTTGATGAAGACTAAAATATAGAGGATTAAACCAAGTTCCTAGGAAGCAATAGGATAACATAGGATCCCAAGTAAGAGTGCTTCCGGGTGAAGATCTACTTCCGGATAGATTAGGACTTGCGCATGCGGATGAATGTTTTCATCCCCCAGCATCAGCAAGTAAATCACTGGGAAATAACTTAGTCCATGAGAATTAGGTACACAAAACCTTAAGACTAAGCTATGTTTCAATCGGAAGTGAGTTTGCTTCCTGTTAGACTTAGACTGGCGCAGAGCGATAGAATAGATATTACTCCAAGCGACAGTGAGTCTACTTCCCCAAGTGAAAGCGCTTCCTGTTAGAATTAGACTGGCGCAGAGCGACAGAATAGATATTACCCCAAGCGTCAGTGAGTCTACTTCCCCAAGTGAAAGCGCTTCCTGTTAGACTTAGACTGGCGCAGAGCAATAGAATAGTTATTACCCCAAGCGTCAGTAAGTCTACTTCGCCAAGTGAAAGCACTTCCTATTAGATTTAGACTGGCGCAGGTTGATAGACTAGATATAACCCCGAGCGTCAGCGGAAATGCAACATCAAGTAAAGTTGCTTCCTGTTAGATCTTGACTGGCGCAGACTGATAGAATAGATTTCACCCTAAGCGTCAGTGAATTCACCACGTCAAGTAAAAGTGCTTCCGATAGCTCAGTGACTAGCGCTGAGTGGTGGAATGAAATAGACTAAGCGAGAGCAAGTCATGGTGAACTAAATCCCTCATCAAGTGAATTTACTTCCGGATGTAGAAGTGCTTCCGGATACTTCTTAGATTTAGGGATCACCCACTGCATGAGACTATATGATCATATTGCTAAACTAACGTTCAAGTGCAGCACACTCAGAAAGGTTGCTTCCGGATGAGAAGTTGCTTCCGCAAGCAATCAGAATGTCTGAACGTTCAAAGAGATGCAGTGTCAGAATGCTTTTGTCAGAGCAGAGGTGTCAGGACTACTTTTCAGAGATAAAGCAAGTCAACCCTGCTAAACATTAATGAAGATGCACTTCTCAACGGTAACATAGGATTAACGGCTTTATTCAAACGTTCATATTCAACCTGCCACAGAAGCCTATGAAGCCGAGTATAAAAGAGACATTCATTCAGAAGAGAAGACATGAAAGAAAAAGAGAGAACAGAACAAAGTATCTGATATATCATACTCTTCATTCTACACATCTTCTACTACTCTCAGATCCAGATTTGTGATATTTTTCAGAGAGTAATTTTATTGTACTTAAGTGAGTAACATCATCCACTCTTAGAGAGAGTTAGTTTTGAGCTTAAGTGTTTAGCACAATCAGTTCATAGAGTGAACATAGTGTAAACTTACAATTTGTAAGGGGGAGCATTTAGAGGTTGTCTAAATCTCCATAGGTTGCAAGTTAGCCCGTAAAACTTGCATTTGTAAGGTTTGCAGGTGAACCCGGTGTAAAACCTGTGGGTTGTTAGGTGAACCCGTGCTCGTAAAACCTAAAGTGTAAAGGCTTCTCTTGTGCCCGGTTTAAACAAGAATAGTGGATTGAAAATCTCAGGTGGAGCCTGGGGACTGGATGTAGGTCTGGGTGACCGAACCAGGATAAATTTATGTGTGCATAAATTTACATTCAAACATTCTATTTTGCATCACATAACATACTGACTTGTGCATATCACTACTTCGTAAATATTATCACCAAGCACAAGCAGTCTTTCGAAAACAAGATTCAAAAGATTTAATTTATTCCCTCACCCAATTCACCCCCCCCTCTTGGGTGACAGCCACGTTTATCATTTGGTATCAGAGCAAGGTCACTTGTTTAAAGGATCCAACGATCTCAAGTGCAAAGACCTAGGCTGATTTGGGTTACAAAATGTGTTTTGAAGGTTTTGATCATACAATCCCACCCGTGTTAGAAAATGCTGATTTTTACTTATGGAAGGGAAGGATGAAAAGTTTTATACTATCCACTGATTTCAAAATGTGGGATGTTTTTGAAAAGGACTCTGATTTCAAACCAAAAGTAAATTGGACAGAAGAGGACAAAAGCTTATTTTACTTAAACCTTAGAGCAATGCAAATTTTGCACAAAAGTTTATCTGACAATGATTACCAGAAAATTAAACATTGCTCTAGGGCTATAGATATTTGGAACACTCTTGATACTATGTATGCTTCTAACCAATTTCTTGATGTTAAGGCTGTCCAAAGCTCACTATGTGCTCCTTGTGAATCCACCGTTGATGAGCTACTGGATGGTGATGTAGTAGAAGCTAGTATCAGCAAAGAGAGAGTGGATCTCCGCCTAGAAGATTCAGAAGCTGAAGAAAATGAGGTACCTAAACTTGAAACTTCTGAATTGCAAGATATGTATAATGAGCTACATGTTGAATTCTGTAAACTTGCAAAAGAAATTCTAGGCTTAAGAAAAAGGAATAGGGAACTTGAGGAACTTATTCCTTCTTCTACAACCAAGGAGTCCAAAGTCCCACTCATAAAAGAAGATTTTTCGAAAGACCCTGAAATTTCAAAAGTTAATAAACATAGAGTCTTTGAAAAGAAAACTGACCACCATAATAGTGATAAGAAATCTGATTCTGAACATCATCCCATTATCTGTCATTATTGTGGTAGAACTGGTCATATTTCTCACACATGCAATTTTAAGAGAAATTTAAATGTGAGAAATAAATATATATGGATCCCCAAAGGACAAGTAAGGTCCAGCGCTAACTATGTAGGACCCAAGTACAAATGGGTACCAAAACTCCCTTCTAGTGCCTTACCTGTGCAGGAAAGATCAAGAGTTCCTCTTGTCCCAAAGAAGAGAACTCGTGGTGATGTCACTACTGCAACTACCTGGTTCAATCATAAGAAGCAGTGCGCTACCACAAGGAACAAAGACCTTGTCTCAGGGATAAGCTATCACAGAGTTCCATTCAACTATCCTGAGAAGGACAAAAGAGAGAGGATGTCTCAACTCACATGGAGAAAACCTGCGAATCCTGTCTCTCCTAAGAAAGTGCTTCAGGCCAAGGATAAGTATAAAATATCTCCTTGGGTAAGCAAGGGATTATTTAAGGTTGAAGCATGCAACAGTAAAATCTCCTATGCAAATGTAAGATGGACTTATTGAGATTTTACATTAAGCATCATAAGCATGAACATGATATGGCTTATAAGATATTTCACACAATGTTCATACTCTACATGCTATCTATGACTATCATTATCAGAAGCCATGTGCATATAGTCATAGTTGATTCGCAATGCTATATTCATAGTGAATAATTCTTAAGTGCATAAGAATCACATACTTCCTACAAACTGACCAGTCAGATCCAAGTTTGGAGACTGAAAAATGGGAAAGAGAAATCATTTGCTATTTTGTAGGAAAGAAGGTACGAAGGAACAACAATTTTCATGATCATACCTGATCAGAGCAATGTATCAAATCTGAATGAGTTGTTGTTCATACTGGGCTCCGAGAGCTACTGCTCCTGAAATTGAGAAGATCAAACAAACTCTACTTGACGCAAATATGGCTTTAGTTATGAAAGCTTGATCGCTGTGGATGCACAAGAGAGAACATCAACGAGTCACTCAAAGTTAAATCTTAAGTAAGTACCATCGGAAGCAAAACTACTTCCGGATGCTCTCGTGCTGACGCTGAATGACTACTCAAGGCAACCAGGAGCGTCTGTCCAACCGGAAGCAAAATCACTTCCGAATACTCTTTTGCTAGCGCTGGATGATAATTCAATATGATCAAGAGCGCCAGTGTCAGATCAAGGGACACATCACTTCAGAAAACGTTTCAACTTCCTCTATGAAACGCTGTGCCTTCTCTGAAGCAACACGTGTCATCAGGTGTGTCGTTCCAACTTAAAAACTTACGTTACCCAATGTGTGAAAATTTGAAAGAGTATGCTCATTCTATCCTCAGAAGTTTTACCTATAAATAGAAGTCATTTTCCATTTTCACTTTTTACTACATCTTTTTCACTCGCATCATTTTCTCTGAAAAGTCTTTTCATCTTCTCCATTGTGTTCTTTATTTTTCACACTTCTTGCATTTCATCTTTATTTACACAACATTCATACAAAAAAATGGCCGGTACGAATGAATCCAACCCAGTCATCCAGAAAACCTCTTCTTCCAAGAAACATAAATCGAAATCTGGGAAATCCACTCACAAGCATTCTGGTAAATCTGGGCACCATGAAGAACAACATGAAGAACTTCATGAACGCCAAGAAGGTTCTGGGCAATCACGAGGACAGGGTGAAGACGTTCAGGGTCAGCCTGAAACCTCTGGTAGAATAGAACAGGCAGTGGGTTCTGAACAAGAGCGAGATGCTCAGGGAAAGGGAAAGAAGAAGAAGGTTCATTTTTCTGAGGAGCCTTCCTCCAAGAGGCAGAGGGTTGAGGAAGAAGATGATCTCACAGTTTATAGAGATGGGGCTCTGGAGAGTGTATCCGCCAAATTTGAGACATCCATTCCCATCTTCAACCATGGCCTGTTCATCAATCTGGACAAGTTGAATGAACTAGGGTTTGCTCATTTACGCCCTTACTTGGAAAAGTATATGCCTTGGCTGGGCATCAACCAGGACTACAACGTCAACGTCCTGCGAGTCTTTTGCCAATCCCTCTCTGGCAGAGCTAAGTACAGGAAGGTGGATGGGAAAGAGCAAGTCCACAAACTCTCCTTCACTGCCACTGTAAGAGGAAGAACCTTCAGGTTCACTTGGAGAACCTTGAATGAGATGATGGGAATCACAGAAGAGGATATGAATCAATGGATCTACCCTGAGTCTCACAAGTACAGCAAGGAGGAACTCGAGGAGTTGTATGGCACCAACAGCAAAAAGGTGTCCAAGATGTCTGATTCTAACAGGCTCTTGTACTACATCTACTCCCGGATAATGACTCATAAGGGAGGCAACTTCAACGAGTTCACACTGCTGGACAACCCTTGGTTCCCTAGACTCCTCTCGCTCAAGCCTTTCAACCCTGGGCAGTTGATATGCCTAGAGCTTCAGCGCTGGTTAAGCAATGACAAGTCAGGTTATCTTCCCTATCCCACCATCATTGCCTTCCTTCTTGAGAAGCATCTGATCAAGGCTACATCTGCTGTGGAAGAAGAGAATGTCCAGTGTAGGCCTGTGGGAGCAACCAATGTGGCAAGGATGGGGATCAAGTATTTCAAGCCTCCTAAGCCCACTCGCTCACGCTCACAAGCCAGTAGTGCTTCTGGTACTTCAGCTCCCTCTGCATCTGGAGCAGGAGATCAGGAAGTTGACTCACATGCTGGGCCAAGCCGTAGTGCAAGGGTTCCAGCTTCTGTTAGGGCCTTTGCCGAGGACATAAAGGAAGAGCTTCTGTTGAGACTGACTGATTCCTTGGTGGGTCCTCTCCGTGTTGAATGTGAAGCTGGCTTCCACCACCAAGGGGAGCGAACCCAACGGCTTGAGGACAGAATAGGACAACTCGAGAATCACCTTGCCAGGGTGGATGCAAAATTAGACCTCATTCTCCAGCACCTACAAATTCCCCAACCTTCATCACAAGGTAACTTACCACCTCCTCCTCCTCCTCCTCAAAACCCTCCTCCTCCTAACCACCCTCAACTACCACCTCCTCCTCCGCCCAACACTCAACAACCTCAGCCTCCACCACAAAATGACCAACAAGCCCTACCATCACCCAACAATGACCAACAATCCCAACCTTCACCTACCCATGACCACCAAACCCAAGACTCACCTCACAACTCTCCACGCCATTCTCCTAGAAACTTCTCATCCTCACCTTCCTCATCCTCATCCTCACCCATTCCCACACGACCAGGTGCCCCTACACGCTCTCCACTCCGCTTCTCCAACCCTACCCATCAAAGCCCTAGACGCATAGGATCTGAAACAGCCATTCACCCCCTCAGCCAACCATACGGCGAATATCCCCGCCTTCAACCACTCTCCGATGACCATTTACCCTTTACCCCTGACTCCGCCAACTACAAAGAATACTCCTCCACTCATCCTTATGGGGATATCCTTGTCACCACCAGCTGCTTCCCCGACCCTCCTCAAACTCCTGAACACCTATCTTCTCCCACATCCTCCACCTCTACCCTCTCACCCTCCCCTCCCAAGAAATTTGGTCCTGAACCACCTCCATCCTCCTCCACATCCACTCCATCCCTGGCACTCACCCCTGTTGATGATGACAAAAGGGGGAGAAATGTTATGTCCACTCTTCGTCTAAGCATGGCCACAAGGGATGCCCTCAGCCAGCCATCACTCTGGATTGATGAAGATATCACGGCCGCCCTGCGTCGTGCATATGAGTCTCAGAGGCTGAGTGGTGCAGAGAGCCTTATAAGAGGAGAGGCCGTCCGGTTCATGCAGCAGAAGAAAGCGGCTGAGCAAGGACCACAATGGGATATGGTTGTGTATGGGCAGAATGAACAATCCTCACAATCTGAGTCATCATCGGAGCCTCCTCCAAATAAAACAAGTAGAGAGATGGTTGAGGAGATCATAATGAAGTGGGGACTGAAGAGACCCAACCATCCTCCCATTGTGATAGCCAAGCCTGTTCCTGCATCCTCTGGGCAAGAGTCTGAGGTCCCTTCATCTGAGCAATCTTCTGATCCTCCTCCCTCGTCTGAGCCAGCAGCCAGATTCAGTGCACCCAGAAAGAAGGCCGTTGCTAGGAAACGTGCCAGGAAGTTAATTGCCACCACTGAATCTGATGAGTCTGAGGAAGAGACTCCATCTGACCTACCTGAGCAAGGAACTTCATCTGCTCAGGTTGTGCAAGAAAATCCAGTGGTCCAAGCGGTTCCAATTCTGAAGGAAGTCAAATTGGAAATTGAAGACATGACTCCTGAAGAATTTGAGAAGTATGGATTCACTGACAAGCTATCCTTTGGTCAGATGGCTTGCCTCGATGCTGAAAGAGCAAGTGCCATGCCCACTCCTCCAATTAGCAAAAGCAAAAGGAAGAGCAAAGGGAAAGGGAAACGGAAAGTCCAGGAAGTTGAGGAAGACCCCAACTTCCCTGTATGGAATGTGAGAATCCGGGCTGTCCACTATCCCAATGGAGAGATCTCCTACTTCGATGATGCTACAGGTTTCCCTGGGTATGAAGAAGTGGAGAACATGAAAAGGGCATACGAGGAGTCCATTGAATCAGAAAGGCTCAGGAGGGAAAAAGAGGAAAAAGAGCTTCAAGAGATCATTGCCCAGATAAACCAGAGTGAGCGTGAGGAAAATGAAGAGAGGCAGAAAGAGAGGGAAAAGAAAAAGAGACACAAACTCTAACCCCCAATCCAAATATTTTTGCTGATTTTGTTTTCATGCATATTTTCATTCATACTTAGTGAAATTTATTTGTATACATTCTTTACTTGTATATGTTATTTGATTACATAACTCTGACTTGTAACCTCTGCTTGTCAATAATATTTGTCTGAGTTACTTGTTGTTATCCATTGCTTTTATTCTCTTGATAATCCTTCCTTAGGAACTTAATCGATAAAACTAGGTTTGTCATCATCAAAAAGGGGGAGAATGTTAGAATCTTAAGTTTTGATGAAGACTAAAATATAGAGGATTAAACCAAGTGCCTAGGAAGCAATAGGATAACATAGGATCCCAAGTAAGAGTGCTTCCGGGTGAAGATCTACTTCCGGATAGATTAGGACTTGCGCATGCGGATGAATGTTTTCATCCCCCAGCATCAGCAAGTAAATCACTGGGAAATAACTTAGTCCATGAGAATTAGGTACACAAAACCTTAAGACTAAGCTATGTTTCAATCGGAAGTGAGTTTGCTTCCTGTTAGACTTAGACTGGCGCAGAGCGATAGAATAGATATTACTCCAAGCGACAGTGAGTCTACTTCCCCAAGTGAAAGCGCTTCCTGTTAGAATTAGACTGGCGCAGAGCGACAGAATAGATATTACCCCAAGCGTCAGTGAGTCTACTTCCCCAAGTGAAAGCGCTTCCTGTTAGACTTAGACTGGCGCAGAGCAATAGAATAGTTATTACCCCAAGCGTCAGTAAGTCTACTTCGCCAAGTGAAAGCACTTCCTATTAGATTTAGACTGGCGCAGGTTGATAGACTAGATATAACCCCGAGCGTCAGCGGAAATGCAACATCAAGTAAAGTTGCTTCCTGTTAGATCTTGACTGGCGCAGACTGATAGAATAGATTTCACCCTAAGCGTCAGTGAATTCACCACGTCAAGTAAAAGTGCTTCCGATAGCTCAGTGACTAGCGCTGAGTGGTGGAATGAAATAGACTAAGCGAGAGCAAGTCATGGTGAACTAAATCCCTCATCAAGTGAATTTACTTCCGGATGTAGAAGTGCTTCCGGATACTTCTTAGATTTAGGGATCACCCACTGCATGAGACTATATGATCATATTGCTAAACTAACGTTCAAGTGCAGCACACTCAGAAAGGTTGCTTCCGGATGAGAAGTTGCTTCCGCAAGCAATCAGAATGTCTGAACGTTCAAAGAGATGCAGTGTCAGAATGCTTTTGTCAGAGCAGAGGTGTCAGGACTACTTTTCAGAGATAAAGCAAGTCAACCCTGCTAAACATTAATGAAGATGCACTTCTCAACGGTAACATAGGATTAACGACTTTATTCAAACGTTCATATTCAACCTGCCACAGAAGCCTATGAAGCCGAGTATAAAAGAGACATTCATTCAGAAGAGAAGACATGGAAGAAAAAGAGAGAACAGAACAAAGTATCTGATATATCATACTCTTCATTCTACACATCTTCTACTACTCTCAGATCCAGATTTGTGATATTTTTCAGAGAGTAATTTTATTGTACTTAAGTGAGTAACATCATCCACTCTTAGAGAGAGTTAGTTTTGAGCTTAAGTGTTTAGCACAATCAGTTCATAGAGTGAACATAGTGTAAACTTACAATTTGTAAGGGGGAGCATTTAGAGGTTGTCTAAATCTCCATAGGTTGCAAGTTAGCCCGTAAAACTTGCATTTGTAAGGTTTGCAGGTGAACCCGGTGTAAAACCTGTGGGTTGTTAGGTGAACCCGTGCTCGTAAAACCTAAAGTGTAAAGGCTTCTCTTGTGCCCGGTTTAAACAAGAATAGTGGATTGAAAATCTCAGGTGGAGCCTGGGGACTGGATGTAGGTCTGGGTGACCGAACCAGGATAAATTTATGTGTGCATAAATTTACATTCAAACATTCTATTTTGCATCACATAACATACTGACTTGTGCATATCACTACTTCGTAAATATTATCACCAAGCACAAGCAGTCTTTCGAAAACAAGATTCAAAAGATTTAATTTATTCCCTCACCCAATTCACCCCCCCCTCTTGGGTGACAGCCACGTTTATCACAACCAAGAGTACAACATCAATATCCTGCGAGTGTTCTGCGAGTCCCTCACTGGCAAAGTCAAGCATAAGAAGGTGGATGGGAAGTAACAGATTCGGAGGTTGACCTTCACTGCCACAGTCAGGGGGAGAACCTTCAAGTTCACATGGAAGGACATCAACAGACTGATGGGGATCACTGAGGAAGGGATGAATGAGTGGATATACCCTGAGTCACTCAAGCTCAGCAAGGAGGAACTGGAGAAGGTATATGACACCAAAGGGAAGAAGGTGTCCGGGATGTCAGACTCCAACAGACTGCTATACTACGTCTACTCCCACATGATGACACACAAAGGGGGGAACTTCAACGAGTTCACTCTCTTGGATAACCCCTGGTTCCCCAGACTCCTCTCCCAACAGCCAATCAACCCAGGGCAGTTAATCAGTCTTGAGTTGCACAGATGGTTGGTCAATAACAAGGCTGAAAGTATCCCCTACCCCACCATCATTGCCTTCCTCCTTGAGAAGAACTTGATCAAGGCTACGTCCACTGAGGAAGAGGAGAATGTTAAGTACCTCCCAGTAAGTGCAATTAACATCAGCAAGATGAAGATCCAGTACCTCAAGAAGGCCAAGGCCACTCGATTAAGCTCTCAGGCAGGGAGTGCCTCTCACACCTCCGTCCCCTCTGTATCAGGTGCAGGGGATCAAGAGGTAGACTCCCAACCTGGCCCAAGCAGAGCACCAAGGTTGTCAGTTGCTCAAAGGACGATGATGGCAGAATTGCGAGAAGAACTAATTCAAAGGCTGCCTGAGACCTTGTTGGCCCCTCTTCGTGCTGAGTATGATGGAGCTCTTCAACAGCAAGGACAGAGGATCCAGGGGATCGAGGATCGCCTGGGAAGGGTCGAGGCTAAACTAGACCTCATCATCAACCACTTCCACATCCCCCAAACACAAGGTAACCTACCTCCACCTCCTCCTCCACAAAATCATCAACCACCACCACCTCCACCTCCTTACCACCCTCCTCCTCCTCCCCCTAATCAACCTTTACTTCCACTTCCTCCTCCTCCCAACACTCAACAGCCACAACAAACTACCCCTCAGAACGACCAACAACCTCACACATCACCCAGCACCAACCAACAACATCAACCATCCCCTCAAGGCTCCACTCAAAACTCACCCCAACACTCCCCTCGCCAATCACCCCTTAACCCCAATAACTCCCCATCCCCACAAAATTCCCCTCACCTTTCACCACCCCCAAGTCCCACAGAACCCACCAATTCTCCTTCAAACACCCAATCCATCATCACCCAGCCTATAGAATTTACCTCTCCTAATGACCCCCTTCACACCTACTATCTCAGAGCACAATCCCCTATTCCGTGGAAAGATAAACAATCCCTCGCCTACTCAGCTACTCACCCTTTTGATGGCCTATTCACCCACCCCGACTTCTTTGAAAGAAACACAATCCTCTTCCCCAACCCTCCTAGTTCCCCGGAACACTACACACCTCCATCCTCGCCCGACTCCTCACCCTCCTCTCCATCCACTCAATCCTCCCTGGCCCTCACCCTCCTTGATGATGACAAAAGGGGGAGAGATGCTGCCATCACCCTCCTCCACTCCATGGAAGCAAGGGATGTCCTCAGTCAAACATCCCTCTGGCTCGATGAAGATATCACTGCCGCTCTTCGCCGAGCCATGGATTCTCAACGAATAAGGGGTGCTGAGAATCTAATCAGAGGGGAAGCAGTGAGATTCATGCAACAACAGCGCCTAGATGAGCAAAGAGCTAAGTGGGCTATGGTGCTGTTCAACCAATCTGATGAGCCATCCTCTTCTGTGTCTGAGCCTGAAACAGAGCAGCCTGAACTAGTGCCAGAAGTCTCTTCTGCTGAGCCTCCACCCTCTGTGCCTACCCGGAGTATAGTTGAGGAAATCATGATGAAGTATGGCCTGAAGAAGATCAACCATCCTCCGATTGTAATTGCTAAACAAATTCCTTCTTCTTCTGAGCCAACATCTGATACCCCTCCATCTGAGCCAGTCTCTGCTCCTCCTACTTCAGCAGTTAGGTATAGCGACTCAAGAAAGAAGGTAGTTGCTAGAAGGCGTGCCAACAAAAGTACTACCTCTACTGAGACTGCTGAGAGTGAGCAAGTGATACCATCAGTCCAAGCTGAGATCATACCTGAGAGTCAACCATCTTCTCAAGAGGTGCCTGACATCCCAATTCTGAAGGAAGTCAAGCTAGAAATTGAAGACATGACTCCTGAAGAATTTGAGAGGTATGGATACACGGACAAGATCTCCTTTGGACAGATGGGTTGCCTGGATGCTGAGAGAGCAAGAGCCAAACCTACTCAACCAAAAGGCAAGGGCAAAGGCAAGGGCAAAGGGAAACTAGAGTGCTTCCGGATGTGGATTTACTTCCGGATGGACTAAGACTAGCGCTCTCGGATGAACTTCTCATCCCCCAGCGACAGCAAGTATATCACCAAGTCATAACTCAGTCTAAGAGCATTAGTGGATAAAATCCTTGAGACTAAGTTAGGAAGCTTCCGGATATAGATTTGCTTCCGATTGTATTAAGACTAGCGCTGGCTGTGGGTATGGATAACACTGAGCGCCAGTGACCATAACCCAACGTCCAGTGGATTTACTTCCGAATGCCTAGTGACTAGCGCTGGCTGTTGGTATAGATAACACTGAGCGTCAGTGAGGAAAATGTGAACATAAACCAACGTCCAGTGAAAGTGCTTCCGGATGTGGAATTGCTTCCGGATGGAAAAGAACTCCCTTAGACTAAGTAAACTCCCACTGCATGTGAGTCTGTGCCTTATTGTTAAGACTAACGTTCAAATGCAGTACACTAAGTAAAGTTGCTTCCGGATGTGGACGTGCTTCCGCAAGCAATCAGAATGTCAGAACGTTCAGAGCAATGCAGTGTCAGAATGCTTTTGACAGAGCAGAGGTGACAGAACTACTTTTCAGAGATAAAGCAAAGTCAACCCTGCTAAGCATTAATGGAGCATTAATTGGGCAAACGGTAACTTGGGAAAAACGGCCATATTCAAACGGCTAACCCACCTACCAAGAGTGAGAATACTTGAAGGCTATATAAACAAGCTCACCTTCATTTATGAAGACAACTAATATCTTTGACATCTTGAAGAAAGCTAGAGAGAGAAACTAAAGAAATCCTTCAAGCATTCAAAGCTACCCAGAAAAGAGAAAGAGCATTTAACGCATTGAGAGTTCTTTTCATCTACTAATCTTGTACTCTTTGTTGTTAAGTCTCTTCTTGTATTAAGAGCATTGATTGTACTTAAGTGTGTAACATTATCCGTTCTTCTAGAGAACTAAGTTTAGAAAATCCTTTAGTTGTAAAGGTTGAACCCTTGCTGGTAGTAAGGGGGAGTTAGTTAGCAAGGTTGCAAGTGAGCCTTGAGTAAAACTTGTGGTTGTAAGGTTGCAAGTGATCCCGTTCAAAACTTGCGGTTGTAAAGGTTCCAGGTGACCCCGTTGTAAAACCTGGGGATAGTGGAACTCAGCCTGGGTGGTTGAGAACTGGACGTAGGTCAAGTAGACCGATCCAGTATAAACCCTTGTGTTATTATTGCTTGATTTTAATTGGTAGCACAATTCACCCCCCCCCCTCTTGTGCATCCATTACTTTCATTCATTAGTTAACTTAGTTTGTCATCATCATCCATTCTCCTTAACCTTCTTTTAATGCCTTCTAAATATCCATTCTTTTAATTTAAATTCACTAAATCAAACATCCATTCTCCTTAACCTTCTAAATATTTTAGATTTCATTATACTCTCATATTTCTAATTCTTCAATTGCTTAATTAATTATTTGGACACTTATTATCCCTAAACTTCCAAAAAATATCTCAAAAATACCCAAAAAGTCTAAAAGTTCCAAAATTTCCATTTTTCTTTTCCATTTATTATTTCTTAAACACTCTCAATTCCTGTAACAAATTTTTAGGATGTTACAATTCTACTCCCCTTAAATAATTTCGTCCTCGAAATTAGTAAAAACTATCACTAGATACAAGAAAGGAAACGATCTCATGGACTGATAATCTTATTTCAAGAGGAAGAAAAGAAGTTTCGATCTAATTTAGGAAGATTGAACTCATTGGCATGGAGAATTCATTGCCGTGAATGTCGTCCATGTATCAAAATGGAGATGTTTACGATGATTCCAAGAAATTAGAAACACTTCAGAGGCTATGGGTCAAAATTTTTCTATAGAAATATAATCAATTGTGAGGTATGGATATTGTTTTCTTACGATAGAGGCGCTGTTAAGGATACTAGCACACATTCTCAAACACATTCACAAATCAAAGCAACCAAACCTAAGCAATTCACTACCTTGAAAGGTATTACATATCATTGGTCATAGCATCCTTCATGATGAACCATACACACATGATAAATACTAACTTCATTAAAACAACCACAGACAAATTAATTTATAGATTATAAAGTTAATAACAAATTTTCTTACCATGAATCAGTTAAAATTGTTAGAATCTTAAGTTTTGATGAGGACTAAAATATGAAAGAATAGGCCAAGTACTTAGAAAGCAATAGGTTAACATAGAATCCCAAGTAAGAGTGCAACCGGATGTGGATTTACTTCCGGATAGACTAGGACTTGCGCTCGCGGATGAATGTTTCATCCCCCAGCGGCAGCAAGTAACTCACTATGGAATTAACTTAGTCCATGAGCATTAGGTATACAAAACCTTAAGACTAAGCTATGATTCAACCGGAAGTGAAATTGCTTCCTGTTAGATTTAGACTGGAGCAGGCTGATAGAATAGATATAACCCTAAGCGTCAGTGAATATAAGTCACGTCAAGTGAAAGTGCTTCCGATAGCTTAGTGACTAGCGCTGACTGTTGGTTTGAAGGACACTGAGCGAAAGTGAGTGATAGTGAACAAAATCCTTCATCCAGTGGTTTTACTTCCGGATGTAGAAGTGCTTCCGGATACATCATAGACTAAGAAAACACCCACTGCATGTGACTATGTGCTTATATTGCTAAACTAACGTTCAAGTGCAGCACACTAAGTAAGGTTGCTTCCGGATGTGATTTTGCTTCCGCAAGCAATCAGAATGTCAGAACGTTCAGAGATGCAGTGTCAGAATGCTTTTGTCAGAGCAGAGGTGTCAGGACTACTTTTCAGAGATAAAGCAAGTCAACCCTGCTATGCATTGATGAAGCATTTATTGGGCAAACGGTAACATGGGAAAATCGGCCATATTCAAACGGCTAGCCCACCTACCAAGAGTTCAAATGTTTGAAGACTATATAAAGGAGCTCAACTTCATTTATGAAGCAATCAATTATCTTTGAATATTCTTGAGAGAAGTTAGAGCGAGAAACTAAGAACACCTTCAAGCATTCAAAGTTGCCCAGAAAAGTAAAGAGCATTTAACACATCGAGTGATCCTTTTCATCTACATATTATGTACTCTTTGTTGTTAAGTCTCTTCTTGTTATAAGAGCATTGATTGTACTTAAGTGTGTAACACCATCCGTTCTTTGAAAGAACTTAGTCAGAAAAATCCTTTAAGTGTAAAGGTTAACCCCTTGCTTGGTGTGAGGGGGAGCTAGTTAGAAAGGTTACAAGTGAGCCTGTGTAAAACTTGTGGTAAGGTTGCAAGTGATCCCGTGCAAAACTTGCGGTTGTAAGGTTTCAGGTGAACCCGATTTAAAACCTGAGATATAGTGGAACTCGGCCTGGGTGGTTGAGGACTGGACGTAGGTCAGGTAGACCGAACCAGTATAACTCTTGTGTTGTTTTATTTGAGCACTTATTTTTGAAGCACAATTCACCCCCCCTCTTGTGCATCCATTACTTTCATTTGGTATCAGAGTGGGTCTTTCTCACTCGATTCCAACGAATCCAGAAAGCAAAGATCCAGTAATGGATACAGACTATTCTCTACCAGATGTCTCTGTTCAACCCAACAAGCCCCCAGGCTTCGATGGGTACAACTATCCATTCTGGAAGTTTAGAATGGAGACTTATATCAAGTCAAGTGACATTAGACTCTGGGATGTAATCGAACATGGGGATCAAACTCCCTTAGATGAGGATGGATTTGCTAAGGTGAGAGCCATATACACCCCTGAGGACTATTCTCTAGTTCAACTGAACCATAGGGCCATGCACTACATCCAGTGTGCTCTCAGCCCCAAAGAGTTTCACAGGATCAGCCACCACAAAAATGCTAAAGATATGTGGGAGGCTCTTGAGGCTGCTCACTCTGGAACCACGGGAGTAAAAGCAAGACGTGTTGAGATGCTGGTGGAAGAATTTCACAAGTTCGCCATGCTTAGTCCCACTGAGCCTATCAGAGAGCTGGAACTTAGGTTCACTCATCTCATCAACAATTTGGCCTCGCTGGGTAAGGATATTCCTGAAAGAGAGCAAGTAAGCAAGATCCTAAAGATCTTGAAGGGTGACTGGATCACCAAAGTAACTATCTTGCAGGAAGTGCAAGGAGAATCAACCAGCTCCATCACCGCACTATTTGGCTCTCTTGCTGAATATGAACCTACCTTGCTGGCTCAGAGAACTCCTCAAGCCTCATCCAAGAACAAGAACCTTGCTCTTGTTGCTCCCAGCAAGGAGATCGATGATGATGATGAGGATGATGATGAGGAAATGGATGATGAGGAGATGGCTATGATGGTGAGGAAATTCAGAAAGTTCTTCAGAAAGAAAGGAGGCTATCAGAGAGGTGACTCCAGCCAGAAGAAGGGATACAAGAAGGAAAAGGTCCCTGTGTGCTTTGAATGCAAGAAGCCTGGTCACTTCAAGGCTGAGTGTCCCAGCCTGCAGAGGTCAAAAGGCAAAGATAAAAGAAAGGCCTTCGTTTCCTCCATTTGGGTGAATAGCTCAGATGACGAAGCAAGTGATGAAGAAGAAGTTGCCAACCTCTGCCTGGTAGCTAGAGAAGATGATGAGGAAGCATCTTCAGATCTTGACCTCACCAACGAAGATCATGAGGTAACTCTTTCTGAACTACAAGAGGCTTACAATGAGGTTCATGAAGAATTCTCTAGACTATGTAAAGCCTATAAAGTGTTAAAAACTAAAAAGGAATCACTTGAGTCCAAGGTGGACTCACTAAGTGAAGAGCTAGCGGAAGCTAGAAAGCTTCCGGTAGTGGATGGCCAGGGTTCTCCCCAAGCAGAACCCAACGGCCCAACACTTGAGAGCTGCCCTAATTGCAGCAAAATCTCAGCTGAGAAAGACAAGCTGCAAAATGCCCTGCAGAAGTTTACAAATGGTTCAGAAATGTTAAATATAATTTTAATGAATCAAAGGGCATATAGGGATAGGACTGGCTTAGGATATACTCCTAGAGGGAAAAAGTGGGTGGAACCAAAAGTAAAGCCCTACTTAAAGTTTTTCCATAAAGCCACTAGTCATAGCTCCTCACCCTTCAGCTTCTGTAACTACTGCAACAGGAAAGGACACTCCACGTCCACCTGTAATGCCAAGAAGCATGGAGCAAGTAGCTCTTACAAATGGGTCCCTAAAGGAACCAAGGCTACAAAAGATCCTCCACCTGCAAAGGAAACCAAAAGAGGACAAGGATCCGGAGCCTGGAAGCATTCCATAGGGAAAACCCAAGAGCCTAGAGCCAGCACTAGGCCAGAGGCTCCAAGTGATCATAAGCCCAAGGTTAAGGCTGACACTAGACCAAGGGCACTGAAAACTAATGACAGAGGACCCAAGAGAGGTTGGGTACCTAAGCTTGCTTGATTATTTCAGGTGTGTCTCAAGGCATCCAAGAACAGAAAATGGTACATCGATAGCGGATGCTCGAGACATATGACTGGAGACAGAGACAAGTTCAAATCTCTGGTGATCAAAGATGGAGCCACAGCGACCTTTGGAGGAAATCAAAGTGGTAAGATCACTGGAGTTGGAGAAGTCGGACCAGTCAAAGACGTCTATCTAGTGAACGGTCTCTGTCACAACCTGTTGAGCGTGAGCCAGAGCACTGACAAAGGAAACTGGGTAATCTTTGATTCAAATGAGTGCATAATAGTTGATAAGCAGGATCTGAATTTAGACAAGGCCAATTTAAAATGCAAACTTAAGGCAAACAGAAACGGAAACCTATATACTCTAGACTTATGTCAACAATTGGAAGATAAATGTTTAATATCTAGTGATGAGAACAGTTGGCTTTGGCATAAGAGATTAGCTCATGTTAATTTTACTCAACTTGATATGCTAATTAAAAAGGAGCTAGCTATAGGTATTCCAACTTTTAAAGTAAAGCATGATTTTATTTGTGAATCCTGCCAACGAGGGAAGCAAACAAAGTCCTCGTTTAAAACTAAGAAGAGAGTCTCCACCAGCAGACCCTTGGAACTAATCCACATGGATTTAGTTGGGCCAGCGAGAGTGAAGAGCTTGGGTGGAAACCTGTATGCTCTAGTGGTGGTGGATGACTATTCAAGGTTCACCTGGACTATGTTTCTTGCCTCTAAGCAAGATGTTTTTGATGCTTTTGTTGTCCTGGCTAAGAAAGTGCAGAATGAGAGAGAGCTCAAAATCACAGCCATAAGGACAGACCATGGAGGAGAATTTGAGAACCATAGCTTCTCTGAGCTATGTGAACAAAATGGCATAGAACACAACTTCTCAGCTCCTAGGACTCCTCAACAGAACGGAGTTGTCGAGAGAAAGAACAGGGTTCTGACAGAGATGGCTAGAAGCATGCTGAATGAGAAAGAGGTTTCTCAAGTGTTCTGGGCGGACGCTATGAGCACTGCTTGCTACATCTCTAACAGAGCCTATGTTCGCAAGGGCTTGGACAAGACTCCCTACGAGCTGTACAAAGGGAGGAAGCCCAACATCAGCCACCTCAGAATCTTTGGATCAAAGTGCTATGTGCATAACAATGGAAAGGTAAATCTGGGTAAGTTTGATCCAAAAGCTGATGTAGGTATATTTATAGGATATTCCCTTAGGAGTAAAGCATATAGAATATACAACATGAGAACTAAAACTGTAGAAGAATCCATGCATGTTGTATTTGATGAAACTCCTACATGGGGACAATCCACAGAAGATGATGGAATACTTAATCTTCCAAAACTACCATCATCTTCCTCACCACCAAAAGAAACACCAACAAGCAATCCCAAAGAAGAAGATGAACCTAGTGATGAGCCTAGAGTGCAGACCGTGCCTGATGAGGCACAGTTGCCAACAGCTAGGAGACATCACAGGGATCATCCTCTTGATCAAGTGCTTGGTGATGTTTCTTCTGGTGTCAGAACTAGAAAACAAGTTCAAAATGAAGTTGAGTTCGGAGCATTCCTATCTCAAATCGAACCAACTTCAGTTGAACAAGCTCTTGAGGACTGCGACTGGATTATTGCCATGCAGGAAGAGCTAAATCAATTTCAGAGAAGTCAAGTTTGGGAACTAGTCCCAAGGCCGTCTCATCAATCCATAGTGGGGACCAAGTGGGTCTTCAAAAACAAACTGGATGAGACAGGTCAAATTACAAGAAACAAAGTCAGGCTAGTAGCCAAAGGATATAACCAAGAAGAAGACATTAACTATGAAGAAACTTTTGCTCCAGTCGCTAGACTTGAAGCAATAAGAATTCTTCTAGCCTTTGCATCCATGAAAGGCTTTAGGTTATATCAAATGGATGTAAAGAGTGCTTTTCTTAATGGCTATATTAAAGAAGAAGTATATGTAGAACAACCTCCTGGCTTTGAGGATCATAAGCATCCCAAACATGTGTATAGATTAAAGAAAGCTTTATATGGCCTGAAACAAGCTCCTCGAGCTTGGTATGAGAGACTCAGCAGCTTCTTGCTAGGCAAGGGTTTCTCAAGGGGCAAATTAGATAATACACTGTTTATCCTTCACAAAGATAGAGATATGTTAATTGTCCAAATTTATGTTGATGATATTATATTTGGGGCAACTAATGAAAAGCTTTGTGAAGATTTCTCTAAGACTATGCAGGGTGAGTTTGAGATGTCAATGATGGGAGAACTAACGTTCTTCCTAGGCCTGCAAATTAAACAGAAGAAGAATGGAATCTTCATCTCCCAAGCTAAGTACTGCAAAGAACTACTCAAAAAGTTTGGGATGGATGAATGCAAGGAGTATGACACTCCTATGAGCACCACTGCCGCACTTGACGCTGACGCAAAGGGTAAATTTGTCAGCCTGCCCATGTACAGGGGAATGATAGGTTCCCTCCTATACTTAACGGCAAGCAGGCCTGACATTCAATTTAGTGTAGGCATGTGTGCTAGGTTTCAAGCCAACCCCAAGGAGTCACACTTAACATGCGTTAAACGTATTCTGAGATACCTTGAGGGAACACAAGAACTTGGTCTTTGGTATCCCAGAGGTAACCAAGAGTTCTTGTGGGCTTACTCTGACTCTGACCATGCAGGTTATAAAACAGATAGGAAGAGCACCAGTGGACAATGCGCCTTCCTTGGTGGTTGTCTGGTGTCTTGGGCTAGCAAAAAGCAAACCTGTGTGTCTTTGTCATCCACTGAGGCAGAATACATTGCTGCTGCAAGCTGTTGTGCGCAAGTGCTATGGCTGAAGAACCAGTTGAGAGATCTTGGCTTGGAGTTCCCTGAGGCACCCATCCTCTGTGACAACACAAGCACAATTAGCCTTGCCAAGAATCCAGTTCAGCATACAAGGACAAAGCACATTGACGTCAGACATCACTTCATCAGAGACCATGTTCAAAAGAAGGATGTCAAGGTACAGTTTGTCCCCACACAACAACAGCTTGCTGACATCTTCACCAAGCCTCTGGGGGGTTGACCAATTTACTTTCATAAGAGGTGATTTGGGAATGGTAAACCCAAATGAAGTGTAAATTCTATTTATTATACTTGATTGTTTAAAACCTACAACAATACTAACTTAGGCATCAGAGTGCCAATATATGTTTTTGCAGGTGCTCAATGTTAAATCTTAAGCAAGTGCAACCGGAAGCAAAACCACTTCCGGATGATCATTCACTGACACTGGATGATCAAGCAAGAGAGCGCCAGTGCCTGCCCAAGGGACACGTCACTTCAGAAACACTTCATCTCCCTCTATGAGAAGGTGTGCCCTATCTGACAAGATGAAGCGACACATGTCATAAGGTGCGCCGTTTCAATTAAAAATTTTACGTTACCCAATGTGTAAACGTTTGGTTTCATTTGAAAATATATATGCCCATTTTACCCTCAGTAACTTCGCTTATAAATAGGATGTCATTTTTCACTTTCACTTTTTACTTTCACCCACATTCTCTGCTCACAACTCTTCATCTTCATCTGTGTTCTTCGCATTCTTCATACACTTTTCGCATTTCATCTCTTTTCACCATCATCCCACACAAAAATGGCCGGATCTCATGAAACTAACCCAGTTACAAAGAAACCTTCCTCATCTAAGAAACACAAGTCAAAATCTGGGAAATCTCGGCATGAACATTCTGGGAAATCTGGGCATCGTGAAGAACATCGCGATGAACATCAAGAACACCATGAATCTTCTGGGCAGAATGCACAAGGGCAGGATGAACATATCCAGGATCAGCCTAGAACTTCTGGTAGAGTGGTAGAACAGCCAGTGGCTTCTGGGCATGAGCAGGCGAGGGAAGCCCAGAGGAAAGGAAAGAAGAAGAAGGTTCAGTTCGCTGAGGAGCCTTCTTCCAAGAGGCAAAGGGTTAAAGATGACCCTACAGTGTATAGAGATGGGGCATTGGAAACTGTGGCCGCCAAGTTTGAGACATCCATTCCAATCTTCAACCATGGCCTGTTCATCGATCTGAACAAGATTGATGAACTAGGGTTCCCACATCTGCGTCCTTACCTCGAGAGGTACATGCCCTGGCTGGGGATCAACCAGGACTACAACGTCAACGTCCTGCGTGTCTTCTGTCAATCTCTCACCGGCAAGGCTAGGTTCAAGAAGGTTGATGGGAAAGAGCAAATTTACAAACTCTCCTTCACTGCCACTGTAAGGGGGAGAACCTTCAGGTTCACGTGGAAGACACTGAATGAGATAATGGGGATCACAGACGAGAGAATGAATGAGTGGCTATACCCTGAGTCACTAAAGTTCAGGAAGGAGGATCTCGAGAAGTTGTATGGCACCTCAGGGAAAAAGGTATCCAAGATGTCTGACTCTTACAGGCTCTTGTACTACGTCTACTCCCGAATGATGACTCACAAAGGGTGTAACTTCAACGAGTTCACTCTGCTGGACAATCCCTGGTTCCCCAGACTCCTCTCCCACCAGCCAATCAACCCCGGCCAGTTGATCTGCCTTGAGCTTCAGCGCTGGATAACTAATGACAAGTCTGGCTATCTTCCCTATCCCACTATCATTGCCTTCCTCCTTGAGAAGCATCTGATCAAGGCCACATCTGCTGTGGAGGAAGAAAATGTCAAGTGCAGACCTGTGGGAGCTACCAACATCGCGAAGATGGGCATTAAGTATAACAAGCCTGCTAAGCCCACTCGCTCAGGATCACAGGCAGGGAGTGCATCTCAGACTTCAGCCCCCTCTACATCTGGTGCAGGGGATCAGGAAGTGGATTCCCATGCTGGACCAAGCCGTGCTGCAAGAGTGCCAGCTTCTGTCAGAGCCTTTGCTGAGGAAGTTAAGGAAGAGCTTCTCTTTAGGCTGCCTGACTCTTTGGTGGGTCCTCTCCGTGCTGAGTGTGACACTGGCTTCCAGCAGCAAGGGGAGCGAATCCAGCGGCTTGAGGATAGATCTCATCCTCCTAGATCTATCCTCAAGCCGCTGGATTCAAAATCATCTTGCCAGGGTGGATGCAAAACTAGATCTCATCCTCCAGCACCTACAAATTCCCCAACCATCACAAGGTAACCTACCACCTCATCCTCCTCCCCAAAACCCACCTCCTCCTCCTCCTAATCACCCTCAACTTCCCCCTCCTCCTCCACCTAACACTCAACAACCTCAGCCACCACCACAAAATGACCACCAATCCCAACCTTCACCTACCCATGACCAGCAAACCCAAGACTCACCCCAACATTCTCCACGCCAATCCCCACTAAACTCTCAATCTACACCTCCTTCACCCATTCTCACACGACCTAGCGCTCCTACTCGCTCTCCACTCCGCCTCTCCAACGAACCTTCCCCCACTCCAACCCTACCCATCCAAGCTCTAGACCCAGATCCAACACCTTAGCCGAACAACTAGGGTTTAACACTGCCATTCACCCTCTCAGCCAAATCTATATAAGAGATTATCCCCGCCTTCAGCCACTCTCTGACGACCACCTACCCTTTACCCCACACACTACCACCTCCTACACTGAATACTCCTCTACTTATCCTTTTGAAGGTCTTTTTGTCACCTCCAATTGGTTCCCCGACACTACCTCATCCCCAGAAATTACCCAACCTACCTCCTCCCCAGAATCCTCACCCTAAAAACCATTTGGCCCTGAACCTCTACCCTCCTCTTCATCCACTCCATCCCTGGCCCTCACCCTCTTTGATGATGCCAAAAGGGGGAGAGATGTGATGTCCACTATGCGCCTATCCATGAACACAAGGGATGTCCTCAGCCAGCCATCCCTATAGATTGATGAAGACATCGCAGCTGCTCTCCGCCGTGAGATGGAATCACAAAAGCTGGGTGGTGCTGAGAGCCTTATAAGAGGAGAAGCCATCCGGTTCATGCAGCAGAAGAAAACGGCTGAGCAAGGACCACAATGGGATATGGTTGTCTTTGAGCCAAATGAACAACCTTCACAGCCTGAGTCATCTTCATCAGAGCCTTCTCCAACTAAGTCAAGCAAAAACATTGTTGAGGAGATTATGATGAAGTGGGGACTGAAGAGACCCAACCATCCTCCCATTGTGATAGCCAAGCCTATTCCTGCATCATCTGGGCAAGAGTCTGAAATCCCTTCATCTGAGCGTTCATCTGTCCCTCCTCCCTCATCTGAGCCAGCCGTCACCTTCAGTGAGTCTAGAAAGAAGGCCGTTGCTAGGAAGCGTGCCAAGAGAATTATTGCCACCACTGAATCTGCTGAGACTGAGGAAGAGACTCCATCTGACCTACCTGAGCAAGGAACTTCATCTGCCCAGGTTGAGCAAGAAATGCCAGTGGTTCAAGCAGTTCCAATTCTGAAGGAAGTCAAGTTGGAAATTGAAGACATGACTCCTGAAGAATTCGAGAAGTTTGGGTTCACAGACAAGTTATCCTTTGGTCAGATGGCCTGCCTCGATGCTGACAAAGCAAGTGCCATGCCCACTCCTCCAATTAGCAAGAGCAAAGGGAAGAGTAAAGGGAAAGGGAAAAGGAAAGCCCAGGAAGTTGAGGAGGATCCCAACTTCCCTGTATGAAACGTAAAAATCCGGGCTGTTCACTATCCCAATGGAGAGGTCACCTACTTCGACGATGCTACAGGGTTCCCTGGGTATGAAGAAGTGGAGAACATGAAAAGGGCATTCGAGGAGTCTATTGAATCAGAGAGGCTCAGAAGAGAAAGAGATGAAGAAGAGCTTCAGCAGATAATTGCCCAGATAGACCAGAATGTGCATGAGGCCGAGTTAGCCAAACTACAAAAGGAGAATGAAGAGAGACAGAAGGAGAGGGAGAGGAAAAAGAAACACAAACCTTGAACCCCCAATCCAAACATTCTTTTAACTTAGAAATTTTTCCTTTTTTGTTTTCATGCATACTTCATACTTGCTTAGTGTAATTTACCTGTATATGTTCTTTACTTGTATATGTTATTTGATTGTATACTCTGACTTGTAACTTCTGCTTATCAATAATATCTGTCTAAGTTACTTGTTCTTATCTATTGCTTTTATTCTTCTGATAATCCTTTCATATAAATTTAATCAATAAAACTAAGTTTGTCATCATCAAAAAGGGGGAGAATGTTAGAATCTTAAGTTTTGATGAGGACTAAAATATGAAAGAATAGGCCAAGTACTTAGAAAGCAATAGGTTAACATAGAATCCCAAGTAAGAGTGCAACCGGATGTGGATTTACTTCCGGATAGACTAGGACTTGCGCTCGCGGATGAATGTTTCATCCCCCAGCGGCAGCAAGTAACTCACTAGGGAATTAACTTAGTCCATGAGCATTAGGTATACAAAACCTTAAGACTAAGCTATGATTCAACCGGAAGTGAAATTGCTTCCTGTTAGATTTAGACTGGCGCAGGCTGATAGAATAGATATAACCCTAAGCGTCAGTGAATATAAGTCACGTCAAGTGAAAGTGCTTCCGATAGCTTAGTGACTAGCGCTGACTGTTGGTTTGAAGGACACTGAGCGAAAGTGAGTGATAGTGAACAAAATCCTTCATCCAGTGGTTTTACTTCCGGATGTAGAAGTGCTTCTAGATACATCATAGACTAAGAAAACACCCACTGCATGTGACTATGTGCTTATATTGCTAAACTAACGTTCAAGTGCAGCACACTAGGTAAGGTTGCTTCCGGATGTGATTTTGCTTCCGCAAGCAATCAGAATGTCAGAACGTTCAGAGATGCAGTGTCAGAATGCTTTTGTCAGAGCAGAGGTGTCAGGACTACTTTTCAGAGATAAAGCAAGTCAACCCTGCTATGCATTGATGAAGCATTTATTGGGCAAACGGTAACATGGGAAAAACAGCCATATTCAAACGGCTAGCCCACCTACCAAGAGTTCAAATGTTTGAAGACTATATAAAGGAGCTCAACTTCATTTATGAAGCAATCAATTATCTTTGAATATTCTTGAGAGAAGTTAGAGCGAGAAACTAAGAACACCTTCAAGCATTCAAAGTTGCCCAGAAAAGTAAAGAGCATTTAACACATCGAGTGATCCTTTTCATCTACATATTCTGTACTCTTTGTTGTTAAGTCTCTTCTTGTTATAAAAGCATTGATTGTACTTAAGTGTGTAACACCATCCGTTCTTTGAGAGAACTTAGTCAGAAAAATCCTTTAAGTGTAAAGGTTAACCCCTTGCTTGGTGTGAGGGGGAGCTAGTTAGAAAGGTTACAAGTGAGCCTGCGTAAAACTTGTGGTAAGGTTGTAAGTGATCCCGTGCAAAACTTGCGGTTGTAAGGTTTCAGGTGAACCCGATTTAAAACCTGAGATATAGTGGAACTCGGCCTGGGTGGTTGAGGACTGGACGTAGATCAGGTAGACCGAACCAGTATAACTCTTGTGTTGTTTTATTTGAGCACTTATTTTTGAAGCACAATTCACCCCCCCTCTTGTGCATCCATTACTTTCAAAAATATCCCAAAAGATCTAACAAACTTAATTTAAATTTCAATAATGATTTTAGATTCACCTTTAACATATTAAAATAGCCTTAGCATTTACATGATTTTAATATCTATTTGTGAACTTTAAAATAACAGCTTACCTTATGATTAAAAATAAACACTTATTCTGTAACATTGAACAACATACTCACAACAACAACCATGACAAGATAACCACAAGACATGACAACCAAAAGCAATAAAATTTTCCATTAAATGACAGCATGTTCAACAAGAAAATGCACAGTCAATTGAAAAAAATTAAGCAAGAAGAAAACACAACTTCATGCCTGTAAAATCATTGTTTTTGACTTTAATCATCACATTCTCAGCCCTATACATATATACTGACTACCTTCAAATATGTTCCCTAAGTCTTTCAGCCAGGGCAGAGAAAAGTAACAAGAACTTTTAATCAATCAATACATGAGCACTAGAGATCACAAGTTGATATTACCATATTTCGAACAATCATTTTAATACTTGTTAGCACCTCTTTAGTTTTAGAATTCATTCAGCCAAATGCAACCCAATAAAGGCAACAAAACAGATGAAAATCCTTAATCAAAATACCTCCCTAACTTTCCAAATCAGTTCAGCCATGTCATTTTTAAGTTCAGAAAATTTATTATAACACATGCAGTGAACATTTTACTCAAAAATGCACTGACCTTCTTCAATGTCCTTCACAATAGAGCATGCATCACATTACAAATAGGATCAAATGCAAGAGACACAAAACCAGCAACATCATGCCATTTAACAAAATTAAAAGCATTCAGAAAGCACTTTTCATAGTAGAATGCATATCAGATTCCAACAATTCTGTTGGAAAATTACACACATCAGGCTGATGCACAAATGAAGTCACCAACCAATTTGCAAACCAAATTTATTTCTACATCATTTGATCAAACCCAAGCAAAATATCAGAATTTCTACAACAAAATAATCACTCTTGCATTACAATTCAAATCAAAACCAAAAGGCATAACAAAAGAATATCATATTACACAAAGCATACATAATTCATATGGAGCCAATGAAACAAAGATACAACAATTCCATAAAGCTTCCCATTTGGGAATAAATCATCAATCAAATACATAGAGACATATCAACAATCACATATGCACAATTTCATTACAAGACCAATCACATTTATTCTCATAACACATACTAATCAATAACATACATCAAGTTCAAGACTACAAATCAAACAATTGAAAATAAATCTCAATTAAAAACAATACAATAAACAAGTCAATTCATCAATTAAGCCTATACTTTCAAAGATTCACATAGTATTAGTAGCCAAATTCTTTCAATTACTTATGATTTACTTGCCAAAAATATTCAATTATCTATAATTAACTACATAAAATTCAACTGATAATCACTTTAAAACAAATAACTTACCGGTATTTCGTTTAGTAATGGTAGGGAGACGTCAACTCATGAAGTAGTGAAGGGCTACCATCATCTATCTATTATTAAGGGGGCTGCTTCCAATCACTAAATGTAGTGAGGAAGCCTCCAGCCACTTAAGATAAATGGGCAACAACCTTTTTCTACTAATGATGATGTAACCACCAACCGTTACTAATTGAAAGATAATCAAAATAAAATTTTATAATCAAATATCAAAGTGAATATTTTTAAAACAAACAAATAATTTCAATAAAGTTTCGATTAAAACAAATCAATTCATCAATGGAGCAACAATATCACAATAACTAAACAAATAATAAACAAAACAAACAACTCTTATCTCACATTATATTCATTATTAATTGTTATTTTCAAATTTCTTAATCCCTTAACCCAATAAGGTATCTCATGATGCCTTGACTATGATTATGGCTAGCACATAACCATAATCAAGACCCCAGAAAATCATCCTTATCTCATTATTCTTCCTTAATTCTTATCAATATCATTATTTATTTTTTTATTCATCCTATATTCTCTTATTCTCTCCACAATACCTATTCAATTGCTCTTATCACTCTCTCCCCACCACGGTATGAGTGATATTCCTCTCGAAAGACCAGATATTCATGCACATAAGGAAGGGAATACTAAGAATGTATATTGCCAATCTACATGCAATGCAGCACAGTCCTAGGTTATCGTATACCAAATACTGATAACTGTAACATCCCAAAAATTTGAATTATAGATAATATGGAGCTAATTAAGGTATTAAGATATGATTATTAAATTAAAGGACATTGTAAATAAGTAAATGAGGATAAATATGTTTTTCTAGAAAATAATATACCTATTTTCTTTAGAAATTAAAGAAAATAGTTAGAGGTTGAGTTTTGATTAAAACTTTGATGAAAAATACTTTAGGACATAGATAATACTATGGCAGGAGAAAGTAAGTGAGTTGGTATATAGAGTAGTTTTATGTTTGTCTTGGGGAAGGAATGCAAAAAGGAGAAGTAAATAAACAAAGATAGAAGGGCAATATGGTAATTTCCCCTAAAACCCTAACACCTTCATCCACTTAAAACATTCCCTTCCTTCTTCTTTGAGTAAGCAGCCCCCCTTCCCCATTATCTCAAACACATCCCACTCTTCTCTCTCAACCTCACCTTATCATTCTTCACTCACTCACTTCCTTTTTCTTCCAAAATCTTTGAAATCACGTGGGTTACTCGTGTCTCTCTTGGGTTCTCTTCATCATTGTCGGATTTCATCTCCTCTCCGCCGTCTTCTCCGTTGTCCGGCGAGTTTGAAGATGTGCTACGGTGGTGGAAAGTAAGTGTCGGCCATTCTCTTCCTTTGCTCTCCCTCGCGTCCTCCTTACTCCCCTCTGTATTTTCTTCCTCTTCTTGGTGACGAACGGTGGCAGCGACGGTGACTAACGACGGCGGGAGTGACGGCGACTGTAGAACCGAGTTGTGGTGATGATTTTGGCACTGATTTCTAGAGCAGTAACGGCTTGAACTTAGGTGAAAACTCTCTTCTCACTTCTTTTCGTTTTGATCAAATTTGAGAGGAGGGTTGACGGGATTCTAACGTTTCGTTGTGTTGGGGTTCTCAAGTAATTAAATTTCTAATTACACTTGTTACTTGTTATTGTGAGATGATCTTGTATGTGTAATTAGATTTAGGGCTTGGTGCATTTCTTTCTTTTATGTTGTTATTTTCAATGCTTTCACTGATTCCTTTATGTGCTTTCTTCAGGTCAGAATTAGAAAAGTAATTAGTGATAAGTTGATGTTGCATTGTGTAATGCCAAGTTTAGAATTTAATGGATGGAGTTGTTGTTTTTCTTCTTTTACTTGATGCAGATAAGGTATTAGGAAAGAATGAAGGAATTTGTTCAATTTGTGTGTTGGTGTTTGTTAAAATGCTTATAAGAAAATTTTGGTTGCATAGAAATTTTGAATGTCTCTTTTGAAGCCTAGATATGCATAGGTGGTTAAGGACAAAAACTCGATTATAATTATTATTGGAGGTCCTCAAATATTATGTAAAGATTTCAAGGTTTTGTTTTAAAGTCTAAGTGGAATTTTCAAAACTTATCAAAGAGATGCTTGTTCATACTATTTGATGTTGAATAATTTAATAAAGAAGCTTGTTGTTCTCTGCTTCTTTTACTGGCCAAGCTGAATTTATTAGTAATTCTTCATTTCTATGGATTGGGCATTTTAGTGTAATGATTGTGAGAATTGGAAAAGAAAAGGGTGTTCTTGCATGTTTAATCAATAAACTTTCTAAGACATGAAAGCTTTAGTATGATATCCATAGCCTTCTTGCATATTTTAGTTCATCATTTTCTGGTTGATGATGTTGTTTGAGCTGAAAAATTATTCAACGTTTTGAGAATTTGTTTGTTAGATGAAGCTGAAAATCTCAGTGTTGTTGGGCTATTTATTTTTCATGTGACCAGCAGTCTTTCTATGTTTGAAAAATAAGATTAAAGTAGGGAAATAAGTTTTCTTTTCTTCCTCCTCTTTGGCTGATTGGTGGTAGTTGTTAGGAGGAGCTAAATGGGTCTAAGGGTAATGTATACTTCAACATTAGTTTAGTCATGTTTGATTTCAAAGAATCTATTTTTCTAGTGTTATCCCTATGTTTATTGAAGATACAATTTGAAGACTCTTGATATTAATGTTAATGGATTGTGGTTTAATTGAGTAAATTGAAGGTAGAGTATGGATTGAACATTTTTTTTTCTTTGGCAATGTTTTGGCTGAACTTAAGTGAGGATTTCTTATTTAAATTATTCTGGTTGTTGCCATTGTAAATGTTTCTGTTTTTGGTGGTTTCTTTGGTTGCCTTAAAATGGAGTTTATTTAGGTGTGATTATACATGACTTTTCTATGTTGGACAGTGATGGTTTGAGTGGTGTTCAATGCTTTGTTAACTGTGATGCTAGGATCTATTATTATTATGTTTGTGAAAATACTTGCTATACACATGTCAATGGGATTCTTTTGATTTTCGAATCAGATTTGCCAACATTGTTGTATGGTTTTATTGGTTTTGTTGTATATTAAAGTTGATTGAGATATAACTTATCAGCATGAGAGCCTTCACCAAGCTGTGTAGTTTTGTATCGTCCTTGTTCTCCTCTTTAACATATGTTGATGACTTGATTATGTGTGAATCGGAAGAGTATGTTATTTGAACAAGGAAATAATAAAAGGGCAAAGTTATGAATGTCTTGAGTGTAATATAAATTCTATTTTAATGGAATTGAAGAAGAAAACTAGGAACAACAAAAGTATAAAGGGAAGGGTAGTATATTAGGACCGAGAGAGACGTATTATTCATTATACAAGTATAAACATGGTTGTTTACCTTTATTATTACTTTTATGTAATAATAGGTAAATCTACTATGGAAGAGTAAGGAATTGCAACAAAGTGCTCAGGGCGACAGGTAATCACACTTAACCTTGCTATAACAATGAGGGTGACGTTAGCTGGGATTTTCTTAAAATCCTTTCTCACCCTCTGTATATGTATTATTTTTTGAAAATTTATTTTCTTACAAAACAGGATACCGGGTGCCTTTCAAACACGATTATTTTTGTATAAAAGGAATTTGAAACATTATATATATTATCCTGGCTGGTGTTGGTTCTAGTTATGATGTGAGAGGTTTAGATAGTATTTAGCTAGGGATGTTGATAGCAAGGTTGAGGAAAGAAGTTGCATAGTTGAAATTTAGAAATTGAAAGGAATGATAAGAGCGCATGTTATTGATGTTGAAATTGAGATACTGAATGTGATTAAGATTGATTGATATTGTGAGCGTTGCATGACACTGATATATATATATGTACCATCGCGCGATGATAACTGTTGATTGGCCAATCGACAGTTATTTGTACTGATGATCCTTTCCGGATTGATTGGATCGGGGATCATAAGTTAACTTATTGAGAGAAGTGACCTACGGTTGTTAAGGCATTTTAGAGCCCAACCGCCCCTACGGTTGTTAAGGCATTTGAGAGCCCAATCGTTCCCATTCTACAATGGAAAACAGAATTGGGGTTCCCTCTCTGGGGATTGCCAGAGAGGGAAATTTGCCCCCTCATTATAGAGAGGGGCACAGTGTCAAATCATATAGAGAAGATTAGATGCTTGAATGCCCCGTGATGGCACAATGCATCTATAGGTGAGTGTGAGAGTTGTGGTAGCATCATTAGATTGGAGACTGAGAGATGAAATTTAGTTAATGTGGAATTGACTGAGGGATGTTGAGTGATACATGGGGAGTAGAGATGATAAATTTGAGTTGATTGATACGTGACAAAAGGATTTAAATGATGGATGAAAGAAAATGTGATATATATGTATATATTGCTATTTTTAAAAGGTGGTACCCTTTAGACGCCCTCGCTACCGCACATCTCACTGTTATAGTGAGTTAAGCGGTGATTACTGGGACAATTTGTCTCATTCCACGATTACTCACATTTTTGCAGGTATTTATGTACAGGGGCAAGCATCAGGAAAGGGAATTAGGTAGTGGAGGTTGTGTAATTTATTTAGAATTGTATATTGCCAATTTTTAGGTCTGCATTCGCTTCCGCATGTATATATATATTTATTTATTGTTTAATATCAATTAGTTTTGTTTATTAACCATGTTAGGCGAATCATTTCTAACATGGTTAGCTGTTAATTATCCATGATAGTATATATATTGTATTAGGCAATTCTTTTCTATCATGGATAATATAATAAATGATTAGGAAACTCTTTTTTCTAACTATGATAGAGATGTTGATATGAATATTCCTTTTTCTATCATAGTTAGTAAAGAGATTAATGAATTGAAATAGATTATATTGTCTAATTAGGGAATTAGTAACAAAATGTTACAACTTGGTTATCAGTATTTGGTATACGATAACCTAGGACTGTGCTGCATTCCATGTAGATTGACAATATACATTCTTAGTATTCCCTTCCTTATGTGCATGAATATCTGGTCTTTTGAGAGGAATATCACTCATCCCGTGGTGGGGAGAGAGTGATAAGAGCAATTGAATAGGTATTGTGGAGAGATTAAGATGAATATAGTAAGAATATCTACATAAATAGAGTAATTGATAAGAGTTTAGGAAGAATGACGGAATAAGGATGCTTTTTTGGGGTTTCGATTATAATTATGAGTCGACCATAATCATAGTCGAAGCATCATGAGATACCTTATTGGGTTAAGGGATTAAAATAATTCAAAGATAACAATAAATAATGAAATACGAGGAGGAATAATATAGCATTCTCTAATGCTCCATATGCTTGGATGGGGATAATGTCGTTTGAATATGTCCGTTGAACCCTTGTTACCGTTGGCTTCATTAATGCTCCATAAATGCTTAGCAGGGTTGACTTGCTTTATCTCTGAAAAGCAACTCTGACAACTCTGCTCTATCAAAAAGCATTCTGACTTCTGAGCACTTGTACGTTCTGACACTTGTACTTGCTATCGGAAGTGATTTTGCTACCAGTAGTAGATGTCTTGTTCTGTTAGTCTGAGTCCAGTGCTGAGAGACTCTGCTATCGGAAGCTCTTTTGCTATCGGTAGCAAGTGGCTTGCTCTGTCAATGTTAGCCTAAGAGTCTAGTGCCAAGAGACTATGCTATCGGAAGCAGTTTTACTATCGGTAGTAAAAGCCTTGTTCAGTCTAAGAGTGTCAGTGCCAAGTGACTTTGCTATCGGAAGCACTTTTGCTATCGGAAGCGAAATTCAGTTCTGCACATAAATGTTAGTCCAACAAGAGTAGTATATAATCACGTGCAGTGGGAAGCCTATTTGCTATGGGAAGCAATTTCGCTATGGGAAGCAATCCTACTTGGAGCTGACAGGAGGGATTGGAGTTGGTGTAGAGGGAGGAATGGGTTTGGCGATGACAATCACTGGCGGCTCTGGCCTCTTAAACCCATACTTCTGGCATAACTGATCTAGTAGATTGGGAGCAGGCGCATAAGGGGTTACTGGCTCAGTAGGGGGTACCTCCTCAGGTTGTTCAGCCAGCACCATCTCAAGACTTGCCTCAACGCTGGCATCCTGTTGGCGCATGAACCGGATGACTTCACCTCGGATGAGCTTTTCTGCTTGGCCAACACGCTCCATGTCCATTGCCCTTCTGAGGGCAGCAACAACATCTTCATCAAGCCACAGGGACGGCTGTCTCAGTATATCTCTCCCCCATTTGGCATCATCAAAGAGGGCGAGGGCCAGGGAGGAGGTAGAGGAAGGAATGGTGGGAGGAGGCTCAGGGCCATATCTAGATGGTGAAGGAGGAGGTGAGGAAGTGTGGTCGTGATAGTTGGAGGGGGATGAGTGGGGAGGTGAAGGAGAGTGATGAGGGGAGTCTTGGTGAGGACGGGAGTCATTTTGTAGGGGAGGTGGAGGTGGAGGAGGAGGTGGAGGAGGAGGAGGAGGAGGTGCAGCTTGGAGGAGGTGCAGCTTGGCAATGAGCAAGGATGAGGTCTAACTTGGCTTCAATCCCATCAATGCGAGTTTCCAAACGCTGGATCCTCTGGCGCTGTCTCCTGTAGGCGCCTTGAAATTCCTCACGGAGAGGGGTCATCAGTGGATCTGACAGCCTAAACAGTAGCTCATCCTTGACTTCATCGAGAAAGGCCTTCTGAGCAGCAGACACCCTTGGTCCACGGGAGCTGCTTGGGCCAGCCTGGTGGGAGTCGGCTTCCTGATCCCCTACTCCAGAGGTAGAGGACTGAGTGTTGTGGGAGGCACTCCCTGCCTGAGAGCCTGACTGAGTGGTCCTCACTGGCTTGTTATATGAAACTCCCATTTTGCCTAGGTTTTTGGAATCCATAGGCAGGCACTTCTTGTTATCCGCTCCCTCAGTCGATTTGATATTGAACCTCTCCAGGAGGAAGGCGATGAGCTGGGGAAAAGGAAGAGAGGCATTCTCCTTTGACTTGCTATCCACCCAGCGAAGAAGCTCTAAGGAAATAAGTTGCCCCGGGTTGATGGGCTCCTGGTTGAGGAATCTGGCCAGCCAGGGGTTATCGAGTTGAGTGAATTCGTTGAAGTTCCCCCCTTTATGGGTCATGATCCTCGAGTAGATGTACTGCAGTACTCTCTTGGTGTGAGGCATGCCCGAGACTTTCCTTCCACTTGTTCCATAGGCCAACTCCAGATCTGCTTGGTCAAGGCGCTCATGGTAGTCCCACTTGTTCAATTCTGGTTCCGTGAGCCCCAGAAAGTGGTTGATATAACTCCAGTTGAACTTAATTCTCCTTCCTCTAACGGTTGCGCGGAAGTCAACCCTAGCGATTTCGCTTTTCTTCTTAGTAGGGTCCTTCACTTTGACCTTTACAAATAATGACTCGTAGAATACCCTAAGCACATTCACATTGTATTCATTCTGCAAACCTAGCCAGTTCATGTACTTCTCCATGTTAGAATCTTAAGTTTTGATGAAGACTAAGATATGAAAGAATGAGCTAAACACTTAGAGAAAATTAGGCTAATATAGAACCCCAAGTAAGAGTACAACCGGATGTGGATTTACTTCCGGATGGACTAGGACTAGCGCTCACGGATGAACGTCTCATCCCCTAGCGACAGCAAGTACTTCACTAAGTCATAACTCAGTTAGGGACATTAGTTATATAAAACCCTTGGGACTAAGTTAGGACGCAACCGGATGCTTCCGATTGCTTAGTGACTAGCGCTGGCTGTTGGTTTGGATAACACTGAGTGTCAGTGAATATAATATGATCATAACCCAACGTCCCGTGGATTTGCTTCCGATTGCTTAGTGACTAGCGCTGGCTGTTGGTTTGGACAACACTAAGCGTCAGTGAAAATAATATGATCATAACCCAACGTCTAGTGGAAGTGCTTCCGGATGTGGAATTGCTTCCGGATGTAAGAGAGCTCCTCTAGACTAAGTGAACTCCCATTGAATGTGAGTATGTGCTATTATTGTTAAGACTAACGTTCAAAATGCAGTACACTGAGTGATGTTGCTTCCGGATGTGGACTTGCTTCCGCAAGCAATCAGAATGTCAGAACGTTCAGAGCAGTGCAGTGTCAGAGTGCTTTTTGGCAGAGCAGAGTTGTCAGAACTACTTTTCAGAGATAAAGCAAAGTCAACCCTGCTAAGCATTAGTGTTAGCCTTGACCTTGGGCTTATGATCATTCAGTGCCTCAGGCCTAGTGCTGGCCTTAGGCTTTTGGGTTTTCCCTGTGGATTGTTTCCAGGCTTGGGATCCCTGTCCTCCCTTAGTTTCCTTTACAGGGGGAGGATCCTTTGTAGCCTTGGTTCCTTTAGGGACTTATTTGTAAGAGCTACTTGCTCCATGCTTCTTGGCATTACAGGTGGACGTGGAGTGTCCTTTCCTGTTGCAATAGTTACAGAAGCTAAAGGGTGAGGAGCTGTGACTAGTGGCTTTGTGGAAGAATTTTAAGTAGGGCTTCACTTTTGGTTCCACCCACTTTTTCCCTTTAGCAGTATATCCTAAGCCAGTCTTATCCCTATATGCCCTTTGATTCATTAAAATTATATTTAACATTTCTGATCCATTTGTAAACTTCTGCAGGGCATTTTGCAGCTTATCTTTCTCAGCTGAGATTTTGCTGCAATTAGGGCAGCTCTCAAGTGTTGGGGCATTGGGTTCTGCTTGGGGAGAACCCTTGCCATCCGCTATCGGAAGCTTTCTGGCTTCCGCTAGCTCTTCACTTAGTGAGTTCACCTTGGACTCAAGTGATTCCTTTTTAGTTTTTAACACTTTATAGGCTTTACATAATCGAGAAAATTCTTCATGAACCTCATTGTAAGCCTCTTGTAGTTCAGAGAAGGTTACCTCATTGTCTTCGTGGGTGAGGTCAAAATCTGAAGATGCTTCCTCATCATCTTCTCTGGCTACCAGGCAGAGGTTGGCAGCTTCTTCCTCATCACTTGCTTCTTCATCTGAGCTATTCACCCAGATAGAGGACACGAAGGCCTTTTTCTTGTCTTTCCCCTTTGATCTTTGCAAGCTTGGACACTCAGCCTTGAAGTGGCCAGGCTTTTTGCATTCAAAGCACACCGGGGTCTTTTCCTTCTTGTATCCCTTCCTCTGACTGGAGTCACCTTTCTGAAAGCCTCCTTTCTTTTTGAAGAACTTTCTGAATTTTCTCACCATCATGGCCATCTCCTCTTGGTCCAGTTCCTCCTCATCATCCTTATCATCATCATCATCAATCTCCTTGTTGGGAGCAACAAGGGCAAGATTCTTGGCTTTGGATGAGGCTTGAGGAGCTCTCTGAGCCAGCAATGTCGGTTCATACTCAGCCAAAGAACCAAAAAGTGCAGTGATGGAGCTGGTTGACTCTCCTTGGACTTCCTGCAAGATGGTTACTTTGGTGATCCAATCACCTTTTAAGATTTTTAGGATCTTGCTGACTTGCTCTCTTTCTGGAATGTCCTTACCCAGGGAGCCCAAGTTGTTGATGAGGTGAGTGAACCTTAGCTCTAGTTCTCTGATCGGCTCAGTCGGACTAAGCATGGCGAACTTGTGAAACTCTTCCACCAACATCTCAACTCTTCTTGCTCTCACTCCCCTGGTTCCAGAGTGAGCAGCCTTAAGAGCCTCCCACATATCCTTAGCATTTTTGTTGTGGCTGATCCTATGAAATTCCTTATGGCTGAGAGCACACTGAATGTAGTGCATGGCACGATAGTTCAGTTGGACTAAAGCATAGTCCTCATTAGAGTACCTGGATCGCTGCTTAGCAAAATCATCCTCATCTAGGGGAGTGTGATCCCCACGTTCAATTACATCCCAGAGTCTAATGTCACTTGACTTGATGTAAGTCTCCATTCTAAACTTCCAGAATGGATAGTTATACCCATCAAAGCCTGGGGGCTTGTTGGGATGAATAGAGACATCTGGTAGAGAGTAATCTGTATCCATTACTGGATCTTTACTTTCTGTATTCGTTGGAATCGAGTGAGAAAAACCAGCTCTGATACCAAATGAAAGTAATGGATGCACAAGAGGGGAGTGAATTGTGCTACAAAATAAAAACTCAAATAAAAACAACACAAGAGTTTATACTGGTTCGGTCTACCTGACCTACGTCCAGTTCTCAACCACCCAGGCCGAGTTCCACTATCCCCAGGTTTTACAACGGGTGCACCTGGAACCTTTACAACCACAAGTTTTGAACGGGATCACTTGCAACCTTACAACCACAAGTTTTACTCAAGGCTCACTTGCAACCTTTCTAACTAGCTCCCCCTTACAACCAGCAAGGGTTCAACCTTTACAAATAAAGGATTTTTCTAACTAAGTTCTCTTTAAGAACAGATGGTGTTACACACTTAAGTACAATTAATGCTCTTATAACAAGAAGAGACTTAATTACAAAGAGTACAAGATATGTAGATGAAAAGATCACTCAATGAGTTAAATGCTCTTTCTCTTTTCTGGGCAGCTTTGAATGGTTGAAGGATTTTTCGATTTCTCTCTCTAGCTTCTTTCAAGAATGTCAAAGATAATTGATGTCTTCATAAATGAAGTTGAGCTCCTTTATATAGTCTTCAAACATTCTCACTCTTGGTAGGTGGGTTAGCCGTTTGAATATGGCCGTTTTTCCCATGTTACCGTTTGCCCAATAAATGCTTCATCAATGCATAGCAGGGTTGACTTGCTTTATTTCTGAAAAGTAGTCCTGACACCTCTGCTCTGACAAAAGCATTCTGACACTGCACTTCTGAACGTTCTGACATTCTGATTGCTTGCGGAAGCAAGTCCACATCCAGAAGCAACTTTACTCAGTGTACTGCATTTGAACGTTAGTCTTAACAATAAAGGCACATACTCACATGCAGTGGGAGTTTACTTAGTCTAAGGGAGTTCTCTTCCATCCGGAAGCAATTCCACATCCGGAAGCACTTTCACTGGACGTTGGTTTATGTTCACATTTTCCTCTCTGACGCTCAGTGTTATCTATACCAACAGCCAGCTCCAGTCTAAATACAACAGGAAGCAAAATCACTTCCGGTTGAATCCTAGCTTAGTCTTGAGGTTTTGTATATCTAGTGCTTATGGACTAAGTTATTTCCCTAGTGAATTACTTGCTCTCGCTGGGGGATGAGTCATTCATCCGCGAGCGCTAGTCCTAGTCTATCCGGAAGTAAATCCACATCCGGTTGCACTCTTACTTGGGATTCTATGTTAACCTATTGCTCTCTAAGTACTTGATTCATTCTTTCATATTTTAGTCTTCATCAAAACTTAAGATTCTAACAGTTGTAAGGTTGCAAGTGATCCCGGTCTAAAACTTGCGGTTGTCACTACTAGAAAATAGGCCTTTCACGACCATAATTAACGACTAAAAAGCCAATGTTGGTCGTTGATGAAAAACGCGGTGGCATAACATGTAAATAACTGTCCAGGCGGAGATCTTTCACGACCACATTTGTATATGTGGTCGTGGAAGGGGACCACCCTTCCACGTCCACACTTATAGGGAGTGTGGACGTGGAAGGGTCCCCTTCCACGTCCACACATATATATGTGTGGACGTGGAAGGGGACCCTTCCACGTCCACACTCACTATAAGTGTGGACGTGGAAGGGTCCTCCCCTTCCACGACGTGGAAGGGGACCCTTCCATGACCACATATATCCAAGTGTGGTCGTGAAAGGTGGGCAATTTTTTTCCCACTGGCGCCAAAACCCTTTTTTATTTCCCTCCAACACTTTGGCACTCACTACCACTTTGGCACTCACTCTCTGCGCCTCCCTTTGTCTCTTCTCCTCTCACACTTTGGCACTCACTTCTTCTCTCATTATCTCCGCCGCCTCCCTCCGCCCTCTTCCTCCCTCCTCAATCGCCGCCCTCCCTCCTCCCTCCGCCCTCTTCCTCCCTCACCTGCCCTCCTCCCTCCTCCCTCCGCCCTCTTCCTCCCTCACCTGCCCTCCTCCCTCCGCCGCCTCCCTCCGCCCTCTTCCTCCCTCCTCACCCGCCGCCCTCCCTCCTCCCTCCGCCCTCTTCCTCCCTCACCCGCCCTCCTCCCTCCTCCCTCCTCGCCCTCCCTCCTCCCTCCTCGCCCTCCCTCCTCCCTCCGCCCTCTTCCTCCCTCCTCCCTCCTCGCCCTCCCTCCTCCTCCCTCCTCTTCCTCCCTCCTCACCCGCCCTCACACCACCACCATCATCAACAACAGCAGCAACAACACCGCCTCAGCCGCCGCCACACTCCTAGGTGAGTTTTTTTTTTATTTTTTGTTTTTTTTTCTCTCATTGTATTTTCTTTGTTTTTTAATTTTTTGTATTTGCTTTTTAATATAGTTTGTGCCCACTGTAAGACATTTTAAGCATTGAAATATTGTTTGACTGATTTTATAAGCTCAATGGAATTACTGATTTTATTTGGTTTTGGTAATAGATTGTTAATTGTTATTTTGATTATTGTGATTATATTTGGTTCATTTGCTGGCTTAAATATTGCTTCTATTGTTGAATATCAAATTCTAGCTTTTGGTTTGTGCATTTGTGGTAAATTCTGATTTGCACTTAATTTGGTACACTGTTTGGTTGACTATTCTGGACATTTTAAGAGTGTTTTGGGCTGCTCTATTTAGCAATAATTGCTGGAAAAAGCTTGTTTTCTTTGCTGGAAGGGGTAGTAAAAATTGCATGCAAATAGGCTCTAGTTTCTTGTAGAGGCTGTTTTTGGTTGTTGATTAGGACTGTTTTAGGTTGCCATAGATAGTCCTCTGATTGGTTCAATTGTCTTCTATTCTTTTTAATGAAGACAAGTGTATATACATATTATACACATTACTCTAATGGATCGTGCTTGGATGGATGCTTTGCGAACTAGTGAAGAATATCAAAACGGGGTGGAAGAGTTTATTGAATTTGCCAAAAGAAATGTGGCGAGTAAGAATGGAAAGTACCCGAGCCCTTGTGTGAAGTGTGTGAATGTTGATCGCAAGAGCCTTGACTCTATAAGGAATGACCTTATTTGTGAGGGGATCAATCGCCGATATAGGAAGTGGATTTGGCATGGGGAATTGGGAACTACCGTGGAACATGTAAAAGCAGCGGATGTGGATGATAATGATGATGATGAATATGTTTGCGATGTTGGCATGGACAACATGATAAATGATATCGCAGCGGAGTCGTTTGTTGTGTCAGACGAGTACGACAAAGTGCGTGGTGATGCTGAGACACCTTTGTTTCCATGGTGTAAGAAGTATAGCCGTCTGACCTTCATTCTAACAATACTAGAAATAAAGACGGAAAATGGGTGGGCAGACGCGGGTTTCTCGAAAATGCTCGCAGCTTTGAGCGATATGTTCCCGGATAACAATGCGGTTCCGAAGACAATGTATGAGGCCAAGAAAATGCTAAGTAAGATGGGTATGGAGTATCAGAAGATACATGCTTGTCCCAATGATTGTATTTTATATAGAAATGAATATGAAGGGTTACATGTGTGTCCAAGATGTCAGGAGCCAAGGTATAAACAGAGGAAGGGTGTTGATGATGACGACGACGACGAAGAGACAAACAAACCAAAAAAAGGTGAACCTTCGAAAGTAATGTGGTACCTTCCAATAGTTCCAAGGTTTAGACGATTGTTCGCGAATGCAACAGAACCAGAGAATCTGAGGTGGTATTGTGATCAGAGAAATTCTGATTCTAGATATCTTCGACATCCTGCTGACTCTCCTCAATGGAAAAAGGTTGATTCAATTTTTCCAGAGTTTGCTAGTGATCCTAGAAACCTCCGTCTCGGCCTTTGTACAGATGGATTTAACCCATTTGGGAGTGTCTCTAGCAAACATAGTACTTGTCCAGTTTTGCTTGTCATTTACAACCTTCCACCTTGGTTGTGCACGAAACGGAAATATCTTATGATGTGTATGATGATTTCGGGACCGAAACAGCCTGGGAACGATATCGATGTTTATCTTGCTCCGTTTATCGAGGACTTGAAGATGTTGTGGAATGAAGGTGTTGATGTGTTTGATGCATACAAAAAGGAGACATTCAAGTTGCGAGCTTTGTTGTTTACCACAATCAATGACTTACCTGCATATGGCAATCTCTCAGGATATAGTGTCAAGGGACATAAGGCATGTCCAATTTGTGAGGATGACACTAATTTCGTCCAGCTCAAGTATGGAAGGAAGACTGTTTACCTCGGTCATAGGACGTTTCTTGATCGCCACCACCCATACCGTCGACTGAGGAAGCGATTTAATGGCTTTCCTGAGCATGCATCTGCTCCAATTCCGTTAACAGGTGAAGAAGTTTATCGTCGTGTTTCTCGTGTTACTGTGGAGTTTGGTAAAGGAAAGAAGAAGAAGAAATGGACTAACATTTGGAAGAAGAGGTCAATCTTCTTTGATCTCCCTTATTGGCGTTGTCTTGATGTGAGGCACAGTATTGATGTGATGCATGTGGAGAAAAATCTTGCAGAAAGTATTGTCAGAACGTTGTTACACATTCAAGGAAAAACCAAAGATGGGCTCAAAGCTAGAAGAGATTTAGTTGAGATGGGCATAAGACAGCGGTTACATCCGACAATTAGTGAAGATGGAAAGAAAGCATATATGGAGCCTGCTGCTCATACACTTTCCAAACTTGAGAAAACACGATTGTGTGAGTGTTTACGTGGGATGAAAGTGCCACATGGATATTCCTCTAATATTAGCAAACTTGTGTCAATGGATGATTTGAAGTTGACAGGAACGAAGTCTCATGATTACCATGTGTTAATGCAACAACTTTTGCCGGTAGCTATAAGAGGAATTTTGGAGGATGATGCGCGGAAGACTTTAACAAGGTTATGTAAGTTTCTTAATGCCATTTGCAGTAAGGTAATTGACAATGAAATACTCGATGAGTTGGAAAAGGAAGGTTATGTTATTTTGTCGCAATTGGAGATGTATTTTCCTCCAGCGTTTTTTGATATATCAGTTCATTTGATTGTTCACTTGGTTCGAGAGATAAGACTTTGTGGTCCGGTTTCTCTAAGGTGGATGTACCCTTTTGAGCAATTCATGAAAGTTTTGAAGGGTTATTCAAAGAACCCATATCGCCCGGAGGCCTCGATTGTTAAAAGATATCTTGTTGAAGAGGCAATGGACTTTTGCAAACCATACCTAAGAAAACCTGACGACGAGGAAATCAACCTGGATGAAGATGAACTTTCTGGTAAAGGGGTGCGGGGCATGAAAGTAAAGGGTGTAGAGAGAGAGGAGTTGTTACAGGCACATCTATACATCTTGAATAACATGAAAGAAGTGCAACCTTATTTGGCTGAGCATAAAAGGCTTTTGAAAGAGAATAACCCGAAGAAGAGTGATATGCAGATTTCAAATGAACATAACAAGTCATTTATTGGTTGGTTCGAGGAGTATGCGCGAAAACAAAAGGATGTGTCTGACACAGTAAGGTTGCTAGCTGTGAAGCCTCAGTTTATTGTTTTTTCATGGGGTGGTTATGAAATAAATGGGTATTCTTTCTCTACTAAGGTCATTGATGGCAAGCGCACCACACAAAACAGCGGGGTGATGGTTGAAGCTGAGGCAACCCATTTTTCTAGCTCTAGAGACAAAAACCCAAAATTGGCTACAACTACATATTATGGGGTTATTGAAGAAATTTGGGAAATCATCTACGCACCGCATTTTAAGGTTCCCATATTTAAATGTAAGTGGGTACATAGTAATGCGGTTGTGATTGAGCGCCAAAGTGGCATGATATCTGTTGATCTTAATAGGGTCGGCTACAAGGATGAACCATTTATTCTTGCAAGTCATGCGAAACAAGTGTTTTATGTATCAGACCCTACAAATGTTAAGCTTTCCATTACCTTGCAAAATAGAAATCAAATGGATTGGCTCTCACAGTAAATGATGGTGATGATGATGAGATACAATTATTAGGCAAAACAACAAGAAGTTTGTTAGATGATGATGATGATGATGATGACTTCTGTGCGGTCAGAAATGATCATACTGAGGGTATATAGGACATATGGGACGACAACACATAATGTTAGAAAATGTATTGATTATTGTTATTGTTTTTCATTTAATAATCTATCTAATTTTATTAATTGTTCTGTGCTAATGTATGTAATTGTTCCTCTTTCACAGGTTATAATGGCAGAAAATGACTCCGATCGCGAGCAAGAGTATCATGAGGAGACCCAACCACCCCCTGTGAAGAAGAAGCAAAGAGGGCCTACCAAACTTTCGAAAGTGATTGCTCTGACAGTTGAGCATAAGAAGAAAAATCATTTGGAACTAGATGAAAAGAATAGGCCTAAAGGGCCAACTGCAAAGCCATTTTCAAGTTATCTTGGAACAGTGGCGAGAAACAGAGTTGACATCACAATAAATGAGTGGAAACACGTTAATGACGATGTTAAGCAACAATGTTGGTTGGATGTATATGTATGTACATTCGTATTTTAACTCCATATTTGTGAGATATTGTGGTGACTAATTACTAATCATATTTGTTTTTTCATTGCAGCAATATTGGGATGTGCTGGATACCAAAGATTTTAAAGAGTTCGTTTGGCAAAAAATTGCAAAAAGGTTTAGTGAATTCAAATATAACCTTGCCAAGGACTACATATTTGGGGGGTCTAAAATGGGTGAGGATCCATGTATAGCATATCCCAATATTGAACCAGAGAAATGGAAGGAGTTTGTTAAATATCGAACGTCTGAAGCATTTAAGGTATATCTACTATACATGTATAGTTCATAACTTGGTTTTAATCTGTGTACCTGCATTATTAATATTTTATTATTGTGGTACATAGGAGATAAGCAAAAAACAAGCAGAGATTCGGGCTAAAAATGAGTATAATCATACCATGTCCCGTGGGGGGTATGATTGGATGACTGATTATGTGGAAGCCGAGCGGCAAAAAAAGTGGGAGGAGCAGCGGAAATCTATGGAAGCTGAGTCATCTTCCACTGTCTTAGAACCTTTACCTGACCTCCAACGCCATGAAACATGGGCAGCGGCCCGAAGGAAGAGACCAACTGGAAAATATATCAGTGTCAAGGCTGAAGCGGTGGCAAACCGAATTGTAAGTGCTATATAAATTGTATTTAAACACTTACGTAGGATATTATTGTATATTAATCAATGTTTGTTCACTTTTGTAACAGAATGAACTGGAGGAGCAATCTTCTCAGGGGTCTTGGACACCGCAGGACCCCAGAGATTAGACAACCCTAGCGGAGTTGTAGGAGTTTCTGGGAGAGTTGGGGCAAAGGAATTTTTTGGGCCCAAAAAACGAGTGGTGTCTCGACCTAAAATGTCCACTGAGGAGCTTGATGCAATGGTGAATGCACGGGTGGACGAACGGATGGAAGAACGGGAGACCCAATGGCAAATGAGGTTTGAATATCTTGCATCACAGTTAGAGGCTCTTCAAGCTTCCCAAAGAACAACTTCAACAATGAATGAGCCAAGTGCACCTGATCCTCTTGATGACTACCACGAGGAGTGCTACTTGCATCTTGACGAGCCTTGCCTACACCCTGTTGCTAAGGCTCTCAAGTACCCAAATCACACCACCATTCATAACAGGTCTATCCGGGATGATCAAGTAAAAGTGACAGTCATTTCCGTGATAAAGGGCCAAGAAATGACATGTGTTCCATTTCGTACTAAAGAGGTCACAACTTTAGGGCAAGCAATGAAGAGCTTTATTGTTTGGCCTAAAAGGCTTGTGTTCGATACTGCTCAAGAAGCTCAAGAAGCTCAACCACCAATTCTTCTCCCACAGGTACTCAAATTGTCTATGAATTGACCTTTATTAACAATGTTATTGATATATGTGTGTACTGATGATGTGTTTCTTATTTTCAGAATTTTAACGGTGAGAAGTACCCATATCTGAATCTGCTGTGGACGATGCAACCTGGATTTGAGCGTAATCTTTTAATACCTGCTGGAGTCGTCAATCCACTAGTAGAGGAGAAGATTTGGTTGCAAAGTTCTCGAGACGTTAAGGAGTTCTTGATGATGGAAGAGCTTGAGCAAAGCTGGCTTGATTTGGCCGTCTGGTAAGTGTGTCATATTTTTATCAATATAGTTGAATATTGTAATAAGTCTTTAAGTTCTAATCCATTTCGCCATTTCTAATAGGTACTGTCACAGTTTATGCCAAAGAACCCCAAAGGAAAAGTTTTGCCGGTTTCTATGCCCTTCTAGACTGGCTTATGGTGAAAACGCCTTGAAAGTACTTAAAAGGAGTAAGAAGACTCATTTTTGGGAGATGCAATGTTACGTCGAGCTGCAGATGGGCATTGATTGCGGCACTCTTTATTTCGCCCCCGTTTTGAATTGGTAATGAGTTATCTTTTACACAATATTAAATGTTATGTCTTAGGTTAATTAACATTTATTTTCACTTATATCTTTCAGTGGACATTGGACTCTGGCTATACTTTGCCCGAAAGAGTTCAGGATTTTTTGGTTTGACTCTTTAGAGGGATTTATTAGCGACGATCACAGAAAAGTCTTCCACAAGTAAGTTTCTCTTTTTTTTTACTTTTATGGTTGATAATAATATATCTTTATACTATATATAACATTATTGTTATGATTTTGTCTCTTTTGAAGAGGAATATTAAAATGGCATGATGCTCAAGATACTGATTATTACACAGCTAGTCAGGCTTCGATTAATGTTATAAACGTAAAGGTAAAAGCAATTTTTATATTCATTTTCATTTATATTCCTTTTAGCCATACCCGAACTACCATGATATTGCTGATATTATCTGTGATTTATCAGTGTCCAAGACAGCGGGGCGCTGTAGAGTGCGGATACTATGTCTGCAAATACATGCTGGATATTGTATATCAAGATCAAATTAAGCAAGGGAGGAAATTCCAAAAGGTATGCACGCTTCTAACATATATCTCCAAGAAAATAGTAATTTCTAATTGTAAGTGGTACTTTCCTTGTCTTTTTTAATATTGTTTAATTATGATGCAGCTTTTGGAGGGACTTTATGGACTTAGTACTGACTCGTTTAAACAAGATGAGGATATTGACTTTGTACGAAACGCACTTGCAGAATTTTTAATCACTATGTGGGGCAGAAATTGTATAGGCTTAGATTGTTGTAGCTGAATTTTGAACTTATAGTAGTAAGGCAAAGATAAAAAACTTAGATTGTGCCTTTTGTATTTTGTTGTCTAAGTAAGGTAATATTTATGCATGATACGTTTTTGCAATTGAGCTAGTATTCTGTATTGTATATATGATTTATGGTGCTGTATTGAAAGTGGTTTGTAAATTGATCTGCAAGTGTGTAAATTGTTGTCTAAGTAAGGTAATATTTATGGGATACGTTTTTGCAATTGCTCTTGTATTCTGTATTGTGCAGTAGTATGGTATTGAAAGTGATTTGTAAATGATCTGCAAGAATGCAGATGGCTATAAAATGCATTTACAAAAAAAAAAAAAAAAAACCCTTTCACGTCCACATTTGCGTAAAGGGTGGACGTGATAGGTTTCTCCTAAAGGGCTATCACGTCCACACATAAGGGAGTGTGGACGTGATAGCCCTATCACGTCCACACTTCTAAAGTGTGGACGTGATAGGGGGAAGCTATCACGTCCACACTTTACAAGTGTGGACGTGATAGGGTATCACGTCCACCTACCACGTCCACACTTGATAAGTGTGGACGTGGTAGCCTCTTAGTAAGAGGCTACCACGTCCACACTTATCAAAGTGTGGACGTGATAGCCTCTTAGGAGGCACCAAATTTGGTGCCTCCTAAGACGCTATCACGTCCATACGTATCTAAGTGTGGTCGTGATAGGGCCTATCTATCACGACCACAAACATGTGGTCGTGAAAAACACACTTTTTTACGACGCGGGATTCCACGACCACCTATTTCTGGTCGTGAAAAGCCCAATATTGTGGTCGTGAAAGACCTTATTTCCAGTAGTGTGTAAAGGTTCCAGGTGAACCCGTTTGTAAAACCTGGAAACAGTGGAACTCGACTTGGGTGGTTGAGAACTGGACGTAGGTCAGGTAGACCGAACCAGTATAAATCTTGTGTTTCATTGTTTTAAGTTTTATATGGTAGCACAATTCACCCCCCTCTTGTGTATCCACCTCTTTCATTTGGTATCAGAGCAGGTCTTTCTGACTTGATTCCAACGAATCTAGAAAGTAAAGATCCCGTAATGGATACAGATTATTCCTTACCAGACGTTTCTATTCAGCCCAACAAGCCTCCTGGCTTTGATGGCTATAACTATCCATTCTGGAAGTTCAGAATGGAGACCTACATCAAGTCCAGTGACATCCGGCTCTGGGATGTGATTGAACATGGAAATAACGTCCCTCTAGATAATGAAGGTTTTGCAAAGCAGCGATCCAGATACACCAATGAGGACTATGCTCTAGTACAGCTAAACTACAGGGCCATGCACTACATTCAATGTGCCCTTAGTCCTAAGGAGTTCCACAGGATCAGCCTCCACAAAACAGCGAAGGATATGTGCTCATTCTGGAACCAAGGGAGTGAAGGCAAGACGGGTCGAGATGCTGGTTGAGGAGTTCCACAAATTTGCCATGCTTAGTCCAACTGAGCCAATCAGAGAGCTGGAGCTCAGGTTCACTCATCTTATCAATAACCTGGCCTCCCTGGGTAAAGACATTCCTGAAGAAGAACAAGTCAGCAAGATCTTAAAAGTCTTGAAAGGTGATTGGATCACCAAAGTTACCATCTTGCAGGAAGTCCAAGGAGAGTCAACCAGCTCTATCACTGCCCTGTTTGGTTCTCTGGCCGAATATGAACCAACCTTGCTGGCTCAGAGAGCTCCTCAAGCTTCATCTAAAATGGTGATGAAGATTGATGAGCTCCTCAAGATTGACTCAGGAGAGTCAACAAGAACCTTGCTCTTGTTGCTCCCAGCAAGGAGAAGATTGATGATAATGATGATGATGAGGACGATGAGGAGGACATCGATGATGAGGAGATGGCTATGATGGTAAGAAAGTTCAGAAAGTTCTTCAAAAAGAAAGGAGGCTTTCAGAAAGGTGAATCCAGCCAGAAGAAAGGTTATAAGAAGGAAAGGGCCCCAGTGTGCTTTGAGTGTAAGAAGCCTGGCCACTTCTATTAGAATCTTAAGTTTTGATGAAGACTAAAATATGAAAGAACGAGCCAAACACTTAGAGAATATTAGGTTAATATAGAACCCCAAGTAAGAGTACAACCGAATGTGAATTTACTTCCGGATGGACTAGGACTAGCGCTCACGGATGAATGTCTCATCCCCCAGCGGGAGCAAGTAATACACTAATTCATAACTCAGTCTAGGAGCATTAAATGTACAAAACTCTTGAGACTAAGTTAAGATGCAACCGGATGTCGATTTGCTTCTGATTGCTTAGTGACTAGCGCTGGCAGTTGGTTTGGACAACACTGAGCGTCAGTGAGTACAATATGATAATAACCCAACGTCCTGTGGAAGTGCTTCCGGATGTGGAACTGCTTCCAGATGTAAGAGAGCTCCCCTAGACTAAGTGAACTCCCACTGCATGTGAGTATGTGCTATTATTGTTAAGACTAACGTTCAAAGTAGACAATACACTAAGTCAGAACATAGTCTAAGTAAGATTGCTTCCCATAGCAAACAAGCTTCCCACAGCATGTATAGTTCTTACTGCATTTGATTATATATATACTACTCTGTTGGACTAACAAGTACGTGCAGAACTTAGTTTTTCTTCCGGATGCAAATACTCTTGTCACTGGGACTCAGAGACTAACACTTGCAGAGCAAGATTGCCGCTTCCGGATGAACGATGATCATCCTCCAGCAAGAGTACAAGAGTCAACGTCACATACTCAGAGGTCAGAATGCTTTTGTCAGAGCAGAGTTATCAGAGTTGCTTTTCAGAGATAAAGCAAGTCAACCCTGCTAAGCATTAATGAAGATGTACCTCTCAACGGTAACATGGGATTAACGGCTATATTCAAACGGACATATTCTATCTGCCGCCCAAGCCTGAATGTTGAGGACGAGTATAAAAGGATCGGAACATCTACATTCAGAAGAGAGGTTGGAAGAACAGAGTCTATTGTCTGAAATATTGTAATCTACATTCTTCTTATCTTCTACTCTCTGATCTTAGAGTTGTAATATTATTAAAGAGAAAATCGTTTGTACTTAAGTGAGTAACATCATTCATTCTTAGAGAGAATCATTTGTACTTAAGTGTTTATCACAATCAGTTCATAGAGTGAACATACTATCAAATCCTCTAATTGATAGAGGTTGTTCTAAAGCTTGTGCTTGAAGAACAGTATTGTTATCTTACAAAAGTGAGGGGGAGCATTTAGAGGTTTTCTAAATCTCCAAAGGTTGCAAGTTAGCCCGCAAAACTTGTGGTTGTAAGGTTGCAAGTGATCCCGTTGTAAAACCTGTCGTTGTAAAGGTTTGCAGGTTAGCCCGTGGTAAAACCTGTGGGTTGTTAGGTGAACCCGTGTTCGTAAAACCTAAAGTGTAAAGGCTTTCTTGTGCCTGGTTCAAACAAGAAGTTTAGTGGATTGAAAATCTCAGGTGGAGCCTGGGGACTGGATGTAGGTCTGGAAGTGACCGAACCAGGATAAATTTGTGTGTGCTTATTCTGTTTGTTTAATCTACACATCAAGCACCACACCACTAGATCCTTACTTGTGCTTGGGGTGATATATCGCCACTCTCATCAAGCACAAACAGTCAGTTATTAAAGGAGAATTTTAATTTTTATTCTGCCACCCAATTCACCCCCCCTTGGGTGACAGCCACGCATTTCAACTTCAAAGCTGAGTGTCCAAGCTTGCAGAGATCAAAAGGGAAGGACAAAAGAAAAGCCTTTGTGTCCTCTATCTGGGTGAATAGTTCTGATGAGGAAACAAGTGATGAGGAAGAGGTTGCCAACCTCTGTCTCGTTGCCAGAGAAGATGATGAGGAAGCATCCTCAGAATTTGATCCCATCCAGGAGGACAGTGAGGTAACTTTCCCTGAATTACAAGAGACATATAATGAGGTCCATGAAGAGTTTTTCCGCTTATGTAAAGCGTATAAAGTATTGAAAATTAAAAAGGAATCACTTGAGTCCAAGGTGGACTCACTTAGTAAGGAGCTAGCGGAAGCCAAAAAGCTTCCGGTTGCGGATGGCAAGGGTTCTCCCCAAGCAGAACCCAGAGCCCCAACATCAGAGAGCTGCTCTAACTGCAGCAAGATCTCAAGGGAAAAAGTGGATCTGAAATGTTAAACATTATTTTAATGAATCAGAGGGCATATAGGGACAAGACTGGATTAGGTTACAAACCTAAAGGGAAAAAGTGGGTGGAACCAAAAGTGAAGCCTTACTTAAAATTCTTTCATAAAACCACTGATCACGGCTCCACACCTTTTAGCTTCTGTAATAACTGTAACAGGAAGGGACATTCTACGTCCACCTGTAATGCTAAGAAGCATGGAGTCAACAGCTCTTATAAGTGGGTCCCAAAGGGAACCAAGGCAACAAAGGATCTTCCCCCAAGAAAATAAACTAAGGGAGGACAGGGATCCAGAGCCTGGAAACAATCCTCAAGGAAAGCCCAAGAGCCTAGAGCCAACACTAGGCCAGAGGCACAGATTAATCATAAGCCCAAGGTCAAGACTAACACTGGACCAAGGTGAAGGTAATGGATGCACAAGAGGGGGGGTGAATTGTGCTACAAAATAAAAGCTCAAATAAAATCAACACAAGAGTTTATACTGGTTCGGTCTACCTGACCTACGTCCAGTTCTCAACCACCCAGGCCGAGTTCCACTATCCCCAGGTTTTACAACGGGTGCACCTGGAACCTTTACAACCACAAGTTTTGATCGGGATCACTTGCAACCTTACAACCACAAGTTTTACTCAAGGCTCACTTGCAACCTTTCTAACTAGCTCCCCCTTACAACCAGCAAGGGTTCAACCTTTACAAATAAAGGATTTTTCTAACTAAGTTCTCTTTAAGAACAGATGGCGTTACACACTTAAGTACAATTAATGCTCTTATAACAAGAAGAAACTTAACTACAAAGAGTACAAGATATGTAGATGAAAACATCACTCAATGAGTTAAATGCTCTTTCTCTTTTCTGGGCTACTTTGAATGCTTGAAGATTTTCTTGGTTTCTCGCTCTAGCTTCTCTCAAGAATGTCAAAGATAATTGATTACTTCATAAATGAAGTTGAGCTCCTTTATATAGTCTTCAAACATCCTCACTCTTGGTAGGTGGGTTAGCCGTTTGAATATGGCCGTTTTTCCCATGTTACCGTTTGCCCAATAAATGCTTCATTAATGCATAGCAGGGTTGACTTGCTTTATCTCTGAAAAGTAGTCCTGACACCTCTGCCCTGACAAAAGCATTCTGACACTGCATCTCTGAACGTTCTGACATTCTGATTGCTTGCGGAAGCAAAATCACATCCGGAAGCAACCTTACTTAGTGTGCTGCACTTGAACGTTAGTTTAGCAATATAAGCACATAGTCACATGCAGTGGGTGTTCTCTTGCTCTGACATTCTGATTGCTTGCGGAAGCAAGTCCACATCCGGAAGCAACTTTACTCAGTGTACTGTATTTGAACGTTAGTCTTAACAATAAAGGCACATACTCACATGCAGTGGGAGCTTACTTAGTCTAAGGGAGTTCTCTTCCATCCGGAAGCAATTCCACATCCGGAAGCACTTTCACTGGACGTTGGTTTATGTTCACATTTTCCTCTCTGACGCTCAGTGTTATCTATACCAACAGCCAGCGCTAGTCACTAGGCATTCGGAAGTAAGTTTACTGGACGTTGGTTATGTTCACTGGCGCTTGGTGTTACCTGTTCCAACAGCCAGCCCTAGTCTAAATATAATCGGAAGCAAATCCACTTCCGGTTGAATCCTAGCTTAGTCTTAAGGTTTTGTATATCTCGTGCTTCTGGACTAAGTTATTTCCCTAGTGAATTACTTGCTCTTGCTGGGGGATGAGTCATTCATCCGCGAGCGCTAGTCCTAGTCTATCCGGAAGTAAATCCACATCCGGTTGCACTCTTACTTGGGATTCTATGTTAACCTATTGCTTTCTGAGTACTTGATTCATTCTTTCATATTTTAGTCTTCATCAAAACTTAAGATTCTAACATTCTCCCCCTTTTTTATGATGACAAACTTAGTTTTATCGATTAAGTTCATAATATGAAAGGATTAGTAGAGGAATAAAAGCAATAGATAAGGCACAAGTAACTTAGAAATAATTCATTGATAAACAGGGATTACAAGTTAGAGTATACAGGCAAATAACATATACAAGTAAACAACATATACAAGTAATCTACACTAAGCAAGAATGAAAAATGCATGAAAACAAAGAAAAATTTCTAAGTTAAAAGGGTTGGAATGGGGTTCAGATTTGGTGTTTCTTTTTCCTCTCCCTCTCTTTCTGTCTCTCTTCATTCTCTTTCTGGAGCTTGGCTAGTTCGGCTTCATGCACATTCTGGTCAATCTGAGCAATTATTTGTTGAAGCTCTTCTTCATCCCTTTCCCTACTGAGTCTCTTAGACTCAACAGACTCCTCGAAGGCTCTCTTCATATTTTCTACTTCCTCATAGCCTGGGAATCCTGTTGCATCTGAGAAGTGGGTGACCTCGCCATTAGGAAAGTGGACAGCCCGAATCTTCACATTCCATACTGGGAAGTTGGGATCCTCCTCAACCTCCTGGGCTTTCCTCTTCCCCTTGCTTTTTCCCTTCCCTTTGCTCTTGCCTATTGACGGAGTAGGTTTTGCACTTGCTCTCTCAGCGTCCAGGCAAGCCATTTGACCAAAGGATAGTCTGTCCGTGTACCCATACTTTCTAGCAACGACCTTCTTCCTAGACTCACTGAATGTAACTGCTGGCTCAGAAGGAGGAGGAGGGGCAGATGATTGCTCAGAAGTAGGGATCTCAGACGTTTGCCCAGAGGATGTAGGGATTGGCTTGGCGATCACAATGGGAGGATGGTAGATCTTCTTCAGCCCCCACTTCATCATGATTTCTTCAACAATGTTTTTACTCTTCTTAGTTGAAGAAGGCTCTGATGAAGATGACTCAGGCTGTGAGGATTGCTCATTCTGCTCAAACACCACCATGTCCCATTTTGATCCTTGCTCATCCAACCTCTGCTGCTGCATGAACCGGATAGCCTCTCCTCTAATTAGGCTCTCAGCACCTCTCAATCTCTGGGACTCCATTGCTCGACGCAGAGCGGCCGTGATGTCTTCATCCAGCCAGAGGGATGGCTGGCTGAGAACATCCCTTGTGTCCATAGTCTGGCGAAGAGCGGACAAAGCATCTCTCCCCCTTTTGGCATCATCAAAGAGGGTGAGGGCCAGTGAGGTCTGAGTGGATGAAGAGGTGGGTGGTGGTTCAGGGCCAAATCGTTTTTGGGGTGAAGGTTCTGGGGAGGAGGTAGGTAAGGTAGTTTCTGGGGAGTTGGGAGGGTTGGGGAACCAGGTGGGATCTACGAATAGACCTTCAAAAGGATAAGTGGAGGAATATTCAGTGAAGGCAGTGGAAGAGTGTGGAGTAAAAGGTAAGTGATCCTCAGAGATTGGCTGAAGACGGGGGTAATCTCTCAGATATATGTGGCTGAGGGGGTGAATGGCAGTTTGGAAGCCAAGGCGCTCGACCAATGGGTTGGATCTGGGTCTAGAGTTGGGGTTGGTAGGGTTAGGATGGGATGGTTCGGCAGAGGGGTTGAGTGGTGAGTGAGTAGGGGAGTTGGGTGGTGTGCAAGTGGGGGAGTTCAGTGGAGATGGGGAGTTAAGTGGTGATTGGCGAGGAGATTGGTGGGGTGAGTCTTGGGGTTGCTGGTCATGGTTAGGTGAAGGCTGGGATTGGTGGTCATTGTTTGGTGATGGTGGGGGTTAATGGTCATTTTGTGGAGGTGGCTGTGGTTGTTGAGTGTTAGGAGGTGGAGGAGGGGGAAGTTGAGGGTGACCAGAAGGAGGAGGAGGTGGGTTTTGGGGAGGAGGAGGAGGAGGTGGTAGGTTACCTTGTTGTGGTTGGGGAATCTGGAGGTGTTGGAGAATAAGATCTAACTTGGCATCCAAACTGGCAAGCTGAGTCTCAACCTGGCCTACTCTGTCCTCAAGGCGCTGGATGTGCTCCCCTTGCTGCTGGAACCCAGCATCACAGTCATTCCTCAGAGGGGCCACCAAGGACGCAGAAAGTTGAAGGAGAATCTCTTCCTTCATCTCCTGAGCAAATGCCTTCATAGTGGCTAGCACCCTCGCAGCACGGCTTGGCCCGGGATGGGAGTCAACTTCTTGATCCCCTGCACCAGATGTAGAAGGGGATGAAGTCTGAGAGGCACTGCCTGCCTGTGATTTAGAGCGAGTAGGCTTAGCAGGCTTCAGGTACTTGATACCCATCTTCCCAATGTTAGTTGCCCCCACAGGAGCACACTTTATGTTCTCTTCCTCCACATCGGATGTAGCCTTGATCAATTTCTTCTCAAGGAGGAAGGCTAGAATGGTGGGGTAGGGAAGATATCCGGCCTTGTCATTAACCAACCATCTCTGAAGCTCGAGGCTGATCAACTGTCCGGGGTTGATTGGCTGGAGGGAGAGAAGTCTGGGGAACCATGGATTGTCCAGCAGAGTGAACTCGTTGAAGTTACCCCCTTGTGTGTCATTATTCGTGAGTAAACGTAGTACAGAAGTCTGTTGGAGTCAGACATCTTGGACACCTTCTTCCCTGGGGTGCCATACAACTTCTCGAGTTCCTCCTTGTTGTATTTGAGTGACTCAGGGTACAACCACTCATTCATCCCTTCGTCTGTGATCCCTATTAGGGCATTTATGTCCCTCCAGGTGAAGCTGAAGGTTCTCCCCCTGACTGTAGCAGTGAAGGAGAGTCTGCGGATCTGCTCCTTCCCATCTACCTTCTTGTACTTAACCTTTCCAGAGAGAGATTGACAGAAGACTCGCAGGACGTTGATGTTGTAGTCCTGTTTGATCCCTAACCAAGGCATGTATTTTTCCAGGTAAGGGCGCAGATGAGGAAACCCTAGGTCATCAATCTTGTCCAGATCGATGAACAACCCTTGGTTGAAGTAGGGCTTGATCGTCTCAAACTTGGAGGAAACACTCTCCAAAGTCCCATCTCTGTAGATAGAAGGGTCATCCTCTTCAACCCTCTGTCTTTTGGAAGAAGATTCTTCAACGAACTGAACCTTCTTCTTCCTTGGTGGTTGTCTGGTCTCTTGGGCTAGCAAGAAGCAAACCTGCATGTCTTTATCATCCACAGAGGCAGAATACATTGCTGCCGCAAGCTGTTGTGCCCAAGTGCTGTGGCTGAAGAACCAGCTGAGAGATCTTGGCTTGGAGTTCCCTGAGGCTCCCATCCTCTGTGACAACACAAGCACCATCAGCCTCGCCAAGAATCCGGTTCAGCACACAAGGACAAAGCACATTGATGTTAGACATCACTTCATCAGAGATCATGTTCAGAAGAAGGATGTCAAAGTGCAGTTTGTCCCCACTCAGCATCAGCTTGCTGATATTTTCACCAAGCCTCTGGGGGTTGATCAATTCACATTCATAAGAGGTGATGGGAATGGTAAACCCAAATGAAGTTTAATTCTTCAAAAATAAACTCGTGCTTAATTGATTAAAACCTGCAACTATACTAACTTAGGCATCGGAGTGCCAATCTTTAGTTTTGCAGGTCCCCAATGTTAAATCTTAAGCAAGTGCAACCGGAAGCAAAACCACTTCCGGATGATCATTTGCTGGCGCTGAGTGTTGAATCAAAGTGAGAGGGAGCGCCAGTGTCTAGACAAAGGGACACGTCACTTCACAAAACGTTTCATCTTCCTCCATGGGAAGTTGTGCCTCCTCTGACAAAGTGAAGCGACACGTGTCAAAAGGTGCGCCGTTCCAACTAAATGTTTACGTTACCCAATGAACAAACGCATGTTTTCAACATAGAGTCATTATGTGCATTTCATCCGTTGTAACTTTATATAAATAGGAACCAATAGTCACTTTTCTTTTTCACTTTTCACTTACACAAATTTCTCACCTAAACTCTCTGCATATATTCATCGAGTTCATCGTCACATTCATCCTGTTCATCTTCTTCTTCTACATTTCTGCACATTACATCTCATTCACTTCACTTAAACCCTAACCTACACAAAATGGCCGGCTCACACGAATCCAACCAAAACATTGAGATATCCTCTGCCTCGAAGAAGTCCAAAACTGGAAAATCTGGGCATTCAAAATCTGGAAAATCTGGGAAATCACAAGAACAGCATGAACGTTCTGGGGAACATCATGAACAGTCAAAGACAAAGGGCAAGAAGAGGGTTCAGTTTAGCGAAGAGCCCTCATCCAAAAGACAGCGAGTAGAGGAGGATGATCCACTCGTATACAGAGATGGACCATTGGAGACTGTTTCTGGGAAAATGGTGAATGCAAAACCCTACTTCAACACTGGGATGTTCATCGACTTGGACAAAATAGATGATCTGGGGTTTCCACACTTGAGGGTATATCTGGAAAAGTACATGTGCTGGCTGGGGATCAACCAGGAATACAACATCAACGTCTTGCGGGTGTTCTGCCAGTCCCTCACTGCCAAGGCCAAGTATAAGAAGGTGAATGGGAAGGATCAGATTCGCAGAGTCACCTTCACTGCCACAGTAAGAGGGAGAACCTTTAGCTTCACTTGGAGAGACATCAATCACCTGATGGGGGTCACTGAGGGAGAAATGAATGAATGGCTATTCCCTGAGAAACTCAGCAAGGAGGAGCTTGAAAAGGTCTATGACACCAAGGGGAAGAAGGTGTCTGGGATGTCTGACTCTAACCGACACCAAATGAAAGAATGGTTATTCCCTGAGAAACTCAGCAAGGAGGAGCTTTAAAAGGTCTATGACACCAAGGGGAAGAAGGTGTCTGGGATGTCTGACTCCAACCGACTCCTATACTATGTCTACTCCCGCATGATGACACATAAAGGGGGGAACTTCAACGAGTTCACTCTCCTTGACAACCCTTGGTTCCCCAGATTCCTCTCCCAGCAGCCAATCAACCCTGGGCAGTTGATAAGTCTAGAGCTGCACAGGTGGATTGAAAATCAAAAGTTTGGAAGTCTTCCCTACCCCACGGTCATCGCCTTCCTCCTGGAGAAATATTTGATCAAGTCAACATCCACTGAGGAGGCAGAGAATGTTAAGTGCGCACCTGTCAGCGTAGTTAACATCGGCAAGATGGGGATAAAATACATCAAGCAGACAAAGGCCACTCGCTCAGGATCGCAGGCTGGAAGTGCCTCACATACTGAAAGTAATGGATGCACAAGAGGGGGGGTGAATTGTGCTTCAAAAATAAACGCTCAAATAAATCAACACAAGAGTTATACTGGTTCGGTCTTCCTGACCTACGTCCAGTCCTCAACCACCCAGGCCGAGTTCCACTATATCTCAGGTTTTAAATCGGGCTCACCTGAAACCTTACAACCGCAAGTTTTGCACGGGATCACTTGCAACCTTACAACTACAAGTTTTACACAGGTTCACTTGTAACCTTTCTAACTAGCTCCCCCTCACACCAAGCAAGGGTATAACCTTTACACTTAAAGGATTTTTCTGACTAAGTTCTCTCAAAGAACGGATGGTGTTACACACTTAAATACAAACAATGCTCTTATAACAAGAAGAGACTTAACAACAAGGAGTACAGAATATGTAGATGAAAAGGATCACTCGATGTGTTAAATGCTCTTTTCTTTTCTGGGCAGCTTTGAATGCTTGAAGATGTTCTTAGTTTCTCGCTCTAACTTCTCTCAAGAATATTCAAAGATAATTGATTGCTTCATAAATGAAGTTGAGCTCCTTTATATAGTCTTCAAACATTTGAACTCTTGGTAGGTGGGTTAGCCGTTTGAATATGGCCGTTTTTCCCATGTTACCGTTTGCCCATTAAATGCTTCATCAATGCATAGCAGGGTTGACTTTCTTTATCTCTGAAAAGTAGTCCTGACACCTCTGCTCTGACAAAAGCATTCTGACACTGCATCTCTGAACGTTCTGACATTCTGATTGCTTGCGGAAGCAAACTCACATCCGGAAGCAACCTTACTTAGTGTGCTGCACTTGAACGTTAGTTTAGCAATATAAGCACATAGTCACATGCAGTGGGTGTTCACTTAGTCTGAGATGTATCCGGAAGCACTTCTACATCCGGAAGTAAAACCACTGGATGAAGGATTTTTGTTCATTATCACTCACTCTCGCTCAGTGTCCTTCATTCCAACAGTCAGCGCTAGTCACTAAGCTATCGGAAGCACTTTCACTTGACGTGGCTTATGTTCACTGACGCTTAGGGTTATCTATTCTATCAGCCAGCGCCAGTCAAAATCTAACAGGAAGCAATTTCACTTCCGGTTGAGTCTTAGCTTAGTCTTAAGGTTTTGTATATCTGGTGCTCATGGACTAAGTTATTTCCTTAGTGAGTTACTTGCTGCCGCTGGGGGATGAAACATTCATCCGCGAGCGCAAGTCAAAATCTATCCGGAAGTAAATCCACATCCGGTTGCACTCTCACTTGGGATCCTATGTTAACCTATTGCTTTCTAAGTACTTGGCCTATTCTTTCATATTTTAGTCTTCATCAAAACTTAAGATTCTAACATTCTCCCCCTTTTTGATGATGACAAACTTAGTTTTATCGATTAAATTTATATGAAAGGATTATCAGAAGAATAAAAGCAATAGATAAGAACAAGTAACTTAGACAGATATTATTGATAAGCAGAAGTTACAAGTCAGAGTATACAATCAAATAACATATACAAGTAAATAACATATACAGGTAAATTACACTAAGCAAGTATGAAGTATGCATGAAAACAAAGAAAAAATTTCTAAGTTAAAAGAAGGTTTGGATTGGGGGTTCATAGTTTGTCTTTCTTTTTCCTCTCCCTCTCCTTCTGTCTCTCTTTATTCTCCTTTTGAAGTTTGGTTAACTCGGCCTCATGCTTCTGGTCTATCTGGGCAACTATCCGCTGAAGCTCTTCTTCCTCTCTTTCTCTTCTGAGCCTCTCTGATTCAATAGACTCCTCGAATGCCCTTTTCATGTTCTTCACTTCTTCATACCCAGGGAACCCTGTAGCATCGTCGAAGTAGGTGACCACTCCATTGGGATAGTGAACAGCCCGGATTTTTACGTTCCATACAGGGAAGTTGGGATCCTCCTCAACTTCCTGGGCTTTCCTTTTCCCTTTCCCTTTACTCTTCCCTTTGCTCTTGCTAATTGGAGGAGTGGGCATGGCACTTGCTCTGTCAGCATCGAGGCAGGCCATCTGACCAAAGGATAACTTGTCTGTGAACCCAAACTTCTCGAATTCCTCAGGAGTCATGTCTTCAATTTCCAATTTGACTTCCTTCAAAATTGGAACTGCTTGAACCACTGGCATTTCTTGCTCAACCTGGACAGACGAAGTTCCTTGCTCAGGTAGGTCAGATGGAGTCTCTTCCTCACTCTCAGCAGATTCAGTGGTGGCAATAATTCTCTTGGCACGCTTCCTAGCAACGGCCTTCTTTCTAGACTCACTGAAGTTAACTGCTGGCTCAGATGAGGGAGGAGGGGCAGATGAACGCTCAGATGAAGGGATCTCAGACTCTTGCCCAGAGGATGCAGGAATAGGCTTGGCTATCACAATGGGAGGATGGTTGGGTCTCTTCAGCCCGTACTTCATCATAATCTCCTCAACAATGTTTTTGCTTGACTTAGTTGGAGAAGGCTCTGATGAAGATGACTCAGGCTGTGAAGGTTGTTCATTTGGCTCAAAGACAACCATATCCCATTGTGGTCCTTGCTCAGCCGTTTTCTTCTGCTGCATGAACCAGATGGCTTCTCCTCTTATAAGGCTCTCAGCACCACCCAGCTTTTGCGATTCCAACGCACGGCGGAGAGCAGCTGCGATGTCTTCATCAATCCATAGGGATGGCTGACTGAGGACATCCCTTGTGTTCATTGACAGGCGAAGGGCGGACATAGCATCTCTCCCCCTTTTGGCAACATCAAAGAGGGTGAGGGCCAGGGAGGACGAAGTGGTTGGAGAGGAGGGTGGAGGGTCAGGGCCATATCTTTTTGGGGGTGAGGATTCTGGGGAGGAGACAGGTAAGGTAGTTTCTGGGGATGAGGCAGTGTCGGGGAACCAGGAAGGATTCACAAAAAGATTTTCATAGGGATGAGTGGAGGAATATTCAGTGTAGGAGGTGGTAGTGTGTGGGGTAAATGGTAGGTGGTCATCAGAGAGTGGCTGAAGGCGGGGGTAATCTCTTATATACATTTGGCTGAGGGGGTGAATGGCAGTGTGAAATCCAAGGTGCTCGGCCAGGGAGTTGGGTCTAGGTCTAGGGTTGGGGTTGATAGGATTAGGATGGGGGGAAGGTTCGTTGGAGAGGCGGAGTGGAGAGCGAGTAGGAGTGCTAGGTCGTGTGAGAATGGGTGAAGGAGGTGTAGATTGAGAGTTCAGTGGGGATTGGCGAGGAGACTGTTGGGGTGAGTCCTGGGGTTGCTGGTCATGGGTAGGTGAAGGTTGGGATTGGTGGTCATTGTTTGGTGAAGGTGGGGATTAGTGGTCATTTTGTGGTGGGGGCTGAGGTTGTTGAGTGTTAGGTGGAGGAGGAGGGGGAAGTTGAGGGTGACCAGAGGGAGGAGGAGGTGGATTTGGGGGAGGAGGTGGAGGTGGTAGGTTACCTTGTGATGGTTGGGGAATTTGTAGGTGCTGGAGGATGAGATCTAGTTTTGCATCCACCCTGGCAAGATGATTTTCGACTTGGCCAACCCTGTCCTCAAGCCGCTGGATCAGCTCTCCCTGCTGCTGGAAGCTAGTGTCACACTCAGCACGGAGAGGACCCACCAAGGAGTCAGGCAGCCTAAAGAGAAGCTCCTCCTTTACTTCCTCGGCAAAGGCTCTGACAGAAGCTGGCACTCTTGCACCACGGCTTGGCCCAGCATGGGAGTCCACTTCCTGATCCCCTGCACCAGATGTAGAGGGGGCTGTAGTCTGAGATGCACTCCCTGCCTGTGATCCTGAGCGAGTGGGCTTAGCAGGCTTGTTATACTTAATGCCCATCTTCGCGATGTTGGTAGCTCCCACAGGTCTACACTTGACATTTTCTTCCTCCACAGCAGATGTGGCCTTGATCAGATGCTTCTCAAGGAGGAAGGCAATGATAGTGGGATAGGGAAGATAGTCAGACTTGTCATTAGTTATCCAGCGCTGAAGCTCAAGACAGATCAACTGGCCGGGGTTGATTGGCTGGTGGGAGAGAATTCTGGGGAACCACAGGTTGTCCAGCAGAGTGAACTCGTTGAAGTTACCCCCTTTGTGTGTCATCATTCGGGAGTAGACGTAGTATAAGAGTCTGTAGGAGTCAGACAACTTGGACACCTTTTTCCCCTTGGTGTCATACAACGTCTCGAGATCCTTTGTGCTGTACTTGAGCGCCTCAGGATACAGCCACTCATTCATGCTTTCATCTGTGATCCCCATCATCTCATTCAATGTCCTCCAAGTGAACCTGAAGGTTCTCCCCCTTACAGTGGCAGTGAAGGAGAGTTTGTGGACTTGCTCTTTCCCATCAACCTTCTTGTACTTAACCTTGCAAGTGAGGGATTGATAGAAGACTCGCAGGACGTTGACGTTGTAGTCCTGGTTGATCCCCAGCCAAGGCATATATTTCTCCAAGTAAGGGCGTAGATGAGGAAACCCTAGATCATCAATCTTCTTCAGATCGATGAACAACCCATGGTTGAAGTAGGGAATGGACGTCTCAAACTTGGCAGCAATTGGCTCCAATGCCCCATCTCTATAGACAGTAGGGTCATCCTCTTCAACCCTCTGCCTCTTGGATGAAGGCTCTTCAGCAAACTGAACCTTTTTCCCTTTCCTCTTGGCTTGTTGTTGCTCAAACTGCTCTGGCTCTTCATGTACTCGCCCAGAGTGTCCAGGCTGTTCCTGGACTTGTTCAGTCTGCCCTTGTGACTGCCCAGAAGCTTCATGGTGTTCTTGATGTTAATCGCGATGTTCTTCACGATGCCCAGATTTTCCAGAATGTTTATGACTTGATTTCCCAGATTTCGACTTGTGTTTCTTGGATGAGGAATGTTTCTTTGTAACTGGGTTTGTTTCATGTGATCCGACCATTTTTGTGTGGGTTGATGGTGAAAAGAGATGAAATGCGAAAAAGTGTATGAAGAATGCGAAGAACACAGATGAAGATGAAGAGTTGTGTGCAGAGAATATGTGGGTGAAAGTAAAAAGTGAAAGTGAAAAATGACATCCTATTTATAGGCGAAGTTACTGAGGGTAAAATGGGCATATATTTTCAAGTGAAACCAAACGTTTACACATTGGGTAACGTAAAATTTTTAATTGAAACGGCGCACCTTATGACATGTGTCGCTTCATCTTGTCAGATAGGGCACAACTTCTCATAGAAGGAGTTGAATCGTTTTCTGAAGTGACGTGTCCCTTGGTCTGGCACTGGCGCTCTCTTGGCTTGATCATCCAGTGTCAGTGAATGATCATCCGGAAGTAGTTTTGCTTCCGGTTGCACTTGCTTAAGATTTAACATTGAGTACCTGCAAAAACATATATTGGCACTCCGATGCCTAAGTTAGTATTGTTGTAGGTTTTAAACAATCAAGTATAATAAATAGAATTTACACTTCATTTGGGTTTACCATTCCCAAATCACCTCTTATGAAAGTAAATTGGTCAACCCCCAGAGGCTTGATGAAGATGTCAGCAAGCTGTTGTTGTGTGGGGACAAACTGCACCTTGACATCCTTCTTTTGAACATGGTCTCTGATGAAGTGATGTCTGACGTCAATGTGCTTTGTCCTTGTGTGCTGAACTGGATTCTTGGCAAGGCTAATTGTGCTTGTGTTGTCACAGAGGATGGGTGCCTCAGGGAACTCCAAGCCAAGATCTCTCAACTGGTTCTTCAGCCATAGCACTTGCGCACAACAGCTTGCAGCAACAATGTATTCTGCCTCAGTGGATGACAAAGACACACAGGTTTGCTTTTTGCTAGCCCAAGACACCAGACAACCACCAAGGAAGGCGCATTGTCCACTGGTGCTCTTCCTATCTGTTTTATAACCTGCATGGTCAGAGTCAGAGTAAGCCCACAAGAACTCTTGGTTACCTCTGGGATACCAAAGACCAAGTTCTTGTGTTCCCTCAAGGTATCTCAGAATACGTTTAACACATGTTAATTGTGACTCCTTGGGGTTGGCTTGAAACCTAGCACACATGCCTACACTAAATTGAATGTCAGGCCTGCTGGCTGTTAAGTATAAGAGGGAACCTATCATTCCCCTATACATGGGCAGGCTGACAGATTTACCCTTTGCGTCAGCATCGAGTGCGGCAGAGGTGCTCATAGGAGTGTCATACTCCTTGCATTCATCCATCCCAAACTTTTTGAGTAGTTCTCTGCAGTACTTAGCTTGGGAGATGAAGATTCCATTCTTCTTCTGTTTAATTTGCAGGCCTAGGAAGAACGTTAGTTCTCCCATCATTGACATTTCAAATTCACCCTGCATAGTCTTAGAGAAATCTTCACAAAGCTTTTCATTAGTTGCCCCAAAAATAATATCATCAACATATATTTGGACAATTAACATATCTCTATCTTTGTGAAGGATAAACAGTGTATTATCTAGTTTGCCCCTTGAGAAACCCTTGCCCAGCAAGAAGCTGCTGAGTCTCTCATACCAAGCTCGAGGAGCTTGTTTCAGGCCATATAAAGCTTTCTTTAATCTATACACATGTTTGGGATGCTTATGATCCTCAAAGCCAGGAGGTTGTTCTACATATACCTCTTCTTTAATATAACCATTAAGAAAAGCACTCTTTACATCTTTTTAATATAACCTAAAGCCTTTCATGGATGCAAAGGCTAGAAGAATCCTTATTGCTTCAAGTCTAGCGACTGGAGCAAAAGTTTCTTCATAGTCAATGCCTTCTTCTTGGTTATATCCTTTGGCCACTAATCTGGCTTTGTTTCTTGTAATTTGACCTGTCTCATCCAGCTTGTTTTTTAAGACCCACTTGGTCCCTACTATGGATTGATGAGACGGCCTTGGGACTAGTTCCCAAACTTGACTTCTCTCAAATTGATTTAGCTCTTCCTGCATGGCAATAATCCAGTCGCAGTCCTCAAGAGCTTGTTCAACTGAAGTTGGTTCGATTTGAGATAGAAATGCTCCAAACTCAACTTCATTTTGAACTTGTCTTCTAGTTTTGACACCAGAAGAAACATCACCAAGCACTTGATCAAGAGGATGATCCCTGTGATGTCTCCTAGCTGTTGGCAACTGTGCCTCATCAGGCACGGTTTGCACTCCAGGTTCATCACTGGGTTCATCTTCTTCTTTGGGATTGCTTGTTGGTGTTTCTTTTGGTGGTGAGGAAGATGATGGTAGTTTTGGAAGATTAAGTATTCCATCATCTTCTGTGGATTGTCCCCATGTAGGAGTTTCATCAAATACAACATGCATGGATTCTTCTACAGTTTTAGTTCTCATGTTGTATATTCTATATGCTTTACTCCTAAGGGAATATCCTATAAATATACCTACATCAGCTTTTGGATCAAACTTACCCAGATTTACCTTTCCATTGTTATGCACATAGCACTTTGATCCAAAGATTCTGAGGTGGCTGATGTTGGGCTTCCTCCCTTTGTACAGCTCGTAAGGAGTCTTGTCCAAGCCCTTGCGAACAAAGGCTCTGTTAGAGATATAGCAAGCAGTGCTCATAGCGTCCGCCCAGAACACTTGAGAAACCTCTTTCTCATTGAGCATGCTTCTAGCCATCTCTGTCAGAACCCTGTTCTTCCTCTCGACAACTCCGTTCTGTTGAGGAGTCTTAGGAGCTGAGAAGTTGTGTTCTATGCCATATTGTGAATAGCTCAGAGAAGCTATGGTTCTCAAATTCTCCTCCATGGTCTGTCCTTATGGCTGTGATTTTGAGCTCTCTCTCATTCTGCACTTTCTTAGCCAGGATAACAAAAGCATCAAAAGCATCTTGCTTAGAGGCAAGAAATATAGTCCAAGTGAACCTTGAATAGTCATCCACCACCACTAGAGCATATAGGTTTCCACCCAAGCTCTTCACTCTCGCTGGCCCAACCAAATCCATATGGATTAGTTCCAAGGGCCTGCTGGTGGAGACTCTCTTCTTGGTTTTAAACGAGGACTTTGTTTGCTTCCCTCGTTGGCAGGATTCACAAATAAAATCATGCTTTACTTTAAAAGTTGGAATACCTATGGCGAGCTCCTTTTTAATTAGCATATCAAGTTGCGTAAAATTAACATGAGCTAATCTCTTATGCCAAAGCCAACTGTTCTCATCACTAGATATTAAACATTTATCTTCCAATTGTTGACATAAGTCTAGAGTGTATAGGTTTCCATTTCTGTTTGCCTTAAGTTTGCATTTTAAATTGGTCTTGTCTAAATTCAGATCCTGCTTATCAACTGTTATGCACTCATTTGAATCAAAAATTACCCAATTTCCTTTGTCAGTGCTCTGGCTTACGCTCAGCAGGTTGTGACAGAGACCGTTCACTAGATAGACGTCTTTGACTGGTCCGACTTCTCCAACTCCAGTGATCTTACCACTTTGATTTCCTCCAAAGGTTACTGTGGCTCCATCCTTGATCACCAGAGATTTGAACTTGTCTATGTCTCCAGTCATATGTCTCGAGCATCCGCTATCGATGTACCATTTTCTGTTCTTGGATGCCTTGAGACACACCTGAAATAATCAAGCAAGCTTAGGTACCCAACCTCTCTTGGGTCCTCTGTCATTAGTTTTTAGTGCCCTAGGTCTAGTGTTGGCCTTAACCTTGGGCTTATGATCATTTGGAGCCTCTGGCCTAGTGCTGGCTCTAGGCTCTTGGGTTTTCCCTGTGGAATGGTTCCAGGCTCGGGATCCTTGTCCTCTCTTGGTTTCTTTTGCAGGAGGAAGATCCTTTGTAGCCTTGGTTCCTTTAGGGACCCATTTGTAAGAGCTACTTGCTCCATGCTTCTTGGCATTACAGGTGGACGTGGAGTGTCCATTCCTGTTGCAGTAGTTACAGAAGCTGAAGGGTGAGGAGCTATGACTGGTGGCTTTATGGAAGAACTTTAAGTAGGGCTTTACTTTTGGTTCCACCCACTTTTTCCCTCTAGGAGTATATCCTAAGCCAGTCCTATCCCTATATGCCCTTTGATTCATTAAAATTATATTTAACATTTCTGAACCATTTGTAAACTTCTGCAGGGCATTTTGCAGCTTGTCTTTCTCAGCTGAGATTTTGCTGCAATTAGGGCAGCTCTCAAGTGTTGGGGCATTGGGTTCTGCTTGGGGAGAACCCTGGCCATCCACTACCGGAAGCTTTCTAGCTTCCGCTAGCTCTACACTTAGTGAGTCCACCTTGGACTCAAGTGATTCCTTTTTGGTTTTTAACACTTTATAGGCTTTACATAGTCTAGAGAATTCTTCATGAACCTCATTGTAAGCCTCTTGTAGTTCAGAAAGAGTTACCTCATGATCTTCGTTGGTGAGGTCAAGATCTGAAGATGCTTCCTCATCATCTTCTCTAGCTACCAGGAAGAGGTTGGCAACTTCTTCCTCATCACTTGCTTCGTCATCTGAGCTATTCACCCAAATAGAGGAAACGAAGGCCTTTCTTTTGTCTTTGCCTTTTGACCTCTGTAGGCTGGGACACTCAGCCTTGAAGTGACCAGGCTTCTTGCATTCAAAGCACACAGGGACCTTTTCCTTCTTGTATCCCTTCTTCTGGCTGGAGTCACCTCTCTGAAAGCCTCCTTTCTTTCTGAAGAACTTTCTGAATTTCCTCACCATCATAGCCATTTCCTCATCATCCATTTCCTCCTCATCATCCTCATCATCATCATCGATCTCCTTGCTGGGAGCAACAAGAGCAAGGTTCTTGTTCTTGGATGAGGCTTGAGGAGCTCTCTGAGCCAGCAAGGTAGGTTCATATTCAGCAAGAGAGCCAAATAGTGCGGTGATGGAGCTGGTTGATTCTCCTTGGACTTCCTGCAAGATAGTTACTTTGGTGATCCAGTCACCCTTCAAGATCTTTAGGATCTTGCTTACTTGCTCTCTTTCAGAAATATCCTTACCCAGCGAGGCCAAATTGTTGATGAGATGGGTGAACCTGAGCTCCAGCTCTCTGATAGGCTCAGTGGGACTAAGCATGGCAAACTTGTGAAATTCTTCCACCAGCATCTCAACACGTCTTGCTTTTACTCCCCTGGTTCCAGAGTGAGCAGCCTCAAGAGCCTCCCACATATCTTTAGCATTTTTGTGGTGGCTGATCCTGTGAAACTCTTTGGGACTGAGGGCACACTGGATGTAGTGCATGGCCCTATGGTTCAGTTGGACTAGAGCATAGTCCTCAGGGGTGTATCTGGCTCTCACCTTAGCAAACCCATCCTCATCTAAGGGTGTTTGATCCCCACGTTCGATTACATCCCAGAGTCTAATGTCACTTGACTTGATGTAAGTCTCCATTCTAAACTTCCAGAATGGATAATACCCATCGAAGCCTGGGGGCTTGTTGGGTTGAACAGAGACATCTGGTAGAGAGTAATCTGTATCCATTACTGGATCTTTGCTTTCTGGATTCGTTGGAATCGAGTGAGAAAGACCCGCTTTGATACCAAATGAAAGTAATGGATGCACAAGAGGGGGGGTGAATTGTGCTTCAAAAATAAACGCTCAAATAAATCAACACAAGAGTTATACTGGTTCGGTCTTCCTGACCTACGTCCAGTCCTCAACCACCCAGGCCTAGTTCCACTATATCTCAGGTTTTAAATCGGGCTCACCTGAAACCTTACAACCGCAAGTTTTGCACGGGATCACTTGCAACCTTACAACTACAAGTTTTACACAGGCTCACTTGTAACCTTTCTAACTAGCTCCCCCTCACACCCAGCAAGGGGATAACCTTTACACTTAAAGGATTTTTCTGACTAAGTTCTCTCAAAGAACGGATGGTGTTACACACTTAAGTACAAACAATGCTCTTATAACAAGAAGAGACTTAACAACAAGGAGTACAGAATATGTAGATGAAAAGGATCACTCGATGTGTTAAATGCTCTTTTCTTTTCTGGGCAGCTTTGAATGCTTGAAGATGTTCTTAGTTTCTCGCTCTAACTTCTCTCAAGAATATTCAAAGATAATTGATTACTTCATAAATGAAGTTGAGTTCCTTTATATAGTCTTCAAACATTTGAACTCTTGGTAGGTGGGTTAGCCGTTTGAATATGGCCGTTTTTCCCATGTTACCGTTTGCCCATTAAATGCTTCATCAATGCATAGCAGGGTTGACTTGCTTTATCTCTGAAAAAGTAGTCCTGACACCTCTGCTCTGACAAAAGCATTCTGACACTGCATCTCTGAACGTTCTGACATTCTGATTGCTTGCGGAAGCAAACTCACATCCGGAAGCAACCTTACTTAGTGTGCTGCACTTGAACGTTAGTTTAGCAATATAAGCACATAGTCACATGCAGTGGGTGTTCACTTAATCTAAGATGTATCCGGAAGCACTTCTACATCCGGAAGTAAAACCACTGGATGAAGGATTTTTGTTCATTATCACTCACTCTCGCTCAGTGTCCTTCATTCCAACAGTCAGCGCTAGTCACTAAGCTATCGGAAGCACTTTCACTTGACGTGGCTTATGTTCACTGACGCTTAGGGTTATCTATTCTATCAGCCAGCGCCAGTCAAAATCTAACAGGAAGCAATTTCACTTCCGGTTGAGTCTTAGCTTAGTCTTAAGGTTTTGTATATCTGGTGCTCATGGACTAAGTTATTTCCTTAGTGAGTTACTTGCTGCCGCTGGGGGATGAAACATTCATCCGCGAGCGCAAGTCCTAATCTATCCGGAAGAAATCCACATCCGGTTGCACTCTCACTTGGGATCCTATGTTAACCTATTGCTTTCTAAGTACTTGGCCTATTCTTTCATATTTTAGTCTTCATCAAAACTTAAGATTCTAACACATACCACGACCCCCTCTGTATCTGGTGCAGGGGATCAAGAAGTCGATTCTCATCCTGGTCCAAGCCGTGTTCCAAAGGTGACAGCCGCAGTAAAGGCCTTTGCTGAGGAAGTAAAGGAGGAGATTCTTTTTCGGCTGACTGATTCTTTGGTGGCTCCCCTTCGTGATGAGTGTGACACTGCCTTCCAGCAGCAGGGGGAGAGAATCCTGAGGCTCGAGGACCGAGTAGGTCGAGTCGAGGCTCAGCTAGCAAGGGTAGATGCCAAGTTAGACCTCATCCTCAATCACCTTCAAATCCCTCCACCACAAGGTAACTTACCACCACCTCCTCCTCCTAACCCACCTCCACCTCCTCCACCTAATCAACTATCACTCCCTTCTCCTAATGCTCAACAGCCACAATAACCAGCCCCTCAGAATCACCAACAACCCAATACTTCACCCAGAAATGACCATCAACCATCCCCTCACAACACCCCTCAGAACTCTCCCCAACACTCCCCTCGCCAATCACCCCTTAACCCCAATAACTCTCCCTCTCCACATAACTCTCCAAACCATTCACCACCCCCAAACCCCATAGGGCCCTCCAATCCTCCTCTTAACAATCGTCCCACCATAGCCCAATCTATTGGATATACCTCTCCTGATCACCCACTTCACACCTTCTACCTCAGAGACCAACCCCCTATTCGGTGGAGAGTCAAACAACCGCCCGCCTACTCCTCTACCTACCCCTTCGATGGCCTATTCACCAACTTCACTTTCTTCGAAAGAAACACAGCCCTCTTCCCCAACCCTCCTAATTCACCAGAAAACAATTCACCCACATCCTCGCCCGAATCCTCACCACCCAGAACATTTGGGTCTGACCCTCCACCCTCCTCTTCACCCAATCCATCCTCCCTGGCCCTCGCCCTCCTTGATGATGCCAAAAGGGGGAGAGATGCTGCTGCTACCGCCCTCCGCCGTACCATGGATACGAGGGATGTCCTGACTCAACCATCCCTCTGGCTAGATGAAGACATCACTGCTGCCCTTCGTCGAGCCATGGATATGAGAAGATTGGGTAGTGCTGAAAGTCTGATCCGTGGGGAAGCCATCTGATTTATGCAACAGCAGCGATCAGATGAGCAAAGGTCAAAGTGGGCAATGGTTTTGTATGAGCAACCTGATGAGATCCCACAGCCTGAGCCTGAGCCAGAGCCTTCATCTTCTGAGCCTCCTCCCTCTGTGCCTAGCCGAAACATAATTGAGGAGATCATGATGAAGTATGGGCTGGAGAAGCAAAACCATCCACCTATGGTGATAGCCAAGCCAATCCCTCCTCCTAAGTCAACCTCTGCTCCTCCTCCTCCTCCAGTAGTCCCTCCTCCTAAGTCAACCTCTGCTCCTCCTCCTTCAGCAGTCAAGTACAGTGAACTAAGGAAGAAAGCAGTTGCTAGAAAGGGTGCTAATAAGAGTGCTACTACTACTGCGCCTGCTGAAAGTGAGCAAGAGGTTCCATCTGTTCAAGCTGTAGTTGTGCCTGAGACTCAGTCATCCTCTCAAGAGTTGCATGCCCCTCCGCCACTAAAGGAAGTTAAGCTGGAAATAGAGGATATGACTCCTGAAGAGTTCGAGAGATATGGATTTACTGACAAGATCTCGTTTGGTCAGATGGCTTGCCTAGATGCTGAAAGAGCGAGCGCCAAGCCTACCCAAGCGATAGGCAAGGGCAAAGGAAAGGGCAAAGGCAAAGGGAAACGGAAAGCCAAGGAAGTTGAGGAGGACCCCAACTTTCCAGTGTGGAATGTGAAGATTAGGGCTGTCCATTATCCCAATGGCGAGGTCACTCCCTTCTCTGATGCAACTGGGTTTCCTGAGTTTGATGAAGTTCAAAATCTGAAGAGAGCCTTTGAGGAATCCGTTGAATCTGAAAGACTCAGAAGGGAGAAAGAAGAGGCAGAGCTTCAGAGTATAATTGCTCAGATTGACCAGAGCGAGAAGGATGCCCACATAGCCCAACTTCAAAAGGAGAATGAGCAAAGGCAGTTGGAGAGGGAAAGGAAAAAGAGACACCACCTATAAACCTCACTCTACCCTATGCATTTAACTTAGAAATTTTTCTTTTTTTTTTCATATTTTTCATGCATAGCTCAACTTGCACAGTTTTTGATTACTTGTAAATTTTAACTGTTGTTATACATATCTGACTTGTAATCTTTTGCTCATCAATGATATTTGTCTTTAGTTTTTTGTGGCTTATCTGATTATTACTTTCAATTCCTTCATATGAACTTAATTAGATAACCTAGTTTGTCATCATCAAAAAGGGGGAGAATGTTAGAATCTTAAGTTTTGATGAAGACTAAGATATGAAAGAATGAGCTAAACACTTAGAGAAAATTAGGCTAATATAGAACCCCAAGTAAGAGTACAACCGGATGTGGATTTACTTCCGGATGGACTAGGACTAGCGCTCACGGATGAACGTCTCATCCCCCAGCAGCAGCAAGTACTTCACTAAGTCATAACTCAGTCTAGGAACATTAGTTATATAAAACCCTTGGGACTAAGTTAGGACGCAACCGGATGCAGGAATGCTTCTGATTGCTTAGTGACTAGCGCTGGCTGTTGGTTTGGATAACACTGAGCGTCAGTGAGTATAATATGATCATAACCCAACGTCCAGTGGATTTGCTTCCGATTGCTTAGTGACTAGCGCTGGCTGTTGGTTTGGACAACACTAAGCGTCAGTGAAAATAATATGATCATAACCCAACGTCTAGTGGAAGTGCTTCCGGATGTGGAATTGCTTCCGGATGTAAGAGAGCTCCCCTAGACTAAGTGAACTCCCACTGCATGTGAGTATGTGCTATTATTGTTAAGACTAACGTTCAAAATGTAGTACACTGAGTGATGTTGCTTCCAGATGTGGACTTGCTTCCGTAAGCAATCAGAATGTCAGAACGTTCAGAGCAGTGCAGTGTCAGAGTGCTTTTTGGCAGAGCAGAGTTGTCAGAACTACTTTTCAGAGATAAGGCAAAGTCAACCCTGTTAAGCATTAATGAAGCAATTAATGGGCAAACGGTAACATGGGATAAACGGCCATATTCAAACGGCTAACCCACCTACCAAGAGTGAGAATACTTGAAGACTATATAAGTAAGCTCATCTTCATTTATGAAGATAATTTTGACATCTTGAAGAAAGCTAGAGTGAGAAACTGAGAATATCCTTCAAGCATTCAAAGCTGCCCAGAAAAGCTAGAGAGCATTTAACACATTGAGAGTTCTTTTCATCTACTTATCTTGTAGTCTTTGTAGTTAAGTCTCTTCATTTATTAAGAGCATTAATTGTACTTAAGTGTGTAACATTATCCGTTCTTAAAGAGAACTAAGTTTTAGAAAATCCTTTATTTGTAAAGGTTGAACCCTTGCAGGTTGTAAGGGGGAGTTAGTTAGCAAGGTTGCAAGTGACCCTGTGCAAAACTTGTGGTTGTAAGGTTGCAAGTGATCCCGGTCTAAAACTTGCGGTTGTAAAGGTTCCAGGTGAACCCGTTTGTAAAACCTGGAGATAGTGGAACTCGACCTGGGTGGTTGAGAACTGGACGTAGGTCAGGTAGACCGAACCAGTATAAATCTTGTGTTTCATTGTTTTAAGTTTTATTTGGTAGCACAATTCACCCCCCCTCTTGTGCATCCACCTCTTTCACTCCAGGTACTCAGTGAGATCATAACCTAGATCTGCCAAATGTTAGAATCTTAAGTTTTGATGAAGACTAAAATGTAGAGGATTAGACCAAGTGCCTAGGAAGCAATAGGATAACAAAGGATCCCAAGTAAGAGTGCTTCCGGATGAAGATTTACTTCCGGTTAGATTAGGACTTGCGCATGCGGATGAATGTTTTCATCCCCCAGCGTCAGCAAGTAAATCACTAGGGATTTAACTTAGTCCATGAACATTAGGTACACAAACTCTAAGACTAAGCTATGTTTCAATCGGAAGCGAAGTTGCTTCCTGTTAGACTTAGACTGGCGCAGAACGACAGAATAGATATTACCCCAAGCGTCAGTGAGTCTACTTCCCCAAGTGAAAGCGCTTCCTGTTAGAATTAGACTGGCGCAGAGCGACAGAATAGATATTACCCCAAGCGTCAGTGAGTCTACTTCCCCAAGTGAAAGCGCTTCCTGTTAGACTTAGACTGGCGCAGAGCAATAGAATAGTTATTACCCCAAGCGTCAGTAAGTCTACTTCGCCAAGTGAAAGCACTTCCTATTAGATTTAGACTGGCGCAGGTTGATAGACTAGATATAACCCCGAGCGTCAGCGGAAATGCAACATCAAGTGAAGTTGCTTCCTGTTAGATCTTGACTGGCGCAGACTGATAGAATAGATTTCACCCTAAGCGTCAGTGAATTCACCACGTCAAGTAAAAGTGCTTCCGATAGCTCAGTGACTAGCGCTGAGTGGTGGGATGAAATACACTAAGTGAGAGTGAGTTATAGTGAACCAAGATCCTTCATCTAGTAGTTTTACTTCCGGATGTAAAAATGCTTCCAGATACATCATAGACCAAATCAGAACACAGTCTAAGTAAACTACTCCCCATAGCAAACAAACTTCCCACAGCATGTATAATTCTTATATATATATTGCTATGTTGGACTAACCAGTATGTGCAGAACATGGTCACGCTTCCGGATGCAAATGAGCTTCCGGATGGAAAGACTCTTGACATTGGGACTCAGAGCTTAACACTTGCAGAGCAAGATTACCACTTGCGGATGAAAGATGATCATCCGTCAGCAAGAGTGCAAGAGTAAAAATCACATACTCAGAAGTCAGAATGCTTTTGTCAGAGCAGAGGTGTCAGGACTACTTTTCAGAGATAAAGCAAGTCAACCCTGCTAAGCATTAATGAAGATGTACTTCTCAACGGTAACATAGGATTAACGGCACTATTCAAACGTTCATATTCAACTTGCCACCTAAGCCTATGAAGCCGAATATAAAAGAGACACTCATTCAGAAGAGAAGTATGATGGAAGAAAAAGAGAGAACAGAACAAAGTATCTGATATATCATACTCATCATTCTACACATCTTCTACTACTCTCAGATCCAGATTTGTGATATTTTTCAGAGAGTAATTTTATTGTACTTAAGTGAGTAACATCATCCACTCTTAGAGAGAGTTAGTTTTGAGCTTAAGTGTTTAGCACAATCAGTTCATAGAGTGAACATAGTGTAAACTTACAATTTGTAAGGGGGAGCATTTAGAGGTTGTCTAAATCTCCATAGGTTGCAAGTTAGCCCGTAAAACTTGCATTTGTAAGGTTTGCAGGTGAACCCGGTGTAAAATCTGTGGGTTGTTAGGTGAACCCGTGCTCGTAAAACCTAAAGTGTAAAGGCTTCTCTTGTGCCCGGTTTAAACAAGAATAGTGGATTGAAAATCTCAGGTGGAGCCTGGGGACTGGATGTAGGTCTGGGTGACCGAACCAGGATAAATTTATGTGTGCATAAATTTACATTCAAACATTCTATTTTGCATCACATAACATACTGACTTGTGCATATCACTACTTCGTAAATATTATCACCAAGCACAAGCAGTCTTTCGAAAAGAAGATTCAAAAGATTTAATTTATTCTCTCACCCAATTCACCCCCCCCCTCTTGGGTGACAGCCACGTTTATCATTTGGTATCAGAGCAAGGTCACTTGTTTAAAGGATCCAACGATCTCAAGTGCAAAGACCTAGGCTGATTTGGGTTACAAAATGTGTTTTGAAGGTTTTGATCATACCATCCCACCTGTGTTAGAAAATGCTGATTTTTACTTATGGAAGGGAAGGATGAAAAGTTTTATACTATCCACTGATTTCAAAATGTGGGATGTTTTTGAAAAGGACTCTGATTTCAAACCAAAAGTAAATTGGACAGAAGAGGACAAAAGCTTATTTTACTTAAACCTTAGAGCAATGCAAATTTTGCACAAAAGTTTATCTGACAATGATTACCAGAAAATTAAACATTGCTCTAGGGCTATAGATATTTGGAACACTCTTGATACTATGTATGCTTCTAGCCAATTTCTTGATGTTAAGGCTGTCCAAAGCTCACTATGTGCTCCTTGTGAATCCACCGTTGATGAGCTACTGGATGGTGATGTAGTAGAAGCTAGTATCAGCAAAGAGAGAGTGGATCTCCGCCTAGAAGATTCAGAAGCTGAACAAAATGAGGTACCTAAACTTGAAACTTCTGAATTGCAAGATATGTATAATGAGCTACATGTTGAATTCTGTAAACTTGCAAAAGAAATTCTAGGCTTAAGAAAAAGGAATAGGGAACTTGAGGAACTTATTCCTTCTTCTACAACCAAGGAGTCCAAAGTCCCACTCATAAAAGAAGACTTTTCGAAAGACCCTGAGATTTCAAAAGTTAATAAACATAGAGTCTTTGAAAAGAAAACTGACCACCATAATAGTGATAAGAAATCTGATTCTGAACATCATCCCATTATCTGTCATTATTGTGGTAGAACTGGTCATATTTCTCACACATGCAATTTTAAGAGAAATTTAAATGTGAGAAATAAATATATATGGATCCCCAAAGGACAAGTAAGGTCCAGCGCTAACTATGTAGGACCCAAGTACAAATGGGTACCAAAACTCCCTTCTAGTGCCTTACCTGTGCAGGAAAGATCAAGAGTTCCTCTTGTCCCAAAGAAGAGAACTCGTGGTGATGTCACTACTGCAACTACCTGGTTCAATCATAAGAAGCAGTGCGCTACCACAAGGAACAAAGACCTTGTCTCAGGGATAAGCTATCACAGAGTTCCATTCAACTATCCTGAGAAGGACAAAAGAGAGAGGATGTCTCAACTCACATGGAGAAAACCTGCGAATCCTGTCTCTCCTAAGAAAGTGCTTCAGGCCAAGGATAAGTATAAAAGATCTCCTTGGGTAAGCAAGGGATTATTTAAGGTTGAAGCATGCAACAGTAAAATCTCCTATGCAAATGTAAGATGGACTTATTGAGATTTTACATTAAGCATCATAAGCATGAACATGATATGGCTTATAAGATATTTCACACAATGTTCATACTATACATGCTATCTATGACTATCATTATCAGAAGCCATGTGCATATAGTCATAGTTGATTCGCAATGCTATATTCATAGTGAATAATTCTTAAGTGCATAAGAATCACATACTTCCTACAAACTGACCAGTCAGATCCAAGGTTGGAGACTGAAAAATGGGAAAGAGAAATCATTTGCTATTTTGTAGGAAAGAAGGTACGAAGGAACAACAATTTTCATGATCATACCTGATCAGAGCAATGTATCAAATCTGAATGAGTTGTTGTTCATACTGGGCTCCGAGAGCTACTGCTCCTGAAATTGAGAAGATCAAACAAATTCTACTTGGCGCAAATATGGCTTTAGTTATGAAAGCTTGATCGCTGTGGATGCACAAGAGAGAACATCAACGAGTCATTCAAAGTTAAATCTTAAGTAAGTACCATCGGAAGCAAAACTACTTCCGGATGCTCTCGTGCTGACGCTGAATAACTACTCAAGGCAACCAGGAGCGTCTGTCCAACCGGAAGCAAAATCACTTCCGAATACTCTTTTGCTAGCGCTGGATGATAATTCAATATGATCAAGAGCGCCAGTGTCAGACCAAGGGACACACCACTTCAGAAAACGTTTCAACTTCCTCTATGAAACGTTGTGCCTTCTCTGAAGCAACACGTGTCATCAGGTGTGTCGTTCCAACTTAAAAACTTACGTTACCCAATGTGTGAAAATTTGACAGACTATACCCATTCTATCCTCAGAAGCTTTACCTATAAATAGATGTAACTTTTCACCTTCACTTTTTACTTGCATTATTTTCACACGCATCTTTTCTCTGAAAAATTTACTTCATCTTCTTCATTGCATTCTTCATTTTTACACACTTCTCGCATTTCATCTTTATTTTCACAACATTCATACAAAAAATGGCCGGTACGAATGAACCCAACCCAGTCATCCAGAAAACCTCTTCTTCTAAGAAAAATAAATCGAAATCTGGGAAATCCTCTCACAGACATTCTGGTAAATCTGGGCACCATGAAGAACAACATGAAGAACATCATGAACGCCAAGAAGGTTCTGGGCAATCACGGGGACAGGGTGAAGACGTTCAGGGTCAGCCTGAAACCTCTGGTAGAATAGAACAGGCAGTGGGTTCTGAACAAGAGCGGGATGCTCAGGGAAAGGGAAAGAAGAAGAAGGTCCATTTTTCTGAGGAGCCTTCCTCCAAGAGACAGAGGGTTGAGGAAGAAGATGATCTCACAGTTTATAGAGATGGGGCTTTGGAGAGTGTATCCGCCAAATTTGAGACATCCATTCCCATCTTCAATCATGGCCTGTTCATCAATCTGGACAAGTTGGATGAACTAGGGTTTGCTCATCTGCGCCCTTACTTGGAAAAATATATGCCTTGGCTGGGCATCAACCAGGACTACAACGTCAACGTCCTGCGAGTCTTTTGCCAATCCCTCTCAGGCAGAGCTAAGTACAGGAAGGTGGATGGGAAAGAGCAAGTCCACAAACTCTCCTTCACTGCCATTGTAAGAGGAAGAACCTTCAGGTTCACTTGGAGAACCCTGAATGAGATGATGGGAATCACAGAAGAGGATATGAATGAATGGATCTACCCTGAGTCTCACAAGTACAGCAAGGAGGAACTCGAGGAGTTGTATGGCACCAACAGCAAGAAGGTGTCAAAGATGTCTGATTCTAACAGGCTCTTGTACTACGTCTACTCCCGGATAATGACTCATAAGGGAGGCAACTTCAACGAGTTCACACTGCTGGACAACCCTTGGTTCCCTAGACTCCTCTCGCGCAAGCCTTTCAACCCTGGGCAGTTGATATGCCTAGAGCTTCAGCGCTGGTTAAACAATGACAAGTCAGGTTATCTTCCCTATCCCACCATCATTGCCTTCCTCCTTGAGAAGCATCTGATCAAGGCTACATCTGCTGTGGAAGAAGAGAATGTCCAGTGTAGGCCTGTGGGAGCAACCAATGTGGCAAGGATGGGGATCAAGTATTTCAAGCCTCCTAAGCCCACTCGCTCACACTCACAAGCCGGTAGTGCTTCTGGTACTTCAGCTCCCTCTGCATCTGGAGCAGGCGATCAGGAAGTTGACTCTCATGCTGGGCCAAGCCGTAGTGCAAGGGTTCCAGCTTCTGTTAGGGCCTTTGCAGAGGATATAAAGGAAGAGCTTCTGTTGAGACTGACTGATTCCTTGGTGGGTCCTCTCCGTGTTGAATGTGAAGCTGGCTTCCACCACCAAGGGGAGCGAATTCAGCGGCTTGAGGACAGAGTAGGACAACTTGAGAATCACCTTGCCAGGGTGGATTCAAAATTAGACCTCATCCTCCAGCACCTACAAATTCCCCAACCTTCATCACAAGGTAACTTACCACCTTCACCTCCTCCTCCTCCTCAAAACCCTCCTCCTCCTCCTAATCACCCTCAACTACCACCTCCTCCTCCGCCCAACACTCAACAACCTCAGCCTCCACCACAAAATGACCAACAAGCTCCACCATCACCCAACAATGACCAACAATCCCAACCCTCACCTACCCATGACCACCAAACCCAAGACTCAACTCACAACTCTCCACGCCATTCTCCTAGAAACTTCTCATCCTCACCTTCCTCATCCTCATCCTCACCCATTCCCACACGACCAGGTGCCCCTACACGCTCTCCACTCCGCTTCTCCAACCCTACCCATCCAAGCCCTAGACCCATAGGATCTGAAACAGCCATTCACCCCCTCAGCCAACCATACGGCGAATATCCCCGCCTTCAACCACTCTCCGATGACCATTTACCCTTTACCCCTGACTCCGCCAACTACAAAGAATACTCCTCCACTCATCCTTATGGGGATATCTTTGTCACCACCAGCTGCTTCCCCGACCCTCCTCAAACTCCTGAACACCTATCCTCTCCCACATCCTCTACCTCTACCCTATCACCCTCCCCTCCCAAGAAATTTGGTCCTGAACCACCTCCATCCTCCTCCACATCCACTCCATCCCTGGCACTCACCCCTGTTGATGATGACAAAAGGGGGAGAAATGTTATGTCTACTCTTCGCCTAAGTATGGCCACAAGGGATGTCCTCAGCCAGCCATCACTCTGGATTGATGAAGATGTCACGGCCGCCCTGCGTCGTGCATATGAGTCTCAGAGACTGAGTGGTGCAGAGAGCCTTATAAGAGGAGAGGCCCTCCGTTTCATGGAGCAGAAGAGAGCGGCTAAGCAAGGACCCCAATGGGATATGGTTGTGTATGGGCAAAATGAACAATCTTCACAACCTGAGACATCATCAGAGTCTCCTCCAAATAAAACAAGTAGAGAGATGGTTGAGGAGATCATAATGAAGTGGGGACTAAAGAGACCCAACCATCCTCCCATTGTGATAGCCAAGCCTGTTCCTGCATCCTCTGGGCAAGAGTCTGAGATCCCTTCATCTGAGCAATCTTCTGATCCTCCTCCCTCGTCTGAGCCAGCTGCCAGATTCAGTGCACCCAGAAAGAAGGCCGTTGCTAGGAAACGTGCCAGGAAGTTAATTGCCACCACTGAATCTGATGAGTCTGAGGAAGAGACTCCATCTGACCTACCTGAGCAAGGAACTTCATCTGCTCAGGTTGTGCAAGAAAATCCAGTGGTCCAAGCGGTTCCAATTCTGAAGGAAGTCAAATTGGAAATTGAAGACATGACTCCTGAAGAATTTGAGAAGTATGGATTCACTGACAAGCTATCCTTTGGTCAGATGGCTTGCCTCGATGCTGAAAGAGCAAGTGCCATGCCCACTCCTCCAATTAGCAAAAGCAAAAGGAAGAGCAAAGGGAAAGGGAAACGGAAAGTCCAGGAAGTTGAGGAAGATCCCAACTTCCCTGTATGGAATGTGAGAATCCGGGCTGTCCACTATCCCAATGGAGAGATCTCCTACTTCGATGATGCTACAGGTTTCCCTGGGTATGAAGAAGTGGAGAACATGAAAAGGGCATACGAGGAGTCCATTGAATCAGAAAGGCTCAGAAGGGAAAAAGAGGAAAAAGAGCTTCAAGAGATCATTGCTCAGATAAACCAGAGTGAGCGTGAGGAAAATGAAGAGAGGCAGAAAGAGAGGGAAAAGAAAAAGAGACACAAACTCTAACCCCCAATCCAAATATTTTTTTTGATTTTGTTTTCATGCATATTTTCATTCATACTTAGTGAAATTTATTTGTATACATTCTTTACTTGTATATGTTATTTGATTGTATAACTCTGACTTGTAACTTCTGCTTGTCAATAATATTTGTCTGAGTTACTTGCTCTTAACTATTGCTTTTATTCTTCAGCTAATCCTTTCATATGAACTTAATTAATAGAACTAGGTTTGTCATCATCAAAAAGGGGGAGAATGTTAGAATCTTAAGTTTTGATGAAGACTAAAATGTAGAGGATTAGACCAAGTGCCTAGGAAGCAATAGGATAACAAAGGATCCCAAGTAAGAGTGCTTCCGGATGAAGATTTACTTCCGGTTAGATTAGGACTTGCGCATGCGGATGAATGTTTTCATCCCCCAGCGTCAGCAAGTAAATCACTAGGGATTTAACTTAGTCCATGAACATTAGGTACACAAACCCTAAGACTAAGCTATGTTTCAATCGGAAGCGAAGTTGCTTCCTGTTAGACTTAGACTGGCGCAGAACGACAGAATAGATATTACCCCAAGCGTCAGTGAGTCTACTTCCCCAAGTGAAAGCGCTTCCTGTTAGAATTAGACTGGCGCAGAGCGACAGAATAGATATTACCCCAAGCGTCAGTGAGTCTACTTCCCCAAGTGAAAGCGCTTCCTGTTAGACTTAGACTGGCGCAGAGCAATAGAATAGTTATTACCCCAAGCGTCAGTAAGTCTACTTCGCCAAGTGAAAGCACTTCCTATTAGATTTAGACTGGCGCAGGTTGATAGACTAGATATAACCCCGAGCGTCAGCGGAAATGCAACATCAAGTGAAGTTGCTTCCTGTTAGATCTTGACTGGCGCAGACTGATAGAATAGATTTCACCCTAAGCGTCAGTGAATTCACCACGTCAAGTAAAAGTGCTTCCGATAGCTCAGTGACTAGCGCTGAGTGGTGGGATGAAATACACTAAGTGAGAGTGAGTTATAGTGAACCAAGATCCTTCATCTAGTAGTTTTACTTCCGGATGTAAAAATGCTTCCAGATACATCATAGACCAAATCAGAACACAGTCTAAGTAAACTACTCCCCATAGCAAACAAACTTCCCACAGCATGTATAATTCTTATATATATATTGCTATGTTGGACTAACCAGTATGTGCAGAACATGGTCACGCTTCCGGATGCAAATGAGCTTCCGGATGGAAAGACTCTTGACATTGGGACTCAGAGCTTAACACTTGCAGAGCAAGATTACCACTTGCGGATGAAAGATGATCATCCGTCAGCAAGAGTGCAAGAGTAAAAATCACATACTCAGAAGTCAGAATGCTTTTGTCAGAGCAGAGGTGTCAGGACTACTTTTCAGAGATAAAGCAAGTCAACCCTGCTAAGCATTAATGAAGATGTACTTCTCAACGGTAACATAGGATTAACGGCACTATTCAAACGTTCATATTCAACTTGCCACCTAAGCCTATGAAGCCGAATATAAAAGAGACACTCATTCAGAAGAGAAGTATGATGGAAGAAAAAGAGAGAACAGAACAAAGTATCTGATATATCATACTCATCATTCTACACATCTTCTACTACTCTCAGATCCAGATTTGTGATATTTTTCAGAGAGTAATTTTATTGTACTTAAGTGAGTAACATCATCCACTCTTAGAGAGAGTTAGTTTTGACCTTAAGTGTTTAGCACAATCAGTTCATAGAGTGAACATAGTGTAAACTTACAATTTGTAAGGGGGAGCATTTAGAGGTTGTCTAAATCTCCATAGGTTGCAAGTTAGCCCGTAAAACTTGCATTTGTAAGGTTTGCAGGTGAACCCGGTGTAAAACCTGTGGGTTGTTAGGTGAACCCGTGCTCGTAAAACCTAAAGTGTAAAGGCTTCTCTTGTGCCCGGTTTAAACAAGAATAGTGGATTGAAAATCTCAGGTGGAGCCTGGGGACTGGATGTAGGTCTGGGTGACCGAACCAGGATAAATTTATGTGTGCATAAATTTACATTCAAACATTCTATTTTGCATCACATAACATACTGACTTGTGCATATCACTACTTCGTAAATATTATCACCAAGCACAAGCAGTCTTTCGAAAAGAAGATTCAAAAGATTTAATTTATTCTCTCACCCAATTCACCCCCCCCCCTCTTGGGTGACAGCCACGTTTATCACCAACTTCTTCAAGTCCACATAAATCCCGTTGTTTAGGTAGGGACTTCTGTTTTCGAATGCTGGGGAGATAGGTTCTAAGGGCCCAAATCTGTATTCTGAGTAATCATCTTCTGGGGTTCTCTGCCGTTTGGATGAAGGTTCTTCAGCCAGTACCACTTTCTAGATACTTTTGACACTAAAACACAAAAACTGGTTAAAAAGACAAACGCTAAACCCTACACCCTAAACGCAAAAACAAAAGTTTTGCCGCTTTTAACCCTAAAAAGTGCAAATGGGCTTAAAACAATTTATATTGATACATTTGACAAAGTTTTGGACTTGTTTGACCAAAAGTACCACTTTCTAGAGACTATTGAAACTATAACGCAAAAACTGGTTAAAAGGACAAAAACCCTAAACCCAAAACCCTTAACCCTAAACCCTAAATCCTAAACACAAAAACAAAAGTTGTGCCGCTTTTAACCCTAAAATGTGCAAATGGGCTTAAAACGATTTATATTGATACATTTGACAAAGTTTTGGACTTGCTTGACCAAAAGTTCCACTTTCAAGAGACTTTTGATAATAAAACGCAAAAAATGGTTTAAAAGACCAAAACCGTAAACCCTAATCGCAAAAACAAAACTTGTGCCGCTTTCAACACTTAAAAAGCAAATTTGCTTAAAACGAGTTATGGTGGTTTGTTTGATAAAGTTTTAGACTTTTTTTTGTACAAAAGTACCACTTTCTAGAGACTTTTGACACCAAAACGCGAAAACTGGTTTAAAAGAGGCAAAAACGAAACTTGTGCCGCCTTTAACCCTAAAATGCGCAAATGGGTTTAAAACGAGTTATGATAATACATTTGAATAAGTTTTGGACTTGTTTGACCAAAAGTACCACTTTCTAGATACTTTTGACATTAAAACACAAAAATTGGTTAAAAAGACAAACGCTAAACCCTACACCCTAAACGCAAAAACAAAAGTTGTGCCGCTTTTAACCCTAAAAAGTGCAAATGGGCTTAAAACGATTTATATTGATACATTTGACAAAGTTTTGGACTTGTTTGACCAAAAGTACCACTTTCTAGAGACTTTTGAAACTATAACGCAAAAACTGGTTAAAAGGACAAAAACCCTAAACCCAAAACCCTTAACCCTAAACCCTAAATCCTAAACACAAAAACCAAAGTTGTGCCGCTTTTAACCCTAAAATGTGCAATTGGGCTTAAAACGATTTATATTGATACATTTGACAAAGTTTTGGACTTGCTTGACCAAAAGTTCCACTTTCTAGAGACTTTTGACAATAAAACGCAAAAAATGGTTTAAAAGACCAAAACCGTAAACGCTAATCGCAAAAACAAAACTTGTGCAGCTTTCAACACTTAAAAAGCAAATTTGCTTAAAACAAGTTATGGTGGTTTGTTTGATAAAGTTTTAGACTTTTGTTTTGTACAAAAGTACCACTTTCTAGAGACTTTTGACACGAAAACGCGAAAACTGGTTTAAAAGAGGCAAAAACGAAACTTGTGCCGCCTTTAACCATAAAATGCGCAAATGGGTTTAAAACGAGTTATGATAATACATTTGACAAAGTTTTGGACTTGTTTGACCAAAAGTACTACTTTCTAGATACTTTTGACACTAAAACACAAAAACTGGTTAAAAAGACAAACGCTAAACCCTTAACCCTAAACGCAAAAACAAAAGTTGTGCCTCTTTTAACCCTAAAAAGTGCAAATGGGCTTAAAACGATTTATATTGATACATTTGACAAAGTTTTGGACTTGTTTGACCAAAAGTACAACTTTCTAGAGACTTTTGACACTATAACGCAAAAACTGGTTAAAAGGACAAAAACCCTAAACCCAAAACCCTTAACCCTAAACCCTAAACCCTAAACGCAAACACAAAAGTTGTGTCGCTTTTAACCCTAAAAAGTGCAAATGGGCTTAAAACGATTTATATTGATACATTTGACAAAGTTTTGGACTTGTTTGACCAAAAGTACCACTTTCTAGAGACTTTTGACACTATAACACAAAAACTGGTTTAAAAGAGGTATGGTGGTTTGTTTGATAAACGTTTAGACTGTTTTGTACAAAAGTACCACTTTTTAAGGACTTTTGACACTAAAACGCGAAAACTGGTTTAAAAGAGGCAAAAACGAAACTTTTGCCGCCTTTAATTCTAAAACGCGCAAATGAGTTTAAAATGAGTTATGATAATACATTTCACAAAGTTTTAGACTTGTTTGACCAAAAGTACCACTTTCTTGATACTTTGGACACTAAAACGCAAAAACTGGTTAAAAAGACAAACCCTAAACCCTAAACGGAAAAACAAAAGTTGTGCCGCTTTTAACCCTAAAAATGCAAATGGGCTTAAAATGATTTATATTGATGGATTTTACACAGTTTTGGACTTGTTTGACCAAAAGTACCACTTTCTAGATACTTTTGAGACCAAAACGCAAAAACTGGTTAAGAAGACAAACCCTAAACACTAAACCCTAAACCCTAATCGCAAAAGCAAAAGTTGTGCCGCTTTTAACCCTAAAAAGTGCAAATGCGCTTAAAACGATTTATATTGATACAATGGACAAAGTTTTGGACTTGTTTGACAAAAAGTACCACTTTCTAGAGACTTTTGACACTATAACGGAAAAACTGGTTAAAAGGACAAAAATCCTAAACCCAAAACCCTTAACCCTAAACCCTAAACCCTAAACGCAAAAACAAAAGTTGTGCCACTTTTAACCATAAAATGTGCAAATGGGCTTAAAACGATTTATATTGATACATTTGACAACGTTTTGGACATGTTTGACCAAAAGTACCACTTTCTATAGACTTTTGACACTGAAACGTGAAAACTCGTTTAAAAGACAAAGACTCTAAACCCAAAACCCTAAACCCTTGATCCTAAACGCAAAAACAAAAGTTGCACCGCTTTTAAACCTAAAAAGACGAAATGGGCTTAAAACGAGTTATGGTGATACATTTGATAAACTTTTGGACTTTTTTGACCAAAAGTACCACTTTCTAGAGTCTTTTGAAACTAAAACGCAAAAAGTGGTTTTAAAGAGGGAAAAACAAAACTTGTCCCGCTTTTCACCCTAAAACGCGCAAATGGGCTAAAAACGAGTTATGATGATACATTTGACAATGTTTGACCAAAAGTACCACTTTCTAGAGACTTTTGACAATCAAACGCAAAAAATGGTTTAAAAGACAAAAACCATAAACCCTAAATGCAAAAACAAAACTTGTGCCGCTTTCAACACTTAAAAGGCAAATTTGCTTAAAACGAGTTATGGTGGTTTGTTTGATAAACTTTTAGACTGTTTTGTACAACAGTACCACTTTTAAAAGAGGCAAAAACAAAACTTGTGCCGCCTTTAACCCTAAAACGCGCAAATGGGTTTGAAACGAGTTATGATAATTCATTTCACAAAGTTTTGGACTTGTTTGACCAAAAGTACCATTTTCTTGATACTTTGGACACTAAAACGCAAAAACTGGTTAAAAAGACAAACCCTAAACCCTAAATCCTAAACCCTAAACCCTAAACCCTAAAAGCAAAAACGAAAGTTGTGCCGCTTTTAACCCTAAAAAGTGCAAATGGGCTTAAAACGATTTATATTGATACATTTGACACAGTTTTGGACTTGTTTGACCAAAGTACCACTTTCTAGATACTTTTGACACTAAAACGCAGAAACTGGTTGAAAAGACAAACCCTAAACACTAAACCCTAAACCCTAATCGCAAAAGCAAAAGTTGTGCCGCTTTTAACCATAAAACGTGCAAATGCGCTTAAAACGATTTATATTGATACATTTGACACAGTTTTGGACTTGTTTGACGAAAAGTACCAATTTCTAGAGACTCTTGACACTAAAACGCAAAAACTGGTTTAAAAGACAAAAACCCTAAACTCAAAACCCTAAATCCTAGACCCTAAACGAAAAAAAAAGTTGTGCCGCTTTTAGACCTAAAAAGAGCAAATGGGCTTAAAACAAGTTTCGGTGATACATTTGATAAACTTTTGGACTTTTTTGACCAAAAGTACCACTTTCTAGAGCCTTTGACACTAAAACGCGAAAACTGGTTTAAAAGAGGCAAAAACGAAAGTTGTGTCGCTTTTAACCCTAAAACACGCAAATGTATTTAAAACGAGTTATGATAATACATTTGACAAAGTTTCGGACTTGTTTGACCAAAAGTACCACTCTCTATAGACTTTAGACACTAAAACGCAAAAACTGGTTGAAAAGACAAAAACCCTAAACCCAAAACCCTAAACCCTAAACGCAAAAACAAAAGTTGTGTAGCTTTTAACCCTATAAAGTGCAAATGGGCTTAAAACGAGTTATGGTGATACATTTGACAAAGTTTTGGACTTGTTTGACCAAAAGTACCACTTTCTAGATACTTTTGACACTAAAACGCAAAAACTGGTTGAAAAGACAAACCCTAAACACTAAAACCTAAACATCACAAAAGCAAAGGTTGTGCCGCTTTTAACCCTAAAAAGTGCAAATGTATTTAAAACGAGTTATGATAATACATTTGACAAAGTTTTGGACTTCTTTGCCCAAAAGTACCAGTCTCTATAGACTTTAGACACTAAAACGCAAAAACTGGTTGAAAATACAAAAACCCTAAACCCTAAACCCTAAACGCAAAAACAAAAGTTGTGCCGCTTTTTACCCTAAAAGGTGCAAATGGGCTTAAAACGATTTATATTGATACATTTGACAAAGTTTTGGACTTGTTTGACCAAAAGTACCACTTTCTAGAGACTTTTGACACTATAACGCAAAAACTGGTTAAAAGGACAAAAACCATAAACCCAAAACCCTTAACCCTAAACCCTAAACCCTAAACGTAAAAACAAAAGTTGTGCCGCTTTTAACCCTAAAAAGTGCAAATGGGCTTAAAACGATTTATATTGATACATTTGACAAAGTTTTGGACTTATTTGACCAAAAGTACCACTTTCTAGAGACTTTTGACACTATAACGCAAAAACTGGTTAAAAGGACAAAAACCCTAAACCCAAAACCCTTAACCCTAAACCTTAAACGCAAAAACAAAAGTTGTGCCGCTTTTAACCCTAAAAAGTGCAAATGGGCTTAAAACGAGTTATGGAGATACATTTGACAACGTTTTGGACATGTTTGACCAAAAGTACCACTTTCTAGAGACTTTTGACACTAAAACGTGAAAACTGGTTTAAAAGAGGCAAAAACGAAAGTTGTGCCGCTTTTAACCCTAAAACACTCAAATGTATTTAAAACGAGTTATGATAATACATTTGACAAAGTTTTGGACTTGTTTAACCAAAAGTACCACTCTCTATAGACTTTAGACACTAAAACCCAAAAACATGTTGGAAAGACAAAAACCCTAAACCCTAAAAGCAAAAACAAAAGTTGTGTCGCTTTTAACCCTAAAAGGTGCAAATGGGCTTAAAACGAGTTATGGTGATACATTTGACAAAGTTTTGGACTTGCTTGACCAAAAGTACCACTTTCTTGATACTTTGGACACTAAAACGCAAAAACTGGTTAAAAAGACAAACCCTAAACCCTAAATCCTAAACCGTAAACCCTAAACACTAAACGCAAAAACAAAAGTTGTGCCGCTTTTAACCCTAAAAAGTGCAAATGGACTTAAAACGATTTATATTGATACATTTGACACAGTTTTGGACTTGTTTGACCAAAAGTACCACTTTCTAGATACTTTTGACACTAAAACGCAAAAACTGGTTGAAAAGACAAACCCTAAACACTAAAACCTAAACATCACAAAAGCAAAGGTTGTGCCGCTTTTAACCCTAAAAAGTGCAAATGTATTTAAAACGAGTTATGATAATACATTTGACAAAGTTTTGGACTTCTTTGCCCAAAAGTACCAGTCTCTATAGACTTTAGACACTAAAACGCAAAAACTGGTTGAAAATACAAAAACCCTAAACCCTAAACCCTAAACGCAAAAACAAAAGTTGTGCCGCTTTTTACCCTAAAAGGTGCAAATGGGCTTAAAACGATTTATATTGATACATTTGACAAAGTTTTGGACTTGTTTGACCAAAAGTACCACTTTCTAGAGACTTTTGACACTATAACGCAAAAACTGGTTAAAAGGACAAAAACCATAAACCCAAAACCCTTAACCCTAAACCCTAAACCCTAAACGTAAAAACAAAAGTTGTGCCGCTTTTAACCCTAAAAAGTGCAAATGGGCTTAAAACGATTTATATTGATACATTTGACAAAGTTTTGGACTTATTTGACCAAAAGTACCACTTTCTAGAGACTTTTGACACTATAACGCAAAAACTGGTTAAAAGGACAAAAACCCTAAACCCAAAACCCTTAACCCTAAACCTTAAACGCAAAAACAAAAGTTGTGCCGCTTTTAACCCTAAAAAGTGCAAATGGGCTTAAAACGAGTTATGGAGATACATTTGACAACGTTTTGGACATGTTTGATCAAAAGTACCACTTTCTAGAGACTTTTGACACTAAAACGTGAAAACTGGTTTAAAAGAGGCAAAAACGAAAGTTGTGCCGCTTTTAACCCTAAAACACTCAAATGTATTTAAAACAAGTTATGATAATACATTTGACAAAGTTTTGGACTTGTTTAACCAAAAGTACCACTCTCTATAGACTTTAGACACTAAAACCCAAAAACTGGTTGGAAAGACAAAAACCCTAAACCCTAAAAGCAAAAACAAAAGTTGTGTCGCTTTTAACCCTAAAAAGTGCAAATGGGCTTAAAACGAGTTATGGTGATACATTTGACAAAGTTTTGGACTTGCTTGACCAAAAGTACCACTTTCTTGATACTTTGGACACTAAAACGCAAAAACTGGTTAAAAAGACAAACCCTAAACCCTAAATCCTAAACCGTAAACCCTAAACACTAAACGCAAAAAACAAAAGTTGTGCCGCTTTTAACCCTAAAAAGTGCAAATGGACTTAAAACGATTTATATTGATACATTTGACACAGTTTTGGACTTGTTTGACCAAAAGTACCACTTTCTAGATACTTTTGACACTAAAACGCAAAAACTGGTTGAAAAGACAAACCCTAAACACTAAAACCTAAACATCACAAAAGCAAAGGTTGTGCCGCTTTTAACCCTAAAAAGTGCAAATGTATTTAAAACGAGTTATGATAATACATTTGACAAAGTTTTGGACTTCTTTGCCCAAAAGTACCAGTCTCTATAGACTTTAGACACTAAAACGCAAAAACTGGTTGAAAATACAAAAACCCTAAACCCTAAACCCTAAACGCAAAAACAAAAGTTGTGTCGCTTTTTACCCTAAAAGGTGCAAATGGGCTTAAAACGATTTATATTGATACATTTGACAAAGTTTTGGACTTGTTTGACCAAAAGTACCACTTTCTAGAGACTTTTGACACTATAACGCAAAAACTGGTTAAAAGGACAAAAACCATAAACCCAAAACCCTTAACCCTAAACCCTAAACCCTAAACGTAAAAACAAAAGTTGTGCCGCTTTTAACCCTAAAAAGTGCAAATGGGCTTAAAACGATTTATATTGATACATTTGACAAAGTTTTGGACTTATTTGACCAAAAGTACCACTTTCTAGAGACTTTTGACACTATAACGCAAAAACTGGTTAAAAGGACAAAAACCCTAAACCCAAAACCTTAAACGCAAAAACAAAAGTTGTGCCGCTTTTAACCCTAAAAAGTGCAAATGGGCTTAAAACGAGTTATGGAGATACATTTGACAACGTTTTGGACATGTTTGACCAAAAGTACCACTTTCTAGAGACTTTTGACACTAAAACGTGAAAACTGGTTTAAAAGAGGCAAAAACGAAAGTTGTGCCGCTTTTAACCCTAAAACACTCAAATGTATTTAAAACGAGTTATGATAATACATTTGACAAAATTTTGGACTTGTTTCACCAAAAGTACCACTCTCTATAGACTTTAGACACTAAAACCCAAAAATTGGTTGAAAAGACAAAAACCCTAATCCCAAAAACCCTAAACCCTAAACCCTAAACGCAAAAAACAAAAGTTGTGTCGCTTTTAACCCTAAAAAGTGCAAATGGGCTTAAAACGAGTTATGGTGATACATTTGACAAAGTTTTGGACTTGCTTGACCAAAAGTACCACTTTCTAGAGACTTTTGACAATAAAACGCAAAAAATGGTTTAAAAGACAAAAACCCTAAACCCTAATCGCAAAAACAAAACTTGTGCCACTTTCAACACTTAAAAAGAAAATTTGCTTAAAATGAGTTATGGTGGTTTGTTTGATAAACTTTTAGACTGTTTTGTACAAAAGTACCACTTTTAAAAGAGGCAAAAACGAAACTTGTGCCGCCTTTAACCCTAAAACGCGCAAATGGGTTTAAAACGAGTTATGATAATACATTTCACAAAGTTTTGGACTTGTTGGACCAAAAGTACCACTTTCTTGATACTTTGGACACTAAAACGCAAAAACTGGTTAAAAAGACAAACCCAAAACCCTAAATCCTAAACCCTAAACCCTAAACCCTAAACGCAAAAACAAAAGTTGTGCCGCTTTTAACCCTAAAAAGTGCAAATGGGCTTAAAACGATTTATATTGATACATTTGACACAGTTTTGGACTTGTTTGACCAAAAGTACCACTTTCTAGATACTTTTGACACTAAAACGCAAAAACTGGTTGAAAAGACAAAACCTAAACACTAAAACCTAAACATCGCAAAAGCAAAAGTTGTGCCGCTTTTAACCCTAAAAAGTGCAACTGTATTTAAAACGAGTTATGATAATACATTTGACAAAGTTTTGGACTTCTTTGCCCATAAGTACCACTCTCTATAGACTTTAGACACTAAAACGCAAAAACTGGTTGAAAATACAAAAACCCTAAACCCTAAACCCTAAATGCAAAAACAAAAGTTGTGCCGCTTTTTACCCTAAAAAGTGCAAATGGGCTTAAAACGATTTATATTGATACATTTGACAAAGTTTTGGACTTGTTTGACCAAAAGTACCACTTTCTAGAGACTTTTGACACTATAACGCAAAAACTGGTTAAAAGGACAAAAACCCTAAACCCAAAACCCTTAACCCTAAACCCTAAACCCTAATCGTAAAAGCAAAAGTTGTGCCGCTTTTAACCCTAAAAAGTGCAAATGGGCTTAAAACGATTTATATTGATACATTTGACAAAGTTTTGGACTTATTTGACCAAAAGTACCACTTTCTAGAGACTTTTGACACTATAACGCAAAAACTGGTTAAAAGGACAAAAACCCTAAACCCAACCCTAAACCCTAAACGCAAAAACAAAAGTTGTGCCGCTTTTAACCCTAAAAAGTGCAAATGGGCTTAAAACGAGTTATGGAGATACATTTGACAACGTTTTGGACATGTTTGACCAAAAGTACCACTTTCTAGAGACTTTTGACACTAAAACGTGAAAACTGGTTTAAAAGAGGCAAAAACGAAAGTTGTGCCGCTTTTAACCCTAAAACACTCAAATGTATTTAAAACGAGTTATGATAATACATTTGACAAAGTTTTGGACTTGTTTAACCAAAAGTACCACTCTCTATAGACTTTAGACACTAAAACCCAAAAACTGGTTGAAAAGACAAAAACCCTAAACCCAAAAACCCTAAACCCTAAACGCAAAAAACAAAAGTTGTGTCGCTTTTAACCCTAAAAAGTGCAAATGGGCTTAAAACGAGTTATGGTGATACATTTGACAAAGTTTTGGACTTGCTTGACCAAAAGTACCACTTTCTAGAGACTTTTGACAATAAAACGCAAAAAATGGTTTAAAAGACAAAAACCCTAAACCCTAATCGCAAAAACAAAACTTGTGCCGCTTTCAACACTTAAAAAGAAAATTTGCTTAAAATGAGTTATGGTGGTTTGTTTGATAAACTTTTAGACTGTTTTGTACAAAAGTACCACTTTTAAAAGAGGCAAAAACGAAACTTGTGCCGCCTTTAACCCTAAAACGCGCAAATGGGTTTAAAACGAGTTATGATAATACATTTCACAAAGTTTTGGACTTGTTGGACCAAAAGTACCACTTTCTAGAGACTTTTGACACTATAACGCAAAAACTGGTTAAAAGGACAAAAACCCTAAACCCAAAACCCTTAACCCTAAACCCTAAACCCTAACCGTAAAAGCAAAAGTTGTGCCGCTTTTAACCCTAAAAAGTGCAAATGGGCTTAAAACGATTTATATTGATACATTTGACAAAGTTTTGGACTTATTTGACCAAAAGTACCACTTTCTAGAGACTTTTGACACTATAACGCAAAAACTGGTTAAAAGGACAAAAACCCTAAACCCAAAAACCCTTAACCCTAAACCCTAAACGCAAAAACAAAAGTTGTGCCGCTTTTAACCCTAAAAAGTGCAAATGGGCTTAAAACGAGTTATGGAGATACATTTGACAACGTTTTGGACATGTTTGACCAAAAGTACCACTTTCTAGAGACTTTTGACACTAAAACGTGAAAACTGGTTTAAAAGAGGCAAAAACGAAAGTTGTGCCGCTTTTAACCCTAAAACACTCAAATGTATTTAAAACGAGTTATGATAATACATTTGACAAAGTTTTGGACTTGTTTAACCAAAAGTACCACTCTCTATAGACTTTAGACACTAAAACCCAAAAACTGGTTGAAAAGACAAAAACCCTAAACCCAAAAACCCTAAACCCTAAACGCAAAAAACAAAAGTTGTGTCGCTTTTAACCCTAAAAGTGCAAATGGGCTTAAAACGAGTTATGGTGATACATTTGACAAAGTTTTGGACTTGCTTGACCAAAAGTACCACTTTCTAGAGACTTTTGACAATAAAACGCAAAAAATGGTTTAAAAGACAAAAACCCTAAACCCTAATCGCAAAAACAAAACTTGTGCCGCTTTCAACACTTAAAAAGAAAATTTGCTTAAAATGAGTTATGGTGGTTTGTTTGATAAACTTTTAGACTGTTTTGTACAAAAGTACCACTTTTAAAAGAGGCAAAAACGAAACTTGTGCCGCCTTTAACCCTAAAACGCGCAAATGGGTTTAAAACGAGTTATGATAATACATTTCACAAAGTTTTGGACTTGTTGGACCAAAAGTACCACTTTCTTGATACTTTGGACACTAAAACGCAAAAACTGGTTAAAAAGACAAACCCAAAACCCTAAATCCTAAACCCTAAACCCTAAACCCTAAACGCAAAAACAAAAGTTTGAAATTCGTGGCTGTCACCCAAGAGGGGGGGGTGAATTGGGTGAGGGAATAAAAACTTAAACTCTTTTCGAAAGACTGCTTGTGCTCGGTGATGATGATAATAAATAATGCTATGCACAAGTCAGTATGCTATGTGATGCAAAATAGAATGATCAAGTATAAATATATGCACACATAAATTTATCCTGGTTCGGTCACCCAGACCTACATCCAGTCCCCAGGCCACACCTGAGATTTCCAATCCACTATTCTTGTTTAAACCGGGCACAAGAGAAGCCTTTACACTTTAGGTTTTACGAGCACGGGTTCACCTAACAACCCACAGGTTTTACACCGGGTTCACCTGCAAACCTTACAAATGCAAGTTTTACGGGCTAACTTGCAACCTATGGAGATTTAGACAACCTCTAAATGCTCCCCCTTACAAATTGTAAGTTTACACTATGTTCACTCTATGAACTGATTGTGCTAAACACTTAAGCTCAAAACTAACTCTCTCTAAGAGTGGATGATGTTACTCACTTAAGTACAAATGAATCACTCTCTAAGAATATTACATATCAAAGTCCGAGAGTAGAAGATGAGAGGAATGTAGAATAGTGTTTTCAGATAATAGCCCTGTTCTCTCTCACTTTTTCAAGCCCCCCTCTTCAGAAATGAAGAACATCCCTTTTATACCAGTCTCTGAATATCTAGCCGTTGGAGAGGCAATAAGACCGTTTGATTATAGACGTTGGGGCCTTGTTTACGTTGTCCTCATTAATGCACAGCAGGGTTGACTTTGCTTTATCTGAAAAGGTGCTCTGACCATGCTGTTCTGTCAACACTGTTCTGACAATACTATTCTGACAAAAGTCGTTCTGACATCTGAACACTTTGTACGGTCCGACTCTTGCTTGCTGTCAGAGAGGACTTCGTTCCTCAAGCATGAAATTCGTGGCTGTCACCCAAGAGGGGGGGGGGTGAATTGGGTGAGGGAATAAAACTTAAACTCTTTTCGAAAGACTGCTTGTGCTCGGTGATGATGATAATAAATAATGCTATGCACAAGTCAGTATGCTATGTGATGCAAAATAGAATGATCAAGTATAAATATATGCACACATAAATTTATCCTGGTTCGGTCACCCAGACCTACATCCAGTCCCCAGGCTACACCTGAGATTTCCAATCCACTATTCTTGTTTAAACCGGGCACAAGAGAAGCCTTTACACTTTAGGTTTTACGAGCACGGGTTCACCTAACAACCCACAGGTTTTACAACGGGTTCACCTGCAAACCTTACAAACGCAAGTTTTACGGGCTAACTTGCAACCTATGGAGATTTAGAAAACTTCTAAATGCTCCCCCTTACAAAATGTAAGATTACAATTAAGTTCACTCTATGAACTGATTTTGTTTAACACTTAAGCTCAAAACTAACTCTCTCAAAGAGTGGATGATGTTACTCACTTAAGTACAAATTAATCACTCACTAAGAATATTACATATCAAAGTCCGAGAGTAGAAGATGAGAGGAATGTAGAATAGTGTTTCAGATAATAAGCTCTGTTCTCTCTCTCTCTTTTCAAGCCCGCTTCTTCAGAAATGAAGAACATCCCTTTTATACCAGCCTCTGAATATCTAACCGTTGGAGAGGCAATAAGACCGTTTGATTATAGACGTTGGGGCCTTGTTTACGTTGTCCTCATTAGTGCACAGCAGAGTTGACTTTGCTTTATCTAAAAAGGTGCTCTGACCAAGCTGTTCTGTCAACACTGTTCTGGCAATACTATTCTGACAAAAGTCGTTCTGACATCTGAACATTTTGTACGGTCCGACTCTTGCTTGCTGTCAGAGAGGACTTCGTTCCTCAAGCATAAGTCCAGGATGTTAAGAGACTCATTATCGGAAGCTCTCTTGCTATCTGAAGCTCGTGGACTCTAACATTTTGCTTGCTATCACATAGAGGAACTTTGTCTTCCAAGCACTTGTCCATGAATGATAAGAGTGCTTTGCTATTGGATCCTCTCTTGCTATCAGAAGTTCTCTTATGGACTCTGACTTTTGTGGGCAGTATGAGCTTTGACACCTTGAGTGAATCTTCAGATTATGTTCTCATACTCCTCATGCTTGGTAGGTAACAATGTTGTTTGAATGTGTCTGTTATCCTCTTGTTACCGTTGGAAGGAACATCTTCTTAAATGCTTCAGCAGGGTTGACTTGCTTTATCTCTGAAAAGTAGTCCTGACACCTCTGCTCTGTTAAAAGCATTCTGACACTGCATCTCTTTGAACGTTCAGACATCCTGATTGCTTGCGGAAGCAACTTCTCATCTGGAAGCAACCTTACTGAGTGTGCTGCACTTGAACGTTAGTTTAGCAATATAATCATATAGTCTCATGCAGTGGGTGATCCTAAATCTAAGGTGTATCCGGAAGCACTTCTACATCCGGAAGTAAATTCACTTGATGAGGGATTTAGTTCACCATGACTTGCTCTCGCTTAGTCTATTTCATTCCACCACTCAGCGCTAGTCACTGAGCTATCGGAAGCACTTTTACTTGACGTGGTGAATTCACTGACGCTTAGGGTGAAATCTATTCTATCAGTCTGCGTCAGTCTAAATCTAATAGGAAGTGCTTTCACTTGGCGAAGTAGACTTACTGACGCTTGGGGTAATAACTATTCTATTGCTCTGCGCCAGTCTAAGTCTAACAGGAAGCGCTTTCACTTGGGGAAGTAGACTCACTGACGCTTGGGGTAATATCTATTCTGTCGCTCTGCGCCAGTCTAATTCTAACAGGAAGCGCTTTCACTTGGGGAAGTAGACTCACTGATGCTTGGGGTAATATCTATTCTGTCGCTCTGCGCCAGTCTAATTCTAACAGGAAGCAACTTCACTTCCGATTGAAACATAGCTTAGTCTTAAGGTTGTGTACTAATTCTCATGGACTAAGTTATTTCCCAGTGATTTACTTGCTGATGCTGGGGGATGAAAACATTCATCCGCATGCGCAAGTCCTAATCTATCCGGAAGTGATCTTGCATTCTCAAGTGATCTAACTCAGGATTCTAACCATGTCATCTAATCCCTCCTAAGTGTTGATTATGTTCTCTTAAGTACTAGACCATATCATACCTTAGTCACCATCAAAACTTAAGATTCTAACATTCTCCCCCTTTTTGATGATGACAAACCCATAGATGACTAGAGAACATAATTAAACTTAGATCACTCATCCTAGAGCTATATTCCTTTCCCCATTTCTCTTCCCAAAAATCTAGGCATCTTATCTATCTCTCAGCTCTAGACATCTCATGTCTCATCTCTCGCTAGACATCTCATATCTCATCTCTAGCTAGACATCTTATATCTCATCTCTAGACATCTCATCTCTCTCCCCCTTTTGGCTTCATCAAAATCCAACAGGTGCAAGCTAGCCTTAGGGATGGGGATACTTTTATCGTTCTCCTAGGAATGGGCTTTCTACCTAATATTTCTCCCTATGTATCGCTAATAAAGATTTGTTCTAGACTATTCAATACAATGTACGAGAATTAACAAGGAACAGCAATAATGGCTCATGATCCTAAATGATTGTATTTTCCCTAAACGCTATGTAGGATAGTTAAACATGTTTTTCAAAGGAGATATTGATACATCAAATCTAATCATAATTAAATTAAGATCAAAACATACAAAACAGTTTTCTTTTTGAAGGTGAAAATTCTTTCCAAATGTAATTTTGATGTGTTTAAAAATGATGATTATGATATCAAATGAAATATGTGATTTTAAAATTCAAATGAGATGAAATCTGATACCTAATGAAATCAAATGAGATCTGTGAGTTTGAACTTGTGGTATCAAAGGAAATGATTGAATGCCAAATGAAATTTGTGATACCATATGAAATGAAATCAAATCAAATGAAATTTGTGTTTTTAAAAGTGCCAAAAATAATTTCCAAACAAATTGCATCACAGCATCTTAAGAGTTTATTATCGATGACAGCATGTGACTCTCTATTTTCAAGGGATCATTAATAGGTAATGTCCACTTACTTCTCTTCTATATTAAGATTAATCATCATTAAATCAAGAAAGGAAGCATATAAGAGAGGTATGTTATCAATTACTTTCCAGCATGTCATTTAGAGGATACAGATGTGTGAGCTAGGATGATTTTCTAAGACAGTGAATGATTTTGAAGTCAATGCAGATTGAGAGAAACATCCTAAGTTGACACCCTTACCAATGCCATGTATGCATCATATGTAAGAAATGGTAAGGTGTAGATGTTACCACAGATGAGGGGTACTCATACTCTATTAGACTCAGGAATCTGAATCATACGCAGATAAGCATGCTTCCTGACATCTTCAAGAGGTGTGCTATCTCAAGTGGAAACCCCTAGCGCAAGTGCTTTGATGATTCGCTTCGGCAAGCTGAGCTACAACCACAAGCGGACATGACTGGGCAGTCACTCTACTCTTCCCATGGTTCAATAGTTGGCCTGCTATCGAAGACGCTGATTGTTGCGAAAGCAACCCTGCTCAGACTTGATGATTGGTCCTGCATGTGCTTGAGGAAGCAAGCGCTTCCTGATGGTCAGTGAAAGAACTTAAGATTTAACATTGGAGACCATACTCAGGACATTCAAGTCAATCTGTGTTAGTCAGCACAAGTTAATAATTTTAAGAAATCATGCTTGCTAATTGGTTTAAGGAAATATGAGCAATGATTATGTGAAAACTAATTTTGAAATTATCTATACATTCACATAGTTTCACTATCAAGACATGAACTCTATTTATACTCTCATGGATAAATATCAATGTGATAGTACAGAGAATATTAAACAGGTGGCATATTTTCAGAGTTTCATAAGCAAGTATAGTTCAATACATATGCCTCAAGGATGTTCATGTTAGATCATGAAGACATGTGAATTATTAACACTATGAAATTTTGAAAGGAAAAATCTTCATCCTCACAAAAATGAAATACTGGAAATTTTCATGCTCACAGAATATTTTGATTTTAAGACTAAATTCGGTTTACAAAAACAATCAAATTTCAGCATATGATTACGAGAATAATTTCCAAATATTAGCTCGAGTTCTTCTAGATATGCTCAATGTGATCTCATAGTTCTTAGGATATCAACAAGCTTGAAATTAATACAGATTATAGCATGCTTGTGATACTATGCCATGTTTTACAGATCTAGCAGAGTTTAATTCAAGGCATTTCCTAAGATTTCTAATGCATGTCAGACAAGAGAGAGACTATCCATTTAATTTCACAACAGAATATGTAAGGGATAGAAATGCTCATGTGTATCGGCGAAAGTTTCTCAGGTTTGGTATAGCCATTCCACACATCTTGATAAGAGACATTTTCGTTGTCATTCTCTCTTGGTTATATTCATTGTTCAAGCTTCAATAATCTGTGTCAACATTCTTAAACCACAAACTTGAACTGAGATCATTAGTAGATTGAGAACTTAAAGATGTAATTAAGAGGGATGTATTGTTCTCGAAACCATAGCTGCTTATGCATTGAAAAATTTGATGCAAGAGATACCACATGAAATGGAAAATCAGAAATAGCTTTTGAGTGCTATCATGAGGTACGGTTGTCATGTAGGTTTAAAGAGGATCAGTATCTGTTTGCATTATATCAGAAAATGAATTTGATATGATAGGGTTGTTTTTACAGAAAATAAGTGTTCATCACAGATAAGGGAAATCATATCAGTTTCAGAGAAATAAAAGCTGTTGAGCTCATCATGCATTTACTAGCCAAGTGATTATTCAAGTAAAGAGGAAGGTAAGAATGATATCACCATAGCTCCATTCGCATCAAGCTGTAGCTCGCTTGATTTTGGTTGACAATGCAAGGATTCTATTTTCAGAGCAGCACCAAAATCTATGCGTGACGAATGCTTATCAAGACTTGACTAATTGTTCAGATGAGGTACAGTCCTGAGTCCTGTTGAGGCTAATAAGATGAATTGGAGCTGGTGCAGAGGGATGAATTCACTTGGTGATCACTACTACTCGCATCTCTCGCCTCTTGAACCCATACTTCTTACACAGCTCTTCACTCAGATTAGGTGCTGGCGCAGAGAGAGACACAGGTTCAGCAGAGGGTATCTCCGCAGGTTGATCACTCAGTACTATCTCAAGCTTGCCTCTGTGCCAGCAGACTGTTGGGGGGCACATGAATCAGATGGCTTCCCCAAGGGCGAGCCTTCCTGCTTGGGCAATCCGCTTCATTTCAATTTCCCTTCTGAGGGCAGCAGTGACATCCTGGTCAAGTCCGAGGGGTGGCTATCTTAGCCTATCTCTCTCTGATTTTGTTCATGTTCCTTGTTCATTTTAGCCCATAACTCATCTTCACCCTTGTCTTGTTGAACCTCCGGATTGCCTTTCCTACAAAATATCAGATAGTTCCTTCCTTTTGTATCCAAGTCTGGATCTGAAGGTCAGTTTGTAGGCTATATGTAATTCACATGCACTTAGAGATTACTTGCTATGTGTATGGCATGGTGAATCTATCATGACTATATGCACAAGGATATACAAGGTTTTTGATTAAGATAGTCATGGATCTCATGTAGATTATGAACATTACTTATTTCTTTAAGCTTTCTTCAATGATGAATATAATGTTCACATCTTAGGATGCTTAATGTAAAATCTCAATAAGTCCATCTAATATTAGCATAGGAGATTTTACTATCAAATGCTTCGTTGCTAAGTGATCCCTTGTTTACCCAAGGAGATCTTCTATACTTATCCTTGGTTCGAAGCACTTTCTTCTGAGAGGTAGGATTCAAGAGCCTTTCCAATGATGATCGAGGAATCCACTCTCTCTTGTTCTTCTCAGGATAATTGAATGGAACTTTGTGATAGCTCATCCTTGAGACAGAACCATTGTCCCTTGTGGTGGCCGACAGCTTCTTATGATTGTACCAGTGGGTTTCAGCAGTTGCATCACCACGAGTTCTCTTCTTTGGGATAAGAGGAACTCTTGATTTTTCCTGCACAAGTAAGGCACTAGGAGGATGTTTTGGTACCCATTTGTACTTGGGTCCTACATGGTTAGCACTGGACCTTACTTGTCCTTTAGGAATCCATACAAACTTATTTCTCACATTTGAATTTCTTCTAAGACTGCATGTGTGAGAAATATGTCCTAATCTACCACAATAATGACAGATAATGGAATGATAATCAAAATGAGGCTTCCTATCATTATCATGATTAGTTTTCTTTAGAAAAGCTTTTTGTTCCTTTGAAATTTCAGTTTCTTTTGAAAGCTTTTCTTTTTCCTTCAACACGTGTTTACAATCAAAACATTTTTCAAGACATGTTGAAGTTTTCCCTACCGATAGTGGGCTAGCTATCGGAACCACTAGTTCTTTAAAAGAACCCTCGGAAACTTTAGATGTAGAAGAAGAAATTAGTTTTTCAAGTTTCCTATCTTTTTCTTTTAAGCCTAGAAGTTCTTTTGCAAGTTTACAATATTCAGAATATAACTCATTGTATGCATCTTGCAAATCAGAGAGTTCAATTTCAGATCCAGATACCTCACTTTCTGAATCTTCTAGGCAGAGATGGATACTCTCTTCACTGAAGTCTGCTTCCTCAATATCAGTTTCCAAAAGCTCATCAGTAGATGATCCACAAAGAGCACGAGTTGAGCTTTGGACAGCTGTGCTTTCAAGAGATGGGTTAGAAGCATATATCACATCAAGAGTATTCCAAATATCTCTAGCACTAGAGCAATGTTTGATTTTCTGGAAATCATTTTCAGTTAAGCCTTTGTATAAAATTTGCATTGCTCTAATGTTTAAGGAAAACAAATTTTTCTCCCTTTCAGTCCAGTTTCCTCTTGGTTTGAAATCAAAATCATTTTCAAAAATATCCCACATTTTCAAACTAGTGGATTTTATAAAACTTTCCATTCTTGCTTTCCACCAACAAAAATCAATATTTTCTAACACAGGTGGAATGGTATGATCAAAGCCTTTGGAAAACATTTTAACCCAAATCAGCCAAGGTCTTTGCACTTGAGATCGTTTGATCCTTTAAACAAGTGACCTGCTCTGATACCAAATGAAATTCGTGGCTGTCACCCAAGAGGGGGGGGTGAATTGGGTGAGGGAATAAAACTTAAACTCTTTTCGAAAGACTGCTTGTGCTCGGTGATGATGATAATAAATAATGCTATGCACAAGTCAGTATGCTATGTGATGCAAAATAGAATGATCAAGTATAAATATATGCACACATAAATTTATCCTGGTTCGGTCACCCAGACCTACATCCAGTCCCCAGGCTACACCTGAGATTTCCAATCCACTATTCTTGTTTAAACCGGGCACAAGAGAAGCCTTTACACTTTAGGTTTTACGAGCACGGGTTCACCTAACAACCCACAGGTTTTACAACGGGTTCACCTGCAAACCTTACAAACGCAAGTTTTACGGGCTAACTTGCAACCTATGGAGATTTAGAAAACTTCTAAATGCTCCCCCTTACAAAATGTAAGATTACAATTAAGTTCACTCTATGAACTGATTTTGTTTAACACTTAAGCTCAAAACTAACTCTCTCAAAGAGTGGATGATGTTACTCACTTAAGTACAAATTAATCACTCACTAAGAATATTACATATCAAAGTCCGAGAGTAGAAGATGAGAGGAATGTAGAATAGTGTTTCAGATAATAAGCTCTGTTCTCTCTCTCTCTTTTCAAGCCCGCTTCTTCAGAAATGAAGAACATCCCTTTTATACCAGCCTCTGAATATCTAACCGTTGGAGAGGCAATAAGACCGTTTGATTATAGACGTTGGGGCCTTGTTTACGTTGTCCTCATTAGTGCACAGCAGGGTTGACTTTGCTTTATCTAAAAAGGTGCTCTGACCAAGCTGTTCTGTCAACACTGTTCTGGCAATACTATTCTGACAAAAGTCGTTCTGACATCTGAACATTTTGTACGGTCCGACTCTTGCTTGCTGTCAGAGAGGACTTCGTTCCTCAAGCATAAGTCCAGGATGTTAAGAGACTCATTATCGGAAGCTCTCTTGCTATCTGAAGCTCGTGGACTCTAACATTTTGCTTGCTATCACATAGAGGAACTTTGTCTTCCAAGCACTTGTCCATGAATGATAAGAGTGCTTTGCTATTGGATCCTCTCTTGCTATCAGAAGTTCTCTTATGGACTCTGACTTTTGTGGGCAGTATGAGCTTTGACACCTTGAGTGAATCTTCAGATTATGTTCTCATACTCCTCATGCTTGGTAGGTAACAATGTTGTTTGAATGTGTCTGTTATCCTCTTGTTACCGTTGGAAGGAACATCTTCTTAAATGCTTCAGCAGGGTTGACTTGCTTTATCTCTGAAAAGTAGTCCTGACACCTCTGCTCTGTTAAAAGCATTCTGACACTGCATCTCTTTGAACGTTCAGACATCCTGATTGCTTGCGGAAGCAACTTCTCATCCGGAAGCAACCTTACTGAGTGTGCTGCACTTGAACGTTAGTTTAGCAATATAATCATATAGTCTCATGCAGTGGGTGATCCTAAATCTAAGGTGTATCCGGAAGCACTTCTACATCCGGAAGTAAATTCACTTGATGAGGGATTTAGTTCACCATGACTTGCTCTCGCTTAGTCTATTTCATTCCACCACTCAGCGCTAGTCACTGAGCTATCGGAAGCACTTTTACTTGACGTGGTGAATTCACTGACGCTTAGGGTGAAATCTATTCTATCAGTCTGCGTCAGTCTAAATCTAATAGGAAGTGCTTTCACTTGGCGAAGTAGACTTACTGACGCTTGGGGTAATAACTATTCTATTGCTCTGCGCCAGTCTAAGTCTAACAGGAAGCGCTTTCACTTGGGGAAGTAGACTCACTGACGCTTGGGGTAATATCTATTCTGTCGCTCTGCGCCAGTCTAATTCTAACAGGAAGCGCTTTCACTTGGGGAAGTAGACTCACTGACGCTTGGGGTAATATCTATTCTGTCGCTCTGCGCCAGTCTAATTCTAACAGGAAGCAACTTCACTTCCGATTGAAACATAGCTTAGTCTTAAGGTTGTGTACTAATTCTCATGGACTAAGTTATTTCCCAGTGATTTACTTGCTGATGCTGGGGGATGAAAACATTCATCCGCATGCGCAAGTCCTAATCTATCCGGAAGTGATCTTGCATTCTCAAGTGATCTAACTCAGGATTCTAACCATGTCATCTAATCCCTCCTAAGTGTTGATTATGTTCTCTTAAGTACTAGACCATATCATACCTTAGTCACCATCAAAACTTAAGATTCTAACAAAGCATAAGTCCAGGATGTTAAGAGACTCACTATCGGAAGCTCTCTTGCTATCTGAAGCTCGTGGACTCTAACATTTTGCTTGCTATCACATAGAGGAACTTTGTCTTCCAAGCACTTGTCCATGAATGATAAGAGTGCTTTGCTATTGGATCCTCTCTTGCTATCAGAAGCTCTCTTATGGACTCTGACTCTTGTGGGCAGTATGAGCTTTGACACCTTGAGTGAATCTTCAGATTATGTTCTCATACTCCTCATGCTTGGTAGGTAACAATGTTGTTTGAATATGTCTGTTATCCTCTTGTTATCGTTGGAAGGAACATCTTCTTAAATGCTTCAGCAGGGTTGACTTGCTTTATCTCTGAAAAGTAGTCCTGACACCTCTGCTCTGTTAAAAGCATTCTGTCTTCTGAGTATGTGACGTTCACTCTTGTACTCTTGCTGACGGATGATCATCGTTCATCCGGAAGTGGCAATCTTGCTCTGCAAGGGTTAGTCTCTGAAATCCAATGCCAAGAGTCTTTCCATCCGGAAGCTCATTTGCATCCGCAAGTGTAACTAAGTTCTGCACATACTGGTTAGTCCAACATAGCAATATATATAATCAGATATAGTAAAACTACACATGTTGTGGGAAGTTTGCTATGGGAAGTAGTCTTACTTAGACTATGTTCTGACTTAGTGTAATGTCTACTGACTCTAAGGGATCTCTATTCCAATAGTCAGCTTAAGTCTCGTTAGTTTACTCTAAGTCTTCCTAAGTGACTCAGTGTGTCATTCATGCTATGTATATTAAGTCAACACACAATCACATGAAGTGGGAGTTTACTTAGTCTAGGATGTATCCGGAAGCACTTCTCCATCCGGAAGTGAATCCACTAGATGTAGGATTTTGTTTACTATTGCTCACTCTCGCTCAGTGTTAGGTCACTTCAACAGCCAGCGCTAGTCACTAAGCTATCGGAAGCACTTCTACTGGACGTTGCTTACATTCACTGACGCTTAGTGTTATCGTGTTCTATCAGTCTGCGCTAGTGAAAGTTTATCAGGAAGTGATTCCACTTGACGAGGCTTATTCACTGACGCTCGGGGATATATCTATTCTGTCAGCCTGCGCCAGTCTAAATCTTATCAGGAACGAATTTCACTTGACGAGGCTGATTCACTGACGCTTGGGGATATATCTATTCTGTCAGCCTGCGTCAGTCTAAATCCAACAGGAAGTGTTTTCACTTGGCGAAGTAGACTCACTGACGCTTGGGGTAATATCTATTCTATCGCTCTGCGCCAGTCTAAGTCTAACAGGAAGCAACTTCACTTGACGTTGCATTTTCACTGACGCTCGGGGTTATATCTAGTTTATCAACCTGCACCAGTCTAAATCTATCAGGAAGCAATTTCTCTTCCGATTGAAACATAGCTTAGTCTTAAGGTGTATTAATTCTCATGGACTTACTTGCTGACGCTGGGGGATGAAAGCATTCATCCGCGTGTGCAAGTCCTAATCTATCCGGAAGTGATCTTGCATTCTCAAGTGATCTAACTCAGGATTCTAACCATGTCATCTAATCCCTCCTAAGTGTTGATTATGTTCTCTTAAGTACTAGACCATATCATACCTTAGTCACCATCAAAACTTAAGATTCTAACATTCTCCCCCTTTTTGATGATGACAAACCCATAGATGACTAGAGAACATAATTAAACTTAGATCACTCATCCTAGAGCTATATTCCTTTCCCCAGTTCTCTCCCCAAAAATCTAGGCATCTTATCTATCTCTCATCTCTAGACATCTCATGTCTCATCTCTCGCTAGACATCTTATATCTCATCTCTAGCTAGACATCTTATATCTCATCTCTAGACATCTCATCTCATCTCTAGACATCTCATCTCTCTCCCCCTTTTGGCTTCATCAAAATCCAACAGGTGCAAGCTAGCCTTAGGGATGGGGATACTTTTATCGTTCTCCTAGGAATGGGCTTTCTACCTAATATTTCTCCCTATGTATCGCTAATAAAGATTTGTTCTAGACTATTCAATACAATGTACGAGAATTAACAAGGAACAGCAATAATGGCTCATGATCCTAAATGATTGTATTCTCCCTAAACACTATGTAGGATAGTTAAACATGTTTTTCAAAGGAGATATTGATACATCAAATCTAATCATAATTAAATTAAGATCAAAACATACAAAACAGTTTTCTTTTTGAAGGTGAAAATTCTTTCCAAATGTAATTTTGATCCTCTCGAATTGATTAACATGATATCAAAAATAATTTTGATGTGTTTAAAAATGATGATTATGATATCAAATGAAATATGTGATTTTAAATTCAAATGAGATGAAATCTGATACCTAATGAAATCAAATGAGATCTGTGAGTTTGAACTTGTGGTATCAAAGGAAATGATTGAATGCCAAATGAAATTTGTGATACCATATGAAATGAAATCAAATCAAATGAAATTTGTGTTTTTAAAAGTGCCAAAAATAATTTCCAAACAAATTGCATCACAGCATCTTAAGAGTTTATTATCGATGACAGCATGTGACTCTCTATTTTCAAGGGATCATTAACAGGTAATGTCCACTTACTTCTCTTCTATATTAAGATTAATCATCATTAAATCAAGAAAGGAAGCATATAAGAGAGGTATGTTATCAATTACTTTCCAGCATGTCATTTAGAGGATACAGATGTGTGAGCTAGGATGATTTTCTAAGACAGTGAATGATTTTGAAGTCAATGCAGATTGAGAGAAACATCCTAAGTTGACACCCTTACCAATGCCATGTATGCATCATATGTAAGAGATGGTAAGGTGTAGATGTTACCACAGATGAGGGGTACTCATACTCTATTAGACTCAGGAATCTGAATCATACGCAGATAAGCATGCTTCCTGACATCTTCAAGAGGTGTGCTATCTCAAGTGGAAACCCCTAGCGCAAGTGCTTTGATGATTCGCTTCGGCAAGCTGAGCTACAACCACAAGCAGACATGACTGGGCAGTCACTCTACTCTTCCCATGGTTCAATAGTTGGCCTGCTATCGAAGGCGCTGATTGTTGTGAAAGCAACCTTGCTCAAACTTGATGATTGGTCCTGCATATGCTTGAGGAAACAAATGCTTTCTGATGGTCAGTGAAAGAACTTAAGATTTAACATTGAAGACCATCCTCAGGACATTCAAGTCAATCTGTGTTAATCAGCACAAGCTAATAATTTTAAGAAATCATGCTTGCTAATTGGTTTAAGAAAATATGAGCAATGATTATGTGAAAACTAATTTTGAAATTATCTATACATTCACATAGTTTCACTATCAAGACATGAACTCTATTTATACTCTCATGGATAAATATCAATGTGATAGTACAGAGAATATTAAACAGGTGGCATATTTTCAGAGTTTCATAAGCAAGTATAGTTCAATACATATGCCTCAAGGATGTTCATGTTAGATCATGAAGACATGTGAATTAATAACATAATGAGATTTTGAAAAAGAGAATCTTCATCCTCACAAAATAATTTGATTAGGATTGAATTCGTTTTACAAAAACAACCAAATTTCAGCATATGATTACGAGAATAATTTCCAAATTTTAGCTCAAGTTCTTCTAGATATGCTCAGTGTGATCTCATTGTTCTTAGGACATCAACAAGCTTGAAATTAATACAGATTATAGCATGCTTGTGATACTATGCCATGTTTTACAGATCTAGCAGAGTTTAATTCAAGGCATTTCCTAAGATTTCTAATGCATGTCAGACAAGAGAGAGACTATCCATTTAATTTCACAACAGAATATGTAAGGGATAGAAATGCTCATGTGTATTGGCGAGAGTTTCTCAGGTTTGGTATAGCCATTCCACACATCTTGATAAGAGACATTTTCGTTGCCATTCTCTCTTGGTTATATTCATTGTTTAAGCTTCAATAATCTGTGTCAACATTCTTAAACCACAAACTTGAACTGAGATCATTAGTAGATTGAGAACTTAAAGATGTAATTAAGAGGGATGTATTGTTCTCGAAATCATAGCTGCTTATGCATTGAAAACGTTGATGCAAGAGATACCACATGAAATGGAAAATCAGAAATAACTTTTGAGTGCTATCATGAGGTATAGTTGTCATGCAAGTTTGAAGAGGATCAGAATCTATTTTTGAAAGTTTGCATTTCAGAAGGATCTTTCAAAACTCAGGGTGAATGCATAAACTATTTTCTTTCATGACTATATGCACAAGGATATACAAGGTTTTTGATCAAGATAGTCATGGACAGCATGTAGATTATGAACATTACTTATTTCTTCAGCCTTTTTTTTTTTATGATGAATATAATGTTCACATCTTAGGATGCTTAATGTAAAATCTCAATAAGTCCATCTAACATTAGCATAGGAGATTTTACTATCAAATGCTTCGTTCCTAAGTGATCCCTTGCTTACCCAAGGAGATCTTCTATACTTATCCTTGGTTCGAAGCACTTTCTTCTGAGAGGTAGGATTCAAGAGCCTTTTCAATGATGATCGAGGAGTCCACTCTCTCTTGTTCTTCTCAGGATAATTGAATGGAACTTTGTGATAGCTCATCCTTGAGACAGAACCATTGTCCCTTGTGGTGGCCGACAGCTTCTTATGATTGTACCAGTGGGTTTCAGCAGTTGCATCACCACGAGTTCTCTTCTTTGGGATAAGAGGAACTCTTGATTTTTCCTGCACAAGTAAGGCACTAGGAGGATGTTTTGGTACCCATTTGTACTTGGGTCCTACATGGTTAGCACTGGACCTTACTTGTCCTTTAGGAATCCATACAAACTTATTTCTCACATTTGAATTTCTTCTAAGACTGCATGTGTGAGAAATATGTCCTAATCTACCACAATAATGACAGATAATGGAATGATAATCAAAATGAGGCTTCCTATCATTATCATGATTAGTTTTCTTTAGAAAAGCTTTTTGTTCCTTTGAAATTTCAGTTTCTTTTGAAAGCTTTTCTTTTTCCTTCAACACGTGTTTACAATCAAAACATTTTTCAAGACATGTTGAAGTTTTCCCTACCGATAGTGGGCTAGCTATCGGAACCACTAGTTCTTTAAAAAAAACCCTCGGAAACTTTAGATGTAGAAGAAGAAATTAGTTTTTCAAGTTTCCTATCTTTTTCTTTTAAGCCTAGAAGTTCTTTTGCAAGTTTACAATATTCAGTATATAACTCATTGTATGCATCTTGCAAATCAGAGAGTTCAATTTCAGATCCAGATACCTCACTTTCTGAATCTTCTAGGCAGAGATGGATACTCTCTTCACTGAAGTCTGCTTCCTCAATATCAGCTTCCAGAAGCTCATCAGTAGATGATCCACAAAGAGCACGAGTTGAGCTTTGGACAGCTGTGCTTTCAAGAGATGGGTTAGAAGCATATATCACATCAAGAGTATTCCAAATATCTCTAGCACTAGAGCAATGTTTGATTTTCTGGAAATCATTTTCAGTTAAGCCTTTGTATAAAATTTGCATTGCTCTAATGTTTAAGGAAAACAAATTTTTCTCCCTTTCAGTCCAGTTTCCTCTTGGTTTGAAATCAAAATCATTTTCAAAAATATCCCACATTTTTCAAACTAGTGGATTTTATAAAACTTTCCATTCTTGCTTTCCACCAACAAAAATCAATATTTTCTAACACAGGTGGAATGGTATGATCAAAGCCTTTGGAAAACATTTTAACCCAAATCAGCCAAGGTCTTTGCACTTGAGATCGTTTGATCCTTTAAACAAGTGACCTGCTCTGATACCAAATGAAATTCGTGGCTGTCACCCAAGAGGGGGGGTGAATTGGGTGAGGGAATAAAAACTTAAACTCTTTTCGAAAGACTGCTTGTGCTCGGTGATGATGATAATAAATAATGCTATGCACAAGTCAGTATGCTATGTGATGCAAAATAGAATGATCAAGTATAAATATATGCACACATAAATTTATCCTGGTTCGGTCACCCAGACCTACATCCAGTCCCCAGGCCACACCTGAGATTTCCAATCCACTATTCTTGTTTAAACCGGGCACAAGAGAAGCCTTTACACTTTAGGTTTTACGAGCACGGGTTCACCTAACAACCCACAGGTTTTACACCGGGTTCACCTGCAAACCTTACAAATGCAAGTTTTACGGGCTAACTTGCAACCTATGGAGATTTAGACAACCTCTAAATGCTCCCCCTTACAAATTGTAAGTTTACACTATGTTCACTCTATGAACTGATTGTGCTAAACACTTAAGCTCAAAACTAACTCTCTCTAAGAGTGGATGATGTTACTCACTTAAGTACAAATGAATCACTCTCTAAGAATATTACATATCAAAGTCCGAGAGTAGAAGATGAGAGGAATGTAGAATAGTGTTTTCAGATAATAGCCCTGTTCTCTCTCACTTTTTCAAGCCCCCCTCTTCAGAAATGAAGAACATCCCTTTTATACCAGTCTCTGAATATCTAGCCGTTGGAGAGGCAATAAGACCGTTTGATTATAGACGTTGGGGCCTTGTTTACGTTGTCCTCATTAATGCACAGCAGGGTTGACTTTGCTTTATCTGAAAAGGTGCTCTGACCATGCTGTTCTGTCAACACTGTTCTGACAATACTATTCTGACAAAAGTCGTTCTGACATCTGAACACTTTGTACGGTCCGACTCTTGCTTGCTGTCAGAGAGGACTTCGTTCCTCAAGCATAAGTCCAGGATGTTAAGAGACTCACTATCGGAAGCTCTCTTGCTATCTGAAGCTCGTGGACTCTAACATTTTGCTTGCTATCACATAGAGGAACTTTGTCTTCCAAGCACTTGTCCATGAATGATAAGAGTGCTTTGCTATTGGATCCTCTCTTGCTATCAGAAGCTCTCTTATGGACTCTGACTCTTGTGGGCAGTATGAGCTTTGACACCTTGAGTGAATCTTCAGATTATGTTCTCATACTCCTCATGCTTGGTAGGTAACAATGTTGTTTGAATATGTCTGTTATCCTCTTGTTATCGTTGGAAGGAACATCTTCTTAAATGCTTCAGCAGGGTTGACTTGCTTTATCTCTGAAAAGTAGTCCTGACACCTCTGCTCTGTTAAAAGCATTCTGTCTTCTGAGTATGTGACGTTCACTCTTGTACTCTTGCTGACGGATGATCATCGTTCATCCGGAAGTGGCAATCTTGCTCTGCAAGGGTTAGTCTCTGAAATCCAATGCCAAGAGTCTTTCCATCCGGAAGCTCATTTGCATCCGCAAGTGTAACTAAGTTCTGCACATACTGGTTAGTCCAACATAGCAATATATATAATCAGATATAGTAAAACTACACATGTTGTGGGAAGTTTGCTATGGGAAGTAGTCTTACTTAGACTATGTTCTGACTTAGTGTAATGTCTACTGACTCTAAGGGATCTCTATTCCAATAGTCAGCTTAAGTCTCGTTAGTTTACTCTAAGTCTTCCTAAGTGACTCAGTGTGTCATTCATGCTATGTATATTAAGTCAACACACAATCACATGAAGTGGGAGTTTACTTAGTCTAGGATGTATCCGGAAGCACTTCTCCATCCGGAAGTGAATCCACTAGATGTAGGATTTTGTTTACTATTGCTCACTCTCGCTCAGTGTTAGGTCACTTCAACAGCCAGCGCTAGTCACTAAGCTATCGGAAGCACTTCTACTGGACGTTGCTTACATTCACTGACGTTTAGTGTTATCGTGTTCTATCAGTCTGCGCTAGTGAAAGTTTATCAGGAAGTGATTCCACTTGACGAGGCTTATTCACTGACGCTCGGGGATATATCTATTCTGTCAGCCTGCGCCAGTCTAAATCTTATCAGGAACGAATTTCACTTGACGAGGCTGATTCACTGACGCTTGGGGATATATCTATTCTGTCAGCCTGCGTCAGTCTAAATCCAACAGGAAGTGTTTTCACTTGGCGAAGTAGACTCACTGACGCTTGGGGTAATATCTATTCTATCGCTCTGCGCCAGTCTAAGTCTAACAGGAAGCAACTTCACTTGACGTTGCATTTTCACTGACGCTCGGGGTTATATCTAGTTTATCAACCTGCACCAGTCTAAATCTATCAGGAAGCAATTTCTCTTCCGATTGAAACATAGCTTAGTCTTAAGGTGTATTAATTCTCATGGACTTACTTGCTGACGCTGGGGGATGAAAGCATTCATCCGCGTGTGCAAGTCCTAATCTATCCGGAAGTGATCTTGCATTCTCAAGTGATCTAACTCAGGATTCTAACCATGTCATCTAATCCCTCCTAAGTGTTGATTATGTTCTCTTAAGTACTAGACCATATCATACCTTAGTCACCATCAAAACTTAAGATTCTAACAAAGTTGTGCCGCTTTTAACCCTAAAAAGTGCAAATGGGCTTAAAACGAGTTATATTGATACATTTGACACAGTTTTGGACTTGTTTGACCAAAAGTACCACTTTCTAGATACTTTTGACACTAAAACGCAAAAACTGGTTGAAAAGACAAACCCTAAACACTAAAACCTAAACATCTCAAAAGCAAAAGTTTTGGAAATGTATTTAAAACGAGTTATGATAATACATTTGACAAAGTTTTGGACTTCTTTGCCCAAAAGTACCAGTCTCTATAGACTTTAGACACTAAAACGCAAAATCTGGTTGAAAATACAAAAACCCTAAACCCTAAACCCTAAACGCAAAAACAAAAGTTGTGCCGCTTTTTACCCTAAAAAGTGCAAATGGGCTTAAAACGATTTATATTGATACATTTGACAAAGTTTTGGACTTGTTTGACCAAAAGTACCACTTTCTAGAGACTTTTGACACTATAACGCAAAAACTGGTTAAAAGGACAAAAACCCTAAACCCAAAACCCTTAACCCTAAACCCTAAACCCTAACCGTAAAAACAAAAGTTGTGCCGCTTTTAGCCCTAAAAAGTGCAAATGGGCTTAAAACGATTTATATTGATACATTTGACAAAGTTTTGGACTTATTTGACCAAAAGTACCACTTTCTAGAGACTTTTGACACTATAACGCAAAAACTGGTTAAAAGGACAAAAACCCTAAACCCAAAACCCTTAACCCTAAACCCTAAATGCAAAAACAAAAGTTGTGCCGCTTTTAACCCTAAAAAGTGCAAATGGGCTTAAAACGAGTTATGGAGATACATTTGACAACGTTTTGGACATGTTTGACCAAAAGTACCACTTTCTAGAGACTTTTGACACTAAAACGTGAAAACTGGTTTAGAAGAGGCAAAAACGAAAGTTGTGCCGCTTTTAACCCTAAAACATTCAAATGTATTTAAAACGAGTTATGATAAAACATTTGACAATGTTTTGGACTTGTTTAACCAAAAGTACCACTCTCTATAGACTTTAGACACTAAAACCCAAAAACTGGTTGAAAAGACAAAAACCCTAAACCCAAAAACCCTAAACCCTAAACCCTAAACGCAAAAACAAAAGTTGTGTCTCTTTTAACCCTAAAAAGTTCAAATGGGCTTAAAACGAGTTATGATGATACATTTGACAAAGTTTTGGACTTGCTTGACCAAAAGTACCACTTTCTTGATACTTTGGACACTAAAACGCAAAAACTGGTTAAAAAGACAAACCCTAAACCCTAAACACTAAACCCTAAACGCAAAAACAAAAGTTGTGCCGCTTTTAACCCTAAAAATTGTAAATGGGGCTTAAAACGATTTACATTGATACATTTGACACAGTTTTGGACTTGTTTGACGAAAAGTACCAATTTCTAGAGACTTTTGACACTAAAACGCAAAAACTGGTTTAAAAGACAAAAACCCTTAACTCAAACCCTAAACCCTAGACCCTAAACGAAAAAAAAAAGTTGTGCCGCTTTTAAACCTAAAAAGAGCAAATGGGCTTAAAACGAGTTTTGGTGATACATTTGATAAACTTTTGGACTTTTTTGACCAAAAGTACCACTTTCTAGAGCCTTTGACACTAAAACCCGAAAACTGGTTTAAAAGAGGCAAAAATGAAAGTTGTGCCGCTTTTAACCCTAAAACACGCAAATGTATTTAAAACGAGTTATGATAATACATTTGACAAAGTTTTGGACTTCTTTGACCAAAAGTACCAGTCTCTATAGACTTTAGACACTAAAACGCAAAAACTGGTTGAAAATACAAAAGGGCAAAAGAGCTAATCTAATAATTAACTATTTCACTTTGGGCAAAAATAATAAATGACTGTTTCGCGGTGCATAAATAATAACCAACTTTGTGACCCGGTGCAAAAATAATAAAACCGGTACTAAATGTTAATTTGTTGTTTTGTGGAACCTTTCTGATATTATTTTCTAAAGTAAAAATACCATTTTACCCTCTCACAATTAAAACTTAACCCTTCTTTCTTTCGCCCTTCATCTTCCTATGCTAACTAGTATCAGCAATGTTTTAATTGGGAGAGGAAAAATGTATTTTTCACTTTCAAAATAATATCAGAAAGGTCCCACATAACTACAAATTAACATTCAGAACCGATTTTATCATTTTTGCACCGGGTCACAAAGTTAAATATTATTTATGCACCGCGAAATAGTCATTTATTAGTTTTGCCCAAACTAAAAGAGTTAATTATTAGATCAGCACTTTTGCCCAATACAAAAACCCTAAACCCAAAACCCTAAACCCTAAACCGTAAAGGCAAAAACAAAAGTTGTGCCGCTTTTAACCCTAAAAAGTGCAAATGGGCTTAAAACGAGTTATGGTGATACATTTGACAAAGTTTTGGACTTGCTTGACCAAAAGTACCACTTTCTAGAGACTTTTGACAACAAAACGCAAAAAATGGTTTAAAAGACAAAAACCCTAAACCCTAATCGCAAAAACAAAACTTGTGCCGCTTTCAACACATAAAAAGCAAATTTGCTTAAAACGAGTTATGGTGGTTTGTGTGATAAACTTTTAGACTGTTTTGTACAAAAGTACCACTTTTAAAAGAGGCAAAAACGAAACTTGTGCCGCCTTTAACCCTGAAACGCGCAAATGCGTTTAAAACGAGTTATGATAATACATTTGACAAAGTTTTCGACTTGTTTGACCAAAAGTACCACTTCTCGATACTTTGGACACTAAAACGCAAAAACTGGTTAAAAAGACAAACCCTAAACCCTAAACCCTAAACGCAAAAACAAAAGTTGTGCCGCTTTTAACCCTAAAAAGTGCAAATGGGCTTAAAACGATTTATATTGATACATTTGACACAGTTTTGGACTTGTTTGACCAAAAGTACCACTTTCTAGATACTTTTGACACTAAAACGCAAAAACTGGTTGAAAAGACAAACCCTAAACACTAAACCCTAAACATCGCAAAAGGAAAAGTTGTGCCGCTTTTAACCCTAAAAAGTGCTAATGCGCTTAAAACGATTTATATTGATACATTTGACAAAGTTTTGGACTTGTTTGACCAAAAGTACCACTTTCTAGATACTTTGGACCCTAAAACGCAAAAACTGGTTAAAAAGACAAACCCTAAACCCTAAATCCTAAACCCTAAACACTAAACCCTAAACGCAAAAACAAAAGTTGTGCCGCTTTTAACCCTAAAAATTGTAAATGGGCTTAAAACGATTTACATTGCTACAATTGAAACAGTTTTGGACTTGTTTGACGAAAAGTACCAATTTCTAGAGACTTTTGACACTAAAACGCAAAAACTGGTTTAAAAGACAAAAACCCTAAACTCAAAACCCTAAACCCTAGACCCTAAACTAAAAAAAAAAAGTTGTGCCGCTTTTAAACCTAAAAAGAGCAAATGGGCTTAAAACGAGTTTTGGTGATACATTTGATAAACTTTTGGACTTTTTTGACCAAAAGTACCACTTTCTAGAGCCTTTGACACTAAAACCCGAAAACTGGTTTAAAAGAGGCAAAAACGAAAGTTGTGCCGCTTTTAACCCTAAAACACGCAAATGTATTTAAAACGAGTTATGATAATACATTTGACAAAGTTTTGGACTTCTTTGACCAAAAGTACCAGTCTCTATAGACTTTAGACACTAAAACGCAAAAACTGGTTGAAAATACAAAAACCCTAAACCCAAAACCCTTAACCCTAAACCGTAAACGCAAAAACAAAAGTTGTGCCGCTTTTAACCCTAAAAAGTGCAAATGGGCTTAAAACGATTTATATTGATACACTTGACAAAGTTTTGGACTTGGTTGACCAAAAGTACCACTTTCTAGAGACTTTTGACACTATAACGCAAAAACTGGTTAAAAGGACAAAAACCCTAAACCCAAAACCCTTAACCCTAAACCCTACACGCAAAAACAAAAGTTGTGCCGCTTTTAACCCTAAAAAGTGCAAATGGGTTTAAAACGAGTTATGGTGATACATTTGACAACGTTTTGGACATGTTTGACCAAAAGTACCACTTTCTAGAGACTTTTGACACTAAAACGTGAAAACTGGTTTAAAAGAGGCAAAAACGAAAGTTGTGCGCTTTTAACCCTAAAACACGCAAATGTATTTAAAACGAGTTATGATAATACATTTGACAATGTTTTGGACTTGTTTGACCAAAAGTACCACTCTCTATAGACTTTAGACACTAAAACACAAAAACTGGTTGAAAAGACAAAAACCCTAAACCCCAAACCCTAAACCCTAAACCCTAAACGCAAAAACAAAAGTTGTGTCGCTTTTAACCCTTAAAAGTGCAAATGGGCTTAAAACGAGTTATGGTGATACATTTGACAAAGTTTTGGACTTGCTTGACCAAAAGTACCACTTTCTAGAGACTTTTGACAATAAAACGCAAAAAATTGTTTAAAAGACAAAAACCCTAAACCGTAATCGCAAAAATAAAACTTGTGCCCCTTTCAACACTTAAAAAGCAAATTTGCTTAAAACGAGTTATGGTGGTTTGTTTGATAAACTTTTAGACTGTTTTGTACAAAAGTACCACTTTTAAATGAGGCAAAAACGAAACTAGTGCCGCCTTTAACCCTAAAACGCGCAAATGGGTTTGAAACGAGTTATGATAATACATTTCACAAAGTTTTGGACTTGTTTGACCAAAAGTACCACTTTCTTGATACTTTGGACACTATAACGCAAAAACTGGTTAAAAAGACAAACCCTAAACCCTAAATCCTAAATCCTAAACACTAAACCCTAAACGCAAAAACAAAAGTTGTGCCGCTTTTAACCCTAAAAATTGTAAATGGGCTTAAAACGATTTACATTGATACATTTGACACAGTTTTGGACTTGTTTGACGAAAAGTACCAATTTCTAGAGACTTTTGACACTAAAACGCAAAAACTGGTTTACAAGACAAAAACCCTAAACTCAAAACCCTAAACCCTAGACCCTAAACGAAAAAAAAAGTTGTGCCGCTTTTAAACCTAAAAAGAGCAAATAAGATTAAAACGAGTTTTGGTGATACATTTGATAAACTTTTGGAGTTTTTTGACCAAAAGTACCACTTTCTAGAGCCTTTGACACTAAAACCCTAAAACTGGTTTAAAAGAGGCAAAAACGAAAGTTGTGCCGCTTTTAACCCTAAAACACGCAAATGTATTTAAAACGAGTTATGATAATACATTTGACAAAGTTTTGGACTTGTTTGACCAAAAGTACCACTCTCTATAGACTTTAGACACTAAAACACAAAACTGGTTGAAAAGACAAAAACCCTAAACCCCAAACCCTAAACCCAAAACCCTAAATGCAAAAACAAAAGTTGTGTCGCTTTTAACCCTTAAAAGTGCAAATGGGCTTAAAACGAGTTATGGTGAAACATTTGACAAAGTTTTGGACTTGCTTGACCAAAAGTACCACTTTCTAGAGACTTTTGACAATAAAACGCAAAAAATGGTTTAAAAGACAGAAACCCTAAACCGTAATCGCAAAAACAAAACTTGTGCCGCTTTCAACACTTAAAAAGCAAATTTGCTTAAAACGAGTTATGGTGGTTTGTTGGATAAACTTTTAGACTGTTTTGTACAAAAGTACCACTTTTAAAAGAGGCAAAAACGAAACTTGTGCCGCCTTTAACCCTAAAACGCGCAAATGGGTTTAAAACGAGTTATGATAATACATTTCACAAAGTTTTGGACTTGTTTGACCAAAAGTACCACTTTCTTGATACTTTGGACACTAAAACGCAAAAACTGGTTAAAAAGACAAACCTTAAACCCTAAACCCTAAACCCTAAACACTAAACCCTAAACGCAAAACAAAAGTTGTGCCGCTTTTAACCCTAAAAATTGTAAATGGGCTTAAAACGATTTACATTGATACATTTGACACAGTTTTGGACTTGTTTGACGAAAAGTACCAATTTCTAGAGACTTTTGACACTAAATCGCAAAAACTGGTTTAAAAGACAAAAACCCTAAACTCAAAACCCTAAACCCTAGACCCTAAACGAAAAAAAAAGTTGTGCCGCTTTTATACCTAAAAAGAGCAAATGGGCTTAAAACGTTTTTGATACATTTGATAAACTTTTGGATTTTTGACCAAAAGTACCACTTTCTAGACTTTCTACACTAAAACACTAAAACCCTAAACTGGTTTAAAAGAGGCAAAAACGAAAGTTGTGCCGCTTTTAACCCTAAAACACGCAAATGCATTTAAAACGAGTTATGATAATACATTTGAAAAAGTTTTGGACTTCTTTGACCAAAAGTACCAGTCTCTATAGACTTTAGACACTAAAACGCAAAAACTGGTTGAAAATACAAAAACCCTAAACCCAAAACCCTAAACCCTAAACACAAAAACAAAAGTTGTGCCGCTTTTAACCCTAAAAAGTGCAAAGGGGCTTAAAACGATTTATATTGATACATTTGACAAAGTTTTGGACTTGTTTGACCAAAAGTACCACTTTCTAGGGACTTTTGACACTATAACGCAAAAACTGGTTAAAAGGACAAAAACCCTAAACCCAAAACCCTTAACCCTAAACCCTAAACCCTAAACGTAAAAACAAAAGTTGTGCCGCTTTTAACCCGAAAAAGTGCAAATGCGCTTAAAACGATTTATATTGATACATTTGACAAAGTTTTAGACTTGTTTGACCAAAGTACCACTTTCTAGAGACTTTTGACACTATAACGCAAAAACTGGTTAAAAGGACAAAAACCCTAAACCCAAAACCCTTAACCCTAAACCCTAAACGCAAAAACAAAAGTTGTGCCGCTTTTAACCCGAAAAAGTGCAAATGGGCTTAAAACGAGTTATGGTGATACATTTGACAACGTTTTGGACATGTTTGACCAAAAGTACCACTTTCTAGAGACTTTTGACACTAAAACGTGAAAACTGGTTTAAAAGAGGCAAAAACAAAAGTTGTGCCGCTTTTAACCCTAAAACACGCAAATGTATTTAAAACGAGTTATGATAATACATTTGACAAAGTTTTGGACTTGTTTGACCAAAAGTACCACTCTCTATAGACTTTAGACACTAAAACACAAAAACTGGTTGAAAAGACAAAAACCCTAAACCCCTAACCCTAAACCCAAAACCCTAAATGCAAAAACAAAAGTTGTGTCGCTTTTAACCCTTAAAAGTGCAAATGGGCTTAAAACGAGTTATGGTGAAACATTTGACAAAGTTTTGGACTTGCTTGACCAAAAGTACCACTTTCTAGAGACTTTTGACAATAAACGCAAAAAATGGTTTAAAAGACAGAAACCCTAAACCGTAATCGCAAAATCAAAACTTGTGCCGCTTTCAACACTTAAAAAGCAAATTTGCTTAAATCGAGTTATGGTGGTTTGTTGGATAAACTTTTAGACTGTTTTGTACAAAAGTACCACTTTTAAAAGAGGCAAAAACGAAACTTGTGCCGCCTTTAACCCTAAAACGCGCAAATGGGTTTAAAACGAGTTATGATAATACATTTCACAAAGTTTTGGACTTGTTTGACCAAAAGTACCACTTTCTTGATACTTTGGACACTAAAACGCAAAAACTGGTTAAAAAGACAAACCCTAAACCCTAAATCCTAAACCCTAAACACTAAACCCTAAACGCAAAAACAAAAGTTGTGCCGCTTTTAACCCTAAAAATTGTAAATGGGCTTAAAACGATTTACATTGATACATTTGACACAGTTTTGGACTTGTTTGACGAAAAGTACCAATTTCTAGAGACTTTTGACACTAAAACGCAAAAACTGGTTTACAAGACAAAAACCCTAAACTCAAAACCCTAAACCCTAGACCCTAAACGAAAAAAAAAAGTTGTGCCGCTTTTAAACCTAAAAAGAGCAAATAGGATTAAAACGAGTTTTGGTGATACATTTGATAAACTTTTGGACTTTTTTGACCAAAAGTACCACTTTCTAGAGCCTTTGACACTAAAACCCTAAAACTGGTTTAAAAGAGGCAAAAACGAAAGTTGTGCCGCTTTTAACCCTAAAACACGCAAATGTATTTAAAACGAGTTATGATAATACATTTGACAAAGTTTTGGACTTGTTTGACCAAAAGTACCACTCTCTATAGACTTTAGACACTAAAACACAAAAACTGGTTGAAAAGACAAAAACCCTAAACCCCAAACCCTAAACCCAAAACCCTAAATGCAAAAACAAAAGTTGTGTCGCTTTTAACCCTTAAAAGTGCAAATGGGCTTAAAACGAGTTATGGTGAAACATTTGACAAAGTTTTGGACTTGCTTGACCAAAAGTACCACTTTCTAGAGACATTTGACAATAAAACGCAAAAAATGGTTTAAAAGACAGAAACCCTAAACCGTAATCGCAAAAACAAAACTTGTGCCGCTTTCAACACTTAAAAAGCAAATTTGCTTAAAACGAGTTATGGTGGTTTGTTGGATAAACTTTTAGACTGTTTTGTACAAAAGTACCACTTTTAAAAGAGGCAAAAACGAAACTTGTGCCGCCTTTAACCCTAAAACGCGCAAATGGGTTTAAAACGAGTTATGATAATACATTTCACAAAGTTTTGGACTTGTTTGACCAAAAGTACCACTTTCTTGATACTTTGGACACTAAAACGCAAAAACTGGTTAAAAAGACAAACCTTAAACCCTAAACCCTAAACCCTAAACACTAAACCCTAAACGCAAAAACAAAAGTTGTGCCGCTTTTAACCCTAAAAATTGTAAATGGGCTTAAAACGATTTACATTGATACATTTGACACAGTTTTGGACTTGTTTGACGAAAAGTACCAATTTCTAGAGACTTTTGACACTAAATCGCAAAAACTGGTTTAAAAGACAAAAACCCTAAACTCAAAACCCTAAACCCTAGACCCTAAACGAAAAAAAAAAGTTGTGCCGCTTTTAAATCTAAAAAGAGCAAATGGGCTTAAAACGAGTTTTGGTGATACATTTGATAAACTTTTGGACTTTTTTGACCAAAAGTACCACTTTCTAGAGCCTTTGACACTAAAACCCTAAAACTGGTTTAAAAGAGGCAAAAACGAAAGTTGTGCCGCTTTTAACCCTAAAACACGCAAATGCATTTAAAACGAGTTATGATAATACATTTGAAAAAGTTTTGGACTTCTTTGACCAAAAGTACCAGTCTCTATAGACTTTAGACACTAAAACGCAAAACTGGTTGAAAATACAAAAACCCTAAACCCAAAACCCTAAACCCTAAACACAAAAACAAAAGTTGTGCCGCTTTTAACCCTAAAAAGTGCAAAGGGGCTTAAAACGATTTATATTGATACATTTGACAAAGTTTTGGACTTGTTTGACCAAAAGTACCACTTTCTAGGGACTTTTGACACTATAACGCAAAAACTGGTTAAAAGGACAAAAACCCTAAACCCAAAACCCTAACCCTAAACCCTAAACCCTAAACGTAAAAACAAAAGTTGTGCCGCTTTTAACCCGAAAAAGTGCAAATGCGCTTAAAACGATTTATATTGATACATTTGACAAAGTTTTAGACTTGTTTGACCAAAAGTACCACTTTCTAGAGACTTTTGACACTATAACGCAAAAACTGGTTAAAAGGACAAAAACCCTAAACCCAAAACCCTTAACCCTAAACCCTAAACGCAAAAACAAAAGTTGTGCCGCTTTTAACCCTAAAAAGTGCAAATGGGCTTAAAACGAGTTATGGTGATACATTTGACAACGTTTTGGACATGTTTGACCAAAAGTACCACTTTCTAGAGACTTTTGACACTAAAACGTGAAAACTGGTTTAAAAGAGGCAAAAACAAAAGTTGTGCCGCTTTTAACCCTAAAACACGCAAATGTATTTAAAACGAGTTATGATAATACATTTGACAAAGTTTTGGACTTGTTTGACCAAAAGTACCACTCTCTATAGACTTTAGACACTAAAACACAAAACTGGTTGAAAAGACAAAAACCCTAAACCCCTAACCCTAAACCCAAAACCCTAAATGCAAAAACAAAAGTTGTGTCGCTTTTAACCCTTAAAAGTGCAAATGGGCTTAAAACGAGTTATGGTGAAACATTTGACAAAGTTTTGGACTTGCTTGACCAAAAGTACCACTTTCTAGAGACTTTTGACAATAAAACGCAAAAAATGGTTTAAAAGACAAAAACCCTAAACCGTAATCGCAAAAACAAAACTTGTGCCGCTTTCAACACTTAAAAAGCAAATTTGCTTAAAACGAGTTATGGTGGTTTGTTGGATAAACTTTTAGACTGTTTTGTACAAAAGTACCACTTTTAAAAGAGGCAAAAACGAAACTTGTGCCGCCTTTAACCCTAAAACGCGCAAATGGGTTTAAAACGAGTTATGATAATACATTTCACAAAGTTTTGGACTTGTTTGACCAAAAGTACCACTTTCTTCATACTTTGGACACTAAAACGCAAAAACTGGTTAAAAAGACAAACCCTAAACCCTAAATCCTAAACCCTAAACACTAAACCCTAAACGTAAAAATGAAAGTTGTGCCGCTTTTAACCCTAAAACACGCAAATGTATTTAAAACGAGTTATGATAATACATTTGACAAAGTTTTGGACTTGTTTGACTAAAAGTACCACTTGAAGGTAATGGATGCACAAGAGGGGGGGGGGGTGAATTGTGCTACAAAATAAAAGCTCAAATAAAATCAACACAAGAGTTTATAGTGGTTCGGTCTACCTGACCTACGTCCAGTTCTCAACCACCCAGGCCGAGTTCCACTATCCCCAGGTTTTACAACGGGTGCACCTGGAACCTTTACAACCACAAGTTTTGAACGGGATCACTTGCAACCTTACAACCATAAGTTTTACTCAAGGCTCACTTGCAACATTTCTAACTAGCTCCCCCTTACAACCAGCAAGGGTTCAACCTTTACAAATAAAGGATTTTTCTAACTAAGTTCTCTTTAAGAACAGATGGCGTTACACACTTAAGTACAATTAATGCTCTTATAACAAGAAGAGACTTAACTACAAAGAGTACAAGATATGTAGATGAAAAGATCACTCAATGAGTTAAATGCTCTTTCTCTTTTCTGGGCTACTTTGAATGCTTGAAGATTTTCTTGGTTTCTCGCTCTAGCTTCTCTCAAGAATGTCAAAGATAATTGATTGCTTCATAAATGAAGTTTGAGCTCCTTTATATAGTCTTCAAACATCCTCACTCTTGGTAGGTGGGTTAGCCGTTTGAATATGGCCGTTTTTCCCATGTTACCGTTTGCCCAATAAATGCTTCATCAATGCATAGCAGGGTTGACTTGCTTTATCTCTGAAAAGTAGTCCTGACACCTCTGCTCTGACAAAAGCATTCTGACACTGCATTGCTCTGAACGTTCTGACATTCTGATTGCTTGCGGAAGCAAGTCCACATCCGGAAGCAACTTTACTCAGTGTTCTGCATTTGAACGTTAGTCTTAACAATAAAGGCACATACTCACATGCAGTGGGAGCTTACTTAGTCTAAGGGAGTTCTCTTCCATCCGGAAGCAATTCCACATCCGGAAGCACTTTCACTGGACGTTGGTTTATGTTCACATTTTCTTCTCTGACACTCAGTGTTATCTATACCAACAGCCAGCGCTAGTCACTAGGCATTCGGAAGCAAGTCCACTGGACGTGGCTTATGTTCACTGGCGCTTAGTGTTATTCATTCCAACAGTCAGTGCCAGTCTATATACAACAGGAAGCTAAATCACTTACGGTTGAATCCTAGCTTAGTCTTGAGGTTTTGTATATCTAGTGCTTATGGACTAAGTTATTTCCCTAGTGAATTACTTGCTCTCGCTGGGGGATGGGTCATTCATCCGCGAGCGCTAGTCCTAGTCTATCCGGAAGTAAATCCTCATCTGGTTGCACTCTTACTTGGGATTCTATGTTAACCTATTGCTTTCTAAGTACTTGATTCATTCTTTCATATTTTAGTCTTCATCAAAACTTAAGATTCTAACATTCTCCCCCTTTTTGATGATGACAAACTTAGTTTTATCGATTAAGTTCATATGAAAGGATTAATAGAGGAATAAAAGCAATAGATAAGGTACAAGTAACTTAGAAATAATTCATTGATAAACAGGGATTACAAGTTAGAGTATACAGGTAAACAACATATACAAGTAAACAACATATACAAGTAATCTACACTAAGCAAGAATGAAATATGCATGAAAACAAAGAAAAATTTTCTAAGTTAAAAAGGTTGGAATGGGGGTTCAGATTTGGTGTTTCTTTTTCCTCTCCCTCTCTTTCTGTCTCTCTTCATTCTCTTTCTGGAGTTTGGCTAATTCGGCTTCATGCACATTCCGGTCAATCTGAGCAATGATCTGTTGAAGCTCTTCTTCATCCCTTTCCCTTCTGAGTCTCTCAGACTCAACAGACTCCTCGAAGGCTCTCTTCATATTTTCTACTTCCTCATAGCCTGGGAATCCTGTTGCATCTGAGAAGTGGGTGACCTCGCCATTAGGAAAGTGGACAGCCCGAATCTTCACATTCCATACAGGGAAGTTGGGATCCTCCTCAACTTCCTGGGCTTTCCTCTTCCCCTTGCTTTTACCCTTCCCTTTGCCCTTGCCTATTGACGGAGTAGGCTTTGCACTTGCTCTCTCAGCATCCAGGCAAGCCATCTGACCAAAGGATAGTCTGTCCGTGTACCCATACTTTTCGAATTCCTCAGGAGTCATGTCCTTTATCTCCAACTTGACTTCCCTCAGAATTGGAACTGCTTGTACAGACGGGATCTCTTGCTCAACTTGAGCAGACGAAGTTTCTTGCTCAGGTTGGTCAGATGGGGTCTCTTCCTCATTCTCAGCAGGTTCAGTGGAGGCAATAACCTTCTTGGCACGCTTTCTAGCAACAGCCTTCTTTCTAGACTCACTGAATCTAACTGCTGGCTCAGATGGAGGAGGAGGGGCAGATGATTGCTCAGAAGTAGGGATCTCAGACGTTTGCCCAGAGGATGTAGGGATTGACTTGGCGATCACAATGGGAGGATGGTAGATCTTCTTCAGCCCCCACTTCATCATGATTTCTTCAACAATGTTTTTACTCTTCTTAGTTGAAGAAGGCTCTGACGAAGATGACTCAGGCTGTGAGGATTGCTCATTCTGCTCAAACACCACCATGTCCCATTTTGATCCTTGCTCATTCAACCTCTGCTGCTGCATGAACCGGATAGCTTCTCCTCTAATTAGGCTCTCAGCACCTCTCAATCTCTGGGACTCCATTGCTCAACACAGAGCGGCCGTGATGTCTTCATCCAGCCAGAGGGATGGCTGGCTGAGAACATCCCTTGTATCTATAGTCTGGCAAAGAGCGGACATAGCATCTCTCCCCCTTTTGGCATCATCAAAAAGGGTGAGGGCCAGGGAGGACTGAGTGGATGAAGAGGAGGGTGGAGGTTCAGGGCCAAATCTTTTTGGGGGTGAAGGTTCTGGGGAGGAGGTAGGTAAGGTAGTTTCTGGGGAGTTGGGAAGGTTGGGGAACCAAGTGGGATCTACGAAGAGACCTTCAAACGGATAGGTGGAGGAATATTCAGTGAAGGCAGTGGAAGAGTGTGGGGTAAAAGGTAAGTGATCCTCAGAGATTGGTTGAAGACGGGGGTAATCTCTCAGATATATGTGGCTGAGGGGGTGAATGGCAGTTTGGAAGCCAAGGTGTTCGGCCAATGGGTTGGATCTGGGTCTAGAGTTGGGGTTGGTAGGGTTAGGATAGGATGGTCCGTCAGAGGGGTTGAGTGGTGAGCGAGTAGAGGCGTTGGGTGGTGTGCGAGTGGGGGAGTTAAGTGGAGATGAGGAGTTTAGAGGTGATTAGCGAGGAGATTGTTGGGGTGAGTTTTGGGGTTGCTGGTCATGGTTAGGTGAAGGCTGGGATTGGTGCTCATTGTTTGGTGATGGTGGGGGTTGATGGTCATTTTGTGGAGGTGGCTGTGGTTGTTGAGTGTTAGGAGGGGGAGGAGGGGGAAGTTGAGGGTGACTAGAAGGAGGAGGAGGTGGGTTTTGGGGAGGAGGAGGTGGTGGTAGGTTACCTTGTTGTGGTTAGGGAATCTGGAGGTGTTGGAGAATAAGATCTAGCTTGGCATCCACCCTGGCAAGCTGAGTCTCAACCCGGCCTATTCTGTCCTCAAGACGCTGGATGCACTCTCCTTGCTGCTGAAACCCAGCATCACAGTCATTCCTCAGAGGGGCCACCAAGGACGCAGAAAGTTGAAGGAGAATCTCTTCCTTCATCTCCTGAGCAAATGCCTTCACAGTGGCTGGCACCCTCGCAGCACGGCTTGGCCCGGGATGGGAGTCAACTTCTTGATCCCCTGCACCAGATGTAGAAGGGGCTGAAGTCTGAGAGGCACTGCCTGCCTGTGATCCTGAGCGAGTGGGCTTAGCAGGCTTCAGGTACTTGATACCCATCTTCCCAATGTTAGTTGCCCCCACAAGAGCACACTTTATGTTCTTTTCCTCCACATCGGATGTAGCCTTGATCAACTTCTTCTCAAGGAGGAAGGCTAGGATGGTGGGGTAGGGAAGATATCCAGCCTTGTCATTAACCAACCATCTCTGAAGCTCGAGGCTGATCAACTGTCCGGGGTTGATTGGCTGGAGGGAGAGAAGTCTGGGGAACCATGGATTGTCCAGCAGAGTGAACTCGTTGAAGTTACCCCCCTTGTGTGTCATGATTCGGGAGTAGACGTAGTACAAAAGTCTGTTGGAGTCAGACATCTTGGACACCTTCTTCCCTGGGGTGCCATACAACTTCTCGAGTTCCTCCTTGTTGTATTTGAGTGACTCTGGGTACAGCCACTCATTCATGCCCTCTTCTGTGATCTCCATTAGGGCATTTATGTCCCTCCAGGTGAAGCTGAAGCTTCTCCCCCTGACTGTGGCAGTGAAGGAGAGTCTGCGGATCTGCTCCTTCCCATCTACCTTCTTGTACTTAACCTTTCCAGAGAGAGATTGACAGAAGACTCGCAGGACGTTGATGTTGTAGTCCTGTTTGATCCCTAGCCAAGGCATGTATTTTTCCAGGTAAGGGCGCAGATGAGGAAACCCTAGGTCATCAATTTTGTCCAGATCGATGAACAGCCCTTGGTTGAAGTCGGGCTTGATCGTCTCAAACTTGGAGGAAACAGCCTCCAAAGGCCCATCTCTGTAAATCGAAGGGTCATCCTCTTCAGCCCTCTGTCTTTTGGAAGAAGGCTCTTCAACGAACTGAACCTTCTTCTTCCTTCTCTTCTTGGCATGCACTTGTTCATGCCCAGTTTCCTCTGGCTGTTCATCCACTCTCCCAGAATGTCCAGGCTGTTCCTGGACTTGTTCATTCTCTCCTCGTGTTTGCCCAGAAAGTTCATGGCGATCTTCAAGGTATTCATCAGATTGCCCAGATTTCCCAGTGTGCTTATGCCCAGATTTTCCAGATTTGGTCTTAGATTTCTTGGATGAGGTAGATTTCTTGGTAATTGGGTTTGTTTCATGTGAGCCGGCCATTTTTGTATGGGTTTGTATGATTGTGGTGAAAGATGCGAAGAAGAATATGAAGAAGATGAAGAACACAGATGAAGAAATGAAGAATGTATGCAGAGAATATGTGGGTGAGTAAATTTGTGCAAGTAAAAAGTGAAAGTGAAAGTGACACCCTATTTATATGCAAAGTTACTGAGGGTAAAATGGTCATGTCTTTTCAGATGAAAGCAAATGTTTACACATTGGGTAACGTAAACATTTTAATTGAAACGGCGCACCTTATGACATGTGTCGCTTCACCTTATCAGAGAAGGCACAACTTCTCATGGAGGGAGATGAAGCGTTTCTGAAGTGACGTTTCCCTTGGTCTGGCACTGGCGCTCTCTTAGTTCCAACATCCAGTGTCAGCGAATGGTCATCCGGAAGTGGTTTTGCTTCCGGTTGCAATTGCTTAAGATTTAACATTGGGGACCTGCGAAAAACAAGTATTGGCACTCCGATGCCTAAGTTAGTATTGTTGTAGATTTTAAACAATCAAGTATAATAAATAAAAGGTTACACCTCATTTGGGTTTACCATTCCCAAATCACCTCTTATGAAAGTAAATTGGTCAACCCCCAGAGGCTTGGTGAAGATGTCAGCAAGCTGTTGTTGAGTTGGGACAAATTGTACTTTGACATCCTTCTTTTGAACATGGTCTCTGATGAAGTGATGTCTGACATCAATATGCTTTGTCCTTGTGTGCTGAATTGGATTCTTGGCGAGGCTGATTGTGCTTGTGTTGTCACAGAGGATGGGTGCCTCAGGGAACTCCAAGCCAAGATCTCTTAGTTGGTTCTTCAGCCACAGCACTTGGGCACAACAGCTTGCGGCAGCAATGTATTCTGCCTCAGTGGATGACAATGACACGCAGGTTTGCTTCTTGCTAGCCCAAGACACCAGACAACCACCAAGGAAGGCGCATTGTCCACTGGTGCTCTTCCTGTCTGTTTTATAACCTGCATGGTCAGAGTCAGAGTAAGCCCACAAGAACTCTTGGTTACCACTGGGATACCAAAGACCAAGTTCTTGTGTTCCCTCAAGGTATCTCAGAATACGTTTAACACATGTTAAATGTGACTCCTTGGGGTTGGCTTGAAACCTAGCACACATTCCTACACTAAATTGAATGTCAGGCCTGCTTGCCGTTAAGTATAGGAGGGAACCTATCATTCCCCTGTACATGGGCAGGCTGACAGATTTACCCTTTGCGTCAGCATCGAGTGCGGCAGTGGTGCTCATGGGAGTGTCATACTCCTTGCATTCATCCATCCCAAATTTCTTGAGTAGCTCTCTGCAGTACTTACTTAGGGAGATGAAGATTTCATTCTTCTTTTGTTTAATTTGCAGGCCTAGGAAGAACGTTAGTTCTCCCATCATTGACATTTCAAACTCACCCTGCATAGTCTTAGAGAAATCTTCACAAAGCTTTTCATTAGTTGCCCCAAAAATAATATCATCAACATAAATTTGGACAATTAACATATCTCTATCTTTGTGAAGGATAAACAGTGTATTATCTAATTTGCCCCTTGAGAAACCCTTCCCCAGCAAAAAGCTGCTGAGTCTCTCATACCAAGCTCGAGGAGCTTGTTTCAGGCCATATAAAGCTTTCTTTAGTCTATACACATGTTTGGGATGCTTATGATCCTCAAAGCCAGGAGGTTGTTCTACATATACCTCTTCTTTGATGTAACCATTAAGAAAAGCACTCTTTACATCCATTTGATATAATCTAAAGCCTTTCATGGATGCAAAGACTAGAAGAATTCTTATTGCTTCAAGTCTAGCAACTAGAGCAAAAGTTTCTTCATAGTCAATGCCTTCTTCTTGGTTATATCCTTTGGCCACTAATCTGGCTTTGTTCCTTGTAATTTGACCTGTCCCATCTAGCTTGTTTTTGAAGACCCACTTGGTCCCCACTATGGATTGATGAGACGGCCTTGGGACTAGTTCCCAGACTTGGCTTCTCTCAAATTGATTTAGCTCTTCCTGCATGGCAATAATCCAGTCGCAGTCCTCAAGAGCTTGTTCAACTGAAGTTGGTTCAATTTGAGATAGGAATGCTCCAAACTCAACTTCATTTTGAACTTGCCGTCTGGTTCTGACACCAGAAGAAACATCACCAAGCACTTGATCAAGAGGATGATCCCTGTGATGTCTCCTAGCTGTAGGCAACTGTGCCTCATCTTCTTCTTTGAGATTGCTTGTTGGTGTTTCTTTTGGTGGTGAAGAAGAAGATGATGGTGGTTTTGGAAGATTAAGTATTGCATCATCTTCTATGGATTGTCCCCATATAGGAGCTTCATCAAATACAACATGCATTGATTCTTCTACAATTCTGGTTCTCATGTTGTATATTCTATATGCCTTATTCCTAAGGGAATATCCTATGAATATACCTACATCAGCTTTTGGATCAAACTTACCCAGATTTACCTTTCCATTGTTATGCACATAGCATTTTGATCCAAAGATTCTGAGGTGGCTGATGTTGGGCTTCCTCCCTTTGTACAGCTCATATGGAGTCTTGTCCAAGCCCTTGCGAACATAGGCTCTGTTAGAGATCTAGCAAGCAGTGCTCATAGCGTCCGCCCAGAACACTTGAGAAACCTCTTTCTCGTTGAGCATGCTTCTAGCCATCTCAGTCAGAACCCTGTTCTTTCTCTCGACGACTCCGTTTTGCTGAGGAGTTCTAGGAGCTGAGAAGTTGTGTTCAATACCATTTTGCTCACATAGCTCAGAGAAGCTATGATTCTCAAACTCTCCTCCATGGTCTGTCCTTATGGCTGTGATTTTGAGGTCTCTCTCATTCTGCACTTTCTTAGCCAGGACAGTAAAAGCATCAAAAGCATCTTGCTTAGAGGCAAGAAACATAGTCCAAGTGAACCTTGAATAGTCATCCACCACCACTAGACCATACAGGTTTCCACCCAAGCTCTTCACTCTCGCTGGCCCAACCAAATCCATATGGATTAGTTCCAAGGGCCTGCTGGTGGAGACTCTCTTCTTGGTTTTAAACGAGGACTTTGTTTGCTTCCCTCGTTGGCAGGATTCACAAATAAAATCATGTTTTACCTTAAAGGATGGAATACCTATAGCTAGCTCCTTTTTAATTAGCATATCAAGTTGAGTGAAATTAACATGAGCTAACCTCTTATGCCAAAGCCAACCGTTCTCATCACTAGATATTAAACATTTTTCTTCCAGTTGTTGACATAAGTCTAGAGTATATAGGTTTCCATTTCTGTTTGCCTTAAGTTTGCATTTTAAATTGGCCTTATCTAAATTCAGATCCTGCTTATCAACTATTATGCACCCATGTGAATCAAAGATTACCCAATTTCCTTTGTCAGTGCTCTGGCTCACGCTCAGCAGGTTGTGACAGAGACCGTCCACCAGATAGACGTCTTTTACTGGTCCGACTTCTCCAACTCCAGTGATCTTTCCACTTTGATTTCCTCCAAAGGTTACTGTGGCTCCGTCTTTGATCACCAGAGATTTGAACTTGTCTCTGTCTCCAGTCATATGTCTCGAGCATCCGCTATCAATATACCACTTTCTGTTCTTGGATGCCTTGAGACACACCTGGAAGAATCAAGTAAGCTTAGGTACCCAACCTTTCTTGGGTCCTCTGTCATTAGTTTTCAGTGCCCTTGGTCTAGTGTTAGCCTTGACCTTGGCCTTATGATCATTCAGTGCCTCCGGCCTAGTGCTGGCTTTAGGCTTTTGAGTTTTCCCTGTGGATTGTTTCCAGGCTCGGGATCCCTGTCCTCCCTTAGTTTCCTTTACAGGGGGAGGATCCTTTGTAGCCGTGGTTCCTTTAGGGACCCATTTGTAAGAGCTACTTGCTCCATGCTTCTTGGCATTACAGGTGGACATAAAGTGTCCTTTCCTGTTGCAATAGTTACAGAAGCTGAAGGGTGAGGAGCTGTGACTAGTGGCTTTGTGGAAGAATTTTAAGTAGGGCTTCACTTTTGGTTCCACCCACTTTTTCCCTCTAGGAGTATATCCTAAGCCAGTCCTATCCCTATATGCCCTTTGATTCATTAAAATTATATTTAACATTTCTGATCCATTTGTAAACTTCTGCAGGGCATTTTGCAGCTTGTCTTTCTCAGCTGAGACTTTGCTGCAATTAGGGCAGCTCTCAAGTGTTGGGGCATTGAGTTCTGCTTGGGGAGAACCCTTGCCATCCGCTACCGGAAGCTTTCTGGCTTCCACTAGCTCTTCACTTAGTGAGTCCACCTTGGACTCAAGTGATTCCTTTTTAGTTTTTAACATTTTGTAAGCTTTACATAATCGAGAAAATTCTTCATGAACCTCATTGTAAGCTTCTTGCAATTCAGAGAAAGTTACCTCATTGTCTTCGTGGGTGAGATCAACATCTGAAGATGCTTCCTCATCAACTTCTCTGGCTACCAGGCAGAGGTTGGCAACTTCTTCCTCATCACTTGCTTCGTCATCTGAGCTATTTACCCAGATGGAGGACACGAAGTCTTTTCTCTTGTCTTTCCCTTTTGATCTTTGCAAGCTTGGACACTCAGCCTTGAAGTGGCCAGGCTTTTTACATTCAAAGCATACCAGGGACTTTTCCTTCTTGTATCCCTTCCTCTGACTGGAGTCACCTTTCTGAAAGCCTCCTTTCTTCTTGAAGAACTTTCTGAATTTTTTCACCATCATGGCCATCTCCTCTTCGTCCAGTTCCTCCTCATCATCCTCATCATCATCATCATTAATTTCCTTGTTGGGAACAACAAGGGCAAGAATCTTGGCTTTGGATGAGGCTTGAGGAGCTCTCTGAGTCAGCAAGGTTGGTTCGTATTCAGCCAGAGAGCCAAAGAGTGCAGTGATGGAGCTGGTTGACTCTCCTTGGACTTCCTGCAAGATGGTTACTTTGGTGATCCACTCACCTTTCAATACTTTTAGGATCTTGCTTACTTGCTCTCTTTCAGGAATATCTTTTCCCAGGGAGGCCAGGTTATTGATAAGATGGGTGAATCTGAGTTCCAGCTCTCTGATTGGCTCAGTTGGACTTGCCATGGCAAATTTGTGAAACTCTTCCACCAGCATCTCAACTCGTCTTGCCTTCACTCCCTTGGTTCCAGAGTGAGCAGCCTCAAGAGCCTCCCACATATCCTTAGCAGTTTTGTGGTGGCTGATCCTGTGAAACTCCTTAGGATTGAGGGCGCATTGAATGTAATGCATGGCCCTAAAGTTTAGCTGGACTAGAGCATAGTCCTCGTTGGTGTATTTGGATCGGTTCTTTGTAAAACCATCTTCATCCAGAGGGGTGTGATTACCATATTGAATCACATCCCAGAGTCGGATGTCGCTGGATTGTATGTAGGTCTCCATTCGGAATTTCCAGAATGGATAGTTATACCCATCAAAGCCTGGAGGCTTGTTGGGTTGAATAGAGACATCTGGCAGGGAATAGTCTGTATCCATTACTGGATCTTTACTTTCTAGATTCGTGGGAATCAAGTCAGAAAGACCTGCTCTGATACCAAATGAAGGTAATGGATGCACAAGAGGGGGGGTGAATTGTGCTACAAAATAAAAGCTCAAATAAAATCAACACAAGAGTTTATACTGGTTTGGTCTACCTGACCTACGTCCAGTTCTCAACCACCCAGGCCGAGTTCCACTATCCCCAGGTTTTACAACGGGTGCACCTGGAACCTATACAACCACAAGTTTTGAACGGGATCACTTGCAACCTTACAACCACAAGTTTTACTCAAGGCTCACTTGCAACCTTTCTAACTAGCTCCCCCTTACAACCAGCAAGGGTTCAACCATTACAAATAAAGGATTTTTCTAACTAAGTTCTCTTTAAGAACAGATGGTGTTACACACTTAAGTACAATTAATGCTCTTATAACAAGAAGAGACTTAACTACAAAGAGTACAAGATATGTAGATGAAAAAATCACTCAATGAGTTAAATGCTCTTTCTCTTTTCTGGGCTACTTTGAATGCTTGAAGATTTTCTTGGTTTCTCGCTCTAGCTTCTCTCAAGAATGTCAAAGATAATTGATTGCTTCATAAATGAAGTTTGAGCTCCTTTATATAGTCTTCAAACATCCTCACTCTTGGTAGGTGGGTTAGCCGTTTGAATATGGCCGTTTTTCCCATGTTACCGTTTGCCCAATAAATGCTTCATCAATGCATAGCAGGGTTGACTTGTTTTATCTCTGAAAAGTAGTCCTGACACCTCTGCTCTGACAAAAGCATTCTGACACTGCATTGCTCTGAACGTTCTGACATTCTGATTGCTTGCGGAAGCAAGTCCACATCCGGAAGCAACTTTACTCAGTGTTCTGCATTTGAACGTTAGTCTTAACAATAAAGGCACATACTCACATGCAGTGGGAGCTTACTTGATGTTAGAATCTTAAGTTTTGATGAAGACTAAAATATGAAAGAATAGGCCAAGTACTTAGAAAGCAATAGGTTAACATAGGATCCCAAGTGAGAGTGCAACCGGATGTGGATTTACTTCCGGATAGACTAGGACTTGCGCTCGCGGATGAAGGTTTCATCCCCCAGCGGCAGCAAGTAACTCACTAGGGAATTAACTTAGTCCATGAGCATTAGGTATACAAAACCTTAAGACTAAGCTAAGACTCAACCGGAAGTGAAATTGCTTCCTGTTAGATTTTGACTGGCGCTGGCTGATAGAATAGATAACCCCAAGCGTCAGTGAACATAAGCCACGTCAAGTGAAATTGCTTCCTGTTAGATTTTGACTGGCGCTGACTGATAGAATAGATAACCCCAAGCGTCAGTGAACATAAGCCACGTCAAGTGAAAGTGCTTCTGATAGCTTAGTGACTAGCGCTGACTGTTGGAATGAAGGACACTGAGCGAGAGTGAGTGATAGTGAACAAAATCCTTCATCCAGTGGTTTTACTTCCGGATGTAGAAGTGCTTCCGGATACATCATAGACTAAGAGAACACCCACTGCATGTGACTATGTGCTTATATTGCTAAACTAACGTTCAAGTGCAGCACACTAAGTAAAGTTGCTTCCGGATGTGATTTTGCTTCCGCAAGCAATCAGAATGTCAGAACGTTTAGAGATGCAGTGTCAGAATGCTTTTGTCAGAGCAGAGGTGTCAGGACTACTTTTCAGAGATAAAGCAAGTCAACCCTGCTATGCATTGATGAAGCATTTATTGGGCAAACAGTAACATGGGAAAAACGGCCATATTCAAACGGCTAACCCACCTACCAAGAGTTCAAATGTTTGAAGACTATATAAAGGAGCTCAACTTCATTTATGAAGCAATCAATTATCTTTGAATATACTTGAGAGAAGTTAGAGCGAGAAACTAAGAACATCTTCAAGCATTCAAAGCTGCCCAGAAAAGTAAAGAGCATTTAACACATCGAGTGATCCTTTTCATCTACATATTCTATACTCTTTGTTGTTAAGTCTCTTCTTGTTATAAGAGCATTGATTGTATTTAAGTGTGTAACACCATCCGTTCTTTGAGAGAACTTAGTCAGAAAAATCCTTTAAGTGTAAAGGTTAACCCCTTGCTTGGTGTGAGGGGGAGCTAGTTAGAAAGGTTACAAGTGAGCCTGTGTAAAACTTGTGGTAAGGTTGCAAGTGATCCCGTGCAAAACTTGCGGTTGTAAGGTTTCAGGTGAACCCGATTTAAAACCTGAGATATAGTGGAACTCGGCCTGGGTGGTTGAGGACTGGACGTAGGTCAGGTAGACCGAACCAGTATAACTCGTGTGTTGTTTTATTTGAGCATTTATTTTTGAAGCACAATTCACCCCCCCTCTTGTGCATCCATTACTTTCATTTGGTATCAGAGCAGGTCTTTCTCACTCGATTCCAACGAATCCAGAAAGCAAAGATCCAGTAATGGATACAGACTATTCTCTACCAGATGTCTCTGTTCAACCCAACAAGCCCCCAGGCTTCGATGGGTACAACTATCCATTCTGGAAGTTTAGAATGGAGACTTATATCAAGTCAAGTGACATTAGACTCTGGGATGTAATCGAACGTGGGGATCAAACTCCCTTAGATGAGGATGGATTTGCTAAGGTGAGAGCCAGATACACCCCTGAGGACTATGCTCTAGTCCAACTGAACCATAGGGCCATGCACTACATCCAGTGTGCTCTCAGCCCCAAAGAGTTTCACAGGATCAGCCACCACAAAAATGCTAAAGATATGTGGGAGGCTCTTGAGGCTGCTCACTCTGGAACCAGGGGAGTAAAAGCAAGACGTGTTGAGATGCTGGTGGAAGAATTTCACAAGTTCGCCATGCCTAGTCCCACTGAGCCTATCAGAGAGCTGGAGCTTAGGTTCACTCATCTCATCAACAATTTGGCCTCGCTGGGTAAGGATATTCCTGAAAGAGAGCAAGTAAGCAAGATCCTAAAGATCTTGAAGGGTGACTGGATCACCAAAGTAACTATCTTGCAGGAAGTCCAAGGAGAATCAACCAGCTCCATCACCGCACTATTTGGCTCTCTTGCTGAATATGAACCTACCTTGCTGGCTCAGAGAGCTCCTCAAGCCTCATCCAAGAACAAGAACCTTGCTCTTGTTGCTCCCAGCAAGGAGATCGATGATGATGATGAGGATGATGATGAGGAAATGGATGATGAAGAGATGGCTATGATGGTGAGGAAATTCAGAAAGTTCTTCAGAAGGAAAGGAGGCTATCAGAGAGGTGACTCCAGCCAGAAGTAGGGATACAAGAAGGAAAAGGTCTCTGTGTGCTTTGAATGCAAGAAGCCTGGTCACTTCAAGGCTGAGTGTCCTAGCCTGCAGAGGTCAAAAGGCAAAGACAAAAGAAAGGCTTTCGTTTCCTCCATTTGTGTGAATAGCTCAGATGACGAAGCAAGTGATGAAGAAGAAGTTGCCAACCTCTGCCTGGTAGCTTGAGAAGATGATGAGGAAGCAACTTCAGATCTTGACCTCACCAACGAAGATCATGAGGTAACTCTTTCTGAACTACAAGAGGCTTACAATGAGGTTCATGAAGAATTCTCTAGACTATGTAAAGCCTATAAAGTGTTAAAAACTAAAAAGGAATCACTTGAGTTGAAGCTGGACTCACTAAGTGAAGAGCTAGCGGAAGCTAGAAAGCTTCCGGTAGTGGATGGCCAGGGTTCTCCCCAAGCAGAACCCAACGCCCCAACACTTGAGAGCTGCCCTAATTGCAGCAAAATCTCAGCTGAGAAAGACAAGCTGCAAAATGCCCTGCAGAAGTTTACAAATGGTTCAGAAATGTTAAATATAATTTTAATGAATCAAAGGGCATATAGGGATAGGATTGGCTTAGGATATACTCCTAGAGGGAAAAAGTGGGTGGAACCAAAAGTAAAGCGCTACTTAAAGTTCTTCCATAAAGCCACTAGTCATAGCTCCTCACCCTTCAGCTTCTGTAACTACTGCAACAGGAAAGGACACTCCACGTCCACCTGTAATGCCAAGAAGCATGGAGCAAGTAGCTCTTACAAATGGGTCCCTAAAGGAACCAAGGCTACAAAGGATCCTCCACCTGCAAAGGAAACCAAGAGAGGACAAGGATCCCGAGCCTGGAACCATTCCAAAGGGAAAACCCAAGAGCCTAGAGCCAGCACTAGGCCAGAGGCTCCAAATGATAGTAAGCCCAAGGTTAAGGCCAACACTAGACCAAGGGCACTAAAAACTAATGACAGAGGACCCAAGAGAGGTTGGGTACCTAAGCTTGCTTGATTATTTCAGGTGTGTCTCAAGGCATCCAAGAACAGAAAATGGTACATCGATAGCGGATGCTCGAGACATATGACTGGAGACAGAGACAAGTTCAAATCTCTGGTGATCAAAGATGGAGCCACAGTGACCTTTAGAGGAAATCAAAGTGGTAAGATCACTGGAGTTGGAGAAGTCGGACCAGTCAAAGATGTCTATGTAGTGGACGGTCTCTGTCACAACCTGCTGAGCGTAAGCCAGAGCACTGACAAAGGAAATTGGGTAATTTTTGATTCAAATGAGTGCATAATAGTTGATAAGCAGGATCTGAATTTAGACAAGGCCAATTTAAAATGCAAACTTAAGGCAAATAGAAACGGAAACCTATATACCCTGGACTTATGTCAACAGCTAGAAGAAAAATGTTTAATATCTAGTGAGGAGAATAGTTGGCTTTGGCATAAGAGGTTAGCTCATGTTAATTTTACTCAACTTGATATGCTAATTAAAAAAGAGCTAGCTATAGGTATTCCTTCTTTTAAAGTTAAGCATGATTTTATTTGTGAATCCTGCTAACGAGGGAAGCAAACAAAGTCCTCGTTTAAAACCAAGAAGAGAGTCTCCACCAGCAGGCCCTTGGAACTAATCCACATGGATTTGGTTGGGCCAGCGAGAGTAAAGAGCTTGGGTGGAAACCTATATGCTCTAGTGGTGGTGGATGACTATTCAAGGTTCACTTGGACTATGTTTCTTGCCTCTAAGCAAGATGCTTTTGATGCTTTTGTTGTCCTGGCTAAGAAAGTGCAGAATGAGAGAGAGCTCAAAATCACAGCCATAAGGACAGACCATGGAGGAGAATTTGAGAACCATAGCTTCTCTGAGCTATGTGAACAAAATGGCATAGAACACAACTTCTCAGCTCCTAGGACTCCTCAACAGAACGGAGTTGTCGAGAGAAAGAACAGGGTTCTGACAGAGATGGCTAGAAGCATGCTCAATGAGAAAGAGGTTTCTCAAGTGTTCTGGGCGGACGCTATGAGCACTGCTTGCTACATCTCTAACAGAGCCTATGTTCGCAAGGGCTTGGATAAGACTCCCTACGAGCTGTACAAAGGGAGGAAGCCCAACATCAGCCACCTCAGAATCTTTGGATCAAAATGCTATGTGCATAACAATGGAAAGGTAAATCTGGGTAAGTTTGATCCAAAAGCTGATGTAGGTATATTCATAGGATATTCCCTTAGGAGTAAAGCATATAGAATATACAACATGAGAACTAGAACTGTAGAAGAATCAATGCATGTTGTATTTGATGAAACTCCTACATGGGGACAATCCACAGAAGATGATGAAGCACCTAATCTTCCTAAACCACCATCATCATCTTCACTACCAAAAGAAACACCAGCAAGCAACCCCAAAGAAGAAGATGAACCCCTTGATGAGCCTAGAGTGCAGACAGTGCCTGATGAGGCACAGTTGCCAACAGCTAGGAGACATCACAGGGATCATCCTCTTGATCAAGTGCTTGGTGATGTTTCCTCTGGAGTCAGAACCAGAAGGCAAGTTCAAAATGAAGTTGAGTTTGGAGCATTTTTATCTCAAATCGAACCAACTTCAGTTGAACAAGCTCTTGAGGACTGCGACTGGATATTTGCCATGCAGGAAGAGCTGAATCAATTTGAAAGAAGCCAAGTCTGGGAACTAGTCCCAAGGGCGTCTCATCAATCCATAGTGGGGACCAAGTGGGTCTTCAAAAACAAACTGGATGAGACAAATTACAAGAAACAAAGCCAGGCTAGTAGCCAAAGGATATAACCAAGAAGAAGGCATTGACTATGTAGAAACTTTTACTCCAGTCGCTAGACTTGAAGCAATAAGAATTCTTCTAGTCTTTGCATCCATGAAAGGCTTTAGGTTATATCAAATGGATGTAAAGAGTGCTTTTCTTAATGGTTATATTAAAGAAGAAGTTTATGTAGAACATCCTCCTGGCTTTGAGGATCATAAGCATCCCAAACATGTGTATAGATTAAAGAAAGCTTTATATGGCCTGAAGCAAGCTCCTCGAGCTTGGTATGAGAGACTCAGCAGCTTTTTGCTGGGCAAGGGTTTCTCAAGGGGCAAATTAGATAATACACTGTTTATCCTTCACAAAGATAGAGATATGTTAATTGTCCAAATATATGTTGATGATATTATTTTTGGGGCAACTAATGAAAAGCTTTGTGAAGATTTCTCTAAGACTATGCAGGGTGAGTTTGAGATGTCAATGATGGGAGAACTAACGTTCTTCCTAGGCCTGCAAATTAAACAGAAGAAGAATGGAATCTTCATCTCCCAAGCTAAGTACTGCAGAGAACTACTCAAAAAGTTTGGGATGGATGAATACAAGGAGTATGACACTCCTATGAGCACCACTGTCGCACTCGACGCTGACGCAAAGGGTAAATCTGTCAGCCTGCCCATGTACAGGGGAATGATAGGTTCCCTCCTATACTTAACGGCAAGCAGGTCTGACATTCAATTTAGTGTAGGCATGTGTGCTAGGTTTCAAGCCAACCCCAAGGAGTCACACTTAACATGTGTTAAACGTATTCTGAGATACCTTGAGGGAACACAAGAACTTGGTCTTTGGTATCCCAGAGGTAACCAAGAGTTCTTGTGGGCTTACTCTGACTCTGACCATGCAGGTTATAAAACAGATAGGAAGAGCACCAGTGGACAATGAGCCTTCCTTGGTGGTTGTCTGGTGTCTTGGGCTAGCAAAAAGCAAACCTGTGTGTCTTTGTCATCCACTGAGGCAGAATACATTGCTGCTGCAAGCTGTTGTGCGCAAGTGCTATGGCTGAAGAACCAGTTGAGAGATCTTGGCTTGGAGTTCCCTGAGGCACCCATCCTCTGTGACAACACAAGCACAATTAGCCTTGCCAAGAATCCAGTTCAGCACACAAGGACAAAACACATTGACGTCAGACATCACTTCATCAGAGACCATGTTCAAAAGAAGGATGTCAAGGTGCAGTTTGTCCCCACACAACAACAGCTTGCTGACATCTTTACCAAGCCTCTGGGGGTTGACCAATTTACTTTCATAAAAGGTGATTTGGGAATGGTAAACCCAAATGAAGTGTAAATTCCGTTTATTATACTTGATTGTTTAAAATCTACAACAATACTAACTTAGGCATCGGAGTGTCAATATATGTTTTTGCAGGTACTCAATGTTAAATCTTAAGCAAGTGCAACCGGAAGCAAAACCACTTCCGGATGATCATTCCTGACACTGGATGATCAAACCAAGAGAGCGTCAGTGCCAGACCTAGGGACACGTCACTTCAGAAACGCTTCATCTCCTTCTATGAGAAGTTGTGCCCTATCTGACAAGATGAAGCGACACATGTCATAAGGTGCGCCGTTTCAATTAAAAATTTTTCGTTACCCAATGTGTAAACGTTTGGTTTCATTTGAAAATATATGCCCATTTTACCCTCAGTAACTTCGCCTATAAATAGGATGTCATTTTTCACTTTCACTTTTTACTTTCACCCACATATTCTCTGCACACAACTCTTCATCTTCATCTGTGTTCTTCGCATTCTTCATACACTTTTTCGCATTTCATCTCTTTTCACCATCATCCCATACAAAAATGGCCGGATCTCATGAAACTAACCCAGTTACAAAGAAACCTTCCTCATCTAAGAAACACAAGTCAAAATCTGGGAAATCCCGGCATGAACATTCTGGGAAATCTGGGCATCGTGAAGAACATCGCGATGAACATCAAGAACACCATGAATCTTCTAGGCAGAATGCACAAGGGCAGGATGAACATATCCAGGATCAGCCTGGAACTTCTGGTAGAGTGGCAGAACAGCCAGTGGCTTCTGGGCATGAGCAGGCGATGGAAGCCAAGAGGAAGGGCAAGAAGAAGAAGGTTCAGTTCGTTGAAGAGCCTTCTTCCAAGAGGCAAAGGGTTGTAGAGGATGACCCTACTGTCTATAGAGATGGGGCATTGGAGCCAGTTGCAGCCAAGTTTGAGACGTCCATCCCCTACTTCAATCATGGCCTGTTCATCGATCTGGACAAGATTGATGATTTAGTGTTTCCTCATCTCCGTCCTTACCTCGAGAAATACGAGCCTTGGCTAGGGATCAACCAGGACTACAACGTCAACGTCCTGTGAGTCTTCTGTCAATCCCTTTCAGGCAAGGCTAAGTACAAGAAGGTTGATGGGAAGGAGCAAATCCGCAAACTCTCTTTCACCGCCACAGTAAGGGGGAGAACCTTCAGGTTCACCTGGAGGACATTGAACGAGTTGATGGGGATCACAGACCAGAGCATGAACGAGTGGCTATATCCTGAGTCACTAAAGTACAGCACAGAGGATCTCCAGACGTTGTATGGCACCAAAGGGAAGAAGGTGTCCAAGATGTCTGACTCCTACAGACTCTTGTACTACGTCTACTCCCGAATGATGACACACAAAGGGGGTAACTTCAACGAGTTCACTCTGCTAGACAATCCATGGTTCCCCAGACTCCTCTCCCAACAGCCAATCAACCCCGGCCAGTTGATCTATCTTGAGCTTCAGCGCTGGATAACTAATGACAAGTCAGGCTTTCTTCCCTATCCCACTAATATTGCCCTCCTCCTTGAGAAGCATCTGATCAAGGCCACATCTGCTGTGGAGGAAGAAAATGTCAAGTGTAGACCTGTGGGAGCTACCAACATCGGGAAGATGGGCATCAAGTATAACAAGCCTGCTAAGCCCACTCGCTCAGGATCACAGGCAGGGAGTGCTTCTCAGACTTCAGCCCCCTCTACATCTGGTGCAGGGGATCAGGAAGTGGACTCCCATGCTGGGCCAAGTCGTGCTGCTAGAGTGCCAGCTACTGTGAGAGCCTTTGCTGAGGAAGTAAAGGAGGAGCTTCTCTTTAGGCTGCCTGACTCCTTGGTGGGTCCTCTCCGTGCTGAGTGTGACACTAGCTTCCAGCAGCAGGGAGAGCGGATCCAACGGCTTGAGGACAGAGTTGGACAAATTGAGACACAGCTAGCTAGGGTGGATGCCAAACTCGACCTCATCCTTTCCCACCTTCAGATTCCCCAACCACAAGGAAACCTACCACCTCCTCCTCCTCCCCAAAACCCACCTCCTCCTCCTCCTAATCACCCTCAACTTCCCCCTCCTCCTCCACCTAACACTCAACAACCACAGCCACCACCACAAAATGACCAGCAACCCCCACCATCACCAAACAATGACCACCAATCCCAACCTTCACCTACCCATGACCAGCAAACCCAAGACTCACCCCAACATTCTCCACGCAAATCCCCACTAAACTCTCAATCTACACCTCCTTCACCCATTCTCACACGACCTAGCGCTCCTACTCGCTCTCCACTCCGCCTCTCCAACGAACCTTCCCCCCACTCCAACCCTACCCATCCAAGCTCTAAACCCAGATCCAACACCTGTGCCGAACAGCTAGGATTTAACACTGCCATTCACCCACTCAGCCAAATCTATATAAGAGATTATCCCCGCCTTCAGCCACTCTCTGACGACCACCTACCATTTACCCCACACACTACCACTTCCTACACTGAATACTCCTCCACTTATCCTTTTGAAGGTCTTTTTGTCACCTCCAATTGGTTCCCCGACACTACCTCATCCCCAGAAATTACCCTTCCTACCTCCTCCCCATAATCCTCACCCCAAAAGCCATTTGGCCCTGAACCTCCTCCCTCTTCATCCACTCCATCCCTGGCACTCACCCTTGTTGATGATGACAAAAGGGGGAGAAATGTGATGTCCACTCTGCGCCTGTCAATGAACACAAGGGATGTCCTCAGCCAGCCATCTCTCTGGATTGATGAAGACATAGCAGCAGCTCTCCGCCGTGCTATGGAATCCCAAAGGCTGGGTGGTGCTGAAAGCCTTATAAGAGGAGAAGCCATCCGGTTCATGCAGCAGAAGAAAACGGCTGAGCAAGGACCACAATGGGATATGGTTGTCTTTGAGCCAAATGAACAACCTTCACTGCCTGACTCATCTTCATCAGAGCCTTCTCCAACTAAGTCAAGCAAAAACATTGTTGAGGAGATTATGATGAAGTACGGGCTGAAGAGACCCAACCATCCTCCCATTGTGATAGCCAAGCCTATTCCTGCATCCTCTGAGCAAGAGTCTGAGATCCCTTCATCTGAGTGTTCATCTGCCCCTCCTCCCTCATCTGAGCCAGCAGTCACCTTCAGTGAGTCTAGAAAGAAGGCCGTTACTAGGAAGCGTGCCAAGAGAATTATTGCCACCACTGAATCTGCTGAGAGTGAGGAAGAGACTCCATCTGACCTACCTGAGCAAGGAACTTCGTCTGTCCAGGTTGAGCAAGAAATGCCAGTGGTTCAAGCAGTTCCAATTCTGAAGGAAGTCAAGTTGGAAATTGAAGACATGACTCCTGAGGAATTCGAGAAGTTTGGGTTCACAGATAAGTTATCCTTTGGTCAGATGGCCTGCCTCGATGCTGACAGAGCAAGTGCCATGCCCACTCCTCCAATTAGCAAGAGCAAAGGGAAGAGTAAAGGGAAAGGTAAAAGGAAAGCCCAGGAAGTTGAGGAGGATCCCAACTTCCCTGTATGGAACGTAAAAATCCGGGCTGTTCACTATCCCAATGGAGTGGTCACCTACTTCGACGATGCTACAGGGTTCCCTGGGTATGAAGAAGTGGAGAACATGAAAAGGGCATTCGAGGAGTCTATTGAATCAGAGAGGCTCAGAAGAGAAAGAGAGGAAGAAGAGCTTCAGCAGATAATTGCCCAGATAGACCAGAATGTGCATGAGGCCGAGTTAGCCAAACTTCAAAAGGAGAATGAAGAGAGACAGAAGGAGAGGGAGAGGAAAAAGAAAGACAAACTATGAACCCCCAATCCAAACCTTCTTTTAACTTAGAAATTTTTTTTTCTGTTTTCATGCATACTTCATACTTACTTAGTGTAATTTACTTGTATATGTTCTTTACTTGTATATGTTATTTGATTGTATACTCTGACTTGTAACTTCTGCTTATCAATAATATCTGACTAAGTTACTTGTTCTTATCTATTGCTTTTATTCTTCTGATAATCCTTTCATATAAATTTAATCGATAAAACTAAGTTTGTCATCATCAAAAAGGGGGAGAATGTTAGAATCTTAAGTTTTGATGAAGACTAAAATATGAAAGAATAGGCCAAGTACTTAGAAAGCAATAGGTTAACATAGGATCCCAAGTGAGAGTGCAACCGGATGTGGATTTACTTCCGGATAGACTAGGACTTGCGCTCGCGGATGAAGGTTTCATCCCCCAGCGGCAGCAAGTAACTCACTAGGGAATTAACTTAGTCCATGAGCATTAGGTATACAAAACCTTAAGACTAAGCTAAGACTCAACCGGAAGTGAAATTGCTTCCTGTTAGATTTTGACTGGCGCTGGCTGATAGAATAGATAACCCCAAGCGTCAGTGAACATAAGCCACGTCAAGTGAAATTGCTTCCTGTTAGATTTTGACTGGCGCTGACTGATAGAATAGATAACCCCAAGCGTCAGTGAACATAAGCCACGTCAAGTGAAAGTGCTTCCGATAGCTTAGTGACTAGCGCTGACTGTTGGAATGAAGGACACTGAGCGAGAGTGAGTGATAGTGAACAAAATCCTTCATCCAGTGGTTTTACTTCTGGATGTAGAAGTGCTTCCGGATACATCATAGACTAAGAGAACACCCACTGCATGTGACTATGTGCTTATATTGCTAAACTAACGTTCAAGTGCAGCACACTAAGTAAAGTTGCTTCTGGATGTGATTTTGCTTCCGCAAGCAATCAGAATGTCAGAACGTTCAGAGATGCAGTGTCAGAATGCTTTTGTCAGAGCACAGGTGTCAGGACTACTTTTCAGAGATAAAGCAAGTCAACCCTGCTATGCATTGATGAAGCATTTATTGGGCAAACGGTAACATGGGAAAAACGGCCATATTCAAACGGCTAACCCACCTACCAAGAGTTCAAATGTTTGAAGACTATATAAAGGAGCTCAACTTCATTTATGAAACAATCAATTATCTTTGAATATTCTTGAGAGAAGTTAGAGCGAGAAACTAAGAACATCTTCAAGCATTCAAAGCTTCCCAGAAAAGTAAAGAGCATTTAACACATCGAGTGATCCTTTTCATCTACATATTCTGTACTCTTTGTTGTTAAGTCTCTTCTTGTTATAAGAGCATTGATTGTACTTAAGTGTGTAACACCATCCGTTCTTTGAGAGAACTTAGTCAGAAAAATCCTTTAAGTGTAAAGGTTAACCCCTTGCTTGGTGTGAGGGGGAGCTAGTTAGAAAGGTTACAAGTGAGCCTGTGTAAAACTTGTGGTAAGGTTGCAAGTGATCCCGTGCAAAACTTGCGGTTGTAAGGTTTCAGGTGAACCCGATTTAAAACCTGAGATATAGTGGAACTCGGCCTGGGTGGTTGAGGACTGGACGTAGGTCAGGTAGACCGAACCAGTATAACTCGTGTGTTGTTTTATTTGAGCATTTATTTTTGAAGCACAATTCACCCCCCTCTTGTGCATCCATTACTTTCACTTGATTCATTCTTTCATATTTTAGTCTTCATCAAAACTTAAGATTCTAACACCACTCTCTATAGACTTTAGACACTAAAACACAAAAACTGGTTGAAAAGACAAAAACCCTAAACCCCAAACCCTAAACCCAAAACCCTAAACGCAAAAACAAAAGTTGTGTCGCTTTTAACCCTTAAAAGTGCTAATGGGCTTAAAACGAGTTATGGTGATACATTTGACAAAGTTTTGGACTTGCTTGACCAAAAGTACCACTTTCTAGAGACTTTTGACAATAAAACGCAAAAAATGGTTTAAAAGACAAAAACCCTAAACCGTAATCGCAAAAACAAAACTTGTGCCGCTTTCAACACTTAAAAAGCAAATTTGCTTAAAACGAGTTATGGTGGTTTGTTGGATAAACTTTTAGACTGTTTTGTACAAAAGTACCACTTTTAAAAGAGGCAAAAACGAAACTTGTGCCGCCTTTAACCCTAAAACGCGCAAATGGGTTTAAAACGAGTTATGATAATACATTTCACAAAGTTTTGGACTTGTTTGACCGAAAGTACCACTTTCTTGATACTTTGGACACTAAAACGCAAAAACTGGTTAAAAAGACAAACCCTAAACCTTAAATCCTAAACCCTAAACCCTAAACGCAAAAACAAAAGTTGTGCCGCTTTCAACCCTAAAAAGTGCAAATGGGCTTAAAACGATTTATATTGATACATTTGACACAGTTTTGGACTTGTTTGACCAAAAGTACCACTTTCTAGATACTTTGGACACTAAAACGCAAAAACTGGTTAAAAAGACAAACCCTAAACCCTAAATCCTAAACCTTAATCGCAAAAGCAAAAGTTGTGCCGCTTTTAACCCTAAAAAGTGCAAATGCGCTTAAAACGATTTATATTGATACATTTGACAAAGTTTTGCACTTGTTTGACCAAAAGTACCACTTTCTAGATACTTTGGACACTAAAACGCAAAAACTGGTTAAAAAGACAAACCCTAAACCCTAAACACTAAACCTTAAACGCAAAAACAAAAGTTGTGCCGCTTTTAACCCTAAAAATTGTAAATGGGCTTAAAACGATTTACATTGATACATTTGACACAGTTTTGGACTTGTAACATCCCAGCGCCTCGCTCTCGAAATTGTCCGCTTTAGGGAATCCTCACCCCTCACGGTTTTAAAACGCGTCGAGAGGGGGAGGTATCCAGGCCTATATATAGCACCTTTCGTTCTCCTCCCCAGCCGATGTGGGACTTTACAATCCACCCCCCTTGGGGCCCAGCGCCCTCGCTGGCACACCGACCCGAGCCTGGCTCTGATACCATCTGAAATGCGTGGCTGTCACCCAAGAGGGGGGGTGAATTGGGTGGCAGAATAAAACTTATGAAAATTCTCCCTTTTAAAAGATTACTCCTTGTGCTTGATGAGAATGATGATGTATTACCCCAAGCACAAGTGAGTATCTTGTGGTGTGGTGCTTGATGTGTAAATTAAACAGACAAAATAAGCACACACAAATTTATCCTGGTTCGGTCACTTCCAGACCTACATCCAGTCCCCAGGCTCCACCTGAGATTTTCAATCCACTAAACTTCTTGTTTGAACCAGGCACAAGAAAGCCTTTACACTTTAGGTTTTACGAGCACGGGTTCACCTAACAACCCACAGGTTTTACCACGGGCTAACCTGCAAACCTTTACAACCACAGGTTTTACAACGGGATCACCTGCAACCTTACAACCACAAGTTTTGCGGGCTAACTTGCAACCTATGGAGATTTAGAAAACCTCTAAATACTCCCCCTCACTTTTGTAAGATAATAATCCAATTCTTCAAGCACAAGCTTTAGAACAGCCTCTATCAATTAGAGGATTTGATACTGTGTTCACTTTATGAACTGATTGTGATAAACACTTAAGTACAAATGATTCTCTCTAAGAATAGATGATGTTACTCACTTAAGTACAAATGAATGACTCTCTAAGAATGTTACAACTCTAAGATCAGAGAGTAGAAGATGAGAGGAATGTAGAATACAATATTTCAGACAATAGGCTCTGTTCTTCCAACCTCTCTTCTGAATGTAGATGTTCCTTTTATACTTGACCTCAAGGCTTGGGTGGCAGGTTGAATATGTCCGTTTGAATATAGCCGTTATTACCAAGTTACCGTTGAATATAGCCAGCGCTAGTCACTAGGCTATCGGAAGCACTTTCACTTGACGTGGCTTATGTTCACTGACGCTTGGGGTTATTCTATTCTATCAGCCTGCGCCAGTCTAAATCTAACAGGAAGCAATTCCACTTCCGGTTGAATCATAGCTTAGTCTTAAGGTTTTGTGTACCTAATGCTCATGGACTAAGTTAATTCCTTAGTGAGTTACTCGCTGCCGCTGGGGGATGAAACATTCATCCGCGTACGCAAGTCCTAGTCTATCCGGAAGTAAATCCACATCCGGTTGCACTCTTACTTGGGATTCTATGTTTACCTATTGCTTTCTAAGTACTTGGCCTATTCTTTCACATTTTAGTCTTCATCAAAACTTAAGATTCTAACAGGACTTGTTTGACGAAAAGTACCAATTTCTAGAGACACTTGACACTAAAACGCAAAAACTGGTTTAAAAGACAAAAACCCTAAACTCAAAACCCTAAACCCTAGACCCTAAACGAAAAAAAAATTGTGCCGCTTTTAGACCTAAAAAGAGCAAATAGGCTTAAAACGAGTTTCGGTGATAGATTTGATAAACTTTTGGACTTTTTTGACCAAAAGTACCACTTTCTAGAGCCTTTGACACTAAAACGCGAAAACTGGTTTAAAAGAGGCAAAAACGAAAGTTGTGCGGCTTTTAACCCTAAAACACGCAAATGTATTTAAAACGAGTTATGATAATACATTTGACAAAGTTTTGGACTTGTTTGACCAAAAGTACCACTCTCTATAGACTTTAGACACTAAAACGCAAAAACTGGTTGAAAAGACAAAAACCCTAAACCCAAAACCCTAGACCCTAAACGAAAAAAAAAAGTTGTGCCGCTTTTAGACCTAAAAAGAGCAAATGGGCTTAAAACGAGTTTCGGTGATACATTTGATAAACTTTTGGACTTTTTTGACCAAAAGTACCACTTTCTAGAGCCTTTGACACTAAAACGCGAAAACTGGTTTAAAAGAGGCAAAAACGAAAGTTGTGCGGCTTTTAACCCTAAAACACGCCAATGTATTTAAAACGAGTTATGATAATACATTTGACAAAGTTTTGGACTTGTTTGACCAAAAGTACCACTCTCTATAGACTTAAGACACTAAAACGCAAAAACTGGTTGAAAAGACAAAAACCCTAAACCCAAAACCCTAAACCCTAAACCCTAAACGCAAAAACAAAAGTTGTGTCGCTTTTAACCCTAAAAAGTGCAAATGGGCTTAAAACGAGTTATGGTGATACATTTGACAAAGTTTTGGACTTGCTTGACCAAAAGTACCACTTTCTAGAGACTTTTGACAATAAAACGCAAAAAATGGTTTAAAAGACAAAAACCCTAAACCCTAATCGCAAAAACAAAACTTGTGCCGCTTTCAACACTTAAAAAGCAAATTTGCTTAAAACGAGTTATGGTGGTTTGTTTGATAAACTTTTAGACTGTTTTGTACAAAAGTACCACTTTTAAAAGAGGCAAAAACGAAACTTGTGCCGCCTTTAACCCTAAAACGCGCAAATGGGTTTCAAACGAGTTATGATAATACATTTCACAAAGTTTTGGACTTGTTTGACCAAAAGTACCACTTTCTTGATACTTTGGACACTAAAACGCAAAAACTGGTTAAAAAGACAAACCCTAATCCCTAAATCATAAACCCTAAACCCTAAACGCAAAAACAAAAGTTGTGCCGCTTTTAACCCTAAAAAGTGCAAATGGGCTTAAATCGATTTATATTGATACATTTGACACAGTTTTGGACTTGTTTGACCAAAAGTACCACTTTCTAGATACTTTGGACACTAAACCGCAAAAACAGGTTGAAAAGACAAACCCTAAACACTAAACCCTAAACATCGCAAAAGCAAAAGTTGTGCCGCTTTTAACCCTAAAAAGTGCAAATGCGCTTAAAACGATTTATATTGATACATTTGACAAAGTTTTGGACTTGTTTGACCAAAAGTACCACTTTCTAGATACTTTGGACACTAAAACGCAAAAACTGGTTAAAAAGACAAACCCTAAACCCTAAATTCTAAACCCTAAACACTAAACCCTAAACGCAAAAACAAAAGTTGTGCCGCTTTTAACCCTAAAAATTGTAAATGGGCTTAAAACGATTTACATTGATACATTTGACACAGTTTTGGACTTGTTTGACGAAAAGTACCAATTTCTAGAGACTTTTGACACTAAAACGCAAAAACTGGTTTAAAAGACAAAAACCCTAAACTCAAAACCCTAAACCCTAGACCCTAAACGAAAAACAAAAGTTGTGCCGCTTTTAAACCTAAAAAGAGCAAATGGGCTTAAAACGCGTTTTGGTGATACATTTGATAAACTTTTGGACTTTTTTGACCAAAAGTACCACTTTCTAGAGCCTTTGACACTAAAACGCGAAAACTGATAAACGTGGCTGTCACCCAAGAGGGGGGGGTGAATTGGGTGAGGGAATAAAACTTAAACTCTTTTCGGAAGACTGCTTGTGCTCGGTGATGATGATAATAAATAATGCTATGCACAAGTCAGTATGCTATGTGATGCAAAATAGAATGATCAAGTATAAATATATGCACACATAAATTTATCCTGGTTCGGTCACCCAGACCTACATCCAGTCCCCAGGCTACACCTGAGATTTCCAATCCACTATTCTTGTTTAAACCGGGCACAAGAGAAGCCTTTACACTTTAGGTTTTACGAGCACGGGTTCACCTAACAACCCACAGGTTTTACAACGGGTTCACCTGCAAACCTTACCGCAAGTTTTACGGGATCACTTGCAACCTTACAAACGCAAGTTTTACGGGCTAACTTGCAACCTATGGAGATTTAGAAAACCTTCTAAATGCTCCCCTTACAAAATGTAAGATTACAATATGTTCACTCTATGAACTGATTTTGTTAAACACTTAAGCTCAAAACTAACTCTCTCAAAGAGTGGATGATGTTACTCACTTAAGTACAAATAAATCACTCTCTAAGAATATTACATATCAAAGTCCGAGAGTAGAAGATGAGAGGAATGTAGAATAGTGTTTTTCAGATAATAGCCTTGTTCTCTCTCTCTTTTTCAAGCCCCCTTTTTCAGAAAATGAAGAACATCCCTTTTATACCAGCCTCTGAATATCTAACCGTTGGAGAGGCAATAAGACCGTTTGATTATAGACGTTGGGACCTTGTTTACGTTGTCCTCATTAGTGCACAGCAGGGTTGACTTTGCTTTATCTAAAAAGGTGCTCTGACCAAGCTGTTCTGTCAACACTGTTCTGGCAATACTATTCTGACAAAAGTCGTTCTGACATCTGAACATTTTGTACGGTCCGACTCTTGCTTGCTGTCAGAGAGGACTTCGTTCCTCAAGCATAAGTCCAGGATGTTAAGAGACTCATTATCGGAAGCTCTCTTGCTATCTGAAGCTCGTGGACTCTAACATTTTGCTTGCTATCACATAGAGGAACTTTGTCTTCCAAGCACTTGTCCATGAATGATAAGAGTGCTTTGCTATTGGATCCTCTCTTGCTATCAGAAGCTCTCTTATGGACTCTGACTTTTGTGGGCAGTATGAGCTTTGACACCTTGAGTGAATCTTCAGATTATGTTCTCATACTCCTCATGCTTGGTAGGTAACAATGTTGTTTGAATGTGTCTGTTATCCTCTTGTTACCGTTGGAAGGAACATCTTCTTAAATGCTCAGCAGGGTTGACTTGCTTTATCTCTGAAAAGTAGTCCTGACACCTCTGCTCTGACAAAGCATTCTGACTTCCGAGTATGTGACATTTACTCTTGTACTCTTGCTGACGGATGATCATCGTTCATCCGGAAGTGGCAATCTTGCTCTGCAAGGGTTAGTCTCTGAAATCCAATGCCAAGAGTCTTTCCATCCGGAAGCTCATTTGCATCCGCAAGTGTAACTAAGTTCTGCACATACTGGTTAGTCCAACATAGCAATATATATAATCAGATATAGTAAAAACTATACATGTTGTGGGAGATTTGCTATGGGAAGTAGTCTTACTTAGACTATGTTCTGATCTGGTCTATGATGTATCCGGAAGCATTTTTACATCCGGAAGTAAAACTACTAGATGAAGGATCTTGGTTCACTATAACTCACTCTCACTTAGTGTATTTCATCCCAACACTCAGCGCTAGTCACTAAGCTATCGGAAGCACTTTTACTTGACGTAGTGAACTCACTGACGCTTAGGGTGAAATCTATTCTATCAGTCTGCGCCAGTCAAGATCCAACAGGAAGCAACTTCACTTGATGTTGCATTTCCGCTGACGCTCGGGGTTATATCTAGTCTATCAACCTGCGCCAGTCTAAATCTAATAGGAAGTGCTTTCACTCGGCGAAGTAGACTTACTGACGCTTGGGGTAATAACTATTCTATTGCTCTGCGCCAGTCTAAGTCTAACAGGAAGCGCTTTCACTTGGGAAAGTAGACTCACTGACGCTTGGGGTAATATCTATTCTGTCGCTCTGCGCCAGTCTAATTCTAACAGGAAGCGCTTTCACTTGGGGAAGTAGACTCACTGTCGCTTGGAGTAATATCTATTCTATCGCTCTGCGCCAGTCTAAGTCTAACAGGAAGCAACTTCGCTTCCGATTGAACCATAGCTTAGTCTTAGGGTTTGTGCACCTAAGGTTCATGGATTAAGTTAAATCCCTAGTTATTTACTTGCTGACGCTGGGGGATGAAAGCATTCATCCGCATGCGCAAGTCCTAATCTATCCGGAAGTGATCTTACATTCTCAAGTGATCTAACTCAGGATTCTAACCATGTCATCTAATCCTTCCTAAGTGCTGATTATGTTCTCTTAAGTACTAGACCATATCATACCTTAGTCACCATCAAAACTTAAGATTCTAACATTCTCCCCCTTTTTGATGATGACAAACCCATAGATGACTAGAGAACATAATTAAACTTAGATCACTCTCAGAGCACTCCCAGAGCTATAATTAAACTTAGATATCTTATCTATCTCTCAGCTCTAGACATCTCATGTCTCATCTCTCGCTAGACATCTTATATCTCATCTCTAGACATCTCATCTCCATCTCTAGACATCTCATCTCTATCTCTCTCCCCCTTTTGGCTTCATCAAATTCCAACAGGTGCAAGCTAGCCTTAGGGATGGGGATACTTTTACAACGTACGAGAATTATCAAGAAAAACAATAATGATTCATGATCCTAAATGATTGTATTCGCCCTAATCATCAAATCGAGAGGATCAAAATTACTTTTGATATGTTTAAAAATGGTGATTATGATATCAAATGAAATATGTGATTTTAAATTCAAATGAGATGAAATCTGATACCAAATGTAATCAAATGAGATCTGTGAGTTTGAACCTGTGGTATCAAAGGAAATGATTGAATGCCAAATGAAATTTGTGATACCATATGAAATGAAATCAAATCAAATGAAATTTGTGTTTTTAAAAGTGCCAAAAATATTTTCCAAACAAATTGCATCACAGCATCTTAAGAGTTTATTATCGATGACAGCATGTGACTCTCTATTTTCAAGGGATCATTAACAGGTAATGTCCACTTACTTCTCTTCTATATTAAGATTAATCATCATTAAATCAAGAAAGGAAGCATATAAGAGAGATATGTTATCAATTACTTTCCAGCATGTCATTTAGAGGATACAGATGTGTGAGCTAGGATGATTTTCTAAGACAGTGAATGATTTTGAAGTCAATGCAGATTGAGAGAAACATCCTAAGTTGACACCCTTACCAATGCCATGTATGCATCATATGTAAGAGATGGTAAGGTGTAGATGTTACCACAGATGAGGGGTACTCATGCCCTATTAGACTCAGGAATCTGAATCATACGCAGATAAGCATGCTTCCTGACATCTTCAAGAGGTGTGCTATCTCAAGTGGAAACCCCTAGCGCAAGTGCTTTGATGATTCGCTTCGGCAAGCTGAGCTACAACCACAAGTAGACATGACTGGGCAGTCACTCTACTCTTCCCATGGTTCAATAGTTGGCCTGCTATCGAAGGCGCTGATTGTTGTGAAAGCAACCTTGCTCAAACTTGATGATTGGTCCTGCATATGCTTGAGGAAACAAATGCTTTCTGATGGTCAGTGAAAGTACTTAAGATTTAACATTGAAGACCATCCTCAGGACATTCAAGTCAATCTGTGTTAATCAGCACAAGCTAATAATTTTAAGAAATCATGCTTGCTAATTGGTTTAAGAAGATATGAGCAATGATTATGTGAAAACTAATTTTGAAATTATCTATACATTCACATAGTTTCACTATCAAGACATGAACTCTATTTATACTCTCATGGATAAATATCAATGTGATAGTACAGAGAATATTAAACAGGTGGCATATTTTCAGAGTTTCATAAGCAAGTATAGTTCAATACATATGCCTCAAGGATGTTCATGTTAGATCATGAAGACATGTGAATTAATAACATAATGAGATTTTGAAAAAGAGAATCTTCATCCTCACAAAATAATTTGATTAGGATTGAATTCGTTTTACAAAAACAACCAAATTTCAGCATATGATTACGAGAATAATTTCCAAATTTTAGCCCAAGTTCTTCTAGATATGCTCAGTGTGATCTCATTGTTCTTAGGACATCAACAAGCTTGAAATTAATACAGATTATAGCATGCTTGTGATACTATGCCATGTTTTACAGATCTAGCAGAGTTTAATTCAAGGCATTTCCTAAGATTTCTAATGCATGTCAGACAAGAGAGAGACTATCCATTTAATTTCACAACAGAATATGTAAGGGATAGAAATGCTCATGTGTATTGGCGAAAGTTTCTCAGGTTTGGTATAGCCATTCCACACATCTTGATAAGAGACATTTTCGTTGTCATTCTCTCTTGGTTATATTCATTGTTCAAGCTTCAATAATCTGTGTCAACATTCTTAAACCACAAACTTGAACTGAGATCATTAGTAGATTGAGAACTTAAAGATGTAATTAAGAGGGATGTATTGTTCTCGAAACCATAGCTGCTTATGCATTGAAAAAGTTGATGCAAGAGATACCACATGAAATGGAAAATCAGAAATAGCTTTTGAGTGCTATCATGAGGTACGGTTGTCATGTAGAATCTGTTTTGAAAGTTTGTATTTCAAAAGGATCTTTCAAAAATCAAGGTGAATGCATAAACCATTTTCTTCCATGAGAGGTGCCCTTAAAAGAATTCACTAAGCATATATGAGTAAAATGATTTAGACACCATATGAAAAACTCTGAGGAAGATTTTTAGTTTTAGTGTCAAAATTCTGAAGCTAGTTCCGAATCATCTTAACAATGTCAGAAATCTTAGAACACAATGATTCAACATGCACAAATTCAGAAGGTTTTGAAGAAGGTTCAGTTTCAAGGTGTCGGACTTCTTGAATTTGTAAAATCTGTATGCATTATATCAGAAAATGAATTTGATATGATAGGATCATTTTTACAGTAAATAAGGTTATCACAGATAAGGGAAATCATATCAATTTCAGAGAAATAAAATCTGTTAAGCTCATCATGCATTTACTACCCAAAAGATTATTCAAGTAAAGAGGAGGGTAAGAATGATATCACCATAGCTCCATTCGCATCAAGCAGTAGCTCGCTTGATTTTGGTTGACAATGCAAGGATTCTATTTTCAGAGCAGCACCAAAATCTATGCGTGACGAATGCTTATCAAGACTTGACTAATTGTTCAGATGAGGTACAGTCCTGAGTCCTGTTGAGGCTAATAGGATGAATTGGAGCTGGTGCAGAGGGATGAATTCACTTGGTGATCACTACTACTCGCAACTCTGGCCTCTTGAACCCATACTTCATACACAGCTCTTCACTCAGATTAGGTGCTGGCGCAGAGAGAGACGCAGGTTCAGCAGAGGGTATCTCCGCAGGTTGATCACTTAGTGCTATCTCAAGCTTGCCTCTGTGCCAGCAGACTGTTGGGGGCACATGAATCAGATGGCTTCCCCAAGGGCGAGCCTTCCTGCTTGGGCAATCCGCTTCATTTCAATTTCCCTTCTGAGGGCAGCAGTGACATCCTGGTCAAGTCCGAGGGGTGGCTATCTTAGCCTATCTCTCTCTGATTTTGTTCATGTTCCTTGTTCATTTTAGCCCATAACTCATCTTCACCCTTGTCTTGCTGAACCTCCGGATTGCCTTTCCTACAAAATATCAGATAGTTCCTTCCTTTTGTATCCAAGTCTGGATCTGAAGGTCAGTTTGTAGGCTATATGTAATTCAGATGCACTTAGAGATTACTTGCTATGTGTATGGCATGGTGAATCTATCATGACTATATGCACAAGGATATACAAGGTTTTTGATCAAGATAGTCATGGATCTCATGTAGATTATGAACATTACTTATTTCTTTAAGCTTTCTTCAATGATGAATATAATGTTCACATCTTAGGATGCTTAATGTAAAATCTCAATAAGTCCATCTAATATTAGCATAGGAGATTTTACTATCAAATGCTTCGTTGCTAAGTGATCCCTTGTTTACCCAAGGAGATCTTCTATACTTATCCTTGGTTCGAAGCACTTTCTTCTGAGAGGTAGGATTCAAGAGCCTTTCCAATGATGATCGAGGAATCCACTCTCCCTTGTTCTTCTCAGGATAGTTGAATGGATCTTTGTGATAGCTCATCCTTGAGACAGAACCATTGTCCCTTGTGGTGGCCGACAGCTTCTTATGATTGTACCAGTGGGTTTCAGCAGTTGCATCACCACGAGTTCTCTTCTTTGGGATAAGAGGAACTCTTGATCTATCCTGCACAAGTAAGGCACTAGGAGGATGTTTTGGTACCCATTTGTACTTGGGTCCTACATGGTTAGCACTGGACCTTACTTGTCCTTTAGGAATCCATACAAACTTATTTCTCACATTTGAATTTCTTCTAAGACTGCATGTGTGAGAAATATGTCCTAATCTACCACAATAATGACAGATAATGGAATGATAATCAAAATGAGGCTTCCTATCATTATCATGATTAGTTTTCTTTAGAAAAGTTTTTTGTTCCTTTGAAATTTCAGTTTCTTTTGAAAGCTTTTCTTTTTCCTTCAACACGTGTTTACAATCAAAACATTTTTCAAGACATGTTGAAGTTTTCCCTACCGATAGTGGGCTAGCTATCGGAACCACTAGTTCTTTAAAAGAATCCTCGGAAACTTTAGATGTAGAAGAAGAAATTAGTTTTTCAAGTTTCCTATTTTTTTCTTTTAAGCCTAGAAGTTCTTTTGCAAGTTTACAATATTCGGTATATAACTCATTGTATGCATCTTGCAATTCAGAGAGTTCAAGTTCAGATTCAGATACCTCACTTTCTGAATCTTCTAGGCAGAAATGGATACTCTCTTCACTGAAGCCTGCTTCCTCAATATCAGCTTCCAGAAGCTCATCAGTAGATGATCCACAAAGAGCACGAGTTGAGCTTTGGACAGCTGTGCTTTCAAGAGATGGGTTAGAAGCATATATCATATCAAGAGTATTCCAAATATCTCTAGCACTAGAGCAATGTTTGATTTTCTGGAAATCATTTTCAGTTAAGCCTTTGTATAAAATTTGCATTGCTCGAATGTTTAAGGAAAACAAATTTTTCTCCTTTTCAGTCCAGTTTCCTCTTGGTTTGAAATCAAAATCATTTTCACAAATATCCCACATTTTCAAACTAGTGGATTTTATAAAACTTTCCATTCTTGCTTTCCACCAACAAAAATCAATATTTTCTAACACAGGTGGAATGGTATGATCAAAGCCTTTGGAAAACATTTTAACCCAAATCAGCCAAGGTCTTTGCACTTGAGATCGTTTGATCCTTTAAACAAGTGACCTGCTCTGATACCAAATGATAAACGTGGCTGTCACCCAAGAGGGGGGGGGGGTGAATTGGGTGAGGGAATAAAACTTAAACTCTTTTCGGAAGACTGCTTGTGCTCGGTGATGATGATAATAAATAATGCTATGCACAAGTCAGTATGCTATGTGATGCAAAATAGAATGATCAAGTATAAATATATGCACACATAAATTTATCCTGGTTCGGTCACCCAGACCTACATCCAGTCCCCAGGCTACACCTGAGATTTCCAATCCACTATTCTTGTTTAAACCGGGCACAAGAGAAGCCTTTACACTTTAGGTTTTACGAGCACGGGTTCACCTAACAACCCACAGGTTTTACAACGGGTTCACCTGCAAACCTTACCGCAAGTTTTACGGGATCACTTGCAACCTTACAAACGCAAGTTTTACGGGCTAACTTGCAACCTATGGAGATTTAGAAAACCTTCTAAATGCTCCCCCTTACAAAATGTAAGATTACAATATGTTCACTCTATGAACTGATTTTGTTAAACACTTAAGCTCAAAACTAACTCTCTCAAAGAGTGGATGATGTTACTCACTTAAGTACAAATAAATCACTCTCTAAGAATATTACATATCAAAGTCCGAGAGTAGAAGATGAGAGGAATGTAGAATAGTGTTTTTCAGATAATAGCCTTGTTCTCTCTCTCTTTTTCAAGCCCCCTTTTTCAGAAAATGAAGAACATCCCTTTTATACCAGCCTCTGAATATCTAACCGTTGGAGAGGCAATAAGACCGTTTGATTATAGACGTTGGGACCTTGTTTACGTTGTCCTCATTAGTGCACAGCAGGGTTGACTTTGCTTTATCTAAAAAGGTGCTCTGACCAAGCTGTTCTGTCAACACTGTTCTGGCAATACTATTCTGACAAAAGTCGTTCTGACATCTGAACATTTTGTACGGTCCGACTCTTGCTTGCTGTCAGAGAGGACTTCGTTCCTCAAGCATAAGTCCAGGATGTTAAGAGACTCATTATCGGAAGCTCTCTTGCTATCTGAAGCTCGTGGACTCTAACATTTTGCTTGCTATCACATAGAGGAACTTTGTCTTCCAAGCACTTGTCCATGAATGATAAGAGTGCTTTGCTATTGGATCCTCTCTTGCTATCAGAAGCTCTCTTATGGACTCTGACTTTTGTGGGCAGTATGAGCTTTGACACCTTGAGTGAATCTTCAGATTATGTTCTCATACTCCTCATGCTTGGTAGGTAACAATGTTGTTTGAATGTGTCTGTTATCCTCTTGTTACCGTTGGAAGGAACATCTTCTTAAATGCTCAGCAGGGTTGACTTGCTTTATCTCTGAAAAGTAGTCCTGACACCTCTGCTCTGACAAAGCATTCTGACTTCCGAGTATGTGACATTTACTCTTGTACTCTTGCTGACGGATGATCATCGTTCATCCGGAAGTGGCAATCTTGCTCTGCAAGGGTTAGTCTCTGAAATCCAATGCCAAGAGTCTTTCCATCCGGAAGCTCATTTGCATCCGCAAGTGTAACTAAGTTCTGCACATACTGGTTAGTCCAACATAGCAATATATATAATCAGATATAGTAAAAACTATACATGTTGTGGGAGATTTGCTATGGGAAGTAGTCTTACTTAGACTATGTTCTGATCTGGTCTATGATGTATCCGGAAGCATTTTTACATCCGGAAGTAAAACTACTAGATGAAGGATCTTGGTTCACTATAACTCACTCTCACTTAGTGTATTTCATCCCAACACTCAGCGCTAGTCACTAAGCTATCGGAAGCACTTTTACTTGACGTAGTGAACTCACTGACGCTTAGGGTGAAATCTATTCTATCAGTCTGCGCCAGTCAAGATCCAACAGGAAGCAACTTCACTTGATGTTGCATTTCCGCTGACGCTCGGGGTTATATCTAGTCTATCAACCTGCGCCAGTCTAAATCTAATAGGAAGTGCTTTCACTCGGCGAAGTAGACTTACTGACGCTTGGGGTAATAACTATTCTATTGCTCTGCGCCAGTCTAAGTCTAACAGGAAGCGCTTTCACTTGGGAAAGTAGACTCACTGACGCTTGGGGTAATATCTATTCTGTCGCTCTGCGCCAGTCTAATTCTAACAGGAAGCGCTTTCACTTGGGGAAGTAGACTCACTGTCGCTTGGAGTAATATCTATTCTATCGCTCTGCGCCAGTCTAAGTCTAACAGGAAGCAACTTCGCTTCCGATTGAACCATAGCTTAGTCTTAGGGTTTGTGCACCTAAGGTTCATGGATTAAGTTAAATCCCTAGTTATTTACTTGCTGACGCTGGGGGATGAAAGCATTCATCCGCATGCGCAAGTCCTAATCTATCCGGAAGTGATCTTACATTCTCAAGTGATCTAACTCAGGATTCTAACCATGTCATCTAATCCTTCCTAAGTGCTGATTATGTTCTCTTAAGTACTAGACCATATCATACCTTAGTCACCATCAAAACTTAAGATTCTAACAAAAACTGGTTTAAAAGAGGCAAAAACGAAAGTTGTGCCGCTTTTAACCCTAAAACACGCAAATGTATTTAAAACGAGTTATGATAATACATTTGACAAAGTTTTGGACTTGTTTGACCAAAAGTACCACTCTCTATAGACTCTAGACACTAAAACGCAAAAACTGGTTGAAAATACAAAAACCCTAAACCCAAAATCCTAAACCCTAAACGCAAAAACAAAAGTTGTGCCGCTTTTAACCCTAAAAAGTGCAAATGGGCTTAAAATGATTTGTAATGATACATTTGACAAAGTTTTGGACTTGTTTGACCAAAAGTACCACTTTCTAGAGACTTTTGACACTATAACGCAAAAACTGGTTAAAAGGACAAAAACCCTAAACCCAAAACCCTTAACCCTAAACCCTAAACCCTAAACGCAAAAACAAAAGTTGTGCCGCTTTTAACCCTAAAAAGTGCAAATGGGCTTGAAACGATTTATATTGATACATTTGACAAAGTTTTGGACTTGTTTGACCAACAGTACCACTTTCTAGAGACTTTTGACACTATAACGCAAAAACTGGTTAAAAGGACAAAAACCCTAAACCCAAAACCCTTAACCCTAAACCCTAAACGCAAAAACAAAAGTTGTGCCGCTTTTAACCCTAAAAATTGTAAATGGGCTTAAAACGATTTACATTGATACATTTGACACAGTTTTGGACTTGTTTGACGAAAAGTACCAATTTCTAGAGACACTTGACACTAAAACGCAAAAACTGGTTTAAAAGACAAAAACCCTAAACTCAAAACCCTAAACCCTAGACCCTAAACGAAAAAAAAAAGTTGTGCCGCTTTTAGACCTAAAAAGAGCAAATGGGCTTAAAACGAGTTTCGGTGATACATTTGATAAACTTTTGGACTTTTTTGACCAAAAGAACCACTTTATAGAGCCTTTGACACTAAAACGCGAAAACTGGTTTAAAAGAGGCAAAAACGAAAGTTGTGCCGCTTTTAACCCTAAAACACGCAAATGTATTTAAAACGAGTTATGATAATACATTTGACAAAGTTTTGGACATCTTTGACCAAAAGTACCACTCTCTATAGACTTTAGACACTAAAACGCAAAAACTGGTTGAAAAGACAAAAACCCTAAACCCAAAACCCTAAACCCGAAACCCTAAACACAAAAACAGAAGTTGTGTCGCTTTTAACCCTAAAAAGTGCAAATGGGCTTAAAACGAGTTATGGTGATACATTTGACAAAGTTTTGGACTTGCTTGACCAAAAGTACCACTTTCTAGAGACTTTTGACAATAAAACGCAAAAAATGGTTTAAAAGACAAAAACCCTAAACCCTAATCGCAAAAACAAAACTTGTGCCGCTTTCAACACTTAAAAAGCAAATTTGCTTAAAAGGAGTTATGGTGGTTTGTTTGATAAACTTTTAGACTGTTTTGTATAAAAGTACCACTTTTAAAAGAGGCAAAAACGAAACTTGTGCCGCCTTTTGTAACATCTTGAAAAATTTAATTCAGGATTAGAGAGTGTTTTGGGAAATTTTGGAATTTTTAGGAATTTTTGTGATATTTTTAGAAATTTTGAGTAATTAATGTGTATATAATTAATTAAGAAATGAAGAGTTTGAAATATGAGGGAGTGGTAAAGCTAAAAATATTTTGAAGTTTAAAAAGATTGGAGACTAGTTTAAATGGTTTTAGAATTAAAAGAGTACACTATGGCAAGTTTGGGCTACAAATCATCAGAGAACCCCCTTAATTCAACAAAACAAACACGCCCCTCCCCTTTTCTTTAAATAGCGGACTCCCTCCAGTCTTTTTCTTCTTCGTTCGACTTCTTCTTCCTTCCTCCTCCGTCCTGCACATCCGCCGGCCACCAAGGGAGCCGACGGCGACGGTGGTCCCCTCCCCCAACCCGTCTTCTTCTCCTTCCTTTGTTCCAAACGAGCCGCAAGCTCACCATGGATTCTCTTCCCCTTCGTGTTCTCCTTCCTTTTCTCTCTCCCTCGCGTCCTTCACTCCTCATCTTCGTGTTGTTTCTTCGCTCACCATCATCTTCCTCCATGTTTTCCGGCGAGCTTGACAACGTACGTCGGCGAGCCACTTTGGGTGGCCATTTTTCCGGCGATTCACAGTGTAGCAGAACGGCGGTTGGCCAAGTAATTTGGGTAAAGTTATGGTGAGTTTCCCTTTTGTTTTATATCATATTTTTTCCATTCCTCGGCGAGATTTGAGCGAGCAATCCGAATTTATGTTGGGGTTTTGGGGTTTCATATTCATATAATAGGAAGTCGAAGCTTATGCTCTTGATTTTTAAGGATGAATTTGAGTGTCAATTTAAAGTTAATTAAGATTTCACAAAAACCTAATTTGGGTCACTGTTTGGTAATTTTGTGCTTCTCTGTTTTAGGGATGAAGTTTTATTTTGGGAGTAGTTTTGTTTGATCTATGATTATTGTTTTGGTAACATTGTATACAAGATGTTTGTTAAAATGCTTAGAAGAAAATTTTGGTTGCATTGAGTTGTTGACATGAAATTGGATGTGTGATTGTGAGTGGATTTAAGGTTTCCCAAGTCTTTTCCCTATCATGGCCGAATCTAGCATTTTCATAATTGATTTGTTGAGTTTGATTTCATTTTTAAGAATTATACACCTCCTATTTTCTCTGGCCGAATTAGATTTCTATTTGGGTGTTTAGAAATTCTGATTGAAATAGGTAAATCAATGATCTTGGCTGAGATAGTGTAAATGAATGATTAGGGCTGAGATGATGGTTTCATATATATACATGATGCTCTATTTCTGTATGTATTAGTAAGGAGATTTAGTATGGATTTTTCTATGATTATAGGGCAAATAATTAGTGAAATGTAGTGTTTTTATATGCTATTTGTTAAATCTGACATATTAAACTAATAATGGAGTTGGAATGGAGGTGTTTGTTGTAATTGTGTGAAAATCTGAATGATGCATGACATGTGAAGGGAAAATGTATGTTTTGATGTTGGTATATTTTAGGAGAGTGTTTCTTATCTTTCTCCCTAATTGAATTGATTATTGGCTTGAAAATGCTTAAAGATATTATTAGTACATGATACAATCAGTTTTATGTGAGATAAAAATGTGACATCTTGGTTTTATATGTTTTTATTAGGAATTATAGTTTAATTGAATATGGTGCTGTGGTAATTGCATTTGTGCAGTGTTGTGGATGTTTTCTTGTTTATATAGGTGTTCATTTTGGCTAGAATCTATATGTGAATGGTTAGTGTGAAATCCTTGCCCCTTTGTTTTTGCCAAGTTGGTGTTTAAGGATGAGTACTACAATTGTAAGCTTAGTCATGTACCTCATTCTATGTTGACCTTGAATTATATGGATATGAATTATTGTTGATGTTGGAATTGTGAATGGTTAATTGAATGTGCTAGTTTTTATGGGAAGAAGATGATTAATGTATTTGAAGTGAGTTTTATGCAATGTAGTGTAAAGTCTCACTTGGTTAACTGTTGATGTTGGTGGTTCTTGATTTTTATAATTAATCACATGGTCTTGTTATTTGCTTGTGATTTAATTGTGGCTGGAATTGGGGATAAAATATAATTGGTAGGGAATCCTTAAATTCTTCATTATTACCCATGTTCTGGAAATTGACGTATAACGATAATGTGACATTATTGTTAAGTTTGGATAATTGTGATGGATTTTCAAGTGGCAGGATGCTGTCATTAACTTATGAATGTGTATGTGGCAAATTTAGAAAACCTAAAGTGATAAGGGAATTTGAATTAGGAATGGGATAATGGGTAGTAACATATAAGAACGAGAGAGAGACGTCGAACTACGATAAAAGGGAAATGATATTAATTTATCATTTGGCTATATATTATTATAGGAGTGGATGCAGTAGGTTTTCGTGGCATCGAGGAAGAAAGGTTGAGAAATCGCGTAGAATTGCTAAAGGGCGACAGGTAATCACTCTTAATCTTACTATAATATTGAGGGTGATGTTAGTTAGGGATTTTTGGTAAAATCCCTTTTCACCCTCTATATATATATATATATATATATATATATATATATATATATATATATATATATATATATATTATCTTTAAAAGGGTATTTTTATACAAAACAGGCTATCGGGTGCCTTTCAAACACGAATATCTTCGTATAAAAGATTTCGATACATTATATATTATTATCCTGGTTGGTGATGGTGCTGGTTTTAGAATGTAGTGACATATACGTAGGTGTAAGGTTTGACAGTGAGGTTCTATTGTTGTAATTGTGACTGAGATGTATGAGAACAGGAATTGGATGTGGACTGAGATTATGGGAAGTTGTTTTGTTAGAAAATATAGAAGTTGTGATTTGAATATGGAAAGGTATGGTGAGAATTGCATGACACTGAAATTGATGTACCATCGCGCGATGATAACTGTTGATAGGCCAATCGACAGTTATTTGTACTGAGGATCCTTTTTAGAATTGATTGGATCGGGGTTCATAGGTCGACTTATTGAGAGAAGTGACCTACGGTTGTTTGGCATTGAAGAGCCCAACCGCCCCTACGGTTGTTTGGCAGTGGAGAGCCCAACCGTTCCCGTTCTGTAATGGAAAACATAATTGGGGTTCCCTTTCTGGAGATTGCCAGAGAGGGAAATTGTCCCCTCATTATGGAGAGAGACACAGTGTCAAATCATATAATGAAGAATAGATGCTTGAATGCACCGTGGTGGCACATTGCATCTATAGGTGAGTGTGAGAGTTGGGGTAGTAATACACATGGATTGGAGATAGAGATGAGGAAATTATTGTTGAGAAGTGACAGAGATTTGAATGACGTTTGGGAGATTTCTTGATAAATATATATGTATTATTGACTTTAAAACTGTGGTACCCTTTAGACGCCCTTACTACCGCACATCTCACTGTTATAGTGAGTTAAGCGGTGATTACTGGGACAATTTTGTCTCATCCCACGATTACTCACATTTTTGCAAGTATTCATGCACAGGTGCAAGCTTCAGGAAAGGGAATTAGGATTTAGAGGTTTCTTACATTATTCAGAGTTGTATATTGCCAATTTATAGGTCTGCATTCGCTTCCGCATGTATATATATTTATTTATTGTTTAATATCGATTAGTTGTGTTAATTAACCATGTTAGACAAATCCTTTCTAACATGGTTAGCTTTTAATTATCCATGATAGTATTCATATTGTATTAGGAAATTCTTTTCTATCATGGATAATGTATAAATGATATGAATTAAAGAGATGTCACAGGTTAATTAGTTAATTAGTAAATTAGTAACACTATGTTACAACTTGGTTATCAGTATTTGGTATACGATAACCTAGGACTGTGCTGCATTGCATGTAGATTGGCAATATACATTCTTAGTATTCCCTTCCTTCTGTGCATGAATATCTGGCCTTTTTGAGAGGATTATCGCTCATCCCGTGGTGGGGAGAGAGTGATAAGAGAAATTGAATAGGTACTGTGGAGAGATTGAGATGAACATAGAAAGAATAATGAAATAATATTGATATGTATAAGAATTTAGGAAAAAATAGCGAAATAAGGATGCTTCTCTGGGGTCTCGAGTATAGTTATGTGCCGGCCATAATCATAGTCGAGGCATCATGAGATCCCTTATTGGGTTAAAGGATTAAGGGAATTCGAAAATAACAATTGATAATGAATACAATATGAAATAAGAATTGTTGATTTGGTTTATCATGTGTTTAGGAATTATGAAAGGAAGATTCAAATTTGTTTAAGTGTTAAAGAATTGTGTACTTTGTTTGGTAATTGTTTGGTTATTTGTTGAATTGTTCGGTTAGTTGATGAACTAACTTGTTTGTTTGAGTGTTTTAATTGAAATTCTATTAAAAATTGCTATTTTGTTGTTGATGGGATATGTAAATGTTTAATTTAAGTTGTATTATTTGCTTTGTTTTGTTGATAGGTGGTGCATTTGTTAATTAATGATTAATTTATTCTATATAACGCTTATTACAAATGAACTGTTTATTTTATTATTTTCTATTGGTACTTGATTTTCCACCAATTAGTAATGGTTCGGGATCACCATCATCGGTAGTAGAGGTTGTTGCCCATTTATATTAAGCGGCCGGAGGCTTCCTCACTATATTTAGTGACTGGAAGCAGCCCCCTTAATAATAGATGTTGGTAGCCCTCACTACTTCATGAAATGTTTTCCCACCATTACTAAACGAAATAATGGTAAGTTATTTGTTTAAAAGTGATTATTGATTAAATTTTTATAGGTTATTGAAAAGGTTTTGCAAGATAATAATATGTAATTGGAAAAGTTTGGTTGTTACTATGAATATGAAACTTATAGTTGAAAATTGGTTGGTGAAATTGTGAAATAAGAAATTGTTGATTTTGGTTCTGGTTTGCTTTGTTTGTTTGCTAAATTGATTGATATTGTAGTAAAACTTGAAATTTTCTTTAGAAATCTCCACCATGATATATATTATAGTGATTGTTGATTGTGATTCATGCTTAAATGTAAAATTATTTCTTTGCTTGAATGAAATTATTTTCGTCGAGTGGATGGTTGTTTAGTGTATCGATTATGCTGGTGTGGTTGAATGAACTATTATATGGGTTCTAAAGGTCAAATTAAAAAAAAATGTTCTGAGTTATTTTATTTGAGAGATTTATTGTGAGAGGATTTTAATTGGTGAAGTTGTAAGCGTTGAGAAACCTTAAGTTCACTATTGGATGAATATCTCCATGGTGAAGGGGAATTTAGAATGATGGTAGTTGTTGTGAATTGTTTTTGCGTATGGGATAATGCATTAGGAGAGGAGTTGTGATCTTGATGTTTAGATTACACAATAATGACTAAGAAATGATGTTTGTTTGGAGAAGTTTAGGTTGTAGGTTAAAGTTGATTAAGGGAAATAATTGGAAATTTAATCTGTAGCATGATGACTTAGAATAATATGTTGTTTATGTAGGATAGATTAAGAAGAATTATTTGTTGAATTTGAGATTCTTAATGTGGTAGCGATGGATATACTTTGTAGATCGTGGTTGAGATAGAAGCTAGTTAAGTTGAGGATTTATGTTAAAGCTCTAGATAACCTTTTAAATGGATTATTGGAATTAAATGCAATTAGGAATGTTTGTGGTAAGGAAGTTGACATGGTGGAACAGGTATTAAATCAAAGTATGAGATAAGTAAGGAATGAAATTCTAGGGAGTTTCGATTTAATAGTTAAGATGTGAGACTATAGGAATGACGAGGAGACAACTGAAATTGAAGAGGTGGACTGGGAAAGTTGATGTGATATAGAATAGTATTTTTGAAGGGTACTTGTTTGGAAAAGCAAAGAAGGGAATAATTAGGGTGTTATTAGTATTAGAATTACATCAAGGAAAAACAATAGTTGATTAAATTTGGGGAAATAATCATGTAAGTGTTGCAATTTAGGATAGTGGACTTTCATACAAGTAATTTGAGGTTAGCATAGCTAGTAAATGAGGATTTCTTATTTTAAACACTTTTGGTTCTTGGAGTTTGATAGGAATAGGGGTGATTGGACTGTAATGATTTAAATGGTGGTGTTAGATAGAGATATTTAAATAGATGACTTGATTCTGTTTCAAATATGGAAGGTTTTAAGTTAATCTTAAAGTGGGGTTAATCGAAATACTATGAATGCATGTGAATTTAATGATTTAAAACGAGTTATGATAATACATTTGACAAAGTTTTGGACTTGTTTGACCAAAAGTACCACTCTCTATAGACTTTAGACACTAAAACGCAAAAACTGGTTGAAAAGACAAAAACCCTAAACCCAAAACCCTAAACCCTAAACCCTAAACGCAAAAACAAAAGTTGTGTCGCTTTTAACCCTAACAAGTGCAAATGGGCTTAAAACGAGGTATGGTGATACATTTGACAAAGTTTTGAACTTGCTTGACCAAAAGTATCACTTTCTAGAGACTTTTGACAATAAAACGCAAAAAATGGTTTAAAAGACAAAAACCCTAAACCCTAATCGCAAAAACAAAACTTGTGCCGCTTTCAACATTTAAAAGGCAAATTTGCTTAAAACGAGTTATGGTGGTTTGTTTGATAAACTTTTAGACTGTTTTGTACAAAAGTACCACTTTTAAAAGAGGCAAAAACGAAACTTGTGCCGCCTTTAACCCTAAAACGCGCAAATGGGTTTGAAACGAGTTATGATAATACATTTCACAAAGTTTTGGACTTGTTTGACCAAAAGTACCACTTTCTTGATGCTTTGGACACTAAAACGCAAAAACTGGTTAAAAAGACAAACCCTAAACCCTAAATCCTAAACCCTAAACCCTAAATCCTAAAAGCAAAAACGAAAGTTGTGCCGCTTTTAACCCTAAAAAGTGCAAATGGGCTTAAAACGATTTATATTGATACATTTGACACAGTTTTGGACTTGTTTAACAAAAAGTACCACTTTCTAGATACTTTTGACACTAAAACGCAAAAACTGGTTAAAAAGACAAACCCTAAACACTAAACCCTAAACCCTAATCGCAAAAGCAAAAGTTGTGCCGCTTTTAACCCTAAAAAGTGCAAATGCGCTTAAAACGATTTATATTGATACATTTGACAAAGTTTTGCACTTGTTTGACCAAAAGTACCACTTTCTAGATACTTTGGACACTAAAACGCAAAAACTGGTTAAAAAGACAAACCCTAAACCCTAAACACTAAACCCTAAACGCAAAAACAAAAGTTGTGCCGCTTTTAACCCTAAAAATTGTAAATGGGCTTAAAACGATTTACATTGATACATTTGACACAGTTTTGGACTTGTTTGACGAAAAGTACCAATTTCTAGAGACTCTTGACACTAAAACGCAAAAACTGGTTTAAAAGACAAAAACCCTAAACTCAAAACCCTAAATCCTAGACCCTAAACGAAAAAAAAGTTGTGCCGCTTTTAGACCTAAAAAGAGCAAATGGGCTTAAAACAAGTTTCGGTGATACATTTGATAAACTTTTGGACTTTTTTGACCAAAAGTACCACTTTCTAGAGCCTTTGACACTAAAACGCGAAAACTGGTTTAAAAGAGGCAAAAACGTAAGTTGTGTCGCTTTTAACCCTAAAACACGCAAATGTATTTAAAACGAGTTATGATAATACATTTGACAAAGTTTTGGACTTGTTTGACCAAAAGTACCACTCTCTATAGACTTTGGACACTAAAACGCAAAAACTGGTTGAAAAGACAAAAACCCAAAACCCTAAACCCTAAACGCAAAAACAAAAGTTGTGTAGCTTTTAACCCTAAAAAGTGCAAATGGGCTTAAAACGAGTTATGGTGATACATTTGACAAAGTTTTGGACTTGCTTGACCAAAAGTACCACTTTCTAGAGACTTTTGACAATAAAACGCAAAAAATGGTTTAAAAGACAAAAACCCTAAACCCTAATCGCAAAAACAAAACTTGTGCCGCTTTCAACACTTAAAAGGAAAATTTGCTTAAAACGAGTTATGGTGGTTTGTTTGATAAACTTTTAGACTGTTTTGTACAAGAGTACCACTTTTAAAAGAGGCAAAAACGAAACTTGTGCCGCCTTTAACCCTAAAACGCGCAAATGGGTTTGAAACGAGTTATGATAATACATTTCACAAAGTTTTGGACTTGTTTGACCAAAAGTACCACTTTCTTGATAACTTTGGACACTAAAACGCAAAAAATGGTTAAAAAGACAAACCCTAAACCCTAAATCCCTAAACCCTAAACCCTAAAAGCAAAAACGAAAGTTGTGCCGCTTTTAACCCTAAAAAGTGCAAATGGGCTTAAAACGATTTATATTGATACATTTGACACAGTTGGACTTGTTTGACAAAAAGTACCACTTTCTAGATACTTTTGACACTAAAACGCAAAAACTGGTTAAAAAGACAAACCCTAAACACTAAACCCTAAACCCTAATCGCAAAAGCAAAAGTTGTGCCGCTTTTAACCCTAAAAAGTGCAAATGCGCTTAAAACGATTTATATTGATACATTTGACAAAGTTTTGCACTTGTTTGACCAAAAGTACCACTTTCTAGATACTTTGGACACTAAAACGCAAAAACTGGTTAAAAAGACAAACCCTAAACCCTAAACACTAAACCCTAAACGCAAAAACAAAAGTTGTGCCGCTTTTAACCCTAAAAATTGTAAATGGGCTTAAAACGATTTACATTGATACATTTGACACAGTTTTGGACTTGTTTGACGAAAAGTACCAATTTCTAGAGACTCTTGACACTAAAACGCAAAAACTGGTTTAAAAGACAAAAACCCTAAACTCAAAACCCTAAATCCTAGACCCTAAACGAAAAAAAAAGTTGTGCCGCTTTTAGACCTAAAAAGAGCAAATGGGCTTAAAACAAGTTTCGGTGATACATTTGATAAACTTTTGGACTTTTTTGACCAAAAGTACCACTTTCTAGAGCCTTTGACACTAAAACGCGAAAACTGGTTTAAAAGAGGCAAAAACGAAAGTTGTGTCGCTTTTAACCCTAAAACACGCAAATGTATTTAAAACGAGTTATGATAATACATTTGACAAAGTTTTGGACTTGTTTGACCAAAAGTACCACTCTCTATAGACTTTAGACACTAAAACGCAAAAACTGGTTGAAAAGACAAAAACCCTAAACCCAAAACCCAAAACCCTAAACCCTAAACGCAAAAACAAAAGTTGTGTAGCTTTTAACCCTAAAAAGTGCAAATGGGCTTAAAACGAGTTATGGTGATACATTTGACAAAGTTTTGGACTTGCTTGACCAAAAGTACCACTTTCTAGAGACTTTTGACAATAAAACGCAAAAAACGGTTTAAAAGACAAAAACCCTAAACCCTAATCGCAAAAACAAAACTTGTGCCGCTTTCAACACTTAAAAGGCAAATTTGCTTAAAACGAGTTATGGTGGTTTGTTTGATAAACTTTTAGACTGTTTTGTACAAGAGTACCACTTTTAAAAGAGGCAAAAACGAAACTTGTGCCGCCTTTAACCCTAAAACACGCAAATGGGTTTGAAACGAGTTATGATAATACATTTCACAAAGTTTTGGACTTGTTTGACCAAAAGTACCACTTTCTTGATAACTTTGGACACTAAAACGCAAAAACTGGTTAAAAAGACAAACCCTGAACCCTAAATCCTAAACCCTAAACCCTAAACCCTAAAAGCAAAAACGAAAGTTGTGCCGCTTTTAACCCTAAAAAGTGCAAATGGGCTTAAAACGATTTATATTGATACATTTGACACAGTTTTGGACTTGTTTGACAAAAAGTACCACTTTCTAGATACTTTTGACACTAAAACGCAAAAACTGGTTAAAAAGACAAACCCTAAACACTAAACCCTAAACCCTAATCACAAAAGCAAAAGTTGTGCCGCTTTTAACCCTAAAAAGTGCAAATGCGCTTAAAACGATTTATATTGATACATTTGACAAAGTTTTGCACTTGTTTGACCAAAAGTACCACTTTCTAGATATTTTGGACACTAAAACGCAAAAACTGGTTAAAAAGACAAACCCTAAACCCTAAACACTAAACCCTAAACGCAAAAACAAAAGTTGTGCCGCTTTTAACCCTAAAAATTGTAAATGGGCTTAAAACGATTTACATTGATACATTTGACACAGTTTTGGACTTGTTTGACGAAAAGTACCAATTTCTAGAGACTCTTGACACTAAAACGCAAAAACTGGTTTAAAAGACAAAAACCCTAAACTCAAAACCCTAAATCCTAGACCCTAAACGAAAAAAAAAGTTGTGCCGCTTTTAGACCTAAAAAGAGCAAATGGGCTTAAAACAAGTTTCGGTGATACATTTGATAAACTTTTGGACTTTTTTGACCAAAAGTACCACTTTCTAGAGCCTTTGACACTAAAACGCGAAAACTGGTTTAAAAGAGGCAAAAACGAAAGTTGTGTCGCTTTTAACCCTAAAACACGCAAATGTATTTAAAACGAGTTATGATAATACATTTGACAAAGTTTTGGACTTGTTTGACCAAAAGTACCACTCTCTATAGACTTTAGACACTAAAACGCAAAAACTGGTTGAAAAGACAAAAACCCTAAACCCAAAACCCTAAACCCTAAACCCTAAACGCAAAAACAAAAGTTGTGTAGCTTTTAACCCTAAAAAGTGCAAATGGGCTTAAAACGAGTTATGGTGATACATTTGACAAAGTTTTGGACTTGCTTGACCAAAAGTACCACTTTCTAGAGACTTTTGACAATAAAACGCAAAAAATGGTTTAAAAGACAAAAACCCTAAACCCTAATCGCAAAAACAAAACTTGTGCCGCTTTCAACACTTAAAAGGCAAATTTGCTTAAAACGAGTTATGGTGGTTTGTTTGATAAACTTTTAGACTGTTTTGTACAAGAGTACCACTTTTAAAAGAGGCAAAAACGAAACTTGTGCCGCCTTTAACCCTAAAACGCGCAAATGGGTTTGAAACGAGTTATGATAATACATTTCACAAAGTTTTGGACTTGTTTGACCAAAAGTACCACTTTCTTGATAAATTTGGACACTAAAACGCAAAAACTGGTTAAAAAGACAAACCCTAAACCCTAAATCCTAAACCCTAAACCCTAAACCCTAAAAGCAAAAACGAAAGTTGTGCCGCTTTTAACCCTAAAAAGTGCAAATGGGCTTAAAACGATTTATATTGATACATTTGACACAGTTTTGGACTTGTTTGACAAAAAGTACCACTTTCTAGATACTTTTGACACTAAAACGCAAAAACTGGTTAAAAAGACAAACCCTAAACACTAAACCCTAAACCCTAATCGCAAAAGCAAAAGTTGTGCCGCTTTTAACCCTAAAAAGTGCAAATGCGCTTAAAACCATTTATATTGATACATTCGACAAAGTTTTGCACTTGTTTGACCAAAAGTACCACTTTCTAGATACTTTGGACACTAAAACGCAAAAACTGGTTAAAAAGACAAACCCTAAACCCTAAACACTAAACCCTAAACGCAAAAACAAAAGTTCTGCCGCTTTTAACCCTAAAAATTGTAAATGGGCTTAAAACGATTTACATTGATACATTTGACACAGTTTTGGACTTGTTTGACGAAAAGTACCAATTTCTAGAGACTCTTGACACTAAAACGCAAAAACTGGTTTAAAAGACAAAAACCCTAAACTCAAAACCCTAAATCCTAGACCCTAAACGAAAAAAAAAGTTGTGCCGCTTTTAGACCTAAAAAGAGCAAATGGGCTTAAAACAAGTTTCGGTGATACATTTGATAAACTTTTGGACTTTTTTGACCAAAAGTACCACTTTCTAGAGCCTTTGACACTAAAACGCGAAAACTGGTTTAAAAGAGGCAAAAACGAAAGTTGTGTCGCTTTTAACCCTAAAACACGCAAATGTATTTAAAACGAGTTATGATAATACATTTGACAAAGTTTTGGACTTGTTTGACCAAAAGTACCACTCTCTATAGACTTTAGACACTAAAACGCAAAAACTGGTTGAAAAGACAAAAACCCTAAACCCAAAACCCTAAACCCTAAACCCTAAACGCAAAAACAAAAGTTGTGTAGCTTTTAACCCTAAAAAGTGCAAATGGGCTTAAAACGAGTTATGGTGATACATTTGACAAAGTTTTGGACTTGCTTGACCAAAAGTACCACTTTCTAGAGACTTTTGACAATAAAACGCAAAAAATGGTTTAAAAGACAAAAACCCTAAACCCTAATCGCAAAAACAAAACTTGTGCCGCTTTCAACACTTAAAAGGCAAATTTGCTTAAAACGAGTTATGGTGGTTTGTTTGATAAACTTTTAGACTGTTTTGTACAAGAGTACCACTTTTAAAAGAGGCAAAAACGAAACTTGTGCCGCCTTTAACCCTAAAACGCGCAAATGGGTTTGAAACGAGTTATGATAATACATTTCACAAAGTTTTGGACTTGTTTGACCAAAAGTACCACTTTCTTGATAACTTTGGACACTAAAACGCAAAAACTGGTTAAAAAGACAAACCATAAACCCTAAATCCTAAACCCTAAACCCTAAACCCTAAAAGCAAAAACGAAAGTTGTGCCGCTTTTAACCCTAAAAAGTGCAAATGGGCTTAAAACGATTTATATTGATACATTTGACACAGTTTTGGACTTTTTTGACAAAAAGTACCACTTTCTAGATACTTTTGACACTAAAACGCAAAAACTGGTTAAAAAGACAAACCCTAAACACTAAACCCTAAACCCTAATCGCAAAAGCAAAAGTTGTGCCGCTTTTAACCCTAAAAAGTGCAAATGCGCTTAAAACCATTTATATTGATACATTCTGATAAGCGTGGCTGTCACCCAAGAGGGGGGGGTGAATTGGGTGAGGGAATAAATTCTTTTAAATCTTCTTTTCGAAAGACTGCTTGTGCTTGGTGATAATATATAAAAGTAGTGGTATGCACAAGTCAGTGTGTTATGTGATGCAAAATAGAATGTTTGAGTGTAAATTTAAGCACACATAAATTTATCCTGGTTCGGTCACCCAGACCTACATCCAGTCCCCAGGCTCCACCTGAGATTTTCAATCCACTATTCTTGTTTAAACCGGGCACAAGAGAAGCCTTTACACTTTAGGTTTTACGAGCACGGGTTCACCTAACAACCCACAGGTTTTACAACGGGTTCACCTGCAAACCTTACAAACGCAAGTTTTACGGGCTAACTTGCAACCTATGGAGATTTAGAAAAACTTCTAAATGCTCCCCCTTACAAATGTAAGATTACAATTATGTTCACTCTATGAACTGATTGTGCTAAACACTTAAGCTCAAAACTAACTCTCTCGAAGAGTAGATGATGTTACTCACTTAAGTACAAATGAATCACTCTCTAAGAATATTACATATCAAAGTCCGAGAGTAGTAGAAGATGAGAGGAATAATGTTTCAGACAATAAGCTCTGTTCTCTCTCTCTCTTTTCATCCGTCCTTCTCTTCTGAATGAATGTCTCTTTTATATTCGGCTTCATAGGCTTCGGTGGCAGGTTGAATATGAACGTTTGAATAAAGCCGTTAATCCTATGTTACCGTTGAGAAGTACATCTTCATTAATGCTTAGCAGAGTTGACTTGCTTTATCTCTGAAAAGTAGTCCTGACACCTCTGCTCTGACAAAAGCATTCTGACTTCTGAGTGTGATGTTTACTCTTGTACTCTTGCTGACGGATGATCATCATTCATCCGCAAGTGGTAATCTTGCTCTGCAAGTGTTAAGCTCTGAGTCCCAATGTCAAGAGTCTTTCCATCCGGAAGCTCATTTGCATCCGGAAGCGTGACCATGTTCTGCACATACTGGTTAGTCCAACATAGCAATATATATATAAGAATTATACATGCTGTGGGAAGCTTGTTTGCTATGGGGAGTAGTTTACTTAGACTTTGTTCTGATTTGGTCTATGATGTATCCGGAAGCATTTTTACATCCGGAAGTAAAATCACTGGATGAAGGATTTTTGTTCACTATGACTCGCTCTTGCTTAGTCTATTTCATTCCACCACTCAGCGCTAGTCACTGAGCTATCGGAAGCACTTTTACTTGATGTGGTGAATTCACTGACGCTTAGGGTGAAATCTATTCTATCAGTCTGCGCCAGTCAAGATCTAACAGGAAGCAACTTCACTTGATGTTGCATTTCCACTGACGCTCGGGGTTATATCTAGTTTATCAACCTGCGCCAGTCTAAATCTAATAGGAAGTGCTTTCACTTGGCGAAGTAGACTCACTGACGCTTGGGGTAATATCTATTCTGTCGCTCTGCGCCAGTCTAAGTCTAACAGGAAGCAAATTCGCTTCCGATTGAAACATAGCTTAGTCTTATGATTTGTGTACCTAATGTTCATGGACTAAGTTAAATCCCTAGTGATTTACTTGCTGACGCTGGGGGATGAAAAACATTCATCCGCACGCGCAAGTCCTAATCTATCCGGAAGTAAATCCTCATCCGGAAGTACTCTTACTTGGGATCCTATGTTATCCTATTGCTTCCTAGGCACTTGGTCTAATCCTCTATATTTTAGTCTTCATCAAAACTTAAGATTCTAACATTCTCCCCCTTTTTGATGATGACAAACCTAGTTTTATCGATTAAGTTCCTAAGGAAGGATTAGCAAAAGAATAAAAGCAATGGATAAGAACAAGTAACTCAGACAAATATTATTGACAAGCAGAGGTTACAAGTCAGAGTTATATAATCAAATAACATATACAAGTAAAGAATGTATATAAATAAATTTCACTAAATGGAAATATGCATGAAAAACAAAATCAACAAAACTATTTGGATTAGGGATTAGAGTTTGTGTCTCTTTTTCTTTTCCCTCTCTTTCTGCCTCTCTTCATTTTCCTCACGCTCACTCTGGTTTATCTGGGCAATGATCTCTTGAAGCTCTTTTTCCTCTTTTTCCCTTCTGAGCCTTTCTGATTCAATGGACTCCTCGTATGCCCTTTTCATGTTCTCTACTTCTTCATACCCAGGGAAACCTGTAGCATCGTCGAAGTAGGAGATCTCTCCATTGGGATAGTGGACAGCCCGGATTCTCACATTCCATACAGGGAAGTTGAGATCTTCCTCAACTTCCTGGACTTTCCTTTTCCCTTTCCCTTTGCTCTTCCTTTTGCCTTTGCTAATTGGAGGAGTGGGCATGGCACTTGCTCTTTCAGCATCGAGGCAGGCCATCTGACCAAAGGATAGCTTGTCAGTGAATCCATACTTTTCAAATTCTTCAGGAGTCATGTCTTCAATTTCCAATTTGACTTCCTTCAGAATTGGAACCGCTTGGACCACTGGATTTTCTTGCACAACCTGAGCAGATGAAGTTCCTTGCTCAGGTAGGTCAGATGGAGTCTCTTCCTCAGACTCGTCAGATTCAGTGGTGGCAATTAACTTCCTGGCACGTTTCCTAGCAACGGCCTTCTTTCTGGGTGCACTGAATCTGGCTGCTGGCTCAGACGAGGGAGGAGGATCAGAAGATTGCTCAGATGAAGGGATCTCAGACTCTTGCCCAGAGGATGCAGGAACAGGCTTGGCTATCACAATGGGAGGATGGTTGGGTCTCTTCAGTCCCCACTTCATTATGATCTCCTCAACCATCTCTCTACTTGTTTTATTTGGAGGAGGCTCTGATGATGACTCAGATTGTGAGGATTGTTCATTCTGCCCAAACACAACCATCTCCAAATGTGATCCTTGCTCAGCTGTTCTCTTCTGCTCCATGAAACGGAGGGCCTCTCCTCTTATAAGGCTCTCTGCACCACTCAGCCTCTGAGACTCATATGCACGACGCAGGGCGGCCGTGATATCTTCATCAATCCAGAGTGAAGGCTGGCTGAGAACATCCCTTGTGGCCATACTTAGGCGAAGAGTAGACATAACATTTCTCCCCCTTTTGTCATCATCAACAGGGGTGAGTGCCAGGGATGGAGTGGATGTGGAGGAGGATGGAGGTGGTTCAGGGCCAAATTTCTTGGGAGGGGAGGGTGAGAGGGTAGAGGTAGAGGATGTGGGAGAAGATAGGTGTTCAGGAGTTTGAGGAGGGTCGGGGAAGCAACTGGAGGTGACAAAGAGATCCTCATAAGGATGAGTGGAGGAGTATTCTTTGTAGTTGGTGGAGTCAGGGGTAAAGGGTAAATGGTCATCGGAGAGTGGTTGAAGGCGGGGATATTCGCCGTATGGTTGGCTGAGGGGGTGAATGGCTGTTTCAGATCCTATGGGTCTAGGGCTTTGATGGGTAGGGTTGGAGAAGCGGAGTGGAGAGCGTGTAGGGGCACCTGGTAGTGTGGGAATGGGCGAGGATGAGGATGAGGAAGGTGAGGATGAGAAGTTTCTAGGAGAATGGCGTGGAGAGTTGTGAGGTGAGTCTTGGGTTTGGTGGTCATGGGTAGGTGAAGGTTGGGATTGTTGGTCATTGTTGGGTGATGGTGGGGCTTGTTGGTCATTTTGTGGTGGAGGCTGAGGTTGTTGAGTGTTGGGCGGAGGAGGAGGTGGTAGTTGAGGGTGGTTAGGAGGAGGGGGGTTTTGAGGAGGAGGAGGAGGAGGTGGTAAGTTACCTTGTGATGAAGGTTGGGGAATTTGTAGGTGCTGGAGGATGAGGTCTAATTTTGCATCCACCCTGGCAAGGTGATTCTCGAGTTGTCCTACTCTGTCCTCAAGCCGTTGGGTTCGCTCCCCTTGGTGGTGGAAGCCAGCTTCACATTCAATACGGAGAGGACCCACCAAGGAATCAGTCAGTCTCAACAGAAGCTCTTCCTTTATGTCCTCGGCAAAGGCCCTAACAGAAGCTGGAACCCTTGCACTACGGCTTGGCCCAGCATGTGAGTCAACTTCCTGATCTCCTGCTCCAGATGCAGAGGGGGCTGAAGTACCAGAAGCACTACTGGCTTGTGAGCGTGAGCGAGTGGGCTTAGGAGGCTTGAAATACTTGATCCCCATCCTTGCCATATTGGTTGCTCCCACAGGCCTACACTGGACATTCTCTTCTTCCACAGCAGATGTAGCCTTGATCAGATGCTTCTCAAGGAGGAAGGCAATGATGGTGGGATAGGGAAGATAACCTGACTTGTCATTGTTTAACCAGCGCTGAAGCTCTAGGCATATCAACTGCCCAGGGTTGAAAGGCTTGCGCGAGAGGAGTCTAGGGAACCAAGGATTGTCCAGCAGTGTGAACTCGTTGAAGTTGCCTCCCTTATGAGTCATTATCCGGGAGTAGACGTAGTACAAGAGCCTGTTAGAATCAGACATCTTGGACACCTTCTTGCTGTTGGTGCCATACAACTCCTCGAGTTCCTCCTTGCTGTACTTGTGAGACTCAGGGTAGATCCATTCATTCATATCCTCTTCTGTGATTCCCATCATCTCATTCAAGGTTCTCCAAGTGAACCTGAAGGTTCTTCCTCTTACAGTGGCAGTGAAGGAGAGTTTGTGGACTTGCTCTTTCCCATCCACCTTCCTGTACTTAGCTCTGCCTGAGAGGGATTGGCAAAAGACTCGCAGGACGTTGACGTTGTAGTCCTGGTTGATGCCCAGCCAAGGCATATACTTTTCCAAGTAAGGGCGCAGATGAGCAAACCCTAGTTCATCCAACTTGTCCAGATTGATGAACAGGCCATGATTGAAGATGGGAATGGATGTCTCAAATTTGGCGGATACACCCTCCAATGCCCCATCTCTATAGACTGTGGGATCATCTTCTTCCTCAACCCTCTGCCTCTTGGAGGAAGGCTCCTCAGAAAATTGAACCTTCTTTTTCTTTCCCTTTCTCTGAGCATCCCTCTCTTGTTCAGAACCCACTGCCTGTTCCACTCTACCAGAGGTTCCAGGCTGACCCTGAACGTTTTCATCCTGTCCCTGTGATTGCCTAGAACCTTTATGGCGTTCATGATGTTCTTCATGATGTTCTTCATGGTGCCCAGATTTACCAGAATGCTTGTGAGTGGATTTCCCAGATTTCGACTTGTGTTTCTTGGAAGAAGAGGTTTTCTGGATGACTGGGTTGGATTCATGAGATCCGGCCATTTTTATATGAATGTTGTAGTAATAAAAAGGATGAAATGCGAGAAATGTGTAAAGGAGAAATGAAGAACACAATGGAGAAGATGAAAAGACTTTTTAGAGAAAACGATGCGAGTGAAAAAGATGTAGTAAAAAGTGAAAATGGAAAATGACTTCTATTTATAGGTGAAACTTCTTGAGGATAGAATGGGCATAGTCTTTCAAATTTTCACACATTGGGTAACGTAAGTTTTTAAGTTGGAACGACACACGTGTTGCTTCAGAGAAGGCACAACGTTTCATAGAGGAAGTTGAAACGTTTTCTGAGGTGATGTGTCCCTTGGTCTGGCACTGGCGCTCTTGATCATATTGAATTATCATCTAGCGCCAGCAAAAGAATATCCGGAAGTGATTTTGCTTCCGGTTGGGCAGGCGCTCCTGGTTGTCTTGAGTAGTCATTCAGCGTCAGCATGAGAGCATCCGGAAGTAGCTTTGCTTCCGATTGTACTTGCTTAAGATTTAACATTGAGGGACTTGTTGATGTTCTCTCTTGTGCATCCACATCGATCAAGCTTTCATAATTAAAGCTATATTTGCGTCAAGTAGTAGTTTGTTTGATCTTGGCATGGTGTTTGAACTTTTCAATTTCAGGAGCAGTAGCACTCGGAGCCCAGTATGAACAACAGCTCATTCAGATTTGATACATTGCTCTGATCAGGTATGATCATGAAAATTGTTGTTCCTTCGGACCTTCTTTCCTACAAAATAGCAAATGATTCCTTTTTCCCATTTTTCAGTCTCCAAACTTGGATCTGACTGGTCAGTTTGTAGGAAGTATGTGATTCTTATGCACTTAAGAATTATTCACTATGAATATAGCATTGCGAATCAATTATGACTATATGCACATGGTTATACATGGTTTCTGATAATGATAGTCATAGATAGCATGTAGAGTATGAACTTTGTGTGAAATATCTTATAAGCCATATCATGTTCATGCTTAAGATGCTTAATATAAAATCTCAATAAGTCCATCTAACATTTGCATAGGAGATTTTACTGTTGCATGCTTCAACCTTAAATAATCCCTTGCTTACCCAAGGAGATCTTTTATACTTATCCTTGGCCTGAAGCACTTTCTTAGGAGAGACAGGATTCGCAGGTTTTCTCCATGTGAGTTGAGACATCCTCTCTCTTTTGTCCTTCTCAGGATAGTTGAATGGAACTCTGTGATAGCTTATCCCTGAGACAAGGTCTTTGTTCCTTGTGGTACCGCACTGCTTCTTATGATTGAACCAGGTAGTTGCAGCAGTGACATCACCACGAGTTCTCTTCTTTGGGACAAGAGGAACTCTTGATCTTTCCTGCACAAGTAAGGCACTAGAAGGGAGTTTTGGTACCCATTTGTACTTGGGTCCTACAAGGTTAGCGCTGGACCTTACTTGTCCTTTGGGGATCCATGTATATTTATTTCTCACATTTAAATTTCTCTTAAAATTGCATGTGTGAGAAATATGACCAGTTCTACCACAATAATGACAGATAATGGGATGATGTTCAGAATCAGATTTCTTATCACTATTATGGTGGTCAGTTTTCTTTTCAAAGACTCTATGTTTATTAACTTTTGAAATCTCAGGGTCTTTTGAAAAATCTTCTTTTATGAGTGGGACTTTGGACTCCTTGGTTGTAGAAGAGGGAATAAGTTCCTCAAGTTCCCTATTCCTTTTTCTTAAGCCTAGAACTTCTTTTGCAAGTTTACAGAATTCATTATGTAGCTCATTATACATATCTTGCAATTCAGAAGTTTTGAGTTTAGGTACCTCATTTTCTTCAGCTTCTGAATCTTCTAGGCGGAGATCCACACTCTCTTTGCTGATACTAGCTTCCACTACATCACCATCCAGTAGCTCATCAAAAGTGGATTCACAGGGAGCACATAGTGAGCTTTGGACAGCCTTAACTTCAAGAAATTGATTAGAAGCATACATAGTATCAAGAGTGTTCCAAATATCTATAGCCCTAGAGCAATGCTTAATTTTCTGGTAATCATTGTTAGATAAACTTTTGTGCAAAATTTGCATTGCTCTAAGGTTTAAGTAAAATAAACTTTTGTCCTCTTCTGTCCAATTTACTTTTGGTTTGAAATCAGAGTCCTTTTCAAAGACATCCCACATTTTGAAATCAGTGGATAGTATAAAACTTTTCATCCTTCCCTTCCATAAGTAAAAATCAGCATTTTCTAACATAGGTGGGATAGTATGATCAAAACCTTCAAAACACATTTTGTAACCCAAATCAGCCTAGGTCTTTGCACTTGAGATCGTTGGATCCTTTAAACAAGTGACCTTGCTCTGATACCAAATGATAAGCGTGGCTGTCACCCAAGAGGGGGGGGGTGAATTGGGTGAGGGAATAAATTCTTTTAAATCTTCTTTTCGAAAGACTGCTTGTGCTTGGTGATAATATATAAAAGTAGTGGTATGCACAAGTCAGTGTGTTATGTGATGCAAAATAGAATGTTTGAGTGTAAATTTAAGCACACATAAATTTATCCTGGTTCGGTCACCCAGACCTACATCCAGTCCCCAGGCTCCACCTGAGATTTTCAATCCACTATTCTTGTTTAAACCGGGCACAAGAGAAGCCTTTACACTTTAGGTTTTACGAGCACGGGTTCACCTAACAACCCACAGGTTTTACAACGGGTTCACCTGCAAACCTTACAAACGCAAGTTTTACGGGCTAACTTGCAACCTATGGGGATTTAGAAAAACTTCTAAATGCTCCCCCTTACAAATGTAAGATTACAATTATGTTCACTCTATGAACTGATTGTGCTAAACACTTAAGCTCAAAACTAACTCTCTCGAAGAGTAGATGATGTTACTCACTTAAGTACAAATGAATCACTCTCTAAGAATATTACATATCAAAGTCCGAGAGTAGTAGAAGATGAGAGGAATAATGTTTCAGACAATAAGCTCTGTTCTCTCTCTCTCTTTTCATCCGTCCTTCTCTTCTGAATGAATGTCTCTTTTATATTCGGCTTCATAGGCTTCGGTGGCAGGTTGAATATGAACGTTTGAATAAAGCCGTTAATCCTATGTTACCGTTGAGAAGTACATCTTCATTAATGCTTAGCAGGGTTGACTTGCTTTATCTCTGAAAAGTAGTCCTGACACCTCTGCTCTGACAAAAGCATTCTGACTTCTGAGTGTGATGTTTACTCTTGTACTCTTGCTGACGGATGATCATCATTCATCCGCAAGTGGTAATCTTGCTCTGCAAGTGTTAAGCTCTGAGTCCCAATGTCAAGAGTCTTTCCATCCGGAAGCTCATTTGCATCCGGAAGCGTGACCATGTTCTGCACATACTGGTTAGTCCAACATAGCAATATATATATAAGAATTATACATGCTGTGGGAAGCTTGTTTGCTATGGGGAGTAGTTTACTTAGACTTTGTTCTGATTTGGTCTATGATGTATCCGGAAGCATTTTTACATCCGGAAGTAAAATCACTGGATGAAGGATTTTTGTTCACTATGACTCGCTCTTGCTTAGTCTATTTCATTCCACCACTCAGCGCTAGTCACTGAGCTATCGGAAGCACTTTTACTTGACGTGGTGAATTCACTGACGCTTAGGGTGAAATCTATTCTATCAGTCTGCGCCAGTCAAGATCTAACAGGAAGCAACTTCACTTGATGTTGCATTTCCACTGACGCTCGGGGTTATATCTAGTTTATCAACCTGCGCCAGTCTAAATCTAATAGGAAGTGCTTTCACTTGGCGAAGTAGACTCACTGACGCTTGGGGTAATATCTATTCTGTCGCTCTGCGCCAGTCTAAGTCTAACAGGAAGCAAATTCGCTTCCGATTGAAACATAGCTTAGTCTTATGATTTGTGTACCTAATGTTCATGGACTAAGTTAAATCCCTAGTGATTTACTTGCTGACGCTGGGGGATGAAAAACATTCATCCGCACGCGCAAGTCCTAATCTATCCGGAAGTAAATCCTCATCCGGAAGTACTCTTACTTGGGATCCTATGTTATCCTATTGCTTCCTAGGCACTTGGTCTAATCCTCTATATTTTAGTCTTCATCAAAACTTAAGATTCTAACACATTCGACAAAGTTTTGCACTTGTTTGACCAAAAGTACCACTTTCTAGATACTTTGGACACTAAAACGCAAAAACTGGTTAAAAAGACAAACCCTAAACCCTAAACACTAAACCCTAAACGCAAAAACAAAAGTTCTGCCGCTTTTAACCCTAAAAATTGTAAATGGGCTTAAAACGATTTACATTGATACATTTGACACAGTTTTGGACTTGTTTGACGAAAAGTACCAATTTCTAGAGACTCTTGACACTAAAACGCAAAAACTGGTTTAAAAGACAAAAACCCTAAACTCAAAACCCTAAATCCTAGACCCTAAACGAAAAAAAAAGTTGTGCCGCTTTTAGACCTAAAAAGAGCAAATGGGCTTAAAACAAGTTTCGGTGATACATTTGATAAACTTTTGGACTTTTTTGACCAAAAGTACCACTTTCTAGAGCCTTTGACACTAAAACGCGAAAACTGGTTTAAAAGAGGCAAAAACGAAAGTTGTGTCGCTTTTAACCCTAAAACACGCAAATGTATTTAAAACGAGTTATGATAATACATTTGACAAAGTTTTGGACTTGTTTGACCAAAAGTACCACTCTCTATAGACTTTAGACACTAAAACGCAAAAACTGGTTGAAAAGACAAAAACCCTAAACCCAAAACCCTAAACCCTAAACCCTAAACGCAAAAACAAAAGTTGTGTAGCTTTTAACCTTAAAAAGTGCAAATGGGCTTAAAACGAGTTATGGTGATACATTTGACAAAGTTTTGGACTTGCTTGACCAAAAGTACCACTTTCTAGAGACTTTTGACAATAAAACGCAAAAAATGGTTTAAAAGACAAAAACCCTAAACCCTAATCGCAAAAACAAAACTTGTGCCGCTTTCAACACTTAAAAGGCAAATTTGCTTAAAACGAGTTATGGTGGTTTGTTTGATAAACTTTTAGACTGTTTTGTACAAAAGTACCACTTTTAAAAGAGGCAAAAACGAAACTTGTGCCGCCTTTAACCCTAAAACGCGCAAATGGGTTTGAAACGAGTTATGATAATACATTTCACAAAGTTTTGGACTTGTTTGACCAAAAGTACCACTTTCTTGATACTTTGGACACTAAAACGCAAAAACTGGTTAAAAAGACAAACCCTAAACCCTAAGTCCTAAACCCTAAACCCTAAACCCTAAAAGCAAAAACGAAAGTTGTGCCGCTTTTAACCCTAAAAAGTGCAAATGGGCTTAAAACGATTTATATTGATACATTTGACACAGTTTTGGACTTGTTTGACAAAAGTACCACTTTCTAGATACTTTTGACACTAAAACGCAAAAACTGGTTAAAAAGACAAACCCTAAACACTAAACCCTAAACCCTAATCGCAAAAGCAAAAGTTGTGCCGCTTTTAACCCTAAAAAGTGCAAATGCGCTTAAAACGATTTATATTGATACATTTGACAAAGTTTTGCACTTGTTTGACCAAAAGTACCACTTTCTAGATACTTTGGACACTAAAACGCAAAAACTGGTTAAAAAGACAAACCCTAAACCCTAAACACTAAACCTTAAACGCAAAAACAAAAGTTGTGCCGCTTTTAACCCTAAAAATTGTAAATGGGCTTAAAACGATTTACATTGATACATTTGACACAGTTTTGGACTTGTTTGACGAAAAGTACCAATTTCTAGAGACTCTTGACACTAAAACGCAAAAACTGGTTTAAAAGACAAAAACCCTAAACTCAAAACCCTAAATCCTAGACCCTAAACGAAAAAAAAAGTTGTGCCGCTTTTAGACCTAAAAAGAGCAAATGAGCTTAAAACAAGTTTCGGTGATACATTTGATAAACTTTTGGACTTTTTTGACCAAAAGTACCACTTTCTAGAGCCTTTGACACTAAAACGCGAAAACTGGTTTAAAAGAGGCAAAAACGAAAGTTGTGTCGCTTTTAACCCTAAAACACGCAAATGTATTTAAAACGAGTTATGATAATACATTTGACAAAGTTTTAGACTTGTTTGACCAAAAGTACCACTCTCTATAGACTTTAGACACTAAAACGCAAAAACTGGTTGAAAGGACAAAAACCCTAAACCCAAAACCCTAAACCCTAAACGCAAAAACAAAAGTTGTGTAGCTTTTAACCCTAAAAAGTGCAAATGGGCTTAAAACGAGTTATGGTGATACATTTGACAAAGTTTTGGACTTGCTTGACCAAAAGTACCACTTTCTAGAGACTTTTGACAATAAAACGCAAAAAATGGTTTAAAAGACAAAACCCTAAACCCTAATCGCAAAAACAAAACTTGTGCCGCTTTCAACACTTAAAAGGTAAATTTGCTTAAAACGAGTTATGGTGGTTTGTTTGATAAACTTTTAGACTGTTTTGTACAAGAGTACCACTTTTAAAAGAGGCAAAAACGAAACTTGTGCCGCCTTTAACCCTAAAACGCGCAAATGGGTTTGAAACGAGTTATGATAATACATTTCACAAAGTTTTGGACTTGTTTGACCAAAAGTACCACTTTCTTGATACTTTGGACACTAAAACGCAAAAACTGGTTAAAAAGACAAACCCTAAACCCTAAATCCTAAACCCTAAACCCTAAACCCTAAACCCTAAAAGCAAAAACGAAAGTTGTGCCGCTTTTAACCCTAAAAAGTGCAAATGGGCTTAAAACGATTTATATTGATACATTTGACACAGTTTTGGACTTGTTTGACAAAAAGTACCACTTTCTAGATACTTTTGACACAAACGCAAAAACTGGTTAAAAAGACAAACCTTAAACACTAAACCCTAAACCCTAATCGCAAAAGCAAAAGTTGTGCCGCTTTTAACCCTAAAAAGTGCAAATGCGCTTAAAACGATTTATATTGATACATTTGACAAAGTTTTGCACTTGTTTGACCAAAAGTACCACTTTCTAGATACTTTGGACACTAAAACGCAAAAACTGGTTAAAAAGACAAACCCTAAACCCTAAACACTAAACCTTAAACGCAAAAACAAAAGTTGTGCCGCTTTTAACCCTAAAAATTGTAAATGGGCTTAAAACGATTTACATTGATACATTTGACACAGTTTTGGACTTGTTTGACGAAAAGTACCAATTTCTAGAGACTCTTGACACTAAAACGCAAAAACTGGTTTAAAAGACAAAAACCCTAAACTCAAAACCCTAAATCCTAGACCCTAAACGAAAAAAAAAGTTGTGCCGCTTTTAGACCTAAAAAGAGCAAATGAGCTTAAAACAAGTTTCGGTGATACATTTGATAAACTTTTGGACTTTTTTGACCAAAAGTACCACTTTCTAGAGCCTTTGACACTAAAACGCGAAAACTGGTTTAAAAGAGGCAAAAACGAAAGTTGTGTCGCTTTTAACCCTAAAACACGCAAATGTATTTAAAACGAGTTATGATAATACATTTGACAAAGTTTTAGACTTGTTTGACCAAAAGTACCACTCTCTATAGACTTTAGACACTAAAACGCAAAAACTGGTTGAAAGGACAAAAACCCTAAACCCAAAACCCTAAACCCTAAACGCAAAAACAAAAGTTGTGTAGCTTTTAACCCTAAAAAGTGCAAATGGGCTTAAAACGAGTTATGGTGATACATTTGACAAAGTTTTGGACTTGCTTGACCAAAAGTACCACTTTCTAGAGACTTTTGACAATAAAACGCAAAAAATGGTTTAAAAGACAAAAACCCTAAACCCTAATCGCAAAAACAAAACTTGTGCCGCTTTCAACACTTAAAAGGCAAATTTGCTTAAAACGAGTTATGGTGGTTTGTTTGATAAACTTTTAGACTGTTTTGTACAAGAGTACCACTTTTAAAAGAGGCAAAAACGAAACTTGTGCCGCCTTTAACCCTAAAACGCGCAAATGGGTTTGAAACGAGTTATGATAATACATTTCACAAAATTTTGGACTTGTTTGACCAAAAGTACCACTTTCTTGATACTTTGGACACTAAAACGCAAAAACTGGTTAAAAAGACAAACCCTAAACCCTAAATCCTAAACCCTAAACCCTAAACCCTAAAAGCAAAAACGAAAGTTGTGCCGCTTTTAACCCTAAAAAGTGCAAATGGGCTTAAAACGATTTATATTGATACATTTGACACAGTTTTGGACTTGTTTGACCAAAAGTACCACTTTCTAGATACTTTTGACACTAAAACGCAAAAACTGGTTAAAAAGACAAACCCTAAACACTAAACCCTAAACCCTAATCGCAAAAGCAAAAGTTGTGCCGCTTTTAACCCTAAAAAGTGCAAATGCGCTTAAAACGATTTATATTGATACATTTGACACAGTTTTGGACTTGTTTGACGAAAAGTACCAATTTCTAGAGACTCTTGACACTAAAACGCAAAAACTGGTTTAAAAGACAAAAACCCTAAACTCAAAACCCTAAATCCGAGACCCTAAACGAAAAAAAAAGTTGTGCCGCTTTTAGACCTAAAAAGAGCAAACGGGCTTAAAACAAGTTTCGATGATACATTTGATAAACTTTTGGACTTTTTTGACCAAAAGTACCACTTTCTAGAGCCTTTAACACTAAAACGCGAAAACTGGTTTAAAAGAGGCAAAAACGAAAGTTGTGTCGCTTTTAACCCTAAAACACGCAAATGTATTTAAAACGAGTTATGATAATACATTTGACAAAGTTTTGGACTTGCTTGACCAAAAGTACCACTTTCTAGAGACTTTTGACAATAAAACGCAAAAAATGGTTTAAAAGACAAAAACCCTAAACCCTAATTGCAAAAACAAAATTTGTGCCGCTTTCAACACTTAAAAGGCAAATTTGCTTAAAACGAGTTATGGTGGTTTGTTTGATAAACTTTTAGACTGTTTTGTACAAGAGTACCACTTTTAAAAGAGGCAAAAACGAAACTTGTGTCCCCTTTAACCCTAAAACGCGCAAATGGGTTTGAAACGAGTTATGATAATACATTTCACAAAGTTTTGTGTTAGAATCTTAAGTTTTGATGATGACTAAGGTATGATATGGTCTAGTACTTAAAAGAACATAATCAACACTTAGGAAGGATTAGATGACATGGTTAGAATCCTGAGTTAGATCACTTGCGAATGCAAGATCACTTCCGGAAGTATTAGCACTAGAGCTCGCGGACGGAGTACACATCACATAGGGGACGCAAACGGAAGCAAGTGAGACACTTGGTTAGAACCCAGTCTAGATTGCTAACACTGAATACTAAGTTAAGTCACAACCGGATGCGGATTCACTTCCGAATGAATTAAGACTAGCGCTCACGGATGAAAGACTCATCCCACAGCGGAATCACAACCTGATGCGGAATTACTTCCAGATAGACTAGGACTTGCACAAGCGGATGAATGTTTCATCCCCCAGCGGCAGCGAGTAACTCACTAGGGAAATAACTTAGTCCATGAGCATTAGGTACACAAAACCTTAAGACTAAGGTATGATTCAACCGGAAGTGAAGTTGCTTCCTGATAGATTTAGACTGACGCAGGCTGATAGAATAGAATAACCCCAAGCGTCAGTGAAAATGCAACGTCAAGTGAAGTTGCTTCCTGATAGATTTAGACTGGCGCAGGCTGATAGAATAGAATAACCCCAAGCGTCAGTGAAAATGCAACGTCAAGTGAAATTACTTCCTGATAGATTTAGACTGGCGCAGACTGATAAAAGAGATATAACCCTAAGCGTCAGTGAGTTTACCACGTCAAGGGAAAGTGCTTCCGATAGCTTAGTGACTAGCGCTGACTGTTGGATTGAAGGACACTGAGCGAGACTGAGTGATAGTGAACTAAATCCTTCATCCAGTTGATTTACTTCCGGATGTAGAAGTGCTTCCGAATACATCATAGACTAAGAGGACTAACGTTCAAAGTATACAATACACTAAGTCAGAACATAGTCTAAGTAAGACTACTCCCCATAGCAAACTTCCCACAATATTGCTATGTTGGACTAACCAGTATGTGCAGAACTTAGTCACACTTCCGGATGCAAATGAGCTTCCGGATGCAGAGACTCTTGGCATTGGACTTCAGAGATTAACACTTGCAGAGCAAGACTGCCACTTCCGGATGAACGATGATCATCCGTCAGTAAGAGTACAAGAGTAAACGTCACATACTCAGAAGTCAGAATGCTTTTGTCAGAGCAGAGGTGTCAGGACTACTTTTCAGAGATAAAGCAAGTCAACCCTGCTAAGCTTTAATGGAGCGTTTAAGAAGATGTACTTTCCAACGGTAACAAGAGGTTAACAGATATTCAAACAACATTGTTACCTACCAAGCATGAGGAGTATGAGAGATAAGGAGAACATAATCTGAAGATTCATTCAAGGTGTCAAAGCTCATACTACCCACAAGAGTCAGAGTCCATAAGAGAGCTTCTGATAGCAAGAGAGCATCCAATAGCAAAGCGCTCTTATCATTCATGGACAAGTGCTTGGAAGACAAAGTTCCTCTATGTGATAGCAAGCAGAATGTTAGAGTCCACAAGCTTCACTTCAGATAGCAAGAGAGCTTCCGATAGTAAGTCTCTTAGCATCCTGGACTTATGCTTGAGGAACGAAGTCCTCATCTGACAACAAGCAAGAGTCAGACCGTACAGTGTATAGATGTCAGAACGACTTTTGCCAGAACAGTGTTGTCAGAACAGTGTTGACAGAACAGTTGGTCGAAGCACCTTTTCAGATAAAGCAAAGTCAACCCTGTTGTGCATTAATGAGGACAATGTAAACAAGGCCCCAACGGCTATATTCAAACGGTCATATTCAACCTGCCGCCCAAGCCTTTGAAGCCGAGTATAAAAGGAACATCTACATTCAGAAGAGGAGAGAGTGAGAGAACAGAGCATATTGTCTGAAACATTGTATTCCTCTCATCTACTACTCTCAGATTTAGATTTGTAATATTATTAGAGAGTAATTTAGTTGTACTTAAGTGAGTAACATCATCTACTCTTAGAGGGAGTCATTTGTACTTAAGTGTTTATCACAATCAGTTCATAGAGTGAACATAATTGTTATCTTACATTTGTAAGGGGGAGCATTTAGAGGTTTTCTAAATCTCCATAGGTTGCAAGTTAGCCCGCAAAACTTGTGGTTGTAAGGTTGCAGGTGATCCCGTTGTAAAACCTGTGGTTGTAAAGGTTTGCAGGTGAGCCCGTTATAAAACCTGTGGGTTGTTAGGTGAACCCGTGTTCGTAAAACCTAAAGTGTAAAGGCTTTCTTGTGCCTGGTTCAAACAAGAAGTATAGTGGATTGAAAATCTCAGGTGGAGCCTGGGGACTGGATGTAGGTCTGGGAGTGACCGAACCAGGATAAACTCGCTTGTGCATATTCCACTTATTTAAATCTTCACACCAAGCACCACACCACTTCATACTCACTTGTGCTTGGGATGATTCATTGTCACTCTCATCAAGCATAAGGAGTAAAGGTTTAAAAAGGGCAAATTACAAGTTTTCATTCTGCCACCCAATTCACCCCCCCTCTTGGGTGACAGCCACGCATTTCATTTGGTATCAGAGCCAGGTCACTTGTTTAAAGGATCCAACGATCTCAAGTGCAAAGACCTAGGCTGACTTGGGTTATAAAATGTGCTTTGAAGGTTGAGATCAAAATGTTTATCTCCCTCACGGATCCATTACAATAGGAGATGCATCAACATTTGAAGGATCTGTTGAATTTAGTGAGACTGTTGATCTGAAAAGCCTGGAGCTTCAACAGATTCTTGTCCAGATCAATCAATCAGAGTTAGATGAGTTATGGGCTAAAATGAACAAGGAGCATGAGCAAAATCAGAGAGAGATAGGCTAAGATAGCCATCCCTCGGACTTGACCAGGATGTCACTGAAGGGAAATTGAATTGAAGCGGATTGCCCAAGAAGGAAGGCTCGCCCTTGGGGAAGCCATCTGATTCATGTGCCCCCAACAGTCTGCTAGCACAGAGGCAAGCTTGAGATAGCGCTGAGTGATCAACCTACGGAGATACCCTCTGCTGAGCCTGTGTCTCCGTCTGCGCCAGCACCCAATCTGATTGAAGAGCTGTGTATGAAGTTGGGTTCAAGAGGCCAGTGATCACAAAGTGAATTCATCCCTCTGCACCAGCTCCAATCCATCCTATTAGCCTCAGCAAGACTCAGGACTGTACCTCATCTGAACAATTAGTCAAGTCTTGATAAGCATTCGTCACGCATAGATTTTGGTGCTGCTCTGAAAAATAGAATCCTTGCATTGCCAACCAAAATCAAGCGAGCTACTACTTGATGCGAATGGAGCTATGGTGATATCATTCCTACCTTCCTCTTTACTTGAATAATCACTTGGGTAGTAAATGCATGATGGGCTTAACAGCTTTTATTTCTCTGAAACTTATATGATTTCCCTTATCTGTGATGACCTTATTTTCTGTAAAAACGATCCTATCATATCAAATTCATTTTCTGATATAATGCATACTGATTTTACAAATTCAAGAAGTCTGACACCTTGAAACTGAACTTTCTTCAAAACCTTCTGAATTTGTGCATGCTGAATCATTGTGTTCCAAGATTTCTGACATTGTTAAGAAGATTCAGAACTAGTTTCAGAATTTTGACACTAAAACTAAAAACCTTCTTCAGAGTTTTCATATGGTGTCTAAATCGTTTTACTCATATATGCTTAGTGAATCCTTTTAAGGGCACCTCTCATGGAAGAAAATAGTTTATGCATTCACCTTGATTTTTGAAAGATCCTTTTTGAAATACAAACTTTCAAAACAGATTCCGATCCTCTTTAAACTTACATGACAACCATACCTCATGATAGCATTCAAAAGTTATTTCTGATTTTCCATTTCATGTGGTATCTCGTGCATCAAGTTTTTCAATGCATAAGCAGCTATGGTTTCGAGAACAATACATCCCTCTTAAGTACATCTTTATGTTCTCAATCTACTAATGATCTCGGTTCAAGTTTGTGGTTTAAGGATGTTGACACAGATTATTGAAGCTTGAACAATGAGAATAACCAAGAGAGAATGGCAACGAAAATGCGTCTTATCAAGATGTGTGGAATGGCTATACTAAACCTGAGAAACTCTCGCCAATACACATGAGCATTTCTATCCCTTACACATTCTGTTGTGAAATTTAATGGATAGTCTCTCTCTTGTCTGACATGCATTAGAAATCTTAGGAAATGCCTTGAATTAAACTCTGCTAGATCTGTAAAACATGGCATAGTATCACAAGCATGCTATAATCTGTATTAATTTCAAGCTTGTTGCAGGTGATCCCGTTGTAAAACCTGTGGTTGTAAAGGTTTGCAGGTGAGCCCGTTATAAAACCTGTGGGTTGTTAGGTGAACCCGTGTTCGTAAAACCTAAAGTGTAAAGGCTTTCTTGTGCCTGGTTCAAACAAGAAGTATAGTGGATTGAAAATCTCAGGTGGAGCCTGGGGACTGGATGTAGGTCTGGGAGTGACCGAACCAGGATAAACTCGCTTGTGCATATTCCACTTATTTAAATCTTCACACCAAGCACCACACCACTTCATACTCACTTGTGCTTGGGATGATTCATTGTCACTCTCATCAAGCACAAGGAGTAAAGGTTTAAAAAGGGCAAATTACAAGTTTTCATTCTGCCACCCAATTAACCCCCCCTCTTGGGTGACAGCCACGCATTTCATTTTGGACTTGTTTGACCAAAAGTACCACTTTCTTGATACTTTGGACACTAAAACGCAAAAACTGGTTAAAATGACAAACCCTAAACCCTAAATCCTAAACCCTAAACCCTAAACCCTAAACCCTAAAAGCAAAAACGAAAGTTGTGCCGCTTTTAACCCTAAAAAGTGCAAATGGGCTTAAAACGATTTATATTGATACATTTGACACAGTTTTGGACTTGTTTGACCAAAAGTACCACTTTCTAGATACTTTTGACACTAAAACGCAAAAACTGGTTAAAAAGACAAACCCTAAACACTAAACCCTAAACCCTAATCGCAAAAGCAAAAGTTGTGCCGCTTTTAACCCTAAAAAGTGCAAATGCGCTTAAAACGATTTATATTGATACATTTGACACAGTTTTGGACTTGTTTGACCAAAAGTACCACTTTCTAGATACTTTTGACACTAAAACGCAAAAACTGGTTAAAAAGACAAACCCTAAATACTAAACCCTAAACCCTAATCGCAAAAGCAAAAGTTGTGCCGCTTTTAACCCTAAAAAGTGCAAATGCGCTTAAAACGATTTATATTGATACATTAAAATCACCTCAACGGTCAAGATGACCGTTGGGGTGATATTCCAATTTTTTTTATTTTAAAATCACACCTCAACGGGCATATTGACCATTGGGGTGTGATTTTATTTTTTAAATTAACTTTTTTAAAATTTAATTTTCTGAAAATCACACCTCAACGGTTAAATTCACCGTTGAGGTGTGCTTTTATTTTTTCAATACTTATGAAATTAATTTTAAAAAAAATTATTATTTTTTATTTTTAAAAAAAATCACACCTCAACGGTCACTTGAACCGTTGAGGTGTGATTTTAATTTTTTAAATTATTTTTTTAAAAATTTTATTTTCGTTTTTTAATTTTTTTTAAATGTATTTATTTAAAAATAACAGACCTCAACGGTTAAGGTGACCGTTGAGGTGTGATTTTATTTTTTAAATATATATGAAATTATTTTTTAAAAATTAATATTTTTTTTATTTTTAAAAAAATCACACCTCAACGGTCCGATTGACCGTTGGGGTGTGATTTTAAATTTTAAAATTATTTTTTAAAAGTTATTTTCGTTTTAAAATTTTTTTAAATATATTATTCAAAAGAAAAAACACACCTCAACGGTTCAAATGACCGCTGACATGTGTTTATTTTTTTAAAACAATTAATTTAAAAATCTAAAATCATTTTATTTTATTTTTTTAATGACTGACCGTTGATATGAACATATTTCAGCGGGTGTTCAACCGCTGAAGTGTACATTTGTATCTTATAAATACCGCACTCTCCCTTACATTCTATTCGCTCATTTCAACTCTTTTCTCTCTTCCATCCTCAGTTTTCTCTGTATCAATTGCAGTTTTCTCTCTTCCTTTACCTACAATGAGTTTTTTCCCACAGTTCTCTCAACCTAAATTTACCTCATTCTTCTTTTTGTTAAATAGTTTAAATTGTATTGTAGTTATTTAGTAATTGTTCTTGCTTCATTTAAGTAAATGCTTTCCTTTTCATTTTGTTGATTAGATTATTTGAGCTATTGTTACATTTTTTTTACTAATTACAATGTGTCCTAACATTTTCGTTTATTTTATTTTAATATTTTGACTAACATTTATTTTTAAATTTTCTTATATGCAATGTAGCCAGCTCGCAGGTTTTTTTAACCATATATGTGCATCTCAGCGGTCAACCCGACCGTTGAGATGCAAGATATTATAAAAAATAAAATTATCTTGCATCTCAGCGGTCGATCCGACAGCTGAGATGAAAGATTTTTTTGAAAAAAATTATTTGCATCTCAATGGTCGTCCGACCGTTGAGATGCGTTGTTGCTATGCATTTCAGCGGGTTTGACCAACTCTGCAGTGGTCGTTTTTAACCGTTGGGACGTTGTTTGACACACACTAAATCCCAGCGGCCGGTGTGCGCGCTGTAGTGCCATTTCAGCGGTCGCGACCGCTGAAATGTTTGTAATAATACCCGCTAAAAAGTGAGGCTTTTTTTGTAGTGCTAGAGCCTTTGACACTAAAACGCGAAAACTGGTTTAAAAGAGGCAAAAACGAAAGTTGTGCCGCTTTTAACCCTAAAACACGCAAATGTATTTAAAACGAGTTATGATAATACATTTGACAAAGTTTTGGACTTGTTTGACCAAAAGTACCACTCTCTATAGACTTTAGACACTAAAACGCAAAAACTGGTTGAAAAGACAAAAACCCTAAACCCAAAACCCTAAACCCTAAACCCTAAACGCAAAAACAAAAGTTGTGTCGCTTTTAACCCTAAAAAGTGCAAATGGGCTTAAAACGAGGTACGGTGATACATTTGACAAAGTTTTGAACTTGTTTGACCAAAAGTACCACTTTCTAGAGACTTTTGACAATAAAACGCAAAAAATGGTTTAAAAGACAAAAACCCTAAACCCTAATCGCAAAAACAAAACTTGTGCCGATTTCAACACTTAAAAAGCAAATTTGCTTAAAACGAGTTATGGTGGTTTGTTTGATAAACTTTTAGACTGTTTTGTACAAAAGTACCACTTTTAAAAGAGGCAAAAACGAAACTTGTGCCGCCTTTAACCCTAAAACGCGCAAATGGGTTTGAAACGAGTTATGATAATACATTTCACAAAGTTTTGGACTTGTTTAACCAAAAGTACCACTTTTTTGATACTTTGGACACTAAAACGCAAAAACTGGTTAAAAAGACAAACCCTAAACCCTAAACCCTAAACCCTAAACCCGAAACCCTAAACGCAAAAACAAAAGTTGTGCCGCTTTTAACCCTAAAAAGTGCAAATGGGCTTAAAACGATTTATATTGATACATTTGACACAGTTTTGGACTTGTTTGACCAAAAGTACCACTTTCTAGATACTTTTGACACTAAAACGCAAAAACTGGTTGAAAAGACAAACCCTAAACACTAAACCCTAAACCCTAATCGCAAAAGCAAAAGTTGTGCCGCTTTTAACCCTAAAAAGTGCAAATGCGCTTAAAACGATTTATATTGATACATTTGACAAAGTTTTGCACTTGTTTGACCAAAAGTACCACTTTCTAGATACTTTGGACACTAAAACGCAAAAACTGGTTAAAAAGACAAACCCTAAACCCTAAACACTAAACCCTAAACGGAAAAACAAAAGTTGTGCCGCTTTTAACCCTAAAAATTGTAAATGGGCTTAAAACGATTTACATTGATACATTTGACATAGTTTTGGACTTGTTTGACGAAAAGTACCAATTTCTAGAGACTCTTGACACTAAAACGCAAAAACTGGTTTAAAAGACAAAAACCCTAAATCCTAGACCCTAAACGAAAAAAAAAGTTGTGCCGCTTTTAGACCTAAAAAGAGCAAATGGGCTTAAAACAAGTTTCGGTGATACATTTGATAAACTTTTGAACTTTTTTGACCAAAAGTACCACTTTCTAGAGCCTTTGACACTAAAACGCGAAAACTGGTTTAAAAGAGGCAAAAACGAAAGTTGTGTCGCTTTTAACCCTAAAACACGCAAATGTATTTAAAACGAGTTATGATAATACATTTGACAAAGTTTTGGACTTGTTTGACCAAAAGTACCACTCTCTATAGACTTTAGACACTAAAACGCAAAAACTGGTTGAAAAGACAAAAACCCTAAACCCAAAACCCTAAACCCTAAACCCTAAACGCAAAAACAAAAGTTGTGTCGCTTTTAACCCTAAAAAGTGCAAATGGGCTTAAAACGAGTTATGGTGATACATTTGACAAAGTTTTGGACTTGCTTGACCAAAAGTACCACTTTCTAGAGACTTTTGACAATAAAACGCAAAAAATGGTTTAAAAGACAAAAACCCTAAACCCTAATCGCAAAAACAAAACTTGTGCCGCTTTCAACACTTAAAAGGCAAATTTGCTTAAAACGAGTTATGGTGGTTTGTTTGATAAACTTTTAGACTGTTTTGTACAAAAGTACCACTTTTAAAAGAGGCAAAAACGAAACTTGTGCCGCCTTTAACCCTAAAACGCGCAAATGGGTTTGAAACGAGTTATGATAATACATTTCACAAAGTTTTGGACTTGTTTGACCAAAAGTACCACTTTCTTGATACTTTGGACACTAAAACGCAAAAACTGGTTAAAAAGACAAACCCTAAACCCTAAATCCTAAACCCTAAACCCTAAACCCTAAAAGCAAAAACGAAAGTTGTGCCGCTTTTAACCCTACAAAGTGCAAATGGGCTTAAAACGATTTATATTGATACATTTGACACAGTTTTGGACTTGTTTGACCAAAGTACCACTTTCTAGATACTTTTGACACTAAAACGCAGAAACTGGTTGAAAAGACAAACCCTAAACACTAAACCCTAAACCCTAATCGCAAAAGCAAAAGTTGTGCCGCTTTTAACCCTAAAAAGTGCAAATGCGCTTAAAACGATTTATATTGATACATTTGACACAGTTTTGGACTTGTTTGACGAAAAGTACCAATTTCTAGAGACTCTTGACACTAAAACGCAAAAACTGGTTTAAAAGACAAAAACCCTAAACTCAAAACCCTAAATCCTAGACCCTAAACGAAAAAAAAAGTTGTGCCGCTTTTAGACCTAAAAAGAGCAAATGGGCTTAAAACAAGTTTCGGTGATACATTTGATAAACTTTTGGACTTTTTTGACCAAAAGTACCACTTTCTAGAGCCTTTGACACTAAAACGCGAAAACTGGTTTAAAAGAGGCAAAAACGAAAGTTGTGTCGCTTTTAACCCTAAAACACGCAAATGTATTTAAAACGAGTTATGATAATACATTTGACAAAGTTTTGGACTTGTTTGACCAAAAGTACCACTCTCTATAGACTTTAGACACTAAAACGCAAAAACTAGTTGAAAAGACAAAAACCCTAAACCCAAAACCCTAAACCCTAAACCCTAAACGCAAAAACAAAAGTTGTGTCGCTTTTAACCCTAAAACGTGCAAATGGGCTTAAAACGAGGTAAGGTGATACATTTGACAAAGTTTTGAACTTGCTTGACCAAAAGTACCACTTTCTAGAGACTTTTGACAATAAAACGCAAAAAATGGTTTAAAAGACAAAAACCCTAAACCCTAATCGCAAAAACAAAACTTGTGCCGCTTTCAACACTTAAAAGGCAAATTTGCTTAAAACGAGTTATGGTGGTTTGTTTGATAAACTTTTAGACTGTTTTGTACAAAAGTACCACTTTTAAAAGAGGCAAAAACGAAACTTGTGCCGCCTTTAACCCTAAAACGCGCAAATGGGTTTGAAACGAGTTATGATAATACATTTCACAAAGTTTTGGACTTGTTTGACCAAAAGTACCACTTTCTTGATACTTTGGACACTAAAACGCAAAAACTGGTTAAAAAGACAAACCCTAAACCCTAAACCCTAAACCCTAAACCCTAAAAGCAAAAACGAAAGTTGTGCCGCTTTTAACCCTAAAAAGTGCAAATGGGCTTAAAATGATTTATATTGATACATTTGACACAGTTTTGGACTTGTTTGACTAAAAGTACCACTTTCTAGATACTTTTGACACTAAAACGCAAAAACTGGTTAAAAAGGCAAACCCTAAACACTAAACCCTAAACCCTAATCGCAAAAGCAAAAGTTGTGCCGCTTTTAACCCTAAAAAGTGCAAATGCGCTTAAAACGATTTATATTGATACATTTGACAAAGTTTTGCACTTGTTTGACCAAAAGTACCACTTTCTAGATACTTTGGACACTAAAACGCAAAAACTGGTTAAAAAGACAAACCCTAAACCCTAAACACTAAACCCTAAACGGAAAAACAAAAGTTGTGCCGCTTTTAACCCTAAAAATTGTAAATGGGCTTAAAACGATTTATATTGATACATTTGACAAAGTTTTGCACTTGTTTGACCAAAAGTACCACTTTCTAGATACTTTTGACACTAAAACGCAAAAACAGGTTGAAAAGACAAACCCTAAACACTAAACCCTAAACATCGCAAAAGCAAAAGTTGTGCCGCTTTTAACCGTAAAAAGTGCAAATGGGCTTAAAACGATTTATATTGATACATTTGACACAGTTTTGGACTTGTTTGACCAAAAGTACCACTTTCTAGATACTTTTGACACTAAAACGCAAAAACTGGTTAAAAAGACAAACCCTAAACACTAAACCCTAAACCCTAAACGCAAAAGCAAAAGTTGTGCCGCTTTTAACCCTAAAAAGTGCAAATGCGCTTAAAACGATTTATATTGATACATTTGACAAAGTTTTGCACTTGTTTGACCAAAAGTACCACTTTCTAGATACTTTGGACACTAAAACGCAAAAACTGGTTAAAAAGACAAACCCTAAACCCTAAACACTAAACCGTAAACGCAAAAACAAAAGTTGTGCCGCTTTTAACCCTAAAAATTGTAAATGGGCTTAAAACGATTTACATTGATACATTTGACACAGTTTTGGACTTGTTTGACCAAAAGTACCACTTTCTAGATACTTTTGAGACTAAAACGCAAAAACAGGTTGAAAAGACAAACCCTAAACACTAAACCCTAAACATCGCAAAAGCAAAAGTTGTGCCGCTTTTAACCCTAAAAAGTGCAAATGGGCTTAAAACGATTTATATTGATACATTTGACACAGTTTTGGACTTGTTTGACCAAAAGTACCACTTTCTAGATACTTTTGACACTAAAACGCAAAAACTGGTTAAAAAGACAAACCCTAAACACTAAACCCAAAACCCTAATCGCAAAAGCAAAAGTTGTGCCGCTTTTAACCCTAAAAAGTGCAAATGCGCTTAGAATGATTTATATTGATACATTTGACAAAGTTTTGCACTTGTTTGACCAAAAGTACCACTTTCTAGATACTTTGGACACTAAAACGCAAAAACTGGTTAAAAAGACAAACCCTAAACCCTAAACACTAAACCCTAAACGCAAAAACAAAATTTGTGCCGCTTTTAACCCTAAAAATTGTAAATGGGCTTAAAACGATTTACATTGATACATTTGACACAGTTTTGGACTTGTTTGACCAAAAGTACCACTTTCTAGATACTTTTGACACTAAAACGCAAAAACAGGTTGAAAAGACAAACCCTAAACACTAAACCCTAAACATCGCAAAAGCAAAAGTTGTGCCGCTTTTAACCCTAAAAAGTGCAAATGGGCTTAAAACGATTTATATTGATACATTTGACACAGTTTTGGACTTGTTTGACCAAAAGTACCACTTTCTAGATACTTTTGACACTAAAACGCAAAAACTGGTTAAAAAGACAAACCCTAAACACTAAACCCTAAACCCTAATCGCAAAAGCAAAAGTTGTGCGGCTTTTAACCCTAAAAAGTGCAAATGCGCTTAAAATGATTTATATTGATACATTTGACAAAGTTTTGCACTTGTTTGACCAAAAGTACCACTTTCTAGATACTTTGGACACTAAAACGCAAAAACTGGTTAAAAAGACAAACCCTAAACCCTAAACACTAAACCCTAAACGCAAAAACAAAAGTTGTGCCGCTTTTAACCCTAAAAATTGTAAATGGGCTTAAAACGATTTACATTGATACATTTGACACAGTTTTGGACTTGTTTGACGAAAAGTACCAATTTCTAGAGACTCTTGACACTAAAACTCAAAAACTGGTTTAAAAGACAAAAACCCTTAACTCAAAACCCTAAATCCTAGACCCTAAACGAAAAAAAAAGTTGTGCCGCTTTTAGACCTAAAAAGAGAAAATGGGCTTAAAACAAGTTTCGGTGATACATTTGATAAACTTTTGGACTTTTTTGACCAAAAGTACCACTTTCTACAGCCTTTGACACTAAAACGCGAAAACTGGTTTAAAAGAGGCAAAAACGAAAGTTGTGTCCCTTTTAACCCTAAAACACGCAAATGTATTTAAAACGAGTTATGATAATACATTTGACAAAGTTTTGGACTTGTTTGACCAAAAGTACCACTTTCTAGATACTTTGGACACTAAAACGCAAAAACTGGTTAAAAAGACAAACCCTAAACCCTAAACACTAAACCCTAAACTCAAAAACAAAAGTTGTGCCGCTTTTAACCCTAAAAATTGTAAATGGGCTTAAAACGATTTACATTGATACATTTGACACAGTTTTGGACTTGTTTGACGAAAAGTACCAATTTCTAGAGACTCTTGACACTAAAACGCAAAAACTGGTTTAAAAGACAAAAACCCTAAACTCAAAACCCTAAATCCTAGACCCTAAACGAAAAAAAAAGTTGTGCCGCTTTTAGTCCTAAAAAGAGCAAATGGGCTTAAAACAAGTTTCGGTGATACATTTGATAAACTTTTGGACTTTTTTGACCAAAAGTACCACTTTCTAGAGCCTTTGACACTAAAACGCGAAAACTGGTTTAAAAGAGGCAAAAACGAAAGTTGTGTCGCTTTTAACCCTAAAACACGCAAATGTATTTAAAACGAGTTATGATAATACATTTGACAAAGTTTTGGACTTGTTTGACCAAAAGTACCACTCTCTATAGACTTTAGACACTAAAACGCAAAAACTGGTTGAAAAGACAAAAACCCTAAACCCAAAACCCTAAACCCTAAACCCTAAAGGCAAAAACAAAAGTTGTGTCGCTTTTAACCCTAAAAAGTGCAAATGGGCTTAAAACGAGTTATGGTGATACATTTGACAAAGTTTTGGACTTGCTTGACCAAAAGTACCACTTTCTAGAGACTTTTGACAATAAAACGCAAAAAATGGTTTAAAAGACAAAAACCCTAAACCCTAATTGCAAAAACAAAACTTGTGCCGCTTTCAACACATAAAAGGCAAATTTGCTTAAAACGAGTTATGGTGGTTTGTTTGATAAACTTTTAGACTATTTTGTACAAAAGTACCACTTTTAAAAGAGGCAAAAACGAAACTTGTGCCGCCTTTCACCCTAAAACGCGCAAATGGGTTTAAAACGAGTTATGATAATACATTTCACAAAGTTTTGGACTTGTTTGACCAAAAGTACCACTTTCTTGATACATTGGACACTAAAACGCAAAAACTGGTTAAAAAGACAAACCCTATGTTAGAATCTTAAGTTTTGATGAAGACTAAAATATAAAGGATTAGACCAAGTGCCTAGGAAGCAATAGTATACTTAGGATCCCAAGTAAGAGTGCTTCCGGATGAAGATTTACTTCCGGTTAGATTAGGACTTGCGCATGCGGATGAATGCTTTCATCCCCCAGCGTCAGCAAGTAAATAACTAGGGATTTAACTTAGTCCATGAACTTTAGGTGCACAAACCCTAAGACTAAGCTATGGCTCAATCGGAAGCGAAGTTGCTTCCTGTTAGACTTAGACTGGCGCAGAGCGATAGAATAGATATTACTCCAAGCGACAGTGAGTCTACTTCCCCAAGTGAAAGCGCTTCCTGTTAGAATTAGACTGGCGCAGAGCGACAGAATAGATATTACCCCAAGCGTCAGTAAGTCTACTTCCCCAAGTGAAAGCGCTTCCTGTTAGACTTAGACTGGCGCAGAGCAATAGAATAGTTAGTACCCCAAGCGTCAGTAAGTCTACTTCGCCAAGTGAAAGCACTTCCTATTAGATTTAGACTGGCGCAGGTTGATAGACTAGATATAACCCCGAGCGTCAGCAGAAATGCAACATCAAGTGAAGTTGCTTCCTATTAGATCTTGACTGGCGCAGACTGATAGAATAGATTTCACCCTAAGCGTCAGTGAATTCACCACGTCAAGTAAAAGTGCTTCCGATAGCTCAGTGACTAGCGCTGAGTGGTGGAATGAAATAGACTAAGCGAGAGCAAGTCATGGTGAACTAAATCCCTCATCAAGTGAATTTACTTCCGGATGTAGAAGTGCTTCCGGATACACCTTAGATTTAGGATCACCCACTGCATGAGACTATATGATTATATTGCTAAACTAACGTTCAAGTGCAGCACACTCAGTAAGGTTGCTTCCGGATGAGAAGTTGCTTCCGCAAGCAATCAGAATGTCTGAACGTTCAAAGAGATGCAGTGTCAGAATGCTTTTGTCAGAGCAGAGGCGTCAGGACTACTTTTCAGAGTTAAAGCAAGTCAACCCTGCTATGCATTAATGAAGCATTAAATGGGCGAACGGTAACAAGGGAAAAACAGACATATTCAAACGGCTAGCCCACCTACCAAGAGTTCAAAATGCTTGAAGACTATATAAGGAAGCTCAACTTCATTTATGAAGGAGTTAATGATCTTCAAATATTCTTGAGCGAGAAAATCCTTATTCATTCAAGCTGCCCAGAAAAATGAAGAGCATTTAACACTTGGAGTGATTTTTCACCTACCTATTCTGTACTCACAGTAGTTAAGTCTCTTTCTGTTAAAAGAGCATTTATTGAACTTAAGTGTGTAACATCATTCGTTCTGTAAGAGAACTTAGTCAGAAAAGCCTTCAAGTGTAAACTTCAAACCCTTGCTTGGTGTGAGGGGGAGACAGTTAGATAGGTTACAAGTGAGCCAGTGTAAAACTTGTTGTAAGGTTGCAAGTGAGCCCGTAAAACTTGCGGTTGTAAGGTTTCAGGTGAACCCGATTTAAAACCTGAGTTATAGTGAAACTCTCGGCCTGGGTGGTTGAGGACTGGACGTAGGTCAGGTAGACCGAACCAGTATAAATCTTGTGTCATTTACTTTGAGTATTTATTTTTGAAGCACAATTCACCCCCCCCCCTCTTGTGCATCCATTACGTTCATTTGGTATCAGAGCGGGTCTTTCTCACTCGATTCCAACGAATCGAGAAAGCAAAGATCTAAGTAATGGATACGGAGTATGGTCTGCCAGATGTTGCTGTACAACCCAACAAGCCCCCAGGCTTCGATGGGCACAACTATACATTCTGGAAGTTCAGAATGGAAACCTATATCAAGTCAAGCGATATCAGACTATGGGACGTGATCGAACATGGGGATCAAACTCCCTTAGATGAGGAAGGATTTGCTAAGGCAAAAGCCAGATATACTGCTGAGGACTATGCTCTAGTCCAACTCAACCATAGGGCTATGCACTACATCCAGTGTGCTCTCAGCTACAAAGAGTTTCACAGGATCAGCCACCACAAAAATGCAAAGGATATGTGGGAGGCTCTTGAGGCTGCACACTCCGGAACCAGGGGAGTTAAAGCAAGACGTGTTGAGATGCTGGTGGAAGAATTCCACAAATTCGCCATGCTAAGCCCCACCGAGCCTATCAGAGATCTAGAGCTCAGATTCACCCATCTCATCAATAATCTAGCCTCGCTTGGTAAGGATATCCCTGAAAGAGAGCAGGTGAGCAAGATTCTGAAAATCTTGAAGGGTGACTGGATCACCAAAGTCACTATTCTGCAAGAAGTGCAAGGAGAATCAACCAGCTCCGTCACCGCTCTTTTTGGCTCACTTGCTGAATATGAGCCAACCTTGCTGGCTATGAGAGCTCCTCAAACCTCATCCAAGAGTAAGAACCTTGCTCTCGTTGCTCCCAGCAAAGAGATCAAGGACAATGATGAGGATGACGACGATGAGATGGACGATGAGGAGATGGCCCTGATGGTGAGGAAGTTCAGGAAATTCCTCAGGAAGAAGGAAGGCTATCAGAAAGGTGACACCAGCCAGAAGAGGGGATACAAGAAAGAGAAGGTCCCTGTGTGCTTTGAATGCAATAAGCCTGGTCACTTCAAGGCTGAGTGTCCCAGCCTGCAGAGGTCCAAAGGCAAGGATAAAAGAAAGGCACTCGTTTCCTCCATTTGGGTAAACAGCTCAGATGAGGAAGCAAGTGATGATGAAGAAGTTGCCAACCTCTGCCTGGTAGCTAGAGAAGAGGATGAGGAAGCATCTTCAGATCTTGACCTCACCAATGAAGAACATGAGGTAACTCTTCCTGAACTACAAGAGGCTTACAATGAGATTCATGAAGAATTCTCTAAACTATGTAAAGCCTATAAACTCTTGAAAACCAAAAAGGAGTCACTTGAGTCCAAGGTGGACTCACTCAGTGAGGAACTAGCGGAAGCTAGAAGATCTCCAATGGTGGATGGACAGGGTTCTCCTCAAGCAGAACCCAACATCCCAACACCTGAGAGCTGTCCAAATTGCAGCAAAATCTCAGAAGAAAATAATAAGCTGCAAAATGCCCTGCAGAAATTCACCAATGGTTCAGAAATGCTGAATATACTTTTAATGAACCAAAGGGCATATAGGGATAGGACTGGCTTGGGATATACCCCCAGGAAGAAAACGTGGGAAGAACCAAAAGTAAAGCCTTACTTAAAGTTCTTCCATAAAGCCACCAGTCATAGCTCCTCACCTTTCAGCTTCTGTAATTACTGCAACAGAAAAGGACACTCGATGTCCACCTGTAATGCTAAAAAGCATGGAGCTAACAGCTCATACAAGTGGGTCCCTAAAGGAACCAGGGCTACAAAGGATCCTCCACCTGCAAAGGAAATCAAGAGAGGACAAGGATCCCAAGCCTGGAATCATCCCACTGGGAGAACCCAAGAGTCTAGAGCCAACACTAGGCCAAAGGCTCCAAATGTGTATAGGCACAAGGATAAGCCCAAAGCTAGGCCAAGGGTCCTAGACACTAATGACAAAGGACCCAAGAGAGGTTGGGTACCTAAAATTGCTTGATTGTTTCAGGTGTGTCTCAAGGCATCCAAGAACAAAAATTGGTACATCGATAGCGGATGCTCGAGACATATGACTGGAGACAGAGACAAGTTCAAGTCTCTGGTGATCAAAGATGGAGCCACAGTGACCTTTGGAGGAAATCAAAGTGGCAAGATCACTGGAGTTGGAGAAGTCGGACCAGTCAAAGATGTATATCTAGTGGACGGTCTCTGTCACAACCTGCTAAGTGTAAGTCAAAGCACGGACAAAGGTAACTGGGTAATATTTGATTCAAATGAGTGCTTAATAGTTGATAAGCAGGATCTGAATATAGATAAGGCCAACCTAAAATGCAAAATTAAGGCAATTAGAAATGGGAATCTATATACCTTAGATTTATGTCAACAGCTAGAAGAAAAATGTCTAATATCTAGTGACGAGAATAGCTGGCTTTGGCATAAGAGACTAGCTCATGTTAACTTTACTCAATTGGACATGCTAATTAAAAAGGAGCTAGCTGTAGGTATTCCCCCTTTTAAGGTTAAGCATGATTTTATCTGTGAATCCTGCCAACGAGGAAAGCAAACAAAATCCTCGTTTAAAACCAAGAAGAGAGTCTCCACCAGCAGGCCCTTGGAACTAATCCACATGGATTTGGTTGGGCCAGCAAGAGTAAAAAGCTTGGGTGGAAACCTATATGCTTTAGTGGTGGTGGATGACTATTCAAGGTTTACGTGGACTTTGTTTCTTGCCTCTAAGCAAGATGCTTTTGATGCTTTCGTTGTCCTGGCTAAGAAAGTGCAGAATGAGAAGGATCTCAAAATCACAGCCATAAGGACAGACCATGGAGGAGAGTTTGAGAACCATAGCTTCACTGAGCTATGTGAGCAAAACGGCATTGAACATAACTTCTCAGCTCCGAGAACTCCTCAACAAAATGGAGTAGTCGAAAGAAAGAACAGGGTTCTGACGGAGATGGCTAGAAGCATGCTGAACGAGAAAGAAGTCTCTCAAATGTTCTGGGCGGACGCTATGAGCACTGCTTGCTATATCTCCAACAGAGCTTATGTTCGCAAGGGCTTGGATAAGACTCCATACGAGCTATATAAAGGAAGGAAGCCCAACATCAGCCATCTCAGAATATTCGGATCAAAATGCTACGTGCATAACAATGGGAAGGTAAATTTGGGTAAGTTTGATCCAAAGGCTGATGTAGGTATATTCATAGGATATTCCCTTAGGAGCAAAGCATATAGGATATACAACATAAGAACTAAAACTGTAGAAGAGTCCATGCATGTTGTATTTGATGAAACTCCTACATGGGGACAATCCACAGAAGATGATGAAGCACTTAACTTTCCAAATCTTCCATCATCTTCCTCACCACCAAAAGAAACAACAACAAGCTATCCCAAAGAAGAAGGTGAACCCAGTGATGTACCTAGTGGGCAACCCATGCCTGAGGAGGCACAGCTGCCAATAGCTAGGAGACATCACAGGGATCATCCTCTTGATCAAGTGCTTGGTGATGTTTCTTCTGGTGTCAGAACTAGAAGACAAGTTCAAAATGAAGTTGAGTTTGGAGCATTCCTATCTCAAATCGAACCAACTTCAGTTGAACAAGCTCTTGAGGACTGCGACTGGATTATTGCCATGCAGGAAGAGCTGAATCAATTTGAAAGAAGTCAAGTGTGGGAACTAGTCCCAAGGCCGTCTCATCAATCCATAGTAGGAACCAAGTGGGTCTTTAAAAACAAACTGGATGAGACAGGTCAAATCACTAGAAACAAAGCCAGACTGGTAGCTAAAGGATACAACCAAGAAGAAGGCATTGACTATGAAGAAACTTTTGCTCCAGTCGCTAGACTTGAGGCAATAAGGATTCTTCTAGCCTTTGCATCCATGAAAGGTTTCAGATTATATCAAATGGATGTAAAGAGTGCATTTCTTAATGGTTATATTAAGGAAGAGGTATATGTAGAACAACCTCCTGGCTTTGAAAACCATAAGAACCCCAAACATGTGTATAGATTAAAGAAAGCTTTGTATGGCCTGAAACAAGCCCCTCGAGCTTGGTATGAGAGACTCAGCAGCTTTTTGCTGAGCAAGGGTTTCTCAAGAGGCAAATTAGATAATACACTGTTTATTCTTCACAAAGATAGAGATATGTTAATTGTCCAAATTTATGTTGATGATATTATCTTTGGGGCAACTAACGAGAAGCTTTGTGAAGATTTCTCTAAGATTATGCAGGGTGAATTTGAGATGTCAATGATGGGAGAACTAACATTCTTCCTAGGCCTGCAAATCAAACAAAAGAAGAACGGAATCTTCATCTCCCAAACCAAGTACTGCAGAGAACTACTCAAAAAGTTTGGGATGGATGAATGCAAGGAGTATGATACTCCTATGAGCACCTCAGCTGCACTCGACGCTGACGCCAAGGGTAAAAGTGTAGGCCTGCCCATGTACAGGGGAATGATAGGTTCCCTCCTATACTTAACGGCGAGCAGGCCTGATATTCAATTTAGCGTAGGCATGTGTGCTAGGTTTCAAGCCAACCCCAAGGAATCACACTTGACATGTGTTAAACGTATTCTGAGATACCTTGAGGGAACACAAGAACTTGGTCTTTGGTATCCCAGAGGTAACCAAGAGTTCTTGTGGGCTTATTCTGATTCTGACCACGCAGGTTATAAAACAGATAGAAAGAGCACCAGTGGACAATGCGCCTTCCTTGGTGGTTGTCTGGTGTCTTGGCCAGCAAGAAACAAACCTGCGTGTCCTTGTCATCCACTGAGGCAGAATACATTGCTGCTGCAAGTTGCTGTGCACAAGTGCTATGGCTGAAAATCCAGTTGAGAGATCTTGGCTTGGAGTTTCCTGAGGCGCCCATCCTCTGTGATAACACAAGCACAATTAGCCTCGCCAAGAATCCAGTTCAGCACACCAGGACAAAGCACATTGACGTCCGACATCACTTCATCAGAGACCATGTTCAAAAGAAGGATGTCAAGGTGCAGTTTGTTCCCACACAACAACAGCTTGCGGATATCTTCACCAAGCCTCTGGGGACTGACCAGTTTATTTTCATTAGAGGTGAATTGGGAATGGTAAACCCAAATGAAGTGTAATTATTTTTTTTATATATATCACTTACAACAACACTGACTTAGGCATCGGAGTGCCAATATATGTCCTTGCAGGTATTCAATGTTGAATCTTAAGTAAGTGCAACCGGAAGCAAAACCACTTCCGAATGATTACACACTGACGCTGGATGATCAAACCAAGAGAGCGCCAGCACAAGTCCAAGAAGACACGTCACTTCAGAAAACGCTTCAACTTCCAAATGAGACGTTTCGACTTCTCTGACAATATGAAGCGACACGTGTCATCAGGTATATCGATCCAACTTAAGGCGTTTACGCTACCCAATGTGTGATAATGTGAAGGAGCATGACCTTTTTGCCCTTAGTGACTTTACCTATAAAAGGGACATCTCATTTCACACATTCTTCATTTTCATCTATGTTCTTCATATAAACATTTCATCAACCCCACAAAAATGGCCGAACCCTCTGAAGCAAACCCAGTTTCGAGGAAACCCTCCTCATCTAAGAAACACAAGTCCAAATCTGGGAAATCAAGCCATCAACATTCTGGAAAATCTGGGCATCGTGAAAGACATCAAGAACATCATGAAGTTTCTCGGCAAATTGCTCTAGGGCAGGATGAAAATATTCAAGGTCAGCCTGAAACTTCTGGTAGAATGGCAGAACTGTTAGTGGGTTCTAAGAAGAGGAAGTCCATCCCTAAGGAGGAGGCTGCGGCGATCAAATATGGAAAACACTCTTTGATGATGCCAAAAGGGGGAGAAATGCATTGACCACTAGCCTTGCTACCCTGGGAGTTCCTTGATGAAGAAGAGCTTCAGCGAGAGGGAGAGAAAGAAGAAACAAAGAAACAACCCCCAGCCCAAAATTTTTTTGTTTACTTAGAAATGTTCATCTTTTCATGCATGTTTTCATATCTGCCTACTATATGCTCGCTGCTTGTAAATGTTATCTAATTATATGCTCTGACCTGTAACCTATGCTTATCAATAATATTTGTCTAAGTTACTTATTCTGAACTATTGCTTTTATTCTTCAGCTAATCCTTTCATATGAACTTAATCGATAAAGCTAAGTTTGTCATCATCAAAAAGGGGGAGAATGTTAGAATCTTAAGTTTTGATGAAGACTAAAATATAAAGGATTAGACCAAGTGCCTAGGAAGCAATAGTATACTTAGGATCCCAAGTAAGAGTGCTTCCGGATGAAGATTTACTTCCGGTTAGATTAGGACTTGCGCATGCGGATGAATGCTTTCATCCCCAGCGTCAGCAAGTAAATAACTAGGGATTTAACTTAGTCCATGAACTTTAGGTGCACAAACCCTAAGACTAAGCTATGGCTCAATCGGAAGCGAAGTTGCTTCCTGTTAGACTTAGACTGGCGCAGAGCGATAGAATAGATATTACTCCAAGCGACAGTGAGTCTACTTCCCCAAGTGAAAGCGCTTCCTGTTAGAATTAGACTGGCGCAGAGCGACAGAATAGATATTACCCCAAGCGTCAGTAAGTCTACTTCCCCAAGTGAAAGCGCTTCCTGTTAGACTTAGACTGGCGCAGAGCAATAGAATAGTTAGTACCCCAAGCGTCAGTAAGTCTACTTCGCCAAGTGAAAGCACTTCCTATTAGATTTAGACTGGCGCAGGTTGATAGACTAGATATAACCCCGAGCGTCAGCAGAAATGCAACATCAAGTGAAGTTGCTTCCTATTAGATCTTGACTGGCGCAGACTGATAGAATAGATTTCACCCTAAGCGTCAGTGAATTCACCACGTCAAGTAAAAGTGCTTCCGATAGCTCAGTGACTAGCGCTGAGTGGTGGAATGAAATAGACTAAGCGAGAGCAAGTCATGGTGAACTAAATCCCTCATCAAGTGAATTTACTTCCGGATGTAGAAGTGCTTCCGGATACACCTTAGATTTAGGATCACCCACTGCATGAGACTATATGATTATATTGCTAAACTAACGTTCAAGTGCAGCACACTCAGTAAGGTTGCTTCCGGATGAGAAGTTGCTTCCGCAAGCAATCAGAATGTCTGAACGTTCAAAGAGATGCAGTGTCAGAATGCTTTTGTCAGAGCAGAGGCGTCAGGACTACTTTTCAGAGTTAAAGCAAGTCAACCCTGCTATGCATTAATGAAGCATTAAATGGGCGAACGGTAACAAGGGAAAAACGGACATATTCAAACGGCTAGCCCACCTACCAAGAGTTCAAAATGCTTGAAGACTATATAAGGAAGCTCAACTTCATTTATGAAGGAGTTAATGATCTTCAAATATTCTTGAGCGAGAAAATCCTTATTCATTCAAGCTGCCCAGAAAAATGAAGAGCATTTAACACTTGGAGTGATTTTTCACCTACCTATTCTGTACTCACAGTAGTTAAGTCTCTTTCTGTTAAAAGAGCATTTATTGAACTTAAGTGTGTAACATCATTCGTTCTGTAAGAGAACTTAGTCAGAAAAGCCTTCAAGTGTAAACTTCAAACCCTTGCTTGGTGTGAGGGGGAGACAGTTAGATAGGTTACAAGTGAGCCAGTGTAAAACTTGTTGTAAGGTTGCAAGTGAGCCCGTAAAACTTGCGGTTGTAAGGTTTCAGGTGAACCCGATTTAAAACCTGAGTTATAGTGAAACTCTCGGCCTGGGTGGTTGAGGACTGGACGTAGGTCAGGTAGACCGAACCAGTATAAATCTTGTGTCATTTACTTTGAGTATTTATTTTTGAAGCACAATTCACCCCCCCCCCCCTCTTGTGCATCCATTACGTTCACCCTAAACCCTAAATCCTAAACCCTAAACCCTAAACCCTAAACGCAAAAACAAAAGTTGTGTCGCTTTAACCCTAAAAAGTTCAAATGGGCTTAAAACGATTTATATTGATACATTTGACACAGTTTTGGACTTGTTTGACCAAAAGTACCACTTTCTAGATACTTTTGACACTAAAACGCAAAAACAGGTTGAAAAAGACAAACCCTAAACACTAAACCCTAAACATCGCAAAAGCAAAGGTTGTGCCGCTTTTAACCCTAAAAAGTGCAAATGGGCTTAAAACGATTTATATTGATACATTTGACACAGTTTTGGACTTGTTTGACCAAAAGTACCACTTTCTAGATACTTTTGACACTAAAACGCAAAAACTGGTTAAAAAGATAAACCCTAAACACTAACCCTAAACCCTAATCGCAAAAGCAAAAGTTGTGCAGCTTTTAACCCTAAAAAGTGCAAATGCGCTTAAACGATTTATATTGATACATTTGACAAAGTTTTGCACTTGTTTGACCAAAAGTACCACTTTCTAGATACTTTAGACACTAAAACGCAAAAACTGGTTAAAAAGACAAACCCTAAACCCTAAACACTAAACCCTAAACGCAAAAACAAAAGTTGTGCCGCTTTTAACCCTAAAAATTGTAAATGGGCTTAAAACGATTTACATTGATACATTTGACACAGTTTGGACTTGTTTGACGAAAACTACCAATTTTTAGAGACTCTTGACACTAAAACGCAAAAACTGGTTTAAAAGACAAAAACCCTAAACTCAAAACCCTAAATCCTAGACCCTAAACGAAAAAAAAAGTGTGCCGCTTTTAGACCTAAAAAGAGCAAATGGGCTTAAACAAGTTTCGGTGATACATTTGATAAACTTTTGGACTTTTTTGACCAAAAGTACCACTTTCTAGAGCCTTTGACACTAAAACGCGAAAACTGGTTTAAAAGAGGCAAAAACGAAAGTTGTGTCGCTTTTAACCCTAAAACACGCAAATGTATTTAAAACTAGTTATGATAATACATTTGACAAAGTTTTGGACTTGTTTGACCAAAAGTACCACTCTCTATAGACTTTAGACACTAAAACGCAAAAACTGGTTGAAAAGACAAAAACCCTAAACCCAAAACCCTAAACCCTAAACCCTAAACGCAAAAACAAAAGTTGTGTCGCTTTTAACCCTAAAAAGTGCAAATGGGCTTAAAACGAGTTATGGTGATACATTTGACAAAGTTTTGGACTTGCTTGACCAAAAGTACCACTTTCTAGAGACTTTTGACAATAAAACGCAAAAAATGGTTTAAAAGACAAAAACCCTAAACCCTAATTGCAAAAACAAAACTTGTGCCGCTTTCAACACATAAAAGGCAATTTGCTTAAAACGAGTTATGGTGTTTGTTTGATAAACTTTTAGACTATTTTGTACAAAAGTACCACTTTTAAAAGAGGCAAAAACGAAACTTGTGCCGCCTTTCACCCTAAAACGCGCAAATGGGTTTAAAACGAGTTATGATAATACATTTCACAAAGTTTTGGACTTGTTTGACCAAAAGTACCACTTTCTTGATACATTGGACACTAAAACGCAAAAACTGGTTAAAAAGACAAACCCTAAACCCTAAATCCTAAACCCTAAACCTAAACCCTAAACGCAAAAACAAAAGTTGTGCCGCTTTTAACCCTAAAAAGTTCAAATGGGCTTAAAACGATTTATATTGATACATTTGACACAGTTTTGGACTTGTTTGACCAAAAGTACCACTTTCTAGATACTTTTGACACTAAAACGCAAAAACAGGTTGAAAAACAAACCCTAAACACTAAACCCTAAACATCGCAAAAGCAAAGGTTGTGCCGCTTTTAACCCTAAAAAGTGCAAATGGGCTTAAAACGATTTATATTGATACATTTGACACAGTTTTGGACTTGTTTGACCAAAAGTACCACTTTCTAGATACTTTTGACACTAAAACGCAAAAACTGGTTAAAAAGATAAACCCTAAACACTAAACCCTAAACCCTAATCGCAAAAGCAAAAGTTGTGCAGCTTTTAACCCTAAAAAGTGCAAATGCGCTTAAAACGATTTATATTGATACATTTGACAAAGTTTTGCACTTGTTTGACCAAAGTACCACTTTCTAGATACTTTAGACACTAAAACGCAAAAACTGGTTAAAAAGACAAACCCTAAACCCTAAACACTAAACCCTAAACGCAAAAACAAAAGTTGTGCTGCTTTTAACCCTAAAAATTGTAAATGGGCTTAAAACGATTTACATTGATACATTTGACACAGTTTTGGACTTGTTTGACGAAAACTACCATTTTTAGAGACTCTTGACACTAAAACGCAAAAACTGGTTAAAAGACAAAAACCCTAAACTCAAAACCCTAAATCCTAGACCCTAAACGAAAAAAAAAGTTGTGCCGCTTTTAGACCTAAAAGAGCAAATGGGCTTAAAAAAGTTTCGGTGATACATTTGATAAACTTTTGGACTTTTTTGACCAAAAGTACCACTTTCTAGAGCCTTTGACACTAAAACGCGAAAACTGGTTTAAAAGAGGCAAAAACGAAAGTTGTGTCGCTTTTAACCCTAAAACACGCAAATGTATTTAAAACTAGTTATGATAATACATTTGACAAAGTTTTGGACTTGTTTGACCAAAAGTACCACTCTCTATAGACTTTAGACACTAAAACGCAAAAACTGGTTGAAAAGACAAAAACCCTAAACCCAAACCCTAAACCCTAAACCCTAAACGCAAAAACAAAAGTTGTGTCGCTTTTAACCCTAAAAAGTGCAAATGGGCTTAAAACGAGTTATGGTGATACATTTGACAAAGTTTTGGACTTGCTTGACCAAAAGTACCACTTTCTAGAGACTTTGACAATAAAACGCAAAAAATGGTTTAAAAGACAAAAACCCTAAACCCTAATTGCAAAAACAAACTTGTGCCGCTTTCAACACATAAAAGGCAAATTTGCTTAAAACGAGTTATGGTGGTTTGTTTGATAAACTTTTAGACTATTTTGTACAAAAGTACCACTTTTAAAAGAGGCAAAAACGAAACTTGTGCCGCCTTTCACCCTAAAACGCGCAAATGGGTTTAAAACGAGTTATGATAATACATTTCACAAAGTTTTGGACTTGTTTGACCAAAAGTACCACTTTCTTGATACATTGGACACTAAAACGCAAAAAATGGTTAAAAAGACAAACCCTAAACCCTAAATCCTAAACCCTAAACCCTAAACCCTAAACGCAAAAACAAAAGTTGTGCCGCTTTTAACCCTAAAAAGTTCAAATGGGCTTTAAACGATTTATATTGATACATTTGACACAGTTTTGGACTTGTTTGACCAAAAGTACCACTTTCTAGATACTTTTGACACTAAAACGCAAAAACAGGTTGAAAAGACAAACCCTAAACACTAACCCCTAAACATCGCAAAAGCAAAGGTTGTGCCGCTTTTAACCCTAAAAAGTGCAAATGGGCTTAAAACGATTTATATTGATAGATTTGACACAGTTTTGGACTTGTTTGACCAAAAGTACCACTTTCTAGATACTTTTGACACTAAAACGCAAAAACTGGTTAAAAAGATAACCCTAAACACTAAACCCTAAACCCTAATCGCAAAAGCAAAAGTTGTGCCAGCTTTTAACCCTAAAAAGTGCAAATGCGCTTAAAACGATTTATATTGATACATTTGACAAAGTTTTGCACTTGTTTGACCAAAAGTACCACTTTCTAGATACTTTAGACACTAAAACGCAAAAACTGGTTAAAAAGACAAACCCTAAACCCTAAACACTAACCCTAAACGCAAAAAACAAAGTTGTGCCGCTTTTAACCCTAAAAATTGTAAATGGGCTTAAAACGATTTACATTGATACATTTGACACAGTTTTGGACTTGTTTGACGAAAACTACCAATTTTTAGAGACTCTTGACACTAAAACGCAAAACTGGTTTAAAAGACAAAAACCCTAAACTCAAAACCCTAAATCCTAGACCCTAAACGAAAAAAAAAAAAGTTGTGCCGCTTTTAGACCTAAAAAGAGCAAATGGGCTTAAAACAAGTTTCGGTGATACATTTGATAAACTTTTGGACTTTTTTTGACCAAAAGTACCACTTTCTAGAGCCTTTGACACTAAAACGCGAAAACTGGTTTAAAAGAGGCAAAACGAAAGTTGTGTCGCTTTTTAACCCTAAAACACGCAAATGTATTTAAAACTAGTTATGATAATACATTTGACAAAGTTTTGGACTTGTTTGACCAAAAGTACCACTCTCTATAGACTTTAGACACTAAAACGCAAAATTGGTTGAAAAGACAAAAACCCTAAACCAAAACCCTAAACCCTAAACCCTAAACGCAAAACAAAAGTTGTGTCGCTTTTAACCCTAAAAAGTGCAAAAGGGCTTAAAACGAGTTATGGTGATACATTTGGCAAAGTTTTGGACTTGCTTGACCAAAAGTACCACTTTCTAGAGACTTTTGACAATAAAACGCAAAAAATGGTTTAAAAGACAAAAACCTAAACCCTAATCGCAAACACAAAACTTGTGCCGCTTTCAACACTTAAAAGGCAAATTTGCTTAAAACGAGTTATGGTGGTTTGTTTGATAAACTTTTAGACTGTTTTGTACAAAAGTACCACTTTTAAAAGAGGCAAAAACGAAACTTGTGCCGCCTTTCACCCTAAAACGCGCAAATGGGTTTAAAACGAGTTATGATAATACATTTCACAAAGTTTTGGACTTGTTTGACCAAAAGTACCACTTTCTTGATACTTTGGACACTAAAACGCAAAAACTGGTTAAAAAGACAAACCCTAACCCTAAATCCTAAACCCTAAACCCTAAACCCTAAACGCAAAAACAAAAGTTGTGCCGCTTTTAACCCTAAAAAGTGCAAATGGGCTTAAAACGATTATATTGATACATTTGACACAGTTTTGGACTTGTTTGACCAAAAGTACCACTTTCTAGATACTTTTGACACTAAAACGCAAAAACTGGTTAAAAAGATAAACCCTAAATACTAAACCCTAAACCCTAATCGCAAAAGCAAAAGTTGTGCAGCTTTTAACCCTAAAAGTGCAAATGCGCTTAAAACGATTTATATTGATACATTTGACAAAGTTTTGGACTTGTTTGACCAAAAGTACCACTTTCTAGATACTTTAGACACTAAAACGCAAAAACTGGTTAAAAGACAAACCCTAAACCCTAAACACTAAACCCTAAACGCAAAAACAAAAGTTGTGCCGCTTTTAACCCTAAAAATTGTAAATGGGCTTAAACGATTTACATTGATACATTTGACACAGTTTTGGACTTGTTTGACGAAAACTACCAATTTTTAGAGACTCTTGACACTAAAACGCAAAAACTGGTTTAAAAGACAAAAACCCTAAACTCAAAACCCTAAATCCTAGACCCTAAACGAAAAAAAAAGTTGTGCCGCTTTTAGACCTAAAAAGAGCAAATGGGCTTAAAACAAGTTTCGGTGATACATTTGATAAACTTTTGGACTTTTTTGACCAAAAGTACCACTTTCTAGAGCCTTTGACACTAAAACGCGAAAACTGGTTTAAAGAGGCAAAAACGAAAGTTGTGTCGCTTTAACCCTAAAACACGCAAATGTATTTAAAACTAGTTATGATAATACATTTGACAAAGTTTTGGACTTGTTTGACCAAAAGTACCACTCTCTATAGACTTTAGACACTAAAACGCAAAAATGGTTGAAAAGACAAAACCCTAAACCCAAAACCCTAAACCCTAAACCCTAAACGCAAAAACAAAAGTTGTGTCGCTTTTAACCCTAAAAAGTGCAAAAGGGCTTAAAACGAGTTATGGTGATACATTTGACAAAGTTTTGGACTTGCTTGACCAAAAGTACCACTTTCTAGAGACTTTTGACAATAAAACGCAAAAATGGTTTAAAAGACAAAAACCCTAAACCCTAATCGCAAAAACAAAACTTGTGCCGCTTTCAACACTTAAAAGGCAAATTTGCTTAAAACGAGTTATGGTGGTTTATTTGATAAACTTTTAGACTGTTTTGTACAAAAGTACCACTTTTAAAAGAGGCAAAAACGAAACTTGTGCCGCCTTTCACCCTAAAACGCGCAAATGGGTTTAAAACGAGTTATGATAATACATTTCACAAAGTTTTGGACTTGTTTGACCAAAAGTACCACTTTCTTGATACTTTGGACACTAAAACGCAAAAACTGGTTAAAAGACAAACCCTAAACCCTAATCCTAAACCCTAAACCCTAAACCCTAACGCAAAACAAAAGTTGTGCCGCTTTTAACCCTAAAAAGTGCAAATGGGCTTAAAACGATTTATATTGATACATTTGACACAGTTTTGGACTTGTTTGACCAAAAGTACCACTTTCTAGATACTTTTGACACTAAAACGCAAAAACAGGTTGAAAAGACAAACCCTAAACACTAAACCCTAAACATCGCAAAAACAACAAAAGTTGTGCCGCTTTTAACCCTAAAAATTGTAAATGGGCTTAAAACGATTTACATTGATACATTTGACACAGTTTTGGACTTGTTTGACGAAAAGTACCAATTTTTAGAGACTCTTGACACTAAAACGCAAAAACTGGTTTAAAAGACAAAACCCTAACCTCAAAACCCTAAATCCTAGACCCTAAACGAAAAAAAAGTTGTGCCGCTTTTAGACCTAAAAAGAGCAAATGGGCTTAAAACAAGTTCGGTGATACATTTGATAAACTTTTGGACTTTTTGACCAAAAGTACCACTTTCTAGAGCCTTTGACACTAAAACGCGAAAACTGGTTTAAAAGAGGCAAAAACGAAAGTTGTGTCGCTTTTAACCCTAAAACACGCAAATGTATTTAAAACTAGTTATGATAATACATTTGACAAAGTTTTGGACTTGTTTGACCAAAAGTACCACTCTCTATAGACTTTAGACACTAAAACGCAAAAATTGGTTGAAAAGACAAAAACCCTAAACCCAAACCCTAAACCCTAAACCCTAAACGCAAAAACAAAAGTTGTGTCGCTTTTAACCCTAAAAAGTGCAAAAGGGCTTAAAACGAGTTATGGTGATACATTTGACAAAGTTTTGGACTTGCTTGACCAAAAGTACCACTTTCTAGAGACTTTTGACAATAAACGCAAAAAATGGTTTAAAAGACAAAACCCTAAACCCTAATCGCAAACACAACTTGTGCCGCTTTCAACACTTAAAAGGCAAATTTGCTTAAAACGAGTTATGGTGGTTTGTTTGATAAACTTTTAGACTGTTTTGTACAAAAGTACCACTTTTAAAGAGCAAAAAACGAAACTTGTGCCGCCTTTCACCCTAAAACGCGCAAATGGGTTTAAAACGAGTTATGATAATACATTTCACAAAGTTTTGGACTTGTTTGACCAAAGTACCACTTTCTTGATACTTTGGACACTAAAACGCGCAAAACTGGTTAAAAAGACAAACCCTAAACCCTAAATCCTAAACCCTAAACCCTAAACCCTAAACGCAAAAACAAAAGTTGTGCCGCTTTTAACCCTAAAAAGTGCAAATGGGCTTAAAACGATTTATATTGATACATTTGACACAGTTTTGGACTTGTTTGACCAAAAGTACCACTTTCTAGATACTTTTGACACTAAAACGCAAAAATGGTTAAAAAGATAAACCCTAAATACTAAACCCTAAACCCTAATCGCAAAAGCAAAAGTTGTGCAGCTTTTAACCCTAAAAAGTGCAAATGCGCTTAAAACGATTTATATGATACATTTGACAAAGTTTTGCACTTGTTTGACCAAAGTACCACTTTCTAGATACTTTAGACACTAAAACGCAAAAACTGGTTAAAAAGACAAACCCTAAACCCTAAACACTAAACCCTAAACGCAAAAACAAGTTGTGCCGCTTTTAACCCTAAAATTGTAAATGGGCTTAAAACGATTTACATGATACATTTGACACAGTTTTGGACTTGTTTGACGAAAACTACCAATTTTTAGAGACTCTTGACACTAAAACGCAAAAACTGGTTTAAAGACAAAACCCTAAACTCAAAACCCTAATCCTAGACCCTAAACGAAAAAAAAAGTTGTGCCGCTTTTAGACCTAAAAAGCAAATGGGCTTAAAACAAGTTTCGGTGATACATTTGATAAACTTTTGGACTTTTTTGACCAAAAGTACCACTTTCTAGAGCCTTTGACACTAAAACGCGAAAACTGGTTTAAAAGAGGCAAAAACGAAAGTTGTGTCGCTTTTAACCCTAAAACACGCAAATGTATTTAAAACTAGTTATGATAATACATTTGACAAAGTTTTGGACTTGTTTGACCAAAAGTACCACTCTCTATAGACTTTAGACACTAAAACGCAAAAATTGGTTGAAAAGACAAAAACCCTAAAACCCAAAAACCCTAAACCCTAAACCCTAACGCAAAAACAAAGTTGTGTCGCTTTTAACCCTAAAAGTGCAAAAGGGCTTAAAACGAGTTATGGTGATACATTTGACAAAGTTTTGGACTTGCTTGACCAAAAGTACCACTTTCTAGAGACTTTTGACAATAAAACGCAAAAAATGGTTTAAAAGACAAAAACCCTAAACCCTAATCGCAAAAAACAAACTTGTGTGCGCTTTCAACACTTAAAAGGCAAATTTGCTTTAAAACAGTTATGGTGGTTTATTTGATAAACTTTTAGACTGTTTTTGTACAAAAGTACCACACTTTTAAAAGAGGCAAAAACGAAACTTGTGCCGCCTTTCACCCTAAAACGCGCAAATGGGTTTAAAACGAGTTATGATAATACATTTCACAAAGTTTTGGACTTGTTTGACCAAAAGTACCACTTTCTTGATACTTTGGACACTAAACGCAAAAACTGGTTAAAAGAAAACCCTAACCTAAATCCTAAACCCTAAACCCTAAACCCTAAACGCAAAAACAAAAGTTGTGCCGCTTTTAACCCTAAAAGTGCAAATGGGCTTAAAACGATTTATATTGATACATTTGACACAGTTTTGGACTTGTTTGACCAAAGTACCACTTTCTAGATACTTTTGACACTAAAACGCAAAACAGGTTTGCGAAAACAAACCCTAACACTAAACCCTAAACATCGCAAAAGCAAAAGTTGTGCCGCTTTTACCCTAAAAAGTGCAAATGCGCTTAAAACGATTTATTGATACATTTGAAAAGTTTGGTTTGTTTTGACCAATAGTACCACTTTCTAGATACTTTGGACACTAAAACGCAAAAACTGTTTAAAAAGACAAACCCTAAACCGTAATCCTAACCCGAAACACTAAACCCTAAACGCAAAAACAAAAGTTGTGCCGCTTTTAACCCTAAAAATTGTAAATGGGCTTAAACGATTTACATTGATACATTTGACACAGTTTTGGACTTGTTTGACGAAAAGTACCAATTTCTAGAGACTCTTGACACTAAAACGCAAAAACTGGTTTAAAAGACAAAAACCCTTACTCAAAACCCTAAATCCTAGACCCTAAACGAAAAAAAAAGTTGTGCCGCTTTTAGACCTAAAAAGAGCAAATGGGCTTAAAACAAGTTTCGGTGATACATTTTAAACTTTTGGACTTTTTTGACCAAAAGTACCACTTTCTAGAGCCTTTGACACTAAAACGCGAAAACTGGTTTAAAAGAGGCTAAAACGAAAGTTTGTGTCGCTTTTAACCCTAAAACACGCAAATGTATTTAAAACGGTTATGATAATACATTTGACAAAGTTTTGGACTTGTTTGACCAAAAGTACCACTCTCTATAGACTTTAGACACTAAAACGCAAAACTGGTTGAAAAGACAAAAACCCCTAAACCCAAAACCCTAAACCCTAAACCCTAAACGCAAAACAAAAGTTGTGTCGCTTTTAACCCTAAAAAGTGCAAATGGGCTTAAAACGAGTTATGGTGATACATTTGACAAAGTTTTGGACTTGCTTGACCAAAAGTACCACTTTCTAGAGACTTTTGAAAAAAAAACGCAAAAAATGGTTTAAAAGACAAAAACCCTAAACCCTAATCGCAAAAACAAAACTTGTGCCGCTTTCAACACATAAAAGGCAATTTGCTTAAAACGAGTTATGGTGGTTTGTTTGATAAACTTTTAGACTGTTTTGTACAAAGTACCACTTTTAAAAGAGGCAAAAACGAAACTTGTGCCGCCTTTCACCCTAAAACGCGCAAATGGGTTTAAAAACGAGTTATGATAATACATTTCACAAAGTTTTGGACTTGTTTGACCAAAAGTACCACTTTCTTGATACTTTGGACACTAAAACGCAAAAACTGGTTAAAGAAAGAAAACCCTAAACCTAAATCCTAAACCTAAACCCTAAACCCTAAACGCAAAAACAAAAGTTGTGCCGCTTTTAACCCTAAAAAGTGCAAATGGGCTTAAAACGATTTATATTGATACATTTGACACAGTTTTGGACTTGTTTTGACAAAAGTACCACTTTCTAGATACTTTTGACACTAAAACGCAAAACCAGTTGAAAAGACAAACCCTAAACACTAAACCCTAAACATCGCAGAAGCAAAAGTTGTGCCGCTTTTAACCCTAAAAAGTGAAATGCGCTTAAAACGATTTATATTGATACATTTGACAAAGTTTTGGATTTGTTTGACCAAAGTACCACTTTCTAGATACTTTGGACACTAAAACGCAAAAACTGGTTAAAAGACAAACCTAAACCGTAAATCCTAAACCCGAAACACTAAACCCTAACGCAAAAACAAAGTTGTGCCGCTTTTAACCCTAAAAATTGTAAATGGGCTTAAAACGATTTACATTGATACATTTGACACAGTTTTGGACATGTTTGATGAAAAGTACCAATTTCTAGAGACTCTTGACACTAAAACGCAAAACTGGTTTAAAAGACAAAAACCCTAACTCAAAACCCCAAACCCTAGACCCTAAACGAAAAAAAAGTTGTGCCGCTTTTAAAACCTAAAAAGAGCAAATGGGCTTAAAACGAGTTTTGGTGATACTATGATAAACTTTTGGACTTTTTTGACCAAAAGTACCACTTTCTAGAGCCTTTGACACTAAAACCCGAAAACTGGTTTAAAAGAGGCAAAAACGAAACTTGTGCCGCCTTTAACCCTAAAACGATCAAATGATTTTAAAACGAGTTATGATAATACATTTCACAAAGTTTTGGACTTGTTTGACCAAAAGTACCACTTTCTTGATACTTTGGACACTAAAAACGCAAAAACTGGTTTAAAAGACAAACCCTAAACCCTAAACCCTAAACCCTAAACGCAAAAACAAAAGTTGTGCCGCTTTTAACCCTAAAAAGTGCAAATGGGCTTAAAACGATTTATATTGATACATTTGACACAGTTTTGGACTTGTTTGACCAAAAGTCCCACTTTCTAGATACTTTTGACACTAAAACGCAAAAAACTGGTTAAAAACAAACCCTAAACACTTAACCCTAAACCCTAATCGGAAAAGCAAAAGTTGTGCCGCTTTTAACCCTAAAAAGTGCAAATGCGCTTAAAA